>BNCR01000017.1:1175000-1840000 GCA_014656515.1 Oryzias celebensis | reverse complement strand
TGGCCCCTGCGACAGACTGGCAACCAGTCCAGGGGTGTCCCCTGCCTTCACCCATGAGAACCCGGGTCAGGGTCTGGCAGCCCCGTGACCCCGAAAGGGATAAAGCGTTTTGGAAAACGAATGAATGAATGAATGAATAAATATCCCTGCAGGGAGGACAATGTACAAACATAGAAGAAAAGGAGCCTCAATGTATTCTCCACATCTGACTGAGTTGTAGAATAGACCACATATGTTGAAAGTAACAGTAACTTCTTTTTGTGTCTTTTTTCACACTGTTGTCTAAATTGTCTTGAACCGTGTTCATTCCTTGCACAAGGTTATTGCTTTAAAAATGTCGTTTTTTATTATTTATTTTTATTTTATTTACCTTTTATTTGACCAGATTAGTCCTATTGAGATGAACAATCTCTTTTTCAAAGGAGCTTTGTTACATGAAAGACTAGAGGATCTCGTTTGTTTGAAGCTGTTTTTCCCCTGAGATTTTATGTGAGTGTAAAAAGGTAAAGTAACCAGTAGTGAATTACTTTTTCTAATGTGTAAAGTAATTTCATTACAATTTGGATACAGTAACTTAGTAAAGTAATCAATTACTTTTTAGAAGTATTCCGGTTCACGACAGAGCGGATGTGTCTTTTTTGGCTCTCCGATTCCCGACGTTTTCATGAGCGATTTTTATGCTAAACAGCAGTGAATCTGCAATAGATAGAGCTGAACATGGCACCGAAGGCTGAACTGGCAGAACTTAAAGTTGCATTAACTGACATCCAAGCCAAACTGAGCCCACTCATGCCATTGGAGGCTAAGCTAACTCCTCTGCTGAAATTTGTGCAGGAATTCCGACAAGAAAAAGTGCTAAATAAACAACGGAATAATCAGCTTGACCTCCTGGATATATTGTCAGACATTAAATCTTTTTTAATAAGAGTATAATAAAGAGCATACTGAAAGAGTATAATATGAAATTCCATTACAGGAGGAGAGTAGAAGTAATTGGGAATAGAGGTGTGGCGGACCGAACAGGAAGAAGCAAGGACAGCAAAAAGCAGATCAACAAAAATGGGCCTTTAAAAGGTCAAAGTAACAAAAATAACTGAAGTTTTAAATAGGTGGACAATTGAATTGATAGGCAAACATAAACTGACTTACCTAATTGCCAACACAAGGGAACATATATAGTGGTTGATCAAACCAACTAGGCATTCAAACGGGAACTAAAAGACTAAGACAAACTACAAAAATACAGAAACCACAAAACTAAGGCCAGACTAGAGCAGTTAGAAGCGCGGCTACGCACATCGGATGCTAAGCCTGTTAGCCAGGTTGTTACTTGCAGTACGGGCCGCGCTATCAAGGCTAAACTAGCTAGCACCCAAGCTCCTCCCAGGTAGCAACCAGATCAGACACAGCATGGGTTTGCACCGGTGGGAAAGAATCATAGTGCTAAACACAAAAACTTAGAACTCTTGAAGCTCCGACTATGTAGTAGGCTCTCCCCCCTCAGCAACATGCCCACTGAACCGTCAAATCTGGTCATTGGCTCCTCAGAAATCAGACACATGAAGCTCACAGCAGCTACAGTCAGGTGATATGCAGGGGCCAGAGTTAGTGACATTGAAGGGAACCTTAGAATGTTAACCCAGAGTAAGACAATCAGTGGTCCTTAAACTAAATGTAGAATGGGTGTGTGAACTGGCGAAGTCGATGTCCGACACTGTAATTGTCTCTGTCCCCCTAGTCAGTGATGAAATGTACAGCTGCTTCTTATCATTTAACCGCTGGTTAGCTAGATGGCGCCCAGAAAATGGCGTTGGCTTCGTTGACAATTGGAGCACGTTTTGGAGAAAGCTCGGTCTCGTGTGGAGAGATGGCATCCATCCCACTTTTGACGGCGCCGCTCTTCTTTCGAAGAACATTTCTGCGAGCATTAGCCATAGTTCCTTTGGAAACATCATATTGTCTATAAATCACTCAAACAGGAAATCTCCAAAATCTGTTTCATTCATAATTATTTATCGTCCTCCTGGCCCGTACTCTGAATTTTTAACTGAGTTTGCAGACTTTCTATCAACTATTGTTTTAGATTCTGATAAAATAATAATAATAGGAGATTTTAATATTCATGTTGATGACTCTAGTTACTGTCTAGGAAATGCTTTCTCAGCTTTATTAGATAATGTTGGTTTCGCACAAAATGTAAAGGAACTCACTCACTGTCACAAGAACATCCTGGACCTTGTTTTAACTCCTGGTACAGAGATCCGAATTTTTTTATTCCTGATTCCAAGTCATTTGAACTTGATACTGATACAGATACTGTAACGAAGAGGCAGACACGTTTGGATCCACGTGCAACCGGTTTATTTTACATGGGCAAGACATGATGTGGTAAGAGTCCCAGCAAGGTTCAAAACACTGAAGCAGGCAGAGAGCCGATAACCAGGCAGAGGTCAGGGCACCGAGAAAACAAACAAGGAGAACTGCTCATACTGTGAATAAACCAACAGGACTTCGCGCTGAGCTGAGTCCAGGGTGAGCATATATACGCAGCATTTTGATGATGGTGATGTGAAACAGCTGGTGAGGACAGGAGTCAGAGAGATGTGACTGATGATGAACAAAGCAGCTCCGTACTCTGGTGAGGCCTCCCTCTGATGGAAGGAGGTGGAGCTGGACGACTGACTCCTGACACATAGAGTCCCTATCCGATACTTTGGTAAAACATTTACAAAAGATAAAAATAGACATGAAATAATTGAACATGTTTGAACATATGTGATCATATCTCCATTGAAGATTAAAGGCAAGGACTTTCTTCCAAAATCCTTTTTGTAGCATGAATGTGATGAGGATTTTTCATGAGTGACTCATATCAATGCAACAATTGATTAGTTTTAGTTGTTTTTGAGACATTATTATTGTCAGGGTAAGTAAGCAGATCCCAGAGCAGAGTCAGGGAGGTTAGTTGAAACAGTTTATTAAGAAGAAACCAAAAAGGAATAATCCAGCAGGGAGAAGCAGCCAGGAACATGCTTATATAGAGGGAGAAATGATGATGAGGAGCAGGTGTGAAAGGAGGAAGCTTCAGGATGAGAGCCAGCCACGCCCCCTACTACACACTGCTCTGTAGAAGCAAAAAAGGACAAAATCAGCACAAAACAAGGAAAAAAACAAACCATAACGCATTTTTAAGTTTGTTTTTCGACTGTCTGACACGAGCAGGAGAACGCCGTTCACATTAAAAACAGACACAAACCTGAGCTTTTTCCCATTGAAATGCCTTTGAAGTTCATTGCATTAAATTAAAAAGCCAGAGACACTTGCTGGTAGTTTTTAATGTTTATTAAGACATTTTTCTGTAAATATTTTGCTAAGCTTACAGAACTGTTTTTGTGTGCTTCATGCTCAAACTGCTGCTATATTTTATATTTTTTTCCTGATCGGTTCATGATTTCCAAACATCTACTAGAGCATTTATTTGAAAAACAACATTGAAAAATATACAGCACTGGTTAAAATAATAATAAATATCCAATCACTGATTGGGAGACAACATTCGACAATTTTGATTGAAATTGTAGAATTATTGATCCACAATAAGAAACAAATCCGGCTTCTATGAAGTTCCAAACAAAAGCTTCTGGTGAAACGTTTTAGTAAAAGAACATTTTTAGAAACAGAAAAAATAAAACTCTTGATGACAACTGCCCCCCCCAGCACCGCTCGGTGTGCGCGCAACGACTCTCTCTCCTCTTCTTTGAGGTATGAGGTTGTCTTTATGAATACAATTCTTTCTTTATGAATACGTTTCTTTTTGACAGTTTTCTTACCCCTTACTCTTCTCCTTTTTCATGGAGGTTCTCCGTGAATCGGTGTTCACAACTCCTGTGATATTTGGATCTGAAGTTAAAGGGAAGAACTTGTTTGAGCTTTTATGGGAAACTCAGGGAAGGAAGGAAAAAGGAACATCACTCTAGTGTCAGTACTGAGTACCCGGCAGTACTGCCCTTACTTTCTGATGTGGAGAATGGCGGAACACAAAAGACCTCTTTTTAGAAGTCCTGGTATTGAGTACCGAAAAGTACCGGCCCACTTAAAGTACGAATATTAGATGACTAATCGAAATCGATTGTTAATGTTTAATAGATAATTATTAAACCTCTTCTGTAGAGGTCTACAACTCAGACATCTCTATTTTGTGACTTTATTAGATGTCTACTAACAATGTTATGCATATAGAGGTCTCCTACACATCTACCTGCAGACATTTATCCTTGGGATATTTTTAGATGTCGGTTAGAGTGTTTTTTTAAACATTTACTAGATTTAAATAAACACTGTAACTTTACAACCATCCATTCATCTTAAGAACCTACTTTTAGGGGTCACAGTGTGTGCTGGTTTCAAGCCAGCTACTGACGGGAAAAGGTGAGGTACATCCTGAACAAGTCGCCAGTCTGTTGCACCCTTTTTCTGTTGTTATCTGACAGAGCCCTTTGGTTTAGTTTCTAAGTGACCAAAACTCGGTGAGAGCCACAAAGTCCCACTTCCCTGTTTAGAAGAAGACAGTTTATTTGTTTCTGTGGTCATGAATCCATTCAATTATAAAATGTAGCTTTTTAATATGTGCAATGACTGAAGCATAAAGTTTGATATTTTTTCTTTATAAAACAATTTTAACTTCTTTTACTTTAACAGCAGCACAAGTTCATTTCAAAATAAAATACAACCAAAGTGTATCAAAAAAGATCCTCCTGCTGCAGCAGATTTACTTGAAAGAAAACCGCTTGAAAAGTCAAGTCTAACGTGTTTCTATCATTGTGGTTTTGTGTGCCGTCATCCTTTTTCTCCTTTTACTGTCCAATCTAAAAACAACATTGGTGTAGAGTCCACTTTTTCCTAAACATGTAAATACAAGTCTGTCCTTTTAGAACTTTACCTCTGAACAGCAACTAGACACTGTTGTGCAGCAGCAGATCAGAAAATGGGTTTTAAGATCATTCTAATAAAAATCCACTCTGACAACAGGTTTAACCTTTCACCATCATTTTGTTCACTTCTATGACAAGTTCAAATCTAAACAGAACTATTTCTGTTGGATTGTTGTTTTGATGCAGGTTTCTGTGACCTTTAACCTCTGGTACGTTTCAGTAGAAATGCTTGATTTTTCTTGGAATGTAGAACTTTCTGATCATTAGTTGTCTGTGAGCGTAGAGGCTGTACGGTGGTGTAGTGGTTAGCCCTTTCACCTTACAGTTAGAAGAAGCTGGTTCAGATCCCAGTTGGACCTTTCTGTGTGGAGTTTGCAGGTTCTCCCTCTACAGCAGTGGATTTTCTCCTGTTTCCTCCCACAGATCAATAACATGTTTCATAGCTTAACTGCTGTCTGTAAATGGTTTGACCCTGTGACCAAACTGGTGATCTTAGGGTGTACTTGGAACCAGCAAACCTGTGACCCCAAAAGAGATCCAGTGGGTTCTGAAGATGAATGGATGTAACATTACAGTATTTATGTTTTAACTAGTAAATGTTTTTAAAAAAGTATTGTAATAAACATCTAAAAGTATCCTGAGATTAGACGCTTCCAAGTAGACGTGTAGGAGACCTCTTTATGCAGAACTCCATTGGTAGATTTCTAATAGACTAAGAAAACACAGTTGTCTGAGATCTCCTGTAGACGTCTACAGGAGATGTATGGTTGGTATCTTAGAGACTTCTTGTGTCCTTTTACTAATGGGTAAAAGAAAGAACCTTAGTAAAAATCAATGGATAGAGTTTAACAAAAATACCTTTCAATACTAATTACCATGACTAAATACAATACTTCTGCATTATTAATATGCATTCGTTGTTTACTCTTTATTTTCAGGTGGAGTCAGGGCACTTCTGACTACAGTAAAGTTTAAACCAGACTTCTTTGGTCCATCTCTGTGATGTCTAATGTCTGATCAGATGACCCAGAAAGGACAAACACATAGAACAAACACAACTCTGTTAGGTTTATTTTGAAACATTTTAAAGCTGTTTATGAACTTGAAATTTGAACATAAAGCATCTTCTGCTGATTATACCCCATTTTTTTAAAGAATCTATGTCCTATGGTTTTACATACACAGGATTATCCTTTATCATTCCATAACCTCAAACTAGTAACATGTTACATGTAAAGGAGTGCAGATGTTGAATCAAATTGTAAAATTACTGTCAAAAATATTCTTTGAAACAAACATTTTCTGACTTGAATAAGGTTTGATGTTTCCAAACATAAACAACTTTTCTCTGCAACACACGTGTCATTTTTACACCAAGTTTTAGTTCAAATATGATGACTTCTTTTGTGTGTGTGTGTGTGTGTGTGTGTGTGTGTGTGTGTGTGTGTGTGTGTGTGTGTGTGTGGGACTTTCTTTTTCCAAGTCACATGAATAACATTGTGTTTGATAAACTAGTTCAGGTCTGTTTGATGAAGCACAGGCTTCTGTGATGCAGTTTTATATCAGATTGTCCATAACATTTTAAACATGAACGCATTTTCTCATTTCTTTATTATGACACCCAAGGTGAAAAAAAACAAAATTCCAGGATTTTAAATCAACAGCTACAAATCAAAATAACGTGATCAACTAAGGAAACATTTGGCCTAAATCTATATGAAATCAGACTAACTTTCTGAGATCCAACTTCCTTACATCCATGGCCACATTCTGTTGACCCGTCCAAATGGGACATCCTCCCTGGAGACATGCAAAGGTCCTACTAACACTGTAGTTGTTAACTATTTCACAACTATTTCCTTTATTTCTCAAATGTGTTCACTAATTAGTGTTTAAAACCAAGAACTCTTCAGACAGATTTGCAGTGGAAAACGATCTAACTACTCCTCACTCTATTTATATTCAAAGGGGATTTCAAGAACTCTGCAGCAGTTTTATAACCGAGTATTCATCAGAGTCCATCACTAGGAAATCCACATATTTATACACAGACAGCAACTCTTTGCTCGACAAGGTTCTTCACAGACTGCAGTGCTTTGTATGGACAGCTTGAGTTGACAGAGAATAATGACTGTTGCTGCCAAAGCCTAACAATGGAAATGTACAGATCATGTTGACACAAAATCTTTTCACAACATTGTGTAAACCCAAAGATTGTTAATATCTGGGGTGGCAATGTTCTTGGGGGGCACTTTTAATGCTTCTGGTTTGGGAAACGTGAAGAGTTTTTGAAATGAACTGCTACAGATAAAGACACTGCAGCCAAAAGTGGAGGGATTAAGTGGACGTGTTTGCTCTGTCTTCCTGACAAGCAGATATGCGACAAACAGGTGAACCCCAAAGTTGAGTGGATGAACATGCATTTGGTTAAATGTGAATGACTACAATCTACAGAGTCTACAAAAGTGGAAGTCATCTTCAGTGTGCTTTCGTAAAAACAGTCCAGTTTCTACCTCAAATCCTGTCATGTTTTGCTGATGTGTGCTTTAGTGATCTTTTTGACAACATTTCCAGTCAGACAGTGTGGTGCTTCTGCACACATACTGCTCCTTCGCCCTGTCCATCTCTCACTAAAGAAGTGGTCCAAATGCAAAAGGCCATGAGGGATTTTTGTGAAACTCTCCAGAATCTGCCACACGTGTGACACTTAAAGCCTGATGGTTATTCTTCCTCCTCCTCTTCCTCGTCAGACAGCAGTAGCAGCTCCTCTTTTAGACATTCCCTGAAGAAGCTGGTGAGTGTTGCGTAGAGATGCTTACGGCTCTGCTGGGACAGGAAGTGTCCCTCATCTGGGTAGATCTAGAGAGCAAAAAATATTGGAGAAAACCCCAAATCATTTTGTTGACAGATTAAAACATTCTGTCTTTGCTTTTTCCTGTCTTTATTATTTTGTTTCTGTGATGGTCTAGAGACAGCCCTTGGTAATGGATATTTGGAGACCATCCACAAGCTCTCGGGTCAAATTGTGTATGGATTTTTATTTGCTGCATTGTGTTTAAAGGTTTATAGAATGTCTTGTTATTTGACATTGTCTGTTTGCATGATGAGTTGTTTTGGTACACTGTTTTAGGAACATTGAGGATTTGAGATTCAGCTGTGAGAAGAATAATCCACTCTGTGGTGACATGGTGCACATCCCTGGAAGCAGCATTCGAGGCAAAGAAGGGGACACAGCCAGCCACTCTGACGGGGCGCCAGAGGATTTCGGCAGCACTGGAGACGGTGGAAAGAGTGTGGCGAAGGCTATCTGAGCATTGTGTTCCACCACCACTACCTGCCTGGTGGGCAAGTACCCTCCTGGAGTTGCTCAGATAAATAAGTGTTTCCAACAGAGTACCGACCCCAGCTCTATCTGTTCCTAGAGCTTCAATCAGAACAGTGGAGCAGGATGGTTGCTGAATCAACAGGACTGGAAAGGACAGGCTGCTGAGTCTATTCTGTTAGTCTTAACAGGCGTACGTTTTAATCACCTCCCGTCTAGCTGTTTTCATAGAACTTTGTCGTCCTGTTTCATGGAACTTTTAGAAGAGCTTTGCGAAAGAAATTCTTCATTTTTTTATCATTGTTTAATAAATGTGTTTTTAAATGTTAACTCAAGCTACAGTTTATAGATGACCTTTTTACCTCAGATGTTCTACTGTATGTTTTATCACCTGTTTCCTTCCCCAAACCAGGATGAGGGGTTTTATAACACACTGTCCTCAGTGTCAACACAGCAGATATAAAAGGGTGCTGCTGGAACTAAAAATGTTCCCTAAAAGGTTGGTTATACAACACCCCTAAGGAACTTTTGTTACCCATTCGACGACCATAACTCTTCATCCATTGACATAATTAATATAGTTCCAGTGGATTCGGAAGCACAGAAAAACAGCTTTGCACAGATACGCAGCACTGCAGATGGTAAGGACTCCACAGTGGTGAATCAATGTACAATCACTTACAAGTTGATGTCACCTTTCTCCTCTTCAGAAACAGCGGATTCATGATGATCATAAACGATTGAAGAATTACAGTATGTAAACAAGAGTGTGTTATTTACATGTCGTCAGCCACATCAGAAGGGTTACAGAGTCAATACTTCTTTTTCTATTACTAAACTTGTCTTTGTCCATAAGTATAAGAATTGAAAAACAGAAATGTACCAATATTTAACATCACATTTTGAGTATAAATAGACGTTCTTTACAATGATTAACCGGGTTGAGCACCACAGACCTGCATGGAATAGTTTGCTCCCACTTTCACGAGGTTCCTGACGAGCTCTGCAGTGTGCTGAAAGTGAATGTTGGCTGAGAAGAAAAAGAAGAGGCACATGCCAGCAGGATGCAGTCAGGCTCCTGAACAGGTTAGCACCAAAAGAAAACTGAAAGATGGCAAACCAGTGACAAACTCCACATCCATGGGAATGTTTTCCAACATCCCAACACATAACCTATTTGTTTGTCTCTTGAAACAAAGCAACTGCTGGCCTCTACCTTGAAGGATTTTATGAGCTCATGCACGATGCACTGCAGATACTGTTCTTCTCTTTACAAGTTTTCTCTTACCATCTGCCGTGCCGTGCACTAGCATCAGCGTTTGCTCCCTGAGAGCTTGAACGTTCTGCAGCAAGCTGGAGAACTGCAAAGTAAGAGAGTGAGAGAACAATGACAGGGAGACTCGTAAAAAGCACAGTGAGATGACTTTCAACACAAAAAAATCATTAATGAGGAAAAAAAGAGCTGTAGTTAAACCCAGTAGCTGCATGCTTTCCCAAAAACCGGAAATACCGGCTTGTTGAAGACAAATGTAAGATCTAATCTTACTCTGCAAAGAGGAAACTTAAATCCCACCAGATTATGAAAACAACATGCAAGAAACCATAGGAGACAAAGAACTGGCCAGAAACACTTTGAATAAACAAACAAACAACAAAACGGAAACCGTGAAACCACAGCATCAGATGCCCGGGGTGAGGAAGTGTGAAACACACCTGATATCTGCTGTCTTCCTGTAGCGGCATGCCAAGGTAGCGCTCTGAGAAGGTCGATGCTGTGAAAGTGACAGAATGTTTATGCTGCCGTCAGACTTTCAGCGAAAAAGCCAAACACCTTGTGTCCACAAAGGTAGTGGTGATTGATAAGTTACTGAAGCATAAAGCCACCCTCATTTCACTCATCTTATTTACTCCATAAGATAAAACTATCTTTGGAGTTTTCACATGGAAGTGGTGCTTTCAGGGGGTCAAGCCACAGGGCAGCCATCAGTTCCTCCCTATTTGATTATTACTACATCTAAAAGATGACATTTTTGCAGCTACAACCCCAGAAAGTGTATTTTTTCTTTCTAATTTGAAACAAAACTAAACCAAACAGGTAGATCATGTAGATCATATGTATCTAAACTGATATATTTATGAAATGTTTATTAACACAGATTAGATACACATCAGAAGCGATTATCTTCCGCTTTGTGTCAGACGGTTCAGGCTTCCACAGCTTATAACATGGTCACTTACAAAATAAATAAATATTCATTGATTTTTTAACTTTAATTTTCCTTTTTTCGGTTTAGATCACTTTTTAATCTTTATCATTATGGCGGCGCATGCACACGCAGCGGCTCCTCTCTCCCGTTTTTTCTGCACTCTTTATGCTTTTTTAGGGGGAAGTGGGGAGCATTCCGAGCCAGACTAGCGGCTAGCCCTCACCGGCCTGCTATCCCGACCATCACGCTGGTCAACATACGATCTCTGGACAATAAACTGGACTACATTCACCTACTCCACACATCATCCAAAACTGTGATCATTAAATGCCGGCCATTCTACTACCACGGGAATTCAACTCTGTACTGCTGGTACCAACTGAAATCCCTCCCAGCTCTACCAACAAAAGGAGGGAGGCCCTCACGAACTATACCAGCACATCGGTGTACAGCAGACCCAAGAACGGGTTTCCACAACTCCATGGACACATTAGCATTCCAACAAGGGAAACTAACATCTTGGACAATGTCTGCACCACACATAATGGAGCCTCTCCTGCACTGGAAGTGTTTCACAGAACAATGCAGCACGTCAAGGGGATTGAAGGAGTTTGTGTGTATGTGGATGAAAATTCTGAACTAACTTGTTGCAGTCCAGATTCTTCAGCTTGTGAGAACATTTGGAACTTCCTTGCAGGACTTTAATTTAAAAATGACCTCCAATTCTTAAGTAGCTGGGACCTTCAGCAGGTAGAAATGGGGTCAAATTTGACTACAAACTTCAGAACCTCCTTAACTTTGATGCTCAGTGTCTTCAAATTGTGTAGAAAAGAGGAGATGCTGCGCCATAATAATCATGGCATTTTATAACTATTGAGACCTGCATTGGCAGCAAAACTGAGCTGTTCAGTCAATAGAAAAGTGTCAAATGTCTCTGTTTAAACATTTGTTAGCTAAATTGTTACTGTCCCAGCCGTATTTGGTTTACTATTTTCTTTATATTTTTGAATTCTGTGTTTTATTTCTGTCAGAGTGGGACCTCTTCGTTTTTGTGGATCTTTGTGGGTTTCTGTGTTTTATCTTATTTCTTTCAGGTGTGGTGCTGGAGGGCGTGGCTCCAAATTGGACGGAAGCTGTTCGAGGCCACTTTAAAAACTCTGTGGACCTCCAGCTGGTGAGAAGGGAGCCTTGTTGCAACCGGCTCCGTGCGCGGCTCCGTGCGCGGCTCCGTGCGCGGCTCCGTGCGCGGCTCCGTGCGCGGCTCCGTGCGCGGCTCCGTGCGCGGCTCCGTGCGCGGCTCCGTGCGCGGCTCCACTTTATGTAATATGTGTTCTTTGTTGTAGTTTAGTGTTGAGGTCCACTCTGGCTTTAGTTTGGCTTTAGCTGTAGGGGTGAACTGCCATTTTTTAGTGCACATTTTCTCCTGTTTGTTAGACTAGGGAGGTTAGAGTTTTGTCTTTGTTTTCCCTTTTCTTTCATGAACAGGAAAGAGGTTTCTGATTTCTGACAGGTGGGGTTTTGTTTGTTGCTTTGGCCTTGGTTCACCCTGAAGCCTTTTGCTTCACTTAAGTTATTGTTTAGTTTTTATTGTTTTTGTGTTAATAAATGGATCATTTTATGAAGGCAATTGTCTTTTGTTAAACATCTTTATTTATTATACTTTTATGTTATGGTGGACTCCTTGGACAGAAAGGGGTAAAATGTAAATCTTGTCTTTTGAAAGTCTCTCAGTTTTGATTCTATTCAAGCATGAAGGTGGTGCCAGAGTTGACCTGTGCACTTTGCCTGTCCATTTGTGGGAAGTGCATTTCAGTGGAGGGCTGTGGAAACCGTACCAGAGTGCCACTTTGCAAGTGCTATACTGCGCCGCTGCCTCTTTGGGAGAGACTTTTTAGTGGTGGCCTTGCTGTACTCACCGTATAGTCTCCAGTCAGTCACTGGTGACATGGCACATGCGCATTTGAAGAGGCTGTCAGTAGACTTAAGCATCATTAATGTTAGGAAGGCTCCATAACCCTAGGAAAACAAATAAGAACTTTTGTCCTACACAGTGCAAAAAACTTGAACTTATCCAATTTTTCAAATGAATTGAATGCATTCAGATAAGCATATTTTGACATCACTGTACTGCTGGGCATTTGGTCATGTGTAGTAACTAAAAATGCTTTATGTTGGCATGGTTTGGAATTTTGTTTTGATGTTTTAGAGCAGTATTGACTTGCATGGTTAAGTGCTTTGTGATTCTTTTTGTAAAAAGGATTTATAAATAAACTTACCTGTCCAAAAACTGCTATCCGGGTTTGGTCAACAAAGGGGAATTTGGTCATGAACCTGGGGGGGGGAGTAGTTTTAAAGCATTAGGAATCAACAAAGCAACAATTGATTTGTACGGTTTGATTTTTCTTTTCATGGGTAGGAATAACTGAGGATGGGTGTCAAAGCCTTTCAATTAACCCGTTTTCAGTCACTAGTTAAAAACTTGATATCTGACTCAGCATGACTTTATTAGATATCAATAAATTTGTCAAATGTGATTTGGTTTGCTTGCTTTCACACAAATATTGATCTATGCTTAACAGAAGTGGAACTTTTTTTAAAATTAAAATTTAGAATTCTGAAATTAGAAACTAAGAGCTGTTCTTTCCACTAACGTTGTTTTTTTTTTTTAATTCAAGAAAAATCAAGTCAATTCTTTTTAATTATTTTTTTCAAAACCCTCTACCTCAGCAAGTATCTCAAAGGATGGCCTATGAAGAGGACAATGCCATGAGTCTGTGTTGGCTGATTCCGACAGACAACACTGGTTAGACATCCGTAGTAATGAGTCAGATCTGGACCCAGACTGTGGACTAGCAAGTGGTTGGAGTAACACACATTTTTAGAGCGGAAACATAAGCACAATACAACATTTTTGATGTTCCAAAGCAGAACCAGAAGCAGAATAAAATAACTGGGTCAGCTTACTCAACAGCTGCAATCTGGTCCTGAACATCAACAGTTCCCAGTCTCTGGTAAACTTCTTGCAAAACCCTCTGTCCTTGAAAGCCACTCCCTCGGCCGTCCAGTCGGGCCACGATCACATTGTCCGAACTGACCAGGACTGAATCCCAGCTGAGGGAGAATCTGTCACTCACCGCTTGACCACCAGGGGCGCCATCACTGTAAGGAGGAAGCAGCCTTAGTGAAAAAAGGTCACTCTGGGAAAGGTTATAAAAATCAGTGAACATGTATCCTATGATGAATATCAGTTTTTCTGTTGTTTTGATTGAGATAGTAGACTTTTTGAATCTGAGGCGTTGAGCAGACAATTATTCTGAATTCTTGCAAAACAAATATGAAATAATGTAAAGTTAGTTTATTGGATGATAAGTGATTAAAACACCATCAAATTAGATCAATTTTATTCTGGACTAGTAGTCCATTTGCTGAACATGAACACTTAATCATAAAAACAGTACACATACAGTACCAAGAGTACATGAGATGACCAAAAAGATAAATAATTAAATAATACCATAATGAAAAATAAACAGAGAAGACTAAAATCATTTGTAAAACCATTACTTAAAAAGGCAGGGTAAAGAGGAAGCCCCTCCAATGTTTCCAAGTACTAACACAAAAGCGTTTTCTCACTCCTGAAGCGGCTAATCGAGGGCCCTTATTGACGTGCTGCACCTGCAGCGACAACGTCGCTCCATATCGGGGAACCGGATGGGTCAGTGTTCTTACCAGATGAAAGTGTTACTTTCCGTGGGGGCAGGAAAATGGGGAATGGGGAATCCCAGCCTGCCCGCTGACGTAAGCACCTGCTGCAACGACGGAATCTCCAATGGCCGGCGGTGTCTCTGGCGTCTGGCAACCTCCTTGAAGCTACAAAACAGATCTGCAAACTCGTCGTCCACTGTTCTGAGCCTCTTGAGTGACTTGCTCCAGGCTACAGACCCAGGGATCCACATTTGTGGCGACTGCACGAATGTCCACGCACACATCCTCCTGGAGCTGGATCGCGCACTTAATAGCACTGATGTCAGCATGAAGCCCTCTCCATTCTCCATTGCAAAGCGCAAACATCCATCCATAACCGGTGGCAGGTCCTCCAAGTAGTGGGAAACAAAGCGCTGGGTAATTTCCTTACATTCGTTGAGGACTTTCAGACAGCTTTTCAAATTCTTTATGTCTTTGTGCACCTTTTGCGCTATATTGTAGGGCAGAGTTCAAACAGCACTTTCTTGGAGGCCTCTTAAATGGTAAATCAAGTGTGTACAGTTTAAAAAGCTGTCTTTATCAGTGTTTCCAAAGAACCTGTCCTAATCAAAGCAAACATTAATTGACTTGATTAATCTGGTTTATTTCAAGCATAAATTGGACAATCCAAGACAAAATCACACAGATTTAGCACAGTCAAAAAACCAAGTCTCAAGTCACATTTGATCCATTAAATATCGTGATTGATAACTGCAGTCAAGTAGAGCTTGATTATTTGCTTGAAAAGGAGTGGGAAGAAGCGAATTTGAAGGATTTAAAAGACATGAATGAACAAGAGGCCATTTTTCTTCAGAAGGGACTTGTGTTGTTGCCCTTACACAAAAGAAACTCAACGATTGGTTGGTGCAAATCTTTTGAGCACCTTCCCGCTGCTTAGCTGCCATAACTCTTGATGGTAAAGCACAGTTTTATACTGCACATTGACTTCTTCCAAAAGGGCTCTGGACTGGCTGTGCAAGAGTGCCTTTGAGCAAATTCAGTTCATTATTTTAGCAAAGTTGTGCACCATCTCTCCTAAGTGTCTCGGCGCACAGCTGTTCCTGGTGCAGGATGCAGTGATTTTCTGCTACCTTACCTCCACATTCAGAAACCAGAAGGGAAATCAAAGTAGCACAGCATGTTTTTTTTTTTTTCCACTCATGGCATTTGCATCATCAGTTGTAATTTCTGCTTTCCTTGCTCAAGTTGTACTTCTCCAGGACTCTCATAAACGCTGCATCCCCACTTTTTGCTGTTCCTAGCAGCCTCTCAAGTCCGGCCAGCTCCTGTGTAATGTCCATGTTTTGACATACTCCCCAGACAAAAATAAAAAAGACTGAGCTGACTCCAAAATATCTTTCAGTGTACGCTGTGTGGGCATGTGAGTGGGGGTGGTGCCTGCATTGTATGGGTTTTATACATATTTTCTGTGTGATGTCGTGTTTTTAGTTTTTATAATTGGATTATGTTTTTATGTAAAGCTTGTTTGACTAATACTAGTTTGAAAAGTGTTATACAAATACAGTTTGATCACGACACGAAAAATCAGTTTTTCAAAATAAAAGAATCCGAAATACTAAAAGATAAAAATTTTATCATGAAATAATTTTTTTAAAACTTGTCTTCTCCAACAGCTGAGCAAACAGATATGAGCTGAAAGTCTCTTGTGTTAGACAGATTTTACTCTTATAATCGGGGGTTATAAATCATCGGACACTCAATGTGTATATTTGTATAAATCCTTTTGTAATTTAAAATAAACTTTATTTATATTATGTATGTATCCTTATTTTTGTTGGACCGGATGTGAAAAAAAAGGGGGAAGAAGACAGAGAGATGTCGGGTAGAGGCATAAGGGACAGGGTGGATTAAAGTTAGAGGATGACTACAGGGAAGGGAGGGTAGAATCATAAAACAGGCAAAAAGAAGATGGAAGTTTATAATCACTGCAGTCAAGTGTGAATGTTAGTCTAAACTGGGCGTGGCCTGTCCACACACTCAGTTGTTACAAACATACCTGCTGGCTCCAAAAGTCTTCACAAACTTGTCAATATACGGTTCACATGTACACTTATGCATACAAACCAACACATGCAAAGTGTTTCAGTCTGATTATGCAAAGGTGAGCAGACGCATGTCCTCAGGTGAATGTTTATGTTAAGCTGAGGTGGATGATGAAATGTAAAAAAAAAAAAAAGGGCCATCCCCACACCAAGACCCCCGCCGAAGCAGCAGTGGCAACCAAGGTCCCCCCAACACCCATACTGTGGAGCCAACGGAGGAGATCCGTCTGCCTGGCAGTCTGGCCAAGCACCCAGACCAGGGGCCGCAGGACCGCCACATGGGCCCCCAAAACCAGAGAGCAGTGAGTTACGGAAGCACAGAGTGCAAACCCCAGCCAAGCCAGAAGAGCAGCCCGGGACCCCACCCAAGACAAGCCACCCACCACCACCCTGGAGTTCTGAGCATTCCTCCACCCCATCCCCAGTTACGAGCAGGGCCCCCCATGAATGGCCCAGTCAAAGTCCAGACCTAAATCCAATCCAGAATCTGTGGCAAGATCTGAAAACTGCTGTTCACAAACGCTCTCCATCTAATCTGACTCATCTTGAACTGTTTTGCAGGAACAATGGAGAAGATTTCAGCCTGTAGATGTGTAAAGCTGGTAGAGTCAAACCCAAAAAGACTTGCAGCTGGAATTACAGCAAACGGGGGTTTCACAAAGTATTGACTCAGGGGGCTGAATACTTTTACACACTGAACTTTTCAGTTTTTATTTGTAAACAAAAATTGAACTCTTGTATAATTTTCTTTTCACTTCACAAGTGTGTTTCACTTTGTGTTGGTCTTTCACATACAATTCAATCAAATATATTTATATTTGTGGTCATAATGTGAGAAAATGTGGCGAAGTTCAACGTGGATGAATACTTTCACAAGACACTGTATCTGGGGGAAAAAAAAACTCCTTTAAAGATGGGCACTTCTTCAAAAAAATCCCCCATTGAAAATGATTTCCCAGCCATTACAATTAGAACAGAAGTTTCATAGCTGGTCTATGTGGTGATGTCTTGAGCTGTTGAGGCTGGCTTTCTGTGAGAGAATCTTAGCCAGCAACTCCCTGGATTTGTTTTTTTGCGCCCCACCCTTATATTTGGAAAACGATGCATATCTTGTATTAAAGTGTTGTCATATGTTGTACTCTCATGGACTGCGGAAAGATTAAACAAATAGATTTGGAATTTAAATACTCCTCTTTCCTTGTTTGCTTGAAGTGTCTTTTGTCCGTATGCCTTTGGCGTTATCGGTCCTTGGTGGGGGGAAGATTGGGGTGAAAAATGAAACACCCGCGAAATGAACAGCGCATACTCAAAAAAAAAACAGTTCTTGGGAAACCAAAGCCTGCTGGGAGTTTTTTTAAATTCATAAAAAATTGGATTGGCAGGATTTTTTTTAATGCATTAAGTGTAAATTTCCTCAGAAACAGCCAAATTGTGAAACTTTCTCAGTTTTTGGAAGCAAACATTTTAATATTTTTATTGCATTGTGAGCAAACATATTTCCTAAAAAAAAAAAGCATTGTCCAGCTAATTTGTCTAGGAGATATTGCACATCTTTGCCACTCTGTCTAAAGGCTAGATTTTAACCAGTGGCAGGACAAGATTGGCCACCACTGCTCCACAACCAATCTGTATTTATTTCAGCACTTCAAATCTGTAAAAGGTTTCACTTTGACTTTATGTTTGTTTCACTCTGCTGCTTTCCCCACTTCTGTTCTAAGTTTTACCTGGAATGTAAATCAGAGTCAAGTGCATTTTTTTGAAATTTTACTAATTTAATCTGAGAAAATTCAAATAAATGAAATGTGTGTGATTTCATATTACATTAGTCTCTAGCATCATCTGAACTGTTGTTTCTCTCTTTTCAAGATCTTAATAATGATAAAATTAATTTAAATTAATAAAAGACAAAATCAGGATACCTACACCACCAACAGCAGTCCGTAGTGCCGCGACTCGGAGAAGTCTGGAGGAAACGAAATTTTTAAAGGCAAATCTGTGAAAGGTAAAAGAGAAAAATCCAATCAGAAGTCTGTCTGCAAATACCAAAAACACCAAATGGGCTGATCTTCATTCTCACCAAAGCTTTCCACTGGAACCATTCTAAAGTCAGTCAATTGGATCCGTTTGTATTTCAAGGTTGCCCTTAACAAAGAGTTGTTTTCAAGGATGATGTAATCTGTGAGGAGCAAAACAAAGTACTTTATAGGTAAAAACCTGAAGCTAGTGCTTGTAATCTGAATAGGAATGCATTCAGAATGCATCCTATTTTTTTACTGTGATTAAAACATGTTTACATTTTTAAATAGAGATTTTTATTTTAATTAAAGATTTAAATTAAGTTTAAAATCCTGTAGAAACTTCAGAAATTGCCTAATTTTAGAGAAACTGTGTGGAAAATGTGATTCATTCTTCTTTAATCTACATATCTGAGTAGTTAAATGAACATCTCTGCTCAGCCTATGTATTAGGACGGATTAAGAAAAGTTTTCAACAAAAAGGACGCCGACAAGTATCAGACAAAATCAGACTCCGGTTGATCACAGGGTCTAACATTGGTCTAAAATTTCAGAAACATCCCACCAGTTGAAGTCTACAATCACCACAGAAGTTTCATCAACCTTTGACTTAGGAAAGAGGCCGCCATTACGATCTTAGCTAGCGTACACGTTTTATCGGAACGTCATCAAAAGGGTATCCATAAGTTCAGCAGCTCAAGCTGAACAAACAATAAATCTTTTGATATAACAATGTTAAAATTGTGTTTGAGGTAAACTCAAAACCACTGCAAAAATAAAAAAAACTGGTGACAAAAAAAAAAAAAAAAAAAAAAGGGGGAGTCCCCAAGGGAACCACAATACATTCCTCTGGGTTATCCAAAGGAAGTTCAGAAATTATTATAGGATGGCCACGGCTTGGCAACCGTTTTATATTAAAATCTATGATTTAGCAATTTTCAATTAAGGTAAAACAAACCTTTTGTTATGGCAATTTTAACGAAGTTTCACCTACGTCGCTAGCTTAATTCTACAACAATCCCTGGAGTTTTTTTTTTTTTTTTTTTTTTTATGACGGGAAGAGGCCGCCATATTGAATTCTAAAAAAAAAAAATCACCTTTAGTACCAGTTACAAACGAATCAGACAAATAGCAGGCAACGGTCAATACACAAGGAACCAGACAAAGGAATAAATGCTCAGACTGTATGCCAAGGCAGACAAAGACTTCGCACTAGTGATGAGGCAGAGGTCAGTAGATATGCTGGTTGACATAATGATAATGAGAGACAGCTGTGCAGAAAAAAGTCGGTACTCTGGCGAACTCCCTCTGGTGGTCCGAGGTGGAAGTAGCGGACGGATCCATGACACACACCAACAAAATATAGATTAAAAGTTTTAATTAAATTATGTTTTGATTGTTTTCTTTCTTTAATATTTTATGTAAAGCACTTTTGTACATGAAATTTGTACATTGTAGAGATGGGCGGCGAGAGTGGTGGAGGTGGATTGAGGCGGGCGACGAGGGCATGGGCAGGAAGTTGCAAGAGCGTGGACGGGTAGCACTTGTGAGCCATCAAACACAACTGGCAGTTTTAATTCTTTTAATATCTTCAATGAACCTCATTTGATTGAACCATTTAAATGTTTTCTTGTAATAAATCATTTTTGATCCCTTGTTGACAACTTTTGCCTTTCTTTCAGTAAAAAGAAGATTATGATCACTACATCCTAAAAAAAAAGATCAATACAAGTAGTCGAGACTAAACCATTCCAATTCAAAAATGGTCTTGTAACACCATCCACTAGTTGAGTGAATCCACATATTTTTGAAGCAGCCAAAAGGTTCTTTTTTAATTAACACGTTTTTAAAAATCAGTCTATGTTTAAATCCCCAGTAAAATATGTTTCAAGAGCAAAAGTACTGATATGATCCAAAATATCACAAATGGCGTCAACAGAACTGATATTTGCACTCAGTGGTCTGTAACAACAACCAATCAGCTTAAGTTTTAAATGAGGTACATTCATTTGTAACCAGAGCACTTCTATTTCATCTTTCATGAGATCATTTCTAAGTTTAACTGGCATATTATCTTTAATATTCCAAGCAACCCCCTCCTCCAAATGTTTTTGTCCGTTCTAAATGTAATTATATCTATGAATTCCCTGTGAATTTTTCTCCTAAGGCGTAATGCAGTCCAGGGCCGGGCCTGCCACTAACCTGCAATCCTGTGAAACTCCTCTTTAATCACTCTGAGGGGGTTGTTCTCAGGAAAAACAATGACAAGGGGCAAAAAGCGCTTGAGTGCAAAGCACACTTTCCTGACTATTCTGCAAACAGTGGCCTTACTGATGTGCTCAGCATCCCCGATATTAGAAAGAAAACTACCATATGAATGTATAAAACCAAGTCCCTGGAAAAACGGTATTGTTCAAATAAAAATGATTTGGGAAACGCAAGACAATCGACAGGTGGCCTCAAAATCCTCTCCCAACATAAATGACATAGGTTCAAAGAGCCAGTTGCCATAGTGATTAACTTTGAGTTCAGCAAACCCCGCTTCACGAAACGGGTTTGATTTAACCCACTTTCGCGGGTTTAAGTTACCTTTGTTTCTGAAAGTCTGGGTTACCAAACTCAGAGTTTCAACATGACCTGCTTCTTGAAACAGGCCCTGGTATGATTGAATCATTTCTTTGTATTTTTTTTCTTTTTAATTCTCAAAAGCATCCTTCAATAAAAAGGAAGGACAAGACTGCAGGTGAAGATTCTCCTGGCTATACGCAGCATTTTTAAAAATTCTTTTACTTCATTTTGCTTTTATTGTTTTGGTATTTTTTAGCAGTTCATTGTTGATATTTAGCTTTACTTGTTTGAGATAGCTCCTGTAGCTTAACCTTGTTTTATCTGGTTTACAAAATAACGTTTTTTTATTTAAAACTGATGATCGTCTCAAGTTCTTAAAGTTGTGGGTATGATGTCAAGACGAAAACTTTGTCTCAAAAGGAAGGCTAATATCAAAGCTGCAGCAGGATGGTTCTTGAGTTTTATTTAATGAAAATAATATTTATGAACACTTGACGAGATGTTCCAAAGCGAGATAGCAAATGTCTGGAAAGACCTCCTGAAGCTTTGTTTTCCAGCAGGTTCAAAGACGACGATGTGCGAGTCAGACTGAGTTCTGTCCAGGACGTGAAGAACCGTCTCGTTATATTCAAGTGCAGCTCTGTTTGGAAATGAATAAAGATGTACACATGTTTAATGCCTGTTTACGGAAGAAGATAAGGGCCATGAAGTAAGGAAAAAAGGGGAATGGGAAATTCTGACTTTAGATTTTGGAATTATGAACTACGGAGGCCTGTGAGCTAATACCTTCAGTTAGCTTTAGCAGCTTTAGCAGCACGGTGGAGTCATAGGCTACTAATGAAACTAATGAAGATTGTCCTTTTTTAAGCCCCTTTTCTCGTGCTTGAAGCTTTCCAGAGGAGGCCACTGTTTTAATAGAATTACAGAATGTGAGTGAAGAAGAGATTTATTTCATTGGAATTTGTAAATAAGAGGGCCACAGACGACCAGTTTGCTAGCATTTTAACTGCTATCAGACGTACAACGTCTTTATGCTGTATGCCCTGAAATATGAGCATAAATAAACATCTGTGACTGACAAACAGTCTCAGAGTTTCCAGTTGTGCACAGAATGTGCAGAAATGCAGTTTTGTTTGCACAGATTCTGTTTTCATCCATCTACCTGATCGTCTCATTTCTGAAGATTTAAAGACTTCCTACATGCCACTAAAAACACAACTGGACTTGTTTCTACCCCACGTATTCTCACGTTTTCTAACTATACGTGACTGTGCAAACATTAACAGCTGATCTTTATGTATTTTTTACAGATTTCCTGTCTCGTGACACATTCTATATTATGATCTTATTGGCCGACTAACGCTCACATGTTAACATAATCTAACAAAATCTACGTGGTGTTGTATTAACGGTTATGAGAGTGGATGATTGTGTAGCGTGACACCGTTGTTTGCAGAGTTTGTTGGCAATAAATCATTAAAAAAATATGTCATGTGACTAGAAGGCTTCTAGTAACTGAGTGTTACTGTCATAACGTTTAAATCAAAATTACTGGATATCATGCATTGTTGCAAAACATGTCAATTTTTTGGATAAAAAGTGGACACATGTCAGGAAGTATTTTCTAAAGGATTTAAGAAAGATGATCAGGTATAGATGTTTATATGAACGGGCACAATGAACGTGCTGAACTCAACAAAACAAATACAGAGCCTTTGATTGTGAAGGTAAAACGTCTATAATGCACATTAATATGTTACAACAATTTGATACTCAGCTTTTCAAGCACAAATGTCTAAACTGATAACACCATACTGCACATTTAAAAGAAATGACTTCACATCTGTTTAAACACCTTTTAACAACATGCTAGCAGCAGCCTTTTCATTTACAAGCTTTAAGTTAAACTGAAAGAAATCTGTTGTTTTACTTACCGACAGCTTTTTAATTCAATGTTTAACTAATATTAAGATAAATCCACTGTGCCAGTGGGATACTAGGTTACAGTTAGAGCATTTTTGCTTTCATGAGTACAAAGCAGGGGATGGATCAAATGTGGAGGACACATTTCATGCATATAGGTGTGTAATAACTAACGGAATTCTAACATTAAACATGTGCGCGGCCAACAACAGAATCCAGCCTTTGACCCCCCCTTAAATATGTGCAGGCAATGCAGCAATGTGCATATTGGCCGCACGAATGTGTGGCCGACATAAGAATTTGCTTTTGAAAAAATGATAATAAAACAATTTATGTTAAAAATAATAATGAAACAAAATTACAACAAAAAATAATAATGACATAAAAAATAATAATAACAATGAACAACTTCCATTTTTGCGCCCTTTAGATAAAAAAAACTTTGGTTGGACATCCATCAGCTCCATCGGGTCTATCTACTGTTGCATCCATATGACCTGCAGCTAGGTACTCTTGAAATCTTGGGAAAATAAGTGTTGTTGGCTGACACAAATCATCTCTGTGTGCCCCTGTGTGGAGAATCTGACCTCTCTGTGCAGTCTTGTGCACGTCTGGATTTACAGGCAGCTGTGTTTCAGCCTCTTTCATCCTGTAATGTCTGCTCTTTAAGAAGCAAGACACAACAAACACCAACATGAAGGATAGTAATCTGCTTTCTCAATGTAACCCTGAATCAAACAATGAAGCCACAATTGTTTCCATTTTTTTTACCTGTCTTGTTCAACATGTCACAGCATGTCACATATATAATAATGAGTGTGTGTGTGTGTGCCAGCATGCAGATAGCCATGCATCACTTTTGGTCGACAAGTCTTAAAATGCTCCTGTGGTAAGAAAAGGAAGGCCTTCAGTGAGGCCTTCAAAAGATGAATCTTCTTTGCCTTTGGGCTGCTACCTTCAGGGATCACCACAGCAAATGAGTTGCAAGTGGTTCATGATAAATGCTTTGGTTAAACCTAACAGAACACCAAGATCAACTGATCAAAATATAAAAATTCACAAATTCATACATTTAGACCTGAAAATGGTCACGTCTGTGCTTGAAGTTAGTTTAGAAAATGAGATCACAGGAGCTAAAGGACAAACAGAAAAAGTGAGAGAGCATATTCTTTTAACTTACTTGAGTTGTTGAAGCTGTGTAAGATTACAGTTGGTGCAGCTGGACCTGAAACAGTCAAAAGAAGCAGGATTATTTAGAAATATTACACATCCTTTTCCACCAATAAATGTTGGCATATGAACAAATTTACATTGATAATCTTCTATTTTTCTTAAAAGAAATAAAAGGGCAAATGTTATTTTTGTCATTGAAAGTCTCTTTAGCTCTGGTCCAAGTGCAGACAGCAGTCTTGTTTTTAGCACTTTCTCTGAAACAATCAGCTATTAAAGACCCATTTCAAAGAAAATTGTGTTTTTAACATTCTCATTGCTCTTGTGGCATTTTTCTCATGATAGAGGACATTTCTAAACTAGGACCTTAAAGATCACCCCCTGAATCAGTTCTTTCAGTGTTTTAGCAAGCACAGAAGTTTGTGGAGCGGCTCTAACTCAAAAATATGCATTTTTATTTTTCTAGCTGTAATTTCTCTAAACTGTGAGACTTACTGCTCTGTCTTCTGATAAATGCCCTAACAGTTACAGAGAAGTTTCATAACATTTATGAAAGTCAGAAATATGAAACTGAGCTTGTAGGCTGTAACATTTGTGGTCTTATTTGTGTTTTCCTTTCACTTAACACACTACCTGAAGGGGTGAATGTGTCTAAAATAAATTGTATGGCCATAATTATTTAACCCCCCCCCCCCCCCCCCCATAATAAAAAATTAAATAAATAACTGAAATGACATAAGACTGATCTCAAGAGATATTCAGTTTAGTTTTTATTGTTTTATTCAAACTTGAACAATGTTTATTAACAAGAAGAGGTGTTTGAAAATCCAACCCCTCTTTTTACTGTTTCTCTGACGACGCTGACAACACACAGCTTGCTTCAGCAAACACGGGTGAGTCTCTTCTCTTGAAGCAGTTTTGAGGAAATTCTCATTGAAAGCTCTCTTCAATATTCAGCTTTTAATTACATTTGTTTGTATGTTTGTTTTGCTTTCTATGTTTGGAATAGAAAAACATGTGTATACATGTGTATGGTGTAATGGTTCATCGGAAAAGCTCCAAGATATCCACATCTACCCTGAGGTCAAGCTTGTTCATTTCAAATCTAAGCATAATTTTGTACAACAATTTCAAAATAAAAAAACTGAACGTCATTGAAGTCCTACCTCTACAGTGAAGGAGAACATGCTGCTGTGCAGGGCTGATATCTGCATCCAAGAACAGACACTGGGCTTTGTTCAGCTCACAGGTCAAACAGCGGCGAGGAAATAAACCCACAATTTTCACACTGAGGAGAGCAGATCAAGACATCCCTTTGAGTGAAGTGGTAAACTGCCATAACTCTTCATTGATCAATGTGTTATTGATCAGATTTCCTAATAATCTTACATGAATGCCCATAAAGGATAGCTTTGCAGTGTTGATTTTAAAGACTGCAATCAGTAGTAATGAAGATTGATTAAGAAATGTGACTATATTTTTATGCCAGTCTCTGTAATCTCTGTTTAACTGAAAGCACTTTGAAGAACAGCCTAAAAAAAACCTGTAAAGTTGCCGTCTTCGTGGTGAGCCCTCCGTGCTGAGAAAATACCTGTCGGGAGAGAGCAGAAGATGAGCAGGCTTTCTGCTTCGGCGCATTTTCTTCCCGCAGGTGAGAGAGGTCTGTAGAGCGACATGTCAGACTCACAGGTTGTCGGTATTCTCGTCATAAGAGACGATCTTGGTCACTTCCCAATTCCCAGAAGTTAGATGTCGTACTTCATTCTGGTCTGCTCTGAACTGAAAGGAGGCAGATACGCAGAGACCTGATCTTTAGAATCCATTATTCCTTTTGAAATGGCAGGAAATACCTCAGCAATTTGACGGTGAAGGTTCTCATGTATTCTGGTGACGTCTTGAAGTTGAATCATGGCAAACAGACTTCAATTCTTCTTGAAATGTTTCATCACTCATCCAAGTGGTTTTATTGATGAAACCATTGGATGAGTGGTGACATTTTTTAAGTCCGGTTTCTATGATTCAGCTTCAAGACATCAAAGCAATTTGTTGTTGTTTTCCAAACACTAAAAAACAAACTTTTTGTTCCAATAATATATACTTAATTATTTCTCATTAGATAAACATAATAATTTAAAGATTATACTAAATCAGAGATTTTTCTAGAAAAGAACTTAGTTTATGTGTTTTAAATGACAATGACAAACTATATTGTTTATTAGTAAGATCTAATTTTCAAATTATTTTAAGCACTTTGACAGCATTTATCGATATTGTGTTAATTTTATTAGAGAATTACTATTATTTTTAATTTTTTACAGTTTATTGTTAGAAACTCAATTCTGTGTACAGTGATGTGCATGCGAGCACATTGTACCTGTTGTAGGCGGGGGGGTGGGGGGTGTCTTAATGGAGCCCAGCCACTATTAATTCAATGAAATTTTAGTTGAATTGAGAGACCGGCATCTATTACATCTGACACCTGTTAGACCCGGCTTTTATTGGAGACCAGCGTCTATTCAAGACCGGCCATTATTGGAAAATATACTGTATTTCCTTTCTGGGTTACATTATCAGTTCCCAGGGGGTGGCCATGGACCAAAGTAAGGTAGAGGCGGTGTTGCATTGGCCACAACCAAACACTGTAAAGGAGTCACAACGCTTCCTGGGCTTTCCAAACTCTTACCGCTGTTTTACACAGGGTTTCAGTGTGGTGGCAGCCCCTCTTACTTCCCTGCTTAAAGGAGCAGCTTAATGTCTGGCATGGATTCCAGAAGCAAGCAAGCTTTCCAAGAGCTGAAGACCAGATCCCAACCTCCAGTTCACTGTCGAAGTGGATGCCTCCAACACCGGAGTCGGAGCGCCAAGGTAACCCACCCAGAATGTTTACTTGTGCATTTTTCTCCAGGAAACTCAAAGAACCAATAAAGAACTATGATGTCGGAGGCCGCGAGTTACCCGCCATGAAGGAGGCATTCACAGAATGGAGACGTCTTCTCCCTTAAATCCACTAAAGGCTCTTTAGTCTTTCCCATGTTCGAGAGTTTTGAGTCAGACTGATTGACTGATTCACTGGACAGGTGTCTTTTCTACAGGTGATTAGATAGATATACTGTCACCTGAATTGAAGACACCTATTTGAACTAGATATATATATAGATATATATCTATATATTTATCTATATATATAGATATACTTTGCAAATACTACGTCATATGCTAAAATTGACAGTTTTTCTTCTGCCCAGGTGACGACTATGCATACGTCAGATTTCGAGCGCTGAGGGACGTCTCAACACGCGCACAACTACATGCCGCACAAAGATCCAATGAAACTTTATGCACGTCTTACTAATTGTCAGGTTTCGGTGAGTAGACACAAATTCACAAATTGGAGCTGGCAGCTCAAAGCGTCTTTTTTACAAGAGTTCCACAAAAACTTAGGAAACACCACAAAAGGCAAAAGTCGAAATCACACTTGGCAAGAGTCACAACAAGACCTTCTAAAAATTAACCTGGCAGGAGAGACAAGAAACTCGAGACCAGAGAACAAAACAAACCTGCAAAGAACTGAGGAGAGGAAACTCATTAAATACTGACGGGGGAAGAGAACTGACAATGGGACACAGGTGAAACACATAAGTGAGGAGTAAGTAATCAGCCCGGGAAGTAAAACACCCAAGAGGAAGAGTGAAAACAAAGTCAAATGACAAAAGGCAAACAAACACCCTGGATCAAACACGGCACATGACACCAATATGCTTGCTGCGAATGACTCTGTGCAAGTCACTCGGATTCAGCCCCACTAAATTAGTGTTAAATCACTCTCTGGGGGGGGGGCCCTCAGGCCTTCAGCGGATTCTTTGCTGGTATCTCTCCCACTCCCCTGTATGGGAGCAGGAAACAGGGACAACCTATAAATCATACTGCACCAATTCAGGAAAAGTGAAATAAAGCGTGCATCTTTGTTTGTGGGAGTGATGGATGACAAACTGTGCACACACTTAACTAAAACTGATAGGCAGTGCCTCTATATGTGAATGGATTGTGGACGCCTGGGTGAAAGACAGATTTAACTGTTATTGCTGAAAAACAGCCTCCTGGTAATGAGACTGACTAACCAAAATGCCCAAAATTGCGCAGCTGTTTGAAGTCAGACACCAAAAATAAGGACTTTGATGGATATGTTGGACAACATTGATTAAAAAATGTATGTGAGTGAATTGTTAAACAGTGTAAAACATTTCAACTAAACTCACAAATTTGGTTCTTTTTCCTTTTTTGCACCTTATAAGTACAGTGTACCTTGTGTATGGGCTAAGTACAAAAATAGACCCCCTAAGACTGTGCCATGTAATAAAGCATTCCTTTTGGTGTGGAAAATACAGTACTTCTTTCCTCCACTGTAAACAGCATGGCCTGTCAGCAGTCTTGTGCAAAGGGCTGCTATGAAGGGATTTTTTAAAACTTTATGCATCAGTTAATATGTTGGTTTACATTAAGAGTTGTAGTTTTTGCAAATGGTTGAATTTTTGTTTTTCTTACTGTATGCTGATAAATGAACAATTCAAACAAAAAGAAAAATGCTATTGTTTATTGAGAGTTAAATAAAAGTAAGTTAAATTTAAAACATAAGTAGAAGTGTACTTTTAACTTGAGTAGTTTTGCAACACTGACACTTGCTTGTATTTCTGTTATTTTGATGACGTAGTAGTGCTTGTCTCTTTTTCTTGTCCTTTTCCATCTCTGTCTCAACTGCCTGTCAGGTGAAAAACTGATTTAGCTCTGCTTTCTGTTCTGATTCGGAAACATTTCCTGCTAAATCCCATCTCAAACTGTAAAAATTTCTTGATATTTTCTTCCAATACCTGGCAACATAGATTGGAAGGGTCAAACAGAGATCCTGGCGCCTCAGAGCTCAGCCTGAAAAAATCTTCACCTGAGTTGTGAACATGGCGATGTGATGAAATTCTCCACGTCCTCCCTGTTTGACAGGGACAGTCAGAAAGAATCTGTTGCCATCTTTGGAGAACACGGGGTCTTGATTCTGTGGAAGACAGGCAGAAATACTAACACTGCAATAAAAGGCACAGTTAAGCTTAACGTGCCAATGTAAAAATAAAAGTATAAATTATAAACAACAATCAGATGATTCAACAACTTGTGATGTTTATTATTATAAAAGATCCATGAGGATCTTTAGTCTCTTATACTGTGAGACCAGAATAATCAAACTGTTGTAAAATCTTTCAGCTAATCAGGAAGACCAGGGGGGATTGGATACACTACCCATGATTCCAGACTGCACAGCAAACAAACTGCAGCTTCTAAATACATAAATCCATATTTTTTATTCATTCATTCATTCATTTTCTGAACCGCTTTATCCCTTTCGGGGTCACGGGGCTGCCTGAGCCTAACCCGGCTACTCATGGGCGAAGGCAGGGGATGCCCCTGGACTGGTCGCCAGTCTGTCGCAGGGGCCCATATTTTTTAATTTGTAAAATTAACATAGTGTGGATTATTTAAAAACTGACAAAGTGAAAAAAAATTTTAGAAACTTGGTCAAAATGAATTTGTTTCCATCCGCTCAGTCGTCTTGACATTGGGTGTTCGATAGATTGAATAGTCTACTTAAGGCTGTGAATAATGGACAAAAGATCAAAGAAAACATCGAGTGTGTAGTTTGGAAAGCAAATAATTCAATTCAGTTTTATTCATATATCCCAATATCACAACCATAGCCGTCTCAATGGGCTTCACACCAGTATTTCTACAAAAGAACATAAAGTCATTCATAAAATATAAACAATAGCTGGTTGCTAAACTAAACTAAACAGATTAAGCTAAACTGATATCCCTGCTCATAGAACCTCCTTCTCGGTGAGGAAAAACTCATAAAAAAACTCTATCTTGGGGAAAAACTAAAACTTCAGGGATGTCCACATGAAGGAGAGATCCTCCCCCAGGATGGACAGGTGATGCGCTAGAATTGTTAAAGAAGAATTAGCTGATCTAGCTCTACAGCTACATGTTTGAATAGTGCAGCAGATGGGCTTCATCCAGATGAAGCTGTGGATCAGCTGGGGATGTGACACGAGTCAGAGGCAAAGTCCACAGCCAAAGTCAGGAGCAGAGACGATCCGCCTGGAATCTCTCCCGCTCTCACATAGGAGAGCGGGAAACGGGTACAATATATGAATCGCACTGCAGCAAACAGAGGCATGATGAACTTAATCAAATAAAGTACTGGTGAATGCCTTTAGGAGATTTTCCAATCTTTCCTTGGGTTCTTTATGCACAAGAACAGACCAATTTACCTGGGGTGCCCAAACTTTTGATCCTCACTGTATGAATAATGGATGTAATAAAAATTATTATTATTCCCTCAAACTTCATTACAGTAGGTGAAGTAGGGGAGCAGTAAGTTAGATATTCTTTAAGTGCTAACTAGCCTGGTAAGAACCCTGTCCAAAGACGAATGTTTTAACTTTTAGGACACGCTGCTAGCAAAGAGTTACAGTAATCCAGTCTAGACGTAACAAATGCATGGATGAGTTTTTCAGCATCGCTTCTTGATAATATGTTTCTGATCCTAGAAAAATTGCGTAGGTGAAAAAAAGCAGTTTTACAATCCTGTGATATGTGAGCCTTAAACTATAAATCCTGGTCAAATAAAAGCCCTAGAAGAAGAAAAATGCACCAAAGATCAGGCCAGTCTGGTAATTAGCTTACTGGCGGATTTCATCTGTGCTCTTCTGCCGTGCACATACAATGTATGTAATCTGTTTTCTTTTTTATTCAGTTTTATGTGCTAGGCTGCTTTAAAGGTGCATTCACACCAGATGTGGAAAGAGAGTCAATGGAAAACCCCGATCTGAGAATTTGCGGTGCAAATCTGGTGGCAGGTGCAGTGTGGCGAGATTGGCGCGGCGTGTCAACCAATCAGGGACTCAGCTTTGGGCATGTGATGCAGGCCCGGCCCTGGGCTGCACAGCGCCCAGGAAAAAAGTATTTTTGGGCAGCTGGCTGCGCGGCAGACTAGAACTGCAGTGGGTGCCGTTGGCAATCCCCCCAGCTCCATGGGCTTATGAGGTTCTGTTTTAAGTTTTGTTTTCTTTTTCCCCTTCCGGGTTAATGATCAAACTGGGCCACAGACAGATGGAAGTAACGTTTAGAACGGCAATCAGGTGCAGCTCCACTGCAGGAGTGAAGCAGTCTCTCCCTGCTTTGGGAGAGACTGAAGGTGAACTAAGACACGACGACGTGTTTGCTGGCGCCTCTGTAGAGCTCTCCAAAACATATAAACAAAAGCTACTCGCTCAACATCATCCATGTTTTCCATCATGTGGTCAAAGAATGAAGTTTGTCTGTGGTTGCTCTGCAGCCGGGATTTCAGGGTTTTTAATCTGACACTCGTCAAAAGAGAGGCAGCAGACGCAGATAATAATGAAGCACATATTTGCAAAAAAGTTCGGAGTATTTTTGAATTTAAATCAAGGTGAATTAGGAGCAGATGAAAACATACCACTGGAAAAGCGCCCAGCAGTGATGTAGGTGTAAGTCCCAAGCTCCTGCTCTGCATCTACATCCATTAATGTCTTCATTTTCCTCGTCTGAATCTGGCTTAAAACTGTACGGCTGGATAGCTCCAGTATTGTTAGCCATTTAGGTTCCACTAATAATGTTGGATTTGGGATGTGAGGGGCTGTAAACTTTGTTTACAAAGGGATGATGGGAAGTGAATTTCTGATGAACTCCTACTGCTCTGCAGAAACTAGAACATGACTGTTTTTTTGTATGTTGGCTAAAAATGGCATAATCATAATGAAATGATCACTGGGAACGATTTGACAATAGATGATCAGAGTGGGACTTTCAGCAAACGTGACAGAATACGCTTTTTAATTTCCACTTATGTCCATACGTTAAACCATTGGAATTCTGCCAATTCCTACCAGGACCCACCCAGCCTTCGAAAAGAAAACACAAACGGATGCATGTTAAGCATGAACTTACTGTATACTTTATCCTAATTGTGAATTCAACTCTGGAAGTAATCTATGCTTATATTGTTAATTGGTAGGGGCTCCTTTAAAAAGATATTTTTATCCTCAATAGCACTTCCCAGCTTAAATAAAGGTAAATAAAATAAATTAAGTAACATAAGTAACACATTCTGTTGTGTTTATGAATGCGGGCCTGAAGTTCTTGGTTGCATGACTTGAAGGGGAGCAACATCCTCTGATTTTCACTGCTGAGATACTCAAGAACCTTGAATCCTGTACATTCAGACCAGTGTCTGTTTGTACAGCATAATAAAACAAAACTGTTTGCCAAATTAGAATTTTTTTTATATTTCGTTCTTTGATTTAACTTTGAGAAACTGCAAAAGTTGTAAAGAAAGGTAAAGAAAAAATATTTTTTGCCAAACAGTCTTTGTCTGACTGCAAGATAACAGAAGCAGAGAGACGGTCAACATCGAAAGACAACCCTGCAGCATTAAGTTAGACAGAAAAACCTCAGAAAAGTAAAGTTGAAGAGAATTTACCTGCTTGGATAGCCAAAGCTCAGAGTTTTCTTCATGTCTCTGAAAAAGATGGCAAAACACAGTGTTTCAGTGCAGCCTATTCAAATCCTCATCCTTTATTCTGAGCTGTTCTACTTCCAAAAAGGAGATTTTCATGCCCAAAAAAGCGGATTTTGCATTGTGGAGTTTAAAGTCTGATAACCAGACACTTGTGGGAAACCTCTGCTGACTTCAGCAAAAACAACAAATACATTTTCTATTTTTTTAACAATTTGAAAGAAAACCAACTCTTACAATGAAAATGACTGACTACGGTGGCTGAGACCTGCCATCGCAGCATAAAAAGTAACTTTTCAAACAAAAAAAGAAACGCTACAAATAAAAACAAACACTGCTGCAAAGAAAAATAAAAAAACACTGCAAATAAAAAGCCACAACAGAGTGGATTATGGAGGATTGCTTTTGCCTGTGCACCAATGGGAGAAGCAGAAAATAGAACAGGAGTGCTAACTGGAAAACAAACAAGTGATGATGTTAGTGTTAAATGTCACTACAAAACGTTCCAACTTATTGAGCAAATTGCATTCAGGTGTTAAAAAGATAAAATGATTTGTTTTTTCAATTCAAATCATGGATGATAGTGTGTCTCTTTGAATCACTGACATTAATCTCAGACACCTGTGATCTTTAGTTTTCTTAGTGAGTTTAATTAAAGGAAAAAATCCTAAAGAAGGACGTTCCTCCACATTATTAAGCTTACCAACGTTTTCAAGCAATATGGTAAAGAAAAAGGATCTCTGCTGCTGAACAGTGTGAAATAATTGAACGTCTTGTAAAAGGTATGAAAACCGTGGACATTTCACCAAAACTTCAGCGTGATCATCGTGCTGTTCAGAGATTAGTGTGTGATTGAAATCAGACACGGGTTGGTGCAGATAAAGGCAGAATGAGGACGGTTTCTATCAGACAAATACATGGTATTAAGAGAGCAGCTGCTAAAATACCATCACAAAGGAACAGCACATGTTTGAAGCTGCTGGTGTCTCTGGAGTCTCACCAACATATCAAGGTGCAGATCCTCCAGAGGCTGCAGTTCTACATAAGCCCCCAAAAAACCCCTCACAAGCAGCAACAGCTGCAGTGGGCCAGACATTCATGAAGACTCATTTTCAAACAGTCTTATTGATGCTTTCTGTAACCAAATCATCTTGGAATTGAAAATGGTTTATTTCAACCAATCAACAAGAAACAACCGGTGCATCGGCAAAAAACAATCCCCAATAATCCACTTCTATTGTCTTTTTTTTTTTTTGCTGCAGAGCTTGTTTTTATTTGTACAATTTATTTTATTTGCATCAACACTTCTTTTTATTTGTAGCAGAGTTTCTTTTTCATTTGCATAGTTACTTGTTTTGCTATGACGGTGGGTCTCAGTCGTGTGACACACATGCACAAACCTGTAGGCACAGGTTAACAGATCACACACACGTGCAAATACACAGCAAATTTTGAAGGTTAAACATGCAGTGTCAAAGTTTGACTCTTTGAAAGTTGTTTTAACAATATAATGTGTAGAATACCACCAGCGTTGTACAAAACCATATCTGGTATTGAAAGATGTGGAGTCAACGTGACTACAGAAAGCTCCGCCCACCTCTTCACATTCCAGGACCAAACAACCAAACCATTCCATGAGTTTGTGATCAACGTCTTGCCTGCCGTCCTACAGTGCAGTAAAACTACAGTAACAATATTTAAAATATATTAACTCTATTTATATTACTATTTAAAAAAATGAATTATGTCCAAAAACATTCTGTTGGTGATATTTTAGCTACTCAGGTATTTCAACTGCTGGTTTTAAACAGCAAACATGGTCAAGTAAAAACCTAGCTTAAAATGTGCGCCGATTCAGCCAAACTTGATCAAGTCTTTAAATAATTGCCTTATAACATGGATGTATAGTTTTAATTTAGTAAATGTAATCTAAATACTCTGACTTGGTTGTAGTTTGAGGAAAATTACCCCCCATGTTTGGAAAAAAGACGGTTCAAATCAGCTACAAGTCACTGTGCCATGTTCATATTATGCTCTTTTAAAAAAAAAAAAAAAAAAAAAAAAAGCTCAAATTTTAGACCAAACTCATAGTTTTTAGTTTATATATAGTTTATATATATATATAGTTACGGGCCACAGCAGCAGTCCCTGACTGCAAGGACCATATTGTTTTCGTTGTTGCAAAAATTTAAACACAATCTAAAATCTTCCTCGAAAGCAACGCTCTATCGAGAGCAAATCACGTGGAATTACCGTTCACCAGTAACAAAATGTTGGTTATGAGAGCATTTATAGCATCTATACGTTTGTTTAATCATAAACAATGTTATGTGGCTAACAAACAAATGCTAACAGCAGAGGCTGTTCCTCCCTCATATTATCTTTTGCTACATTGTTGATTTTTTTCCCACTGTCCCATTTCAGGGACATAGAATCACAGTGATGTGAAGCTGCAATAAGAAGAGAGGATATAATTCTTCAGGCTCTGCAGGAGCACCTCAACCAGAGGACTTTGACAGGACGGGACAGACTGCCCGGCTGAGAGAGGATGGAATCCCGTCTGTCTTCATCTTTCCATCACATCTCTAAGGGGTTAGTGTATGTATCTGTTTTAATCTTAAATTGTTCTATATATGTTCTACATCATGATATTTAAGATGCAAACAAGAGCATGTTAAAACGTTGAAAATATGATTTTCATTGGAGTGGGTCATTAAAAGTGTATTTTATCCAAAAGGTTCATCTGGTCATTGAGAGTAAATGTTTTAATTACTGTTTCTCTGTATTATAATATATTGCAGACTAATGAGACAAACATAATAAGATTTAAGTAACTAAAAACATTTGGTGTTTTGAGGCATTTTGATCATCATATTGATAAAACATTTTCTTTTGAGGGTTTCTGTCAGTCATCAGCTTTATGGTCAATGTGGACACATTATTGGCAATGATTCCTGAACTAGTTTAACATGATATCTGCACACAGCGCTTCAACCAGGACCATTTGTAGCTTCTCCTTGGCTTTCTGTTGTCCATGTTCAGTGTGGTACACACCTTTTCACCAAACAGCAGTGTGACTACTTGTCTCCCTTTAAATAGGCAGACTGACTGATTATGAGTTTGGTAACACCTGTGATGTCAATTAAAGGACACACCTGAGTTAATCATGTCAGTCTGGTCAAATAGTTTTCAATCTTGTATAGAGGTACCATCATTTTTGTCCAGGCCTGTTTCATTAGTTTGTTTTTTTTAAATAATTACGTTAATCAGCAATTCAAAAGTGATGGCTGATTATGATTATTTAATTTTCAATACATTTTTATTTATTGTTACTTTTGTAAGTTTCAAGTGATTTCAGTGAGAATTGTGGGTTTTTCCTTCTTTAGCTGAGGAGTACCAACAATTTTGTCCACGTGTGTATAAGAATGAAGCTGCCTTCTGTTTAATTCAATTCAATGGTATATTGAACATGGTATATGTTTAAACAACGTACCATATGTACTTTACATTGCATCTGAAGGTATATGTATTGACAGGATGTTGCCAAAGAGACCATCACAGAGGACTATGCAAACCATGTCATGAAGATCTTGGTCATTTATGGAAGTGCTGCAGCAGAAAACCCCACACCATCACTGAAGAACATGAAGTTCTTTTGACTGCAAATATGAGGCAAAGGCTTGCCTCCTGCTCATTGGTGTTGTGTATGCTTTAAATCTAAGGGTATCCACCAAAGCTAAAATACACATTTGAAGTGTTTCAAAAGCTCTTCCTTGACCTAAACGCTCCTTAAATGTTTCCGAACGTGGTAAATGGCGTATACTTATATTTATAGCACACACATAGAACATTCCCCAAAAGAAGCAAACCGAGACCAAGGATGACACAATGCATTCAACTAACAGGAACAACTTTCTACAGAGGGCGGCAATGGGTCCACAATATCCAAAAGAGGCCTGAATAGAAAATTAACAGCTGGTACAGGGCAGAGGGGCCCAACATTTGAGTTTTTTCAGCAGGTGTAATAGGGCAGACCTCAGCAATGGGACAAGCCAGGACTTGAAGCTCTTCCCCTGTGGCGTCTGTCCCCTGCTCGCTCACCAGGCACTCGCTGGCATCAAACTGACAGCCCGCCAGAGGAGCACAGGTCACCCTAATTGAAGATGGAACATCAGCCCAGACTTTACCAGCCTGTGAAAACCACCTACCTAGTTATGTCATATTCTCTCTACCATTTGTGGGCGATGGCAGTGGTTTTGTGCGATGTTTCAATGTCTCCACAACTTTCTTCCTGACCTGTCTGGTGTGTTCCTTCCACTTCATGATGCTGTTTTCTCCCCAATATTCTCTTAACAAACCACAGAGACTGTCAACAAACAGCTGGATTTGGAGACTGAGATTAAATGACACACAGATGGAGTCCATTGATCCAAAGAGTTACATTTTATCAACACTGTGCAATGTCAGCCAGAGTAAATTTTTTTACTTAATTTTGAGTTAAATGTACTCCATAATTTTAACACAATGAAGAGAGTTGATTTAACACCAAATCTGATAGGAACTCAAACAGTGTTCACTAACTTTCTTTTAATTTGATTTAACCAAATTTGCTGTGTACACACAAGCAGACTGACTCACAGACGGACACAAACATAGACACATCTTAGACGCACGGTGACACAGGCTCCGGTTGTGGTGTCGCACACGGTCAGGATGGAGATGTTCTGAGACCGGTTCATCCACCTCACAGACGCCTTGGTCTTGCTGATCCATTTTACCATGGTTATATAGTGCTCCCTATAGCAGAATTTGCTTATTAGAAGATAGGTTGGTTCCTAGCCCTGTAATCATTATGATTTACAAAAATCATGAAGGAACAGTTAAACATTTGATGCACAGAAAAAGGAAGTAACATTAATTAATGTGAAATAAAAATGGGCAGCTACAGGGTGGAGAAGACATCATCTAACTGTGAAGAAATCACACAATGTCCAAACTGTCTCCGAGAGAAGAGCAGAAACTGAAAACGTTTGAAGAAGTCATGCAGCTCTTCTCACCGTAGCTTGAGCATCTCTGGGGGCATCAGCTCTAGTGTGTGCGTTGGCCCATAAAGATTTACAACATAGAGCTTCACTACCGGGTTTGGTTGGCCAGCCTAGATGCAGAAACAAAAAAATCCCATCTCACTCATTTTCAAACAAAATAACAAGTAGAATTTGTGACTTTTATAAAGACTGTACTTGGTGAGTGTAAGTCAGTGAAAGTGTAGAGTGCAAGGTGCTAATTTCTGTTGGAGGGGAATCTGTCTTTGGTGATGCTTCAGGCTTTAATGAGGCAGCAGTAGCGATAGATGTCGAGTAAAGAGGCAGAGAGCGGCTGATGACTTTTCTGCTGACCTTATAACCCTCTGCAGCCTCTTCTTCTCTTCCTCAGTGCAGCTGGAGTACCTCACTGTTATGGTGTTGGTCAGCAGACTCTTTATGCTGGAGGAGTAAAAGGTCACCAGCAGCTGGGAGCTCAGGTTCTCTTTTCTCAGTACCTGCAAGAAGTGAACCCGGTACTAAGCTTTTGTCGCCACTGCTGCTGTGTTCGCAGTTCAAAAAAGGTCTGCTGTGATGTGGACTTTGAGAGAAGTCACTCTCTCCACATGTTTGACGTTTATAAGCAGGGGTGGAGGATCAGACCTGCTTTTCCAGAAGTCCAGGGTGAGCTCCTTTGTCTTTGTCACATTTAGTGTCAGGTTGCTCGTCAAGCACCATACTTCCAGACGCTAGATCACATCCCAGTTTGCTGTCTCGTCCTCTCCTGCTATTCAACCCAACACCATTGTGCGATCTGCAAACTTCACGATGATGTACTCAGGATGGGCGGGTCTGCAGTCCAATGTGCACGGCGAGTAGAGGAGTGGTACAGGTGGTACAAGTGCTACAGGTGACTGAATGCTGAGTGGAGTGTGGTGGCTTCTGTGGATCGATTTGACTCGAATGCAAATTGATATGGGTCCAGGGTGCAGGGGAGGCATGTCTTGATTTATAGGAGGACTAATCTATCCAGACATATGGGGTTTGTAGCCAGTGAGGTTGGTTGTGAGAGGTTTTGGGCATCAGGATGATGGTTGCCAACTTCAAGCAAGGCGAGATGCTGGCTTGCATTAGAGACAAGTTAAAAAATGACAGTCTGAGCTAATTGGGGAGCGAAGGCCTTAATTACTTTTCCAGATACGCCATACAGGCCGGTGGTCTCCTTGGGGTCCACTGACTGAAGAACGCATTTAATTCAGTTCAAAATTTATTTAAACAACCAAATTTCACAACAATTTTAGAATAACTAAAAAAATTTACTTTTGGGGGAAAACATAAGAAACCTCAGAGATGTAAGCACGAAGGAGGGATTCTCTCCCAAGATGAACAGGCGATGTACCATCCATCCATCCATCCATCCATCCATCCATCCATCCATCTTCTTCCGTTTATCCAAGACTGGGTTGTGGGGGCAGCAGTCTAAACAAAGATGTCTAGATATTCCTCTTCCGGCCACTTCTTGCAGTTCCTCTGTGGGGGGACCCCGAGGCATTCCCTGGCCAGCTGAGAGAAATAGTCTCTTCAGGGTGTTCTGGGTCTTCCCCAGTGGGACATGCCCAGAACGCCTCTCTAGGGAGGCTGCTTGTGTCCAGGACCTCGTTCTTTTCGTCATGACCCAGAGCTCATGACCATAGGTGAGTACTGGAACGTAGATTGACCGGTAAATTGAGAACTCAGACTTAGTGTTGCTGACCCTCATTCTAGCCGCTTCACACTTGGCTGCAAACTGTTCCAGTGCATGCTGGAGCTCCTAGCTCGATGAAGCCAACAGGACAACATCATCTACAAAGAGCAGAGACAAAATCCTGTGGTTCCCAAACCAGACCCCCTCCGGCCCCTGGTTGCACCTAGAAATTCTGTCCATAAAGACTATGAACAAAACGGGTAATAAAGGGCAGCCCTGCCGGAGTCCAACATGCATCGGGAACAGGTGTGACTTACTGCTGGCTATAACCGGCCAAGAATACCATCAACCAACTCCTGCTCTGGTCAAACAGAGACCGGACGGCCCTGAGTAAGGCTCCCTGGACCTCATACTGCCAGAGCATCCTCTACAGGACATCACAGGGGACACGGTCAAACTTCTTCTCCAAGCAGCAGATGTGTCACAAAACACATATGGACTGGATGAGCAAACTCCCACAAACCCTCCAGCACTCTAAAGAGGGTGTAGAGCTGGTCCACACTTCCACGACCAGGGTGGAAACTGCACTGTTGTTCCTGGATCTGAGGTTCAACTATCGGGCGGACTCTCCTCTCCAGTACCCTGGCATAGCCTTTCCCAGGGAAGCTGAGGAGTGTGTAGTTGGAGCACACCCTGCGGTCCTCCTTGAAAAGGGGAACCACCAGCCCTGTCTGTCTAGCGGTACAGTTCTCGACTGCCACGCGATGCTACAGAGATGAGTAAGCCAAGACACTCCCACAGTATCCAGAGACTTGAGGTACTCAAGGGGACCTCGTCCACTCCCTGTGCCTTGCCACCAAGGACTGTAAAAAGTTGACTACCTCATTGACTCAATTCTCAGCCTCTGTTTCCTCAAGAGAAGGCGTATCAGCAGGATTGAGGAGATCCTTGAAGTATTCTTTCCACTGCCCAACAATGTCCCCAGTCAAAGTCAGCAGCTCCTCATCTGCACTGAAAATGGTGCCTGCAGAAAACTGCTTTCCCCCTCCTGAGACACCGGATGATTTGCCAGAACCTCTTCGAGGCCAACTGATAGTTCTTCTCCATGGCCTCGCTAAACTCCTCCCAGGTTTTTGCCAGTTTTTGCCTCCACAGCAGCCTGGGGCGCAGCTCACTCCGACTGCCGATACCTGTCAGCTGCCTCTGGAGTCCCACAGGCCAGCCAGACCTGATAGGACTCCTTCGTCAGCTTGACGGCATCCCTTTCTCCCGGTGCCTACCATCGGGTTCGGGGGTTGCCACCACAACAGGCACCAGAGACCTTGTGACCACAGTTTTGAACAGCAGCAGAGACAATGGAGGTGGGTTAGGCTCCATTCAGGTGGTCCATTCAGACTTAATGTCATTAGCCTCCCTCGGTACCTGAAGCTCTTCTGGATGTGCAATCTACCAAAACTGTTGAAGAATTAGTTTATCTAACTCTACAACAAAATTTTTGAACAACAACTACATGTTTAAATAACAATTACATGTATTGCATGTGTAGCACATGGACTTTATCCAGAAGAAACTGTGGGACAGCTGAGGGTGCGAGACGACCCAGACGTGAGGCCCACGGCAAAAGACAGGAGCACAGATGATCCACCTGGAAACTCTCCCACTCCGGGATGCAAGATGAGTCAGAGGCAAGGTCCAGGTTAAGAACAGGAGCACAGATAATTCACCTGGAATCCCTCCCGCTCCCCCTTGCCGCAAGAGTTAATGGAGCGGCCCCGTCGGTTGTTATGGGCAGCTAGGGTGTGGCGGAGGGCTGTATTTGAGTCTCAAAACATACAAAAAAATTGTTTCTTTCCACTGCAAGCTCACATCTGCTTTTCCTGATGTTATAGCAGTTCCTATGGTTGGTAAAAGTCTGAATCCCCTGCCATACCTGTAAGGGGTTATCACTGCAGAGATGGTCTTCTATTGGCCGTTTGTAGGCTGCCTTGGCCTCGTAATGCTTATTCTTATGTCAACACGAGAAGCACTGTAGAGGGTTGTGTCCCCAGATCTAAAGTCTGTCCTGTACACGAAGGAGCATGCGAACCTGCGTTGTCATTCAAGATTTTTCTTAACAGGTTGTGTACGAATGGTTTTATCAATAGTGACATTTCCAATGCAGAATGTGATGTAGTCAAGCAAAGTTTCTGCAAAGACTCTTGGGGGTTCTCAAAGCAACTCCAAAGTTAATGGAGGGCACCTTCAGGCCAAGTGATGACGGTCTTCTTTGTGGGTTTTGTCAAACGACTGTGGGGTGAGTAAGCTGTGGCAAGAAGCAGGGAAAGGTTGTCAGAGAGACCCAGATGGGGGAGGGAGTTTGCTCTGTATGCATGCTTTATGTTGGAGTAAACGTGATCCAGAGTATGTTCCCCCTCTAGTCAGACAGCTGATGCGTTTGTGGAAATTTGGCAAAACTTACCCTTGGTTCTGGCATATCCTTCTTGGTACCTTTGCATTTGAAATCTGAGTCTTATCCAGTGAATGAAAGAGTTCAGCATGAAAGTTCACTCTTCATTGTTTTCCTCAAAAATGCAGTCTTTCAAAAATGTAACCAGTGGTAATGCTGCTCAGATAATCATGGATTGGAGAACGGGTTGGGCCTTTTTCCTCACTTCCTAACTGTCCACCTTTCATTGGTCTTACCTCTCTCTTACTTTTCAATTATGATGTCACGCTTGCTCTCCTTTCTGACCCTTGCTAGATGGTAATCCTTGCAGTCTGGTTCCTCTTGGGGTATTTGTCTCAAAGTCGCCAACCTTCCTGTTCAGTACAGGTATAATTTATCTAGGCCATTTCTCAAACTAGTTGGCTTGGAATGTACTGCACTGTAATATCCTTAGCTTTGGCAGGAACTGGATTTGACCTAATTGGTAATTTGCCATTTAGTGCTTCCTGTATTCTTGATAGAACATCTTCAGATAGCCACAATTTGGACTTAGTGTTTAAGAGCTGAATGAACAGATGGGATTTATTATAACTTGAATCACAAAGGATTTTATTGGCGTTTCATTTTTCAAACCTTACATTCAGTTACACACACTAACTACATGAAAGAACTGGACTGTGTGACCCCTCCTTTCTGGCGTTCCAAACAAGAAATACCCCCTGGCTTCAAGAAGCCAATATCCCACAGACTTCTATCGAGAAAATAAATAGCTACTAATCAGTCATTCTATTGGTCAGATTACAATTTTTGCTCTGGCACATTCTTTTACTTGTTCGTTCATATTATTTATTTATTGCAAGTTGCTCAAGTTATACATTGACCAATATGATGTCTCAATAAAAGCATGTGACGCCTGCTGGCCTCTAACTCAAACTTTTATTGATTGACAGATTATCCCAAGCCTGCTTTCAGTGAAAGGAGTGTGGACTAACAAGCTCACTCCTGATTGACGACAGTAGTTGCCATAGAAACGTTGACTCAGACCGACTCACACCAATAATTCTTTACAGATGATATATGGCTCCAAATGGCAGCATCTGTATCACATAGAAATGGCATTTGAATAAACTTAATTTTATTGTAGCTGGTTGACATCACACAGTCCATTTCACTTATGTAGTCAATGGTTACACATAAAAGAAGAAATGACATCAAATTGACAAAGCTGACAAACTTTAGGAGGCTTAGCTTACTCTCATTACACTCTCACTCCAAGCTGCAAAAATGTTTAGCCTTTCTATGATGGTTACCTTTGGGTAGGGGTACTCCTTTCCTTTTGGATATGTGGTCCCAGTAAAACGAGGCAAAACCATGTTGGGTACAAGAGTGTCATTGAGAACCAAAAAAGCCAGCCTCTCCCCATCTGGAGACCACCAGTGAGCCACATGGGAATCCAGAATCTCCTCTGTGAACAGTAGCAGACGGAAGCTTTAGTGATACCGTGTTGATACTGTGATACAGTTGATACTGTGACTCTCAAAAGCATGCAGTGTCCAAGATCATTCTTGCATGGATGTTTCAAATTAGAATGTCTTGTACCTCATGTTTAGCCTTTGTTTTAGAAGTTTTTTTAAGGTTTTTTTTTGCAAATTACAGCTCATAACAATGAAAAACCTTTCAAGAGAAAAGCTGCTGGCACATTAATCTATGGCAATGTCTGCTGTTCTTGCTGCAGCAGACATTGCTGTCTTTTAAGTTGTGATTGCAGGATACTAACATTTAACTCAAAAAAGAAGTTACCAGATGCCCCACCCCCAAGGCCCTGCTGCCTGCCCCATCTCACCTCTCTCAAGGCTTTGGATGATATCAAATTGAAATGTGAAATGAATTAAAGCTTCCTATCTATAGTAAAGTGAGGCCTTTTTAATTTAGACTTTTGAGCCAAATGGACACCATAATGTGTTTAGATGGTCTGGGTCTGATGGAAATGTGTGTTTTGACAGGTCTTTATACTAACTGAAGGCTTTTTATCCTTGTATGCTATGCTACATCTTTCTGTTATGAACAAACTGATGAAGGCATTGTTACAATTACTCACATGGGGCTGCAGACCAGTTGAAACCAGTAACGGTGTGCTTCAAGAACTTAACTTGTACGTTTCCAGTGTAAAACAAGGATATAAATTACCTTACTGGCAGGAGTGTGGGGGGGGGTTCTCTTCTCCTGACAAACATTGGCCTGAAGCCACACATGGCAGCCTTAGTGACTATTTATGCCAACTCAATTTTATAGGGTTTTGTCTGTCATTGTGATGATCCAGGGTACCCTGTGTGACTCTGATTCACCCTTTTATTGAAAGGACAAAATTTCAATCTTTTGGTCACTTTCTTCCTCATTTAGATTAGATTAGATTAAATTAGATTAGAAATGGTTTATTTCAAGCAGACAAGAGTAAGAATGACACATGTAACACAATCAATAATCATAGATTTGTATAAAAATAGAAAAAAAAAAAAACAATGTGTCGAACATAAGACAACTAGGTATCAAAAGATATACTGCTTGAAAGGGAGTGGGAAGAAGCGAACTTAAATATCCCCACCCCGAATCGACCACACCATTTACTTTACATTTGTTATCAACCGGTTTGTAACTTATGATCAGAGATTTTTAGTATACTGACAATGAAACAGGTGATTAAATATCCTTAAGTAACAGTAAGCCACAATGCTATGTATTTAGACAGTGTTTAAAACTGAAGTGTAGCACATGCAGAAAATAAAAATAAAAAAATATGCAGATTATTTCCATCAGAAAAATCATTTAGTTAAGTCTATTATAAATGTATAAAAGAAAAGTAATTTACTTAGATCAAGTATAAAAAAAAGTAAATTACTTAAATTGAGGATAAAAAGAAAAGTACAGATTATTTTCATTTGAGATCAATTAGTCATGAATCACTCCTTCAGGGAACCAAGTCAGGTTTTATATGGAACCAAGTCATTGACAAACATGCAGAGGTAAGCAAAAGTTACCTCACAATTTTGGTGACCCCGATGAGATGAGCATGTAGTGGATTGAATTTGGAGTCAGCATCCTGCCCTCAGCTTGACCAGAGAGTCCAGACAAAACAAGGTAAGCAGAATTGTGCAGAAGTTCTGAACATTTGTTTACTTAGCCTAAATTTTCTTCTGGTCAAATCTGTGGGCACGGTGGTGAGATTATTCTAAACTATTTTGCTTGATCTTTTTAATAAAGGATAAAGTTAATGGTAAAAATCAAAATACATTTATACATTTTTGTTTAACAAAAATGTTTTTTGATCCGAGACGTGTTGGATCCGAGTCGTAAAAATGCACTATGGTGGGTTAGGGTTAACTGACTAGGCCTACGGAAGGCCCAGTCCATGGTAGACTGATATAAGTATAGTGGGCAATAGTCTATGGAAGATTTATAATTGCGCAACGGTGACACAATCATTTTGGTGTGGCAGCCAACACCTGCTCGTTGGTTTTAGTGACAGTTTTATCTCAGTTAATGGTGAACTGTGGGAACTGGTGACCCCTAACCTACAACAGAAGTGTTGGTTTGCTCTGTTTTATCTTGTTTTGTAATTTTATTTTGAAAAGGAGTGCAGAATTGAGTAGTAGCACTGGGTGAATGAATGAGCGGCTGGTGGATGGCTGCATGCTAACAAAGGGTTCTGGTCAGAGGAGGTGTGTTTGTGCATGTGACAAGGGGGGAGACTAAGGAAACTGACTACTTCAGATATTAAGGGATTTATTACAGTTAAATGGGTTATTTTCTTGGATGTTAAGGTACCTATATTGTGGTGTGTTGGGTTTTATCTTTTAGTTAAGTCTGGAGAGAACTGTAAAAGTAATTGTCTGGGTCATTCTATGTTTGTCTGTGCTTTAAGCCATAGTTCTGTGTGCAAATTGTGTTTTTGTTTAATTGGTGAGAAATAAAATGGCTAACTGTAGAAGTAATTACAGAACAGATGAAAAGTATAAAGGAAAGGTGTAAGGTACAAGAAGCCCTTATGGGTCAAAGCAGAGATGGACAAATGGTGGGGTTCAGCTGCAGAAACAAGGCGTGATGTGAACTTATTGCGGTATGTTGAGAGAATGTGTTGCAAAGGCAGAAAATGAGGTTTAGAATAGGATGCAAAGTGGATTATTAAAGTAGTTAAATTGAAAAGATGTTTTGGAAGCTCTATTGTTCAGATCACAATTGCAGAAAGAGAGGGGTTGGATCACACCCACTGACTGTAAAAATAATGGACATAGCAACCCTCCCCTCTCGTGTTCCAAACAGGAAGTACCCGCTGGTTGCAAGAAGACCTAACCCTGTAGACTTCTTTTGAGAAATAGATAGTTTTTACTTAGTCATTTTATTTGTCAGAATAATCCTTCCCGCTCCAATCCTTCTTAACACGTTCTTTCTAATTTTTTTTTTAAAGATATTTTTTCTTTATCATAACTTATTCAAGTTATAAACTGACCAATCAGTTGCCTCAGTAAAAGCATCTGGCACCTGCTGGCCTCCACCTCAAACGTTTTATTGACAGATTTTCCTGAGGGGTGTGGAGTTCTAACAAGCCAGAACAAGCTCACTCTGATTGGTGACGGAAGTTTCTCTAAAAATGTGACTCAGATCGACTTGGACCAATCTCCGTCTACAGGTTTCAATGTGGTGGTAGACGTATCAGGAAGTGACAGGGAAGGCTCTGGCCTGATTTTGCAAGGGCATTTCCAATGGGTGACATCAACACCTTGCTTTGTCCAGTAATGTTTACAGTAGGCATCAGTGGGCACCCCAGGTAAAATGTTCTAATATTTTGCATAAAGAACCCAATTTTACCTTTTCAAAATGGATATCCCTGACACATATGATTTGGTTTTGTTTGTGTTATTTGAACTTTTTTTTTGTTGATGTCACTCCATAAGAAATTTTTGGCCCAATTAGTTTTTTATGGTTTTTCTTGCCGTGATATCTTTGACTTGAAAGGGGTCGTTCACCATGCCCAAATTAATTTTCACTACTAGGTGTTTGCAAATTTTGGTGACTTTTTGCACAAATGGCAGGATTTAAATTTTCTCTCAAAGGCGCAGACATTTTACTGTAAGAAAAAACAATATGGTCCTTGCAGTCAGTGACTGTTGAGGGCCGTGATTAAAGTCCTCGCCCCCACCTGTGACCCGACCCTATTTGTGAAGCAGTCACGCTTGACAAACCTCCCTCCCCACAGTGAAAAATTGATGTAAAAAGCACTTAAAAAAAAAAAAAAACAATGGTGGCTTTTCTGATGGTTTTATTTCCATAGCAACAAAAGTTTCAGAAGAAAAAATATTTTTGGAAAAACACAAATGAAACCACACGTGTCATGGATGTTCAAGACAACTTTTAAAATTACTATGGGATGGCCACACGACCTACTACTCTTACCTACTACTACCATATTGAATTTGAAGAAAACAAAAACCTTTATTACTAGCTATAAACAACTCAGGATTTTCATTGATTGTCTTGTAACTTCTCGAGCGTCATTGGCAAGGTACTGTGGAAAAAAATCTGGAATTAGAAGTGATGGATTTTATGCACAAGTGTGCGTGTGAACTGGATGTGGACAAGTTTGTGAAGACTCTTGGAGCCGACAGGTATGTAACAGCTGAGTGTGTGGACAGGCCCTGCCCATTGTAGACCAACACTCACTATTGCAATGGGTATAAGATCCAGCATTTTGTTGCCTGTAGATTAACAACTCTACCTTCCCTTCCCAGTAGTCCTTCTCTAACTTCTATAATCTATCATCATCACCCCCCCCCCAACTCTCTCCTTTTCCCCCTTTCTTTTTCCGTCCGGTCCAACAAAAAGAACACCAAAAATAAATAAATAAATAAAATAAATCAATATTAATAAAGTTTCGTTTAGATTACGAAAGGGGCTTATACCAACATACATTTTGTGTTCGCTATGATTTATAACCCCCGATTGTAAGAGTAAAATCTGTCAAACACAAGAGGCTCTAAGCTCATATCTGTTTGCTCAGCTGTTGGGCAGGACAAGTTTAAAAAAAAAAAAAAAGAAGTGATAGATTTTGAATTATGTGCACGTGGCAAGCTTACCACTGCTACTGTCTTAGCTAGCTTGCAGAAATTTGATCAGACTGTCAAAAAAAGGGCATCAATGAGTTTGGTAGGTCAAGCTGAACAAAACAATTTAACATGTTATATAACAATGTTAAAAAAGTGGGCTTGGTAAACAATAAAACCATTGCAAAAAAATAAAACTGCTGACTACCAAAAAGAAAAATTTAGAATCCACTAATGAAACCACAATACCTGTGTCTGGAATATCCAAAATTTTGAAATTATTATGCGATGGCCACACGTCCTACAGCTTGGCTTGGTTTTGGTAATTTCAAATGCTGGAGGTCCTGGCATCATCATCTGCAAAGAGCAGAGAGGAAATCCTGTGGTTCCCAAACCAGAACCCCTCTGTCCCCTGGCTGCGCCTAGAAATTCTGTCCATAAAGACTATTGAACAGAACTGGTGATTAAGGACATCCTTGCCGGAGTACAACATGCACTGGGAACAGGTCTGTTAACTGCTGGCTCTACAAACTAACCTCCTGCTCCAGTCATACAAAGACCGGGCAGCCCTAAAGAAGGCTCCAAAACGCCATACTTTCAGAGCACCCCCCACAGGACACCACAGGGGACACGGTCGAACGCCTTCTCCAAATCAACAAAACACATATGGATAGGATTAGAGAACTTCCACAAACCCTCTAGTACCGTAAAGAGGGTGTAGAGTTGGCCCACAGTTCCAAACCAGGACAGAAACCGCATTGTTGTTCCTAGGTCTGAGATTCCACTTTTTGCCAGACTCTCCTCTCAAATACCCTGGCATAGACTTTCCCAGGGAGGCTGAAAAGAGTGATTTCCTGGTAGCTGTAACACACCCTCTGAATACCTTTCTTGAAAAGAGGAACTACCACCCGTGTCTGCCAGTCCAGTGGTACAGTTCCTGACTGTACCACTGCCACGTGGTGCTGCAGAGATGTGTCAGCCAACACCTCGATGACTTCAGCTTGGGTAATGAACAGCTTCACCCCAAAGTTCTCAGCCTCTGCTTCCTCAAGAGAAGGCGTGTCAGTGGGATTGAGAGAATCCTCAAGGTATTCTTTCCACCTCCTGACAATTTCCCTAGCCGACGTCAGCAGCTTCCCATCTCCCCTAAAACTGCCGGACAGTTTGCAAGAACCTCTTCAAGGTCAACTGATAGTTCTTCTCCATGGCCTTGCCGGACTCCTCCCTGGACCATATTTGTTCCTCCACAACAGCCCTAGCCACTAAGATCCTCATTTTAATCTTTGGGTCAATGCAGGACACAAAGCTATCAAACTGATCATTGATGTTTTTGTAGAGCTTTTCAAAATAAATCAACCTGATCTCTTAAGATCATCCATGTCTTTCATGCATAGTAAATGAGATAAACACAGACATTGCTTCATGTAGCTAACAGGCAAAAAACATTAGCTGCTAGCTCCACATAGCAATTCTGGGGTGACTCTTAAACAACAAGGAGACAGCAGACATAAAGAAAAGGAGCAAGCCTGGTTTCCTGATGAGCAGAGAAAGCAGCAATAAATTAGAGGAACTGGTTTGAACATGGATTACTGAGCAAAGGGAAGTGTGCGCCTATCTAATCGGCATGAAAGCGAAGAGGATTTTTGATACGGAGATTGATGTTCACGGCTACTTTGAATATTCAAAACAGAATATCATGTTCTCATCATTCCAAAAAATCCTGAAATGTTCATCTGTTATTTTCTGCAATTTGGGAGCAAATTTTATGCAAAATGAAACCATTAACCATCACCATTCTGGCTGTGATGAAACAAACGCTAGTCTCCATTAGACGCTGGTTCCTAATAAACACTGGGTCGGGCGACACTTTTTTAAAATAAACTTCTAAGCTGCTATTGGAAGATATACGGTAATGATATCTGTGAAATCTCGAGCATGTTAAAAACTATTTTATTTGCAAATGATACAAACTTATTCTGCTGTGCAGATAATTTGGCAGCGCTTTTGGTTGCAACTGGAAAAGAACTCAATAAATTTAGGAGGTTGTTTGATCTGCATACGTTGTATTTTTGTATTTGTATATTATTTTTATTTAAAATGGGACAATGCAATCTAAGAGAAAATGTTATGGTTAAACAAAACTAAATGAGGTTTTAAAAAGCCAAAATTAGCCAGAAGGCTATTTTTCATGTGTGGTCACATGGCAATGATGACACAGTAAGTAAAATAAAAACACTAAGTACAACAGAAATATACTAAAAGCATATACGTTAAGAACTAATAAAAGCTCGAATACCAGCAACTATACAATAAGATGCAATAAAATACAGTACAAAATTATAAGGATCAAGACATCCCAGTGAGTCAGAATGAACATTCAATACAGCTATATCTTTTAATGCCTGCAGCAGTAGGTGTCGTAAAGCCATTTAAAAACAAATTTGTGAAAATGTTACATGTCATAGACAGTCAGATCTCCTCGGGTACCGAGTTCCACTCATGAGCACCTCTCACTAACCAGGCTGACTGGCTAAAAGTACTTCTGCGTAAATGACTGAGGTAGTTGCCTCTAACACTAACAAAGGCACAGGAATGACTGGAAGAGTGTTACATGACCCTAGAAGTAATAGAAAGGTCACTTTGCAAGCATCTCGAGACATTTACTAATCTCATCCCTAGAGACAACGTCAAGCTTTGTGAATTTGGGGACTTTTTGACAGAAATACTTGGTGATGGCCGTATCTGTACCAACTGAGGACCAAGCAATAGACTTACTGAAAAGGGAACCGGCCTTTCTGGCATAATCAAACACTCACCTACACAAGTTAATCTCCAACAGTCAAACTGTTCTAAAGGCTTTTTGTCAGGAAGACTGACAACCAACAACTTGGACCTTGGTGGAGAAATAAAGACTACCCAGCACAGTTTCTGCCTTCTATGGAAGAGATCCACAGATCCATTTTATTTTTATTTTTTGTGGCTACAGAGTTGAAACCATTAACTTGCCATGGTATGTTGTCCACTGTGAACAGCATTTTTGACCCCATTGGACTACTGGGACCTGTAACAGTTTGTGGTAGTGGCCTTCTCAGAGAGCTTACTTCTTTTCAGACTGGGACACTACCCTCAGCGAAGAAAAATGTGGTAAATGGGACTTATGGTGTAGGTCGCTTCAAGAGCTCAAGCAGTTGCACATACCAAGGACTTAAATGAACATATCCTTACACAACAGCAAACATGTCAAGCTTGCTGTGTTCTTCGACGCTTCAACAAAGGCCATTGGAGCTGTTGCATATCCAAAGGCTGTCTCAACTGATGGCCACACTCAGACAGGATTTACCATGGCCAAAGGAAGAATGACACCCAATTTAGAACCTATGATCCATCGCTTGGAACTTTGTGCAGTTGTTTTAGCTACTGAAATGGCAGACCTCATACAAGAGCAGATGGATACAAAGTTTAACAATGTGAACTTTGACAGTGTCAGCAAAGTGGTACTTGGATATGTTCACCACACAACTAAGACGTTCTACATCTATGTCCATAACAGGATCTTGCGCATTCAACATTCATCCAAACCAGAGCAATGGCACTATGACCCTTCTACAGAAAATCCAGCAGATCATATTTTGAGATGTTGCCCACCTCCCAGCATTTCTGCAAAAATAAAAAAAAATGTGAATGACGACACACATACATAGGAAAGATTTAAACTAATAAAAACAGAGAACAACACCAAAATCCGGCCAAAAATCAAAACATACAGTACACACTTGAGGAAGAATTATATAAATCCAAATCAGCATTTTTCCAGGCTTCAGACAATCTTTTGCGCTATCGTCTGCCTGATGCACAAAGCAACATTCTTTAAGCACTCGAATGGAGATAGTCCATGCAAAGGATGACACTGGTGTTTAAAGCCACGTTCACCTGAGGAAATGGACAAAGCCACAAATGGCTTCCTCTACACTGAGCAAGGTTCTGCCTTTCTAAAAGAACTTTTGTTCTCAAAGGCCTATTTCAAAAGACAGCTGTCTTCTTAAGTTTAGTTCAGTGATAAGAAATAACGATCTGTTTTGGTGGTTGTTTGCATGATTCAGACTTAGAAACTCATGAACGACATCCTGTGATCCTGCCAAAGAATAGCCATGTAGCCCTTCTGCTAACACGACACCACAATGTGCAAGTAAAACCTCAAGGACATCACTTTACGGAAGGAGCCATACGAGCAGCAGGGTACTGGATCTTAGATGAAAAGAGGCTCATTAGCACAGTCATTCACAACTGTGTAACATGCAGGAAGCTTCAAGCCACAGTGGAACCTACAACGCAGAAAAAAAATGGACAACTCTTCGAAAGGACTTACATGTTGGAGACATGGTCCTCCTTAAAGACAACACAACTGAACGCAATCACTGGCCTATGGCAAGAGTAAAAAACACATATTCTGGACCAGATGGTCATGTCAGACAGGTTGAAGTTAACACCATTGATCAAGAACATGTGATGACGTTTCATTGAACCATTACTGAAGTTGTTTTACTTGTTCCCGCTGATGTTTAGATCCACTCAGTCACTTGTGGTTTTACTTTGGTAGTGACCTTCAATAAGAGTGTTATGTTTAGTTTATGGGTGTTACTCCTTCAGAAAACGATGTTTTCTGGTTTACGTGTTCTTCCTTAAGAAAGAAATGTTGTCATTGTCAATAAAGTTGCTTCAAGTTTGTGAGGTCACTGCCTGGTAAAAGGTAGGAAAGGAAGGCTGAAAATGCCACATGGATCACAGGATCTCTTCATCTAATGCCATCTGCAGTTAGGATTCACACACAAATGCCGCAAGTGTGATTTTTTGTTTTATTACATGTTATTTTCTGGTAATGCTGACTATTTTAAAGGAAGTCTGAATCTTTGGGAGGGGGAGGTGAAAACTGACAGTTGACAGAGAAATAAATGAGTTAGAACAACGGCAATAAAAATAAAACTTGTATTTTTTCTTTTGCCTTTTTAGGGCCTTGGGAAGCAGCAATTGTTCAACTATCCTTAATTTTACTAATGTATTGCTCATGTGTTTACACAATGGGGGGGGGGGCTTTGCCAAAAATAGCCAGTTAAAATTCCAGATAATAGCACAATCATTTAAAAAGTTGGTATTAAAGCTGTAAAAAAGACACGCAGAAATCATTTGAATGTTTCCAGTATTCAAACCCTGAAAGGGTGCTCAACCTGACCTGCTCAAAAACCAGGATCTAGAGGAATTGAATCATAAGGCTTGTAAACACCTTCATAAAGCCAGTCAGTGATCCCATTAAAAATAGCTCCTTCTTTTCCAGATGACGTCAGTCTTAGTGAGTTACTCTCCACATCAGATTGGTAGTAGATGTTGTTTTCAAATATATAGATCTGTGGAGAGAAAGCAAACGTGTCAAAAGCCTGTCTGTCAAAATAAGTTTTAGGACATTGTTTTAAAGGAAAAATGGACAGTGAAGATCCCTGCCAAATGCTCAGTGCTCCACAGCACAGACATTTAACAGCACAGAGACTTTAGCTGCTCTGAGGCGCTGTTTCATTGCCAACAGTCGTCTTGTGGCAATCCCTGTTTGAGGGTGTGAAAAGTTAGTAGGTGTGTTCTCACCAGCTGCTGGCCTTGAACTCCCCATGCCGCATACTGCAGAATGGAGTTTGCCACCTCTGGAGGATTCAGCTCCCAAACCTCTCTAGAGAAGAAAGAAACTGCCTTAAAAAGTAAAAAAATCAAAGCAGTGCCCCCTTGCCCCCCTTCTCTACACACCACCACCGCCCTCAACGCCCACCTTTGACCTGACCCCATTTGCGAAGCAGCTGCAAGGCATGACTGACCCCTCCCCTTCTCTTTCTGTGAGGCTGGTCTGAGCTGTATGAGAGAAATTGATGTAAAAAACACTTTTGTTCCAAAATGGCAACATTTCTGTAGTCATTTTGTTCTGTTCATCTCTACAGAACCCATTTTATGTTTTGGTTGCCTGGTAATATTGAACAGCTCAGCATATAAGTTTCAGAAGAATCAACAAAAGTAAACTTTTGAATTTCCTTAGCCACAAAGGTTTTTGGTAGCAACCCCCCACCCCCCACCCCCACCCCCCCGCATTCCTGATTTGTTTATATCCGGTCATATAACATTTTTTCCAGCTCTAGTCAGGGATCAACATATTCAATTTTCACAAAATTCTGGCAAAAATGTGAGTAATAAGAGTACGCCACTTTTGCGAGTTTGCCACGGGCTCGCCTTTCAAAATCTACTACTTCTAATGCCAACTTTTAGAACAATGAGATTTTCATCGTAACTGTCATCAAAGGTTTTTTTTTTTTTTTTTTTTTTATTTGAAGACAGTGGCTTATTCCCGGGGTTAAAGATCAACAAAACTCAAGGGGTTGTTGTAGACTTGAGATAGCAGCATGTGTGTGAAATTTTGTTAAATTATACACAGAAACAAAGGGTTTGTTTTTACATACTTGAGAACCGCTAAATCTCAGATTTTAACACAAAATTGCCACCAAGCTGTTGGTCTTGTGGCCATTCCATGATCATTTCAAAACTTCCTTTGGATATCTCCAATACATGTATTGTGGTTTTGTTAGAGGATTCCCAATTATTTTTTCTTTTTGGCTCCATAAGGGATGCTCTGCAATTTTTTTTTCTTTAGGGTTTTGCTGCTTTTTTGTTGGTTTGTGACGGAGGAGCTCCATCCCTCTGTCTAAGTGGAGCACAGGGAGCACATCCACATACACTTACACCTAAATGCTGGCGCGCACATCCATTCCATAAACAAATTCTGCCATTTTAAAATCATAATTCTTTGCTCATTATTCTCCCTTTCTTGCCGTTTTGACCTCGGGTGCACACTTGGTCATCACTAGTTCTCCGCATACACGCGCATACATAAAATAACCGCAGCCCTACAGCACGGCGTCTTAGCCACGCCCCCTCCTTCACTGACAGCCAAACCAAGGGGTTTGTTTTTCCTGATTATATAATTTTGATGTAAGTTTTGAGACAGCTGTTTCTAATTTAAATTATTTGTTTTTGTTTCTTTACTTTTCATGGTAAAATTTGAGGGCATTAAGTGTTGAAAGTGTTATTGAAATAAATGTGTATTTAATTGTGAAAGTGAAGGAAAAACCTAGGTGAAAGGTAATATTTCTGAAACTGAATGATGTTGTGAAATGTGCCTAATTAGGTGGGAGTGGCTATAAAAGGTATATAAGGAGATACCTCATCCTCACAACAGGTGGTGTGTGAGTCAGTGAGCAAGCGAGCAGCTGAGCTGGTGAGACAGGCAGAAGAAGTGCTTGTCTGATGCCAAAAACAAAGACTGTCAAATGTCACCTACTGGATTTTGTGTTTGCCATTTCGTTCTCATCCCTGCTTTCTTTTGTTTGTAAACCCCAAAGACTTTATTAAACGAGAAACCTTAATGGAACGTCTCCTGGCTTGCCTATTAGTTTTCAGAATTTTTTTTTTTTATTGTGGACTTCGTAATCGAACCCGCTACATGGTTTTAACTCTATAGAAATGATTTTATTTTTTGATTGTCTGAGGATACTGAACAGATGAATGTATGTTTCAGAAGAATCAGCCAAAGTAAACTTTTGAATTTCCTTAGAAACAGAGGCTATTTGCTAACTACGCGCATAGTCCTGATATGTTTATATCCTGTGTTGTATAATTTTGCTCAGCTGTAGTAAGCGATCAACATATTCACCATATTCCTAAAAATGGTGGAAGTAATAGGAGAACGCTATTTTGTGAGCTTGTCATGTGCACGCTGTTCAAAATCTTCTAAATCCAACTTTTTTTTTTCCAATTGCTTCCCCATGATGCCAGAGATGTTAGAAAACGATTGATAGAAATTCCCAGGACATGTTTCCATTTCTAGTATTTACTAAAGGTGTCTTTTTTTTTAGTTCTAGCATTTTCCAGAGGTCAAGGTTCAACAAAACAAAAACAAAAAAAACTCCCCAGAGTTTGTTTAGACTTTATGGGTCTGAAATTTCGTGAACTTTGGACAAACACAAGATTTGTTTTCAAAAACGTGAAAATCATCAAATTGCAGATTTTGACTCAAAATGGCCACAAAGCCTTAGGTCATGTAGCCATCCCTTAACAATTTCAAATTTCCTTAGGTTTTCCCTTACACGTGTATTTTAGTTTCGTTAGTGTATTCCATCTTTTAGCAGAGTCAGCAGATTTTTTTTGCTAAGTTATTTTGTTAACCATGCCCCAAAATTTTGACATTGTTATATTGTATGTTGTATTGTTTTGTTCAGCTTGGGTCTACCAAACTCATGCTTACCCTTTTTTTGCAACATTCTGATAAAATATGTGCAAGCTAGCCAAAATCGCAAAATTAGCGATCTCACCATGTTCACTCTATTCAAAATCTCCAACTTCTAATTCCAACATTTTTTGCACAGGATGTCACAATGTTTCTGGAGAAGTTACAAATTGATTGACAAAAAGCCCTAGGATAAGTCTTTGTTTGTAGCTGGTGCTAAAGGTGTTGTTTTTTTTAAATTTTATTTAAGGTGTTTATAATACTTAATTCAAGATGGCCGCCTCTTCCCAAGGTCAAATGTCAATGGAACTTGTGGTAATTGTAGACTTAAGCTACTAGCAGTTGTGTGAAATTTTGTAAAAATTGGACAACATTTTTCTTTCCATTTCCCATGTCATGGGAAAACGGTGGGGGGCAAATTTTTGCTCAAAGGTGCAAATTCTTTTCCATAAGCAAAAACAATATGGCCCTTGGAGTCAGTGACTGCTGTGGGCCATAATCATTTGTCTTTCTTTCAAGATTGTATCACAACCTGGTTACAACTTAATTATACCAAATTAATAAAGTCATTTTTTCAACAATAAAGTCACTTTACAAACAAATTATTGAACAAAGAAAAAAACTCTTAGATTTTGTCTTGGTCCCGTTTTACAGAGACATAATCATCAGTGGTTTTTCATGTCCATCATGTCATCAGTTTGTTAATTTAAGGACTGGTTCATACAGAGTAACATGAGGGTCAGCCCGAGGAGACTGGGTCATCCCTCTGTGAAAAAGTGTCTCTGGTCAAAGAGCTTTTTCTGTAACAGCTGCACAGGAATGGAATTTTGTTCCTCAAAGAATTCCTATCACCAAGTCTGTTTCAGAAACATCTTAAGAACGGCCTCATAACACATCAGACAACATATTAATAATAATGGATTGGATTTATCGGCGCTTTTCTAGATGCTCAAAGCGTTTACAGTGTATATCCATTTTTCATTTACATCTCATTCGCATTAGGTGATGGTAAGCTACTGGTATAACTATAACTGCCCTGGGGCTGACTGACAGAGGCCTGGCTGCCAGTATGCGTCAAACGGCCCCTCTGACCATCACTGGAACATTCATAAGGCATGCCACCACACATGTGTCTGTGGCCTTCTCCAATCAAGCTGTGCCACCAAAAAGTGTGCACATGTTTAAGTCAATGTTAAGTGCTTTGATTGATTTTTACAAAGTTGATATCTATCTCTGCTGCTTTTAGGTTAATATTGTATTTTTATCTTCTTACATTGTCTGTCAAGTACTGCTGTTATGTTACCATTACAATAAGTTTTTACTCCATAGTTTTATTTTGATTGTTTCTTGCATTGCATTTTTATCTATTCACAATGTTGATTTACACGGGTGCATTTGCAAATGTGTTTTTTAATGTGCAATGTCAAAAAAACTATTATATAAATATAATATAAATATTTCTCAGTCCTCCTCCCAAAAAATACTTAATTTACTCAAAAAAAAAGTGAAATAATTTTTTCCAGGTATTTTATTTCCTTCTTAATGGACATGTCCAGTGATTATCTCATCACATACTGAAGCTGGAAAAGAGTGAACCTTCTTAAATACAGTGCACACTTCGGTTGCATATCAAAGTAATCGGCAGCTCTTCAGCAGGAGTTGGTGATACCTCTGGCTCTCACATAGACACACCCAGACCTCTAATTGAAACCCATTGCAATGAAAATTGTGTTTTGGGTGTTTTCAATATGTTCTTGTAGCATTTTTTTTCATGATGGAGGATAGAAATCGTTTCTGAGTATTTATTCATAAAAGTCATGGTGGATCAGGAGAAAACGAAAACATGCTGTTGGAAAAAGTGTGTAGCTGTGACAATGGTGCTAGAGTTGGTGGGCCACAAGTATGGGGCAAGGAAACTGTCAATAAGAAACATATTTTTAAAGACAAAGTTGTTTTCATAAAGAATAAATTGTACATAAATTAATACTTATGAATACATAATTTTGTTTTACATTTAACATGTCTGTTTTGAATACGAATTTCTCCTGTTAACTGTCAAAAACACGTCACAAGGTCACAAGCACGCACATGGAGTCCTGGAACATCGATTGTTCACATTGCCCATGCGTGTTATTTATTTATTTTTTAAAAACCAAAATAGAAATATAAATTTTTACTATGATCCCCTAATGGTAAATTGTTTATCTAACCATATGTTACCGACACCAGGAGTGGTGTCATAGCAACAAAATAGGTTTTCTGTTGAAAGCAGAAGAAAATGCCAACACCAATGAACACACGATGCTTGTCTCTTGTCGTCCAGACTGCGTCTCTTTATTGACAATCACTTTACATAAAACCTTTTTTTTCATACGTGCAAAGTTGTCTTACAGTATTTTCAAAACTGCAGTCTTAAAACAACAAATTTGTTTCAGTCCCACATTGGATAAGAGCTTTCAATTCTCCAGGCATCCTCTTTCTGTTCTTTACAACAAAATACATACAAATAGACCTTATTTACCAATGCCTCAACTTAAATGCCCATCCTTTTATGATGCACAAATTTCAGAAATAATGTTCTGCATTAAATAACAACATGTTATTTGAGTTTAGAGAATTTGATGTGTCCAGAAACATCAAACACTCTCTTAATTTAAACCAAATAAACGTACTTATCATGAATGAAACAGCATAAAATTCTGTAAACCACTGTAAAACGTGTTGCCTGCTAGGCAGCGCTCAGGGGAACCACGCGCCTGAATCACAGCGTAATGCAGCGACGGTTTAGCAAGTAGTCTTTCAAGTTGCCATCTGCTCTGTAAAGTTTCTTTACATTTTTATTTTATTTTTTTAATCTTTTTTTTTACAAAAGTACTCAGCAATAATATATATTGGACATAAATCAAGGGGTCAAAAAAACATATTTAAGGTACACCAACCTGTTGAAAACAGAAGAAAATGCCAACAGCAATGAACACACGATGCTTCCCTCTTGTCATCCAGATTGCGTCTGAGGTTTTCATGCACCGTCAGAATCAACCCAGCACACAACTGCCCGCATCAGTTTTGTTCCTTCTGTTCTGCATTCATTAAACGAAAAAAAAAAATAAAAAAATAAATAAAATTGTGCTTTCCATATTTAATTTTAAAAATAGGTTTTTTTTATACTTGAGCTTAAGCATTTTTAACCAAGTCTTAATTTTGGTTTACCACACACTCCCCTACAAACAAAAGTGGCTCTGTTGAAAATTGAATAAAACAGATCATAATACAGCGATCGGGGCTGCACTGTGGCGCACTCTTGCCTCACAGCAAGAAGGTTCCCTGTTCAAGTCCTGGCTGGGGGACTTGAAACAGTGTCATCAATGGGGGATCTTTCTGTGTGGAGTTTGCATGTTCTCCCCGTGCATGCGTGGGTTTTCTTCGGGGACTCCGGCTTCCTCCCACCATCCAAAAACATGCTTCATAGGTTCATTGGTCACTCTAAATTGTCCCTAGGTGTGTGAGTGTGCATGGGTGTGTGATTGTGGCCCCTGGCCCCAGACTGGCGACCAGTTCAGGGGTGTCCCGTGCCTTCGCCCACGAGTAGCCGGGTTAGGCTCCGGCAGCCCCGTGACCCCGAAAGCGGTAAAGCAGTTCAGAAAATGAATGAATAAATAATACAGCGATTTCAGGCCAAATTTTGTGGTTGTCAGGCGACAGCAGCAAATCCTTGTAAACAATTCAGCAGTGGATAGTTTCAGACTCAGAATTGGTGGAAAACAGCCTAAAAGGAGTAGCAGACATCGCTCCACTTATTAGGTGCAAAAAAAAAAATCATAAAAATTAGTTGATATTAATGACACATTCTTCTTGTTGCGATTTTGGGTTTTTTTCACTGCCTGTTCTGTGCAGGTCTGTGTTCCTTTTCTCCTCCCTCTCACCTGTGTCTCCTGCTGGAGGTGTTCACAGCTGCATCCTGTTTAGTTGATTATGTGTTTGTCTACTTATTTTACTGTGGCAGTAAAAAATAAAATAAAGTCAACAGGGTCAGAATACCCAACTTTCTTTTTTTTCTGAACCTTTTTTTTGTGTTTTTTTTTTTTTAACTATTGCTAACTATGCAATTAGCCTTTGTTTAGCTCCAAGTTAACTTAGCTGCTTTTGTTATTTTCCATCCATTTTCTTAAGCTGCTATATCACTTTTGGGGTGTGCCTGTCCTGGGGACTGTTGGGCCAATGGAAGGGTACAGGTCCAGGGGCTGGAGTGAAAGCGCTCGTCCCGCCTGTCCTAGAAATAAACTCGCCGGCTAAGTGGGGATCCCACTGCTCCAAAGCTGCTGCTAGCGAGGCGGGCAGACAGCAGAAGGGCAGCAGCAGACAGACTGGGATCCTTCCACCTCCTGCTGGGCTTTTTCATTTTCTTTCATCGCTCTCTTATTAATGTCTGTCATTTTTTGACAAACATGGCATTTTTTGCACATAATATGAGGAATGTCTGATGCACCCCCCCAAACCATCACTTACGGGTCATTGCATTGTTAAAATGCTCCTCTGTTGTCGCCTGACCAAAACAAAAAAATGGCAGGACATGGTTATCTTTTTTTTTTCAGCAGAGCCATGGTGTCAAGATAATTTCCTTTCCAGGGGATCAATCACATTCTAAAAAGTTTAATTCTGTTTTAAATTAATAAAGGAGCTTTAATGCGCATAATCACTCAGTTGAATCAATGTTCCAGAACTCGATGTACATGCCTGTGACCCTGTGACATATTTCACATTTTTGTCGTATTTCAAGCATCGTATTCAAAAGAGACATGTCAAATCTAAAAATAAATGACGTGTTCATATTTTTTCTGCAAAGTTGTACATAAAGTATTCATTTATGCCCAACTTTGTCACAGTCTTCCTGCTCTACTCCATTCTGATGCATTCACTTGCAGACAAATAGATCAATGAACGTCTTTGTTTTCCTGGTCTGAGCTGGAATCTGAATCAGGACTGTTCGGCTGGATAGCTCTAATTCTGATTTTGCCATATTGCTGCACCGCTAATGTTAGCTTGGGGTTGTGAAATGCTGTAAGGTAAAAGTCCCACCCACAACTCAGAGGTGAATATTTGATGAACTCCGGATACTCAGCTGAAAATATTTCCTAGAAAAGGATGCAGGTTTTTTCCTTTCGCCTAAAAACAACATAATCATAATTAAAAGACCACTGGGAACACTTTGAAAACAGATTAACAGATGACTGAAGTTGGACTTTCAGCCTCATGAGGAAGAGCAAAGCGTCAGAATCTGTTTCACTATTTAGATGATCTGGGGGTGATGGAACATGCAGCAGCTGTCCTCATAAAGCTAACATCGCTTTAGCCTCTGAATTGCTTTTATTTATTCAAATATAAATGCTTCAATATGTGTCATATTTCTTCATTTTATCATTTTTCAAGAGCAAACAGTGTGTTGATTGCCACCTTTTTTAATGTATTTGTGTTTTACATTACTTATCTCTGATGACAACTTTTGTTGTGAAATCATGTTTTACAGAACTAATGCTTGGTAATAGCAGGCTACTTCAGAACTACAAAACACTTACCGTGTCTGGATGTTATAGATGCTGTAAGACGCCATGTAAGAATGGCGGTAAACCTGCAACCAAGACAAGTGAAGCAAATGAATCATCTGAAATATTTACAGGAGAAGGAGCAATGGCAAACCCTTAAAGTGTTGGAATCTGGAAAAAGAGCAGATGTCTGCAGGTCACAAAGCCATTTGCATGACTCACAGCTGTGGCTCAGAACAACTTCATTCCAGAAGAGATAGTGTAGCCTCTGTGTCGACATATCCAATAAAATACAGAAAGGATGTCTCAGTGAAAGGAGAGTGCAGAGCCACGTTTCAGTCTCTGCTGTTCAGTTGATGAAGACAACAATATACTGCTTTGTTATTTTTGGATTAGGCTTATATATAAAAGGTATATTGTAAGATAAATGTCCAATTTTTAGTGAGAGAAAATGAAAATTAAATATTAAGAGAGGCAACAGAACCCCTGTTCAGCCTGAGGATGATAAAAGGGAGCTTAAAAAAGTTTGCTCCCCTCTAAAAATTGTAACACCCTCCCCTATTAGGTGTTCAGCAAAAACTGGGTCTGGTCTCAATTTAAAGTGGATAAATTCACAAATGTCAAATGGTATAACTATTTAATTTCCTACTCAGTCAAACGTTTGGGCACATTTCGAAAACGTATTTTTCAAAAATATTATTGTGTGTATGACTCATCCAAGGTCAGGTGCAACAAAAGAAAAAAACATCAATTACTTTCCTTGGTAAAGTTGCTAAATGGGTTAGAAGATGACTGCCTCTATCTTCCTCACTCCACTTTCTATCATTCGCCACCGCCTCACCTGACCACACCAGCCGTTTCCCATTTCGGCTCATCAGTGTTTTGTTTATTAGTCTGCAAAACCCTGTACTGATTGCGAAGTCTTGTATTTCTTTGCATTCTGAGCGTTAACTCCTCGTGTCTTGACCTTTGCCTGTCTCTCATCATTGTGCCTTGCTCTTGTGTTTTTGACTCTTGCCTGGACTCTGACCATGTTTAGACTCCTGCCCCTGCGCTGTTTCATTAAAACGTTTGCACATGGATCTGATCGCCAACTGACAGTGTGCTCGGTGAATGTCTCAGACAATGAACAGCAGAGGATGCGGTGCTGGAGGACAGATCCTCATGGGAGGACAAGCCCCTGCAGAGGACGTACCACTGAACCATAACTGAAGTCCTACCAATGGCTAGAAAGGCTGACCTACAGAACAGCACAGAAGAGCTCATCCTGGCAGCTCAGGTACAAACCCTGAACACCAGAGCGATAGAGGCTCAGATCTACATCAGACAAGACCAAAGGTTTAGTCTGTGTAAAGGAGAGCCTGAAACGATCCAGTACAGAACTGCAGGGTGTAAGATGCTGCATGGACAGCATGCATGACGCGCCACAACCAAGTGGCTGGAATAGTAAACAGGAACATCTGTGCAGAACATGGACTGAAAATTATCAGGCTTTCATTTGGCTCATTCTTCAGTTAATGCTTTAAAAAGAAACTTTTGGAGTTGCAACTGAAGACAACCAATGCCAGTATCTTCGTATTTGTTTTTTCATTCAATTAAGTGAGTGAGGATGAGTTAACACGTTATATACAATAAATTCATGTCAAGCTTCATGCAACTGTTCTTCTATTTTTCTTTTGCAAATATCTGTTTTTTTCTTGTTTTCAGCTCTCTGTGACTTTGTGCCTGCAACTTTTTTTCCTTCATTCTTTGTGTCCCCCTTCTCTTTTCTTTATTGCCTTCTCTTCCTTGAAGAACTAAAGCGCTGTACATTCACAGTCCCATTCACACACTTACGGTGGCTCCGCTGCCGAACAGTAGTGCCAACCTTCCACCTGAGGCAATGTGGAGTTAAAATGTGGGGTTAAAGATTAGCCTTAAAAAGGGGTTGGGTGTACATGTATGAGGGTTAAAAAGGGATTTTTAGCAGCATCATGGCATAATCTGCTAAATAAAATGTTGACATATTTTAAAGAACATTGAGAATAAATCAGCCTCCTGGGGAAGTGATGCTAACCTGCAAAGCACCACTTACTGTACCGATAAAACTTTGTGCATGAAAATCCAATAAAGTGCATTTAGAGCAGACCTAAAGTATTTAAAAGCACTAATACCCCACCTGCCCAATCCATATCTTCAGTAGATTCAGTGAAGTCTACCTTGAATTCAGATACCTCTCTAGTAGTTCTGTTAAAAACACACTCCAACAAAAATAGTGTTTTAGGGATTTTTAACAAGTTCATGTAGAATTTTTCTCATAATGAAAGACATTTATTTAACATAAATGTTTCTGAGTATTACTTTATTCAGACCATGTTGGATCAGAGGCAGATGAAAAATTGCCATTTGAATGAGATCTCAGTTGTGACGCAGAAACTGAAATGGGCGGGCCAAAGTCTCCCTGCTCCGTTCCATTCTGATGCCTCCACTTGCAGACAAATAGATCCAATAACGTCTTTGCTTTTCTCTTCTGAGTTTTCATCTGGCTCAAAACTGTATGACAATATTGCTCACAACTTTTGTTTTGCTGCTAATTTTAATAATTTTAATTTGGAGTTGGGAGGGGCTGTAAGCTGTCGGAAGAGAGTGTAAACAAAGGGATGATGGGATATCAGCAGAGCTTGCTTCCACGGCAACAGTCTTGCTCACAACTCAGTGTCACATTTCTAATGAACTCCTGCGCTCTGCACAAAGTTTCGATTAGAAAAAAACACGTTTTTTTGTTCCTAAAAACAGCATAGTCATAATTAAAATTTCCCTGGGATCTCTTTTACATTAGATTAAAAGATGATTGAAGTGGGACTGAGTGGCCCATCTCTCTCTGTGCTTCCTCCTTTCCAACATATCCGGTTTCAACAGATAAAAAGCATGATCACTTATTATTTCTTTCAACATGTTCATCTATTAAACAGCTTCCTTAAAGAAACCTGGTGAATCCCTTAGGAATGAAGCTTTCTACAAGGATCCGCACAAACTTGATCAACAGAGCCTTTGTCACATGCAGACCTATGGGGGGGTTGGCCCGTACAGGTGCTGTGGGTTTTTGGTTGTTTGTGTCTGTCGAGGGTTATAGACAGGAGCAGCTGCATCTTAAAGGTAGTGCAGATGTGTCTTGCATTTACCATTGAGGCTGGTATGGCCACCCTAATGGGACATCATGAAAAAGGAATGTAACATTGTTGTGCATGTAGTAAGTGTATCATGGAAGTATTTGCAAGTATAAATTCAGTTTCATGCACTGTAAATATGGGTGATCTTGTCGGCACACTTACACCTGTAGGATGTGCACACACACACTGCTCTCTGATTTTCTAGTTACTCATTTAAGTCAGGCTATACACATGGAACATGCAACATGCGTCAAAGGGGCGTGCACTTCTCACTTAAACAGCACTAATGCACAGTGTGCAGGGTTCAGGGTGGCTGAGAAAATAAAAAAATCTGTGCGACGTGCCTACTGCTTTACCCCTATGTTCTGTATAAGTGTTCGCTACAACCTGTTGCTTACAGTATGCCCAGAGAAAGAAATGTGTATGAACATTTTTCTCTACTCGCTCACCAAGTAGTCAATGACCTTAAAAATCTTTGCAGGCCACCAACGTGCCTCATAAAGGGTTGCCCTATTTTTTGCCAGAAAAAGTCCATCTATACTGGTAGGGGTCGTAGATCTCTGAAGTGATCATAAAGAGATTAAAAGAAAATATTCTGGATAAAGGCATCACTTTCACGTCTTTTTTTATTTTATAGATTTACCCAACCTTCAACTTAATTTATTTAATAAATATCTGCATCCAACTTAAACATGTTTTTCTCAGCAGGCTGAGCAGCGGCTCAAGCTCTTTCCATGAGAGTTCCATTTGTTTTGTTAGACAAAGATGAGCCAAACTATTTTATTTATTTTAAGAGGGGACAACACTGCCAAATGCCTAAAAATGGGTTTACATTTAATCAGCCACATGAAAAATGTCAAGTCAAGCACAAATGAAGACATGCCTTACGTTTCAATGTGATGAAAAAGGGTACTCACCTGTTTCACGTTGTATGCAAAGAGGACATATTTCAGGTCAGGTGACACAGAGTACTGGTCCACGCTGAAATTGATCTGACAAACAGCAAGATCACAAAGAACGATTTTAATTTCTTTTTCAGTGATGGAGCTAGCAATGCTTTCCATCAAACTCACCACTTTACAAAATTATATGAAACAATATTTTAACTACAGACAGTTTTGGCTGCTACTTACCGTATTTTTTTGGAGTAAAAGGCAGGATTTTTTGCATAGTTTAGCCAGGGGTTTAACATATACTCAGTTGTGACTCGTGTAGTTTTTTTTAAATGAATAGACTTAAATATTAATTATTATTCCACTCACAACTACTAGAGCGCCCTGTATGTGTGTGTACTCGTATTTGCTATGGACAGCAAGAAAAGGTAGGAGTGCAACTGCTCAGAGGGTGGAGTCAAAAACAAACATGGAGGAGAATAAATCATTCGTCATAGAATAGATCGTTATCCTCCTGAACTTTATGATATCTTTCTTTTTTTGTATTGAGAAATTATTGTTGTTTAAATGGTTTTCCTCCTCTGACTTATGCAGGACATCAAGTCATCAAACTGGGTCACAGAGAGATGGAAGAATTGCTGAACCCAGCCATCATGCACATGCAGCTACTGCAGTAGATGGTGAATCTCACAGGAAAAGTCTTAGAATTATTTCATGAACCCAGACATGGAGACGTGATTACTGATGCTTTTGTAGAGCTCTAAAAAAATTAAACCTAATCTCTCAACTTCATCAATGTTGTCAGGAGTCAGGGCTCTGCCTCCCCCTTCAGCCACCAGAGGGAGCCATCCCGTGAGTTTTAACCTTGACCTGGTCTCTGCTCCTCAAACTTAATCTCCCATCAACCACCTCTCTCTGTCCCTCCAGCTGTTGTTCATTTACTAATCCTTTCATTTGTATTCAATCTGGCACCGAGCTCTGCTCAGTGCGAAGTCTTGTTTGTTCTCTTGTCAACAGTCTTAGCAATTTACCTGGCTCTGGCTTTCTAGTGTTTCAACTCCTGCCTGGTTTGACTCGTCTTGCCTTGCCCTTCTCTGATCTTTCCTGCTATTAAACCCTTTTGCACATGGATCCAAACACTTCCGTCTCTTTGTCACAAATGTACAATGTAAAGATGATATAAAATCGATGCCTCCATGTGGGAATGAGGCTAAAATTTTTGACATTAGCTTCTCCCACACACAACAGGAGCGACAAGTTTATGAACACATTTTTGGACAAGCATTGAGCATCAAATTTGACGCATGTCAAAAGAGAGGCAGCGGACATTCATCTGGTAGACCAGTGTAAGAGCAGTATTAGACAGACCTCCAGGATTTTGCAGCAGATATGTTTGATTGTTGCAGCCTAAAATGTCTGATTTTGCAGAAGCTTTTGTGAAAAGTTGCAACAAAAGTTGCAATTTTTTTTTTATTTAAATCATTAAATAAACTTTCCAATCTCATTTTCCAGCTCTTTTTATTGCGACACGTGCCTTATGCACCGTATACAACATTATTATGCTTTCATTTAACATAAAAAGAACTGTGAAACCCCAAATGAACTTTGGACCTCCCTGCTAACAATAACCCCAATATTTCTGTATTGATTTAAAAATACTTTAGAGAAAAATGACATTCTGCAGGGAGGAATTAAGCTTAAAAAAGCAGATGAAGCCTCTGATCTACAGAATCTTCATCTTTATCCATTTCAAAAGCACCACTGCTGAGTCTCTGGTTGTGTAGAGCAGTGGTCCCCAAAGACCGGGCAGATGACCAGTATTGGTCTGTGGATCAATTGTCCCCAGGCAGCGAAAGAAATAATTATTTTGTTTTGAATCCTAAAAATCTTTTATTTAAAAAAAAAAATTAACTGGAAAAATAACCAAATTCTCTCAGCTACACCTTCCATCACTTGAGCTTGGTTTGAGTTTGGTCAGTAGAGCAAAATGATTACGTCTGAATGATCTTTTATTCTGAAAAATCTTTTGGTCTTGAAAATTGACCACATTCTCTGGAAAATATTTTGAGACTAAAAGCAGTCTGGGGGCGTGCAACACAAGAACAGTTGTGGAACAGTATGTGGAACCTTTCTTTGCAAATGGCATAAGTGCAGGAACAGACAGAAGAACAGGATACAACTTCAAGACAAAATTAAAAACTTTAGACTACCAGAAGTCCTGATTAAAATATGGATTTATCCAACAGGTGATTCCCACACAGCGTTCCTGTTTGCACAGAGATGTGACTTTCAGGAACAAATACGTTCACATAAAAGCTCAAAATAAGCTCATCCATTCAGATGCACATTTCACAGAAGTTGAGAACACCAATTCATGCAAGAACCTCCATGAAAAAAGCAAAGACGAGCAGCGCTGCAGCGAGCGGGACGGGGGGGTCGGAGCTGCTCAAGTCAGTAATCTGATTAGTTTCTTATTGAGTATCAATAATAGATTTGTTGGTTACATTTTGTTATTGTATTTAGGTTATTTTAATGAGATGATCTTATCATAGTAAAATAAACTTGTTTTGACTCGACACTAAATGAAGAGACCTTAATTATGTTTATGTTTTTGTTTGTATGTTTATGTTTTGATCAATCCTCCAAAATGCACACGTCAGATGACTGAGTGAAATGATGATCAAATCTGTTGTTAGAAGTGTTTATTATTAAGTTTAAAGCACATGTTCTTGTTCAAGTCTCCTGTTTCTTTGTCATTGCAAACCCACTCCTGGGCGGCGGTAAAACCCCTCATGGGTTGACCGGTCCGCAGCCACAAAAAGGTTGGGGACCTGTGGTGTAGAGGAAGACCACGGCTTTGAGGAGCTGATCTGGTTTCTTTTGTCAGTAATGATCTGCTGTGTTTAGAAAGTTCTCTCAGGTGTGTGTACAGGTTTGTTGTGGAGGCGGTTCTGAATGGAACAATTTTCCTGCAGACTCGATACTCTTCCTTTGTATTGTCAATAAAAGTGAAATGGTTCCAGATTTTGCTTTTGATTTCCAGTCTCACTTAATTTATTTACTTTTTTGTGTTGTAAATTGTAAATTTATGTTGTACTTGGTTCATGTTTTCCTGCTGCTGCTGCATGTAAGGGACCCCGCCGCCCCCGAGCGCGCTCAGCGAAATGGTTCTTCGCAGGAGCGCGCTCAGCGAAACCCCCCTTCTCCGCCTACAGGCGCCCGCCTTTGGGGCAAACACGTATGTATTGACCATTCATGCGCAGAGAGAAAAGGAAAAGGGCTAAAGAAGATCAAATAACACAGCTCCCAGGAAGAAGTCACAAAAGGAATGGTTGTAAAGCAACATTGTCACCCGGTCAAAGTTGCAGTGAAGTTGTAGGAAAATGTCAAATTGAGCGGGGTACAACAATTCATGCGGTTTGCTTGAGTTTGCGTTAATAGTTGCAACGGCAACATCCTGAGTTCCTGGAGGGACTGATTACAGCAGGCTTGGCAGAGTGTGACTGTAACACCAGTGTGATTTACTGTTTGCAATTTTTCCTCTTTGTTATGCTTCTTTTTTTTTTTTTTTTTTTTTTGGCTCTTGCATCTTATAGTCAGAAAAAATAGGGTAAGTACAAAGTTCTCCATCTACTCTGCTTTTTTCCAGTAACGGTGCCTCAGCACCATTACACAAACTAAAAACTACCTTTCACAGAGGTTTTGTCAGTTTCCAGGTAAATTGGCATTTAGCAAATACATGACTTTTGTCCTCTACTGTGTTCACTAGTGATGGGCACTTTTGTTCTTTCTCGGGGTCTTTTTTTGGTTTTTTTTTACCTCGGGAAAGTCTCTGCTCTTTCGAATCTTGACTCTCCACTCCACACTGGATTTTTTGGGGCCATTATTTTACCATAACTTTGCAAAAAATAATGGTTGGTAAATTAAAAAATGGTTTAGTATGTAGTGTATTTACAAGACACCTCAGAACTTCTTAATTTTTTGCATTTATTACAATGTAAACCATTCTTTTAAGATTTTAATCAAATGTTGGTAAGCTTGTTCTTTTGTTAAAATTGCTTTTTATTACTTAAACTTTTTATTTATTGTTTAAATAATTAAACGACAGGGCAGATAACATGGTTTTTTTCCTGCTCCTATTCATTTATTACATTATACTACAGTAACTTTATTTTGTCTTGATCTATATAACTGAAATATAGATCTAATGAATAAATAAAACTTTTTTTTCTTTAACAATTTCTAAAAGCACAGTTGGAGGTAGAGCCTTTAGCCATCAAGCTCCTGTTTTATGGAATAAACTCCCAGCTCATGTAAGAGAGGCTGACACAGTTTCTGCATTCAAAGTTAGGATTAAAAATTGCTCTTTGGACAGGATTATTGCCAGACTAGCTAGTAATCAGAGATTATTTAATTTACTGCTCCTCTACTTATTGTAATGAAGTTTGGAGGAATAATGATCATTTTCATTACATCCATGATACATACTTCTCTGTGGAGCTAAGCAGAGGTAAGAGTGTTAGATAAACAGGACCATTGTGGCCTATTCCCACAGTTTAGAGGGTTAGATTAGATTGATAATAGATTATAATAATATTGACAGCTGCAGTGCTGTTGCCCCCTGAATCCTTCAAACGCTCCTTTCATCGGGAATCTTGGGGTAAACAACCATTTGACAACCATTTTACATTTGAAAAACAGGTCAGTGCAGACGTCCAGTCCAGTCTTCATCACTTGAGGCTTATCGGTAAAGTTGGGCCATTTCACATTCATATCGTGCTCTGGAACAACTGATCCATGCATTGATCTTTTCCAGACCGAACTACTGCAACTCTAGACCAGTCTTTGCTCCGCCGTCTCCTGCTGGTCCAAAACTCAACTGGCCGTCTGTTAACAGTGAGAGCATATCACTCCAATGTTACGCTCGCTTCACTGGCTGCTTGTGTTTGTAGAATCGTTGTTGAGATTTGACTTCTGGTTTTTAAATGTTTGAATGGTCTGGCACCATTCAAGGTCAAAGACTTTTAACGGCTCCCAGGACTCCGCTTGTGACTCGGGGAGACAAAGTCTATGAAGTTGTAGATCCCAAACTCTGGAATGTTCTCCCCTTTCCTGTGGGGTCGGCCAGATCCCTCAGTGATTATATGTCACTTTTAAAAACTCGTCTTTTTCCTCAGGCTTTTAACTATTTGAGCTATTGGGCTAGCTTCTTAACTTCTATGATTTAAATGTTTTTATTGTTTTACTATAATTGTTTCTTTTGTTGTATTCTATTGTTTAGTGTTTTTTATTAATATTTGACTTTATATTGAACATTTTGGCTGTTTTTTTATAAATACTTTACAAATAAATTGATTGGTTCATCAGTTGGTTGATGGATGGATGGATTGATGTACAGCCAATGGTTGAATGCAACAAGGTGTAAAAAGTTGCCAGGACACAATGGATGTTGATAGAGAGTTAGTGCAGACACATTCATTAGCTGATAAGTGGAGTGGATTGCACCACGTGTACTACAACCTTCCTCCTTCCACCATTCTCTGTTCTCCAGGCCAAGGGAAACACCAAACAGCATATTTGAAAGTCAGGCCAATCTTTTTGAGTCTGTGCTGCTCTGTTTTTTTAAAAAAAAGACAATTCAAAGCATCTGCATTTTATTCAAACTCACTGACATGAATGAATTGAGATTTTTCCATACATCTGTTTTTGTCATCTTTCATCTGAGCCTGTTTTCTGGATGTGCACAAAACATAATGTAAACTTACAAATGTTGTGTTTGTAAGGACGATCTCCGTTTCGTTTGTGAGGACATTGAATTTGAGGACGTGGCCATCGCTGTTCCTGAAAATGACTTCCGTGTCTGCAAACAGAAACAGAATAAAGTAAAAGTCAGGATGTCAAATTTGAAGCAAGCAGCTGCTGTAACTCTCATCAAGGGTCCCTAAGATGGAAAAAGGAAAAGGAACATCTTATGGGGATGAATGTGGTGGAAGTGCTGCAGACAAACACTTCTGCGAGGGCCATCCTACACATGACTCAACTGTGGACAAGTGCTGGGGACAGCTTTAAAGCCAGGAAACATCCTTCTGTAGTGACCTGAAGTGCACAAGACCTGGTCTCAGCACACCAGACAGAGCTGCATTCAGACTGTAGGGCTGGGCACCAGTCAGCCTAAAGTGATTTACATTAAAAAGGTCAATACTGACTATGACTGTTGTGATCATGAGATTGTCAAAGCAGAAATCATATAAAAAATAGAAACGTATTCATTTTCAACATTTGCATTCAAAAACTACATTTATTCATTCAGGAAAACTGTTTACAAAACTAGTGGTATAAATGCATTAAAGGTAAAACATTCACAATAACAAATTAATGACTACCACAACTGCACTGTGGGCTTGTGGTTAGAAGTCTTGTATGACAGTGAGAAAGCCCTGATTCGAATCCCAGCTGGGACTTTTCTTTTCAACAGCTTGCACATTTTTCTTCTTGTTCCTCTTTGGTAATTACAAGGCCAATACAGAGCTCTTAATTGAAGTCTTAATTGAAAGCGTCACAGAAATCAAATTCTTAGGGATTCTTATCGATAACAAACTAAGCTACACATCAGACACATACAAACTAAAGTTTCAAAAAGTATTTCAATCATAAATCAATCTAAATATATGTTAGAATAAAACTACTGCTCCTTAATATGACCATATTTCACCTACTGGATAGAAATCTGGTGTAACAATGATAAAGGTTCAGTACAGCCTCTCTTTTTACTTCAAAAACAAGCCATCAGAATTGTACATAAAGCCGGCTTTCTTGATCACACAAACAATTTATTTTATCAATCCAGACTTTAAAAACTATATGACCTTGTTGATTTTTTAACCGCCTAAATTCTGTACAGAGTTAGGGGGAAAACATTACCATTGAATATCCTAAAACAGTTCTTAGAAAACGAAGGAGGTACAAACTGAGGGGATGTAGGAACTTCAAGATCACAAAAAAAAGTTTGTGTGTGTGGATCTAAACTTTGAAACGGGTTCAGTAATGAGCTCAAACAATGTCCAAACATCCAAAAATTCAAGAAAATATACAAAGAAACTCTAATCTCACAATATGACAAGAGGATTTCAACTGGTGTTTGAATAATTTCAAATATGTGGACAAGTGAACATTAAGGGGCTGAAATAATCAAAGTTCTTTTTATTACAACCAACAAATATTACACTGTGTGATGTGCAGTAATGAATATTGAAATGTTTTAAGAACAATAAGCTATTTATTTTCTTTACTTGATCTGAAATGTGAAGCAATGACGACTGTGATAATGTGTTCTAATAGTAATCCACGATTATTACATATTATTTACCTAAAGTGTGAATCAATAATGATTACTGAAATTTATAAGAATTCTTTCAGATGATAATCAATAAGCTGTCTATTTTCTTACATGATAACTTGAACTTCATTGTGTCGGGATGATTTCTGGATTTATACGCAATTGTATTCTGATGACCTATTTCTCCTGAACTATGGCTCTTCATCCATTGTCTTAACCAGCTGTATCCCTGCAGGGGCCGTAGGGTTTCTGGAACTGTATCAGGGCCCTTGGGGCTGGAGCAATTGCAATTGCTATGCCGGCTCTCGGGAGACGAACTCGCGGCCTGACAGAGAGCCGCTGCTGGATGGAGATGCAGCCTGCTCGGGCCTTTCTTAACTTTAGGATGTTTTTCTTATTTTAATCGAGACAATAGTAAAGAAGGTCCCCTCGTTTTATTCTTGTTTTAAATTTTGTTTTATCAGGTTAATGTGGGACAACAAGCTTCAAACAAGGTCAGAGAGAGACGGAAACAGAGCAAAAGCTGCCGTCATTCAGACACAGCTGGACTGAAGCTCATTATAACAGGAGAATCTCTAAATGTTCTCATGAACCCAAACATGGAGACATGATCACCAATGTTTTTGTAGAGCTCTTTGAAATAAATCAACCTGATCTCTCAACATCATCTGTTCTTCTATGCATTATAAATGAGATAAACACAGAAACTGCTTCATGTAGCAATCAGGCTAAAAACATTAGCTGGCAGCTCTTACCACACACACAGCATGGGTTGGCGAGCGAGTTTGGAGAACACACTTTTTTGGCCACAGCAAGCAAAGACTTCATTGCGCAGCAAAAGAGAGGCGGCCGAAACAAATTATGACTCTGGATGAACTACAGATCTACAGCTCAGGTGGAGGAATCTGTCCATAGAACAACCATCAGTCGTGAACTGAACACATCTGGACTTTATGGAAGAGTGGCAAGAAGAAAACCATTGTTAAAAGAAAACCACAAGAAGTCCTGTTTGCAGTTTTAAATAAACCATGAGAATGACCAGCAAACGTGTGGAAGAAGGAGCTCTGGTCAGATGAAAACAAAACAGAACTTTTTAGTCTAAATGTAAAGGGGATGGGAAGATGGATGGAGCCAAATCCAGATCAATATTGGAGGAAAACCTGTTGAAGTCTGAACAACACTTGAGACTGGAGCAGAGATTCACCTTCCAACAGGACAACCACCCTAAACGTAAAGCCAAAGCTACAATGGAATGATAAAAATGAAACGGATTCATGTGTTGGAATGATCCAGTCAAAGTTCAGAACTAAATCCAATCCAGAATCTGTGGAGAGATCTGAAAACTGCTGTTCACAAACGCTCTCCATCTAATCTGACTCAGATTGAATTGTTTTGAAGGAAGAATGGACAAAGATTTCAGTCTGTAGATGTGTAAAGCTGCTAGAGACACAAACCCCAAAAGACTTGCAGCTGGAATTACAGCAAAAGTGGGTTCTACAAAGTATTGACTCAGGGGGATGAATACTTTTACACACTGAACTTTTCAGTTTATTATTTATAAAAAAAAATGAACTCTTGTACAATTTTCTTTTCGCTTCACAAGTGTGAGTCACTTTGTGTTGGTCTTTCTCATTGAATTCCAGTCAAATATTTTTATATTTGTGGTCATAATGTGAGAAAATGTGGAGAAATTCAAGGAGGATGAAAACTTTTACAGGACACTTTACGTCATTCTGAGCCAAACCACTCCGTGTCACTGAGTGGAAGATAATAACCTGAGAGAAGAGAATGTTATCATATTTTTTTTACATATTAGACAAAGTATGACTCCTGCTTACTGTCTGCAAATTTCTTAGAAGACTGACTTTCTCGGTTCCATCCAGGTTACTTTTTATATTTTTGTTTACCGAATGGACGAAAGAAAAGCCTGAGTTTATTCAAACTGTGGATCTTATTTTTTAGACACAGAATGATGGCAACAGACTGAAAACATCTCATAAAAGTGTATTTCCCCTTAAAAATGTGATTACAAAGTATTTTCAAAACCATGTATGCCTTTTTCCCCTAATGTCTGCTAACTTTTAAAGCTAGTCAATTCCAAAAGTGAGAGTTTTATATAGAAATTGTCTAAGCTAAATGTTGTGCACCAATGTTTAAAACATGATCAGAGGTCTCTCTTCTGCTCTGCACTTGTCTTTTTTAATAATAGAGTTTTCGTGACTGAAAAAGAACACATTCAAAATATAGTGAATAAGTAATGGCTCATGTCTGGAACTCCATGAATAATGAAGTCTCCTCAACTTTCAGCACCAGCTCTCTGCACAGGCATACATAATGCCCTCTGTTTTCTTTTCCTACATCCTGAGGCCCTCCAGAATCTTGTGTGCATTTTTAATGATTGTTGTGATTCTAAAGGCCCAAATTGACAATTGTTTTTCAAAAAAAAAGAGATGATAAAAGTTGGGCTGTAATTTAATTTTCAATTTTCCACCAGCCTGTATTAGGACATATAAATCTTAAAGCATTTGTTTTCCCCAGTTTCTTGAAGTGTCTTTTTCAAAGAAATGCGCAGCATTCAAACAAATTCCTCATTATATTGTAATTTTGTTTTAAATTTTTCATGTTTGTACAAAGGCAACTTTAAAATAAATATTTAACAACGGCATCCTCACACAAAAATGACCAAGCGTTGATTTATTTATAAGAGATACATTTTAACTACAGACAAATAGTTGGCACACTGATGTTTCATTGGTTTTCCTTATGTTTAAAAAATGTAACTTAAAAAATTATTTTATTTCTTTTTGGGGAGAAAAGTGTGATCCAGTTTCAGTTTAGGGCACCGCGCCCTACCTCTGGTCACCGTTATCCTCACATCTCCCCACCTCCTGTGTTCCTCTACAGCAGTGGACTCAACCACCAGCCCCCCATCAACCTCCCCCTCCCCCCTCTCCCTCACATCCGATCCGGCGAGGAAGGAACTCAGGCAACTGAAGCGTAGGAAGAAAGATCAGGTGGGATCAGCCTCTGGCTGCTCAAGAACTGCTCAAACCAGCTCTCATCTTCAACCTGAGCCTTGGCCTGAAGAAGGTCCCAGTCCAGTGGAAAACCTCCTCTGTGGTTCCGGTTCGTCTTGACCTCCCACCTGATGACGACCACAGAGAGGCTCATCTGTGAGAGCTTCCCTCTGTGGTGAGCATGGCGACTGACTCGCTGCAGTTTGCCTGCAGGCCAAACATCGGGGGGGGGATGCTGTCATTGACTGAATCACCTGGAGACCACAGAGATCGCTGTGAGTCATGTTTTTTTACTTTTCCAGAACATTCAGCTTCATCCGGCCAGGATGAAGCTGGCCGGATTTTTTCACCGCTTCAGGAACGCTCCAGCAAGGTTCAGGCCCTTTAGGAGCGTGCTCCATTTAGATGTAACTGGGGACAGTCCTGGTCTTAAAGGGTTAAGCTGCCATAGATGAATGACAATGAATTTGTGACATTGATAAAGTTCAATTCACGTCATTGCTCAAATGTTAGGTGCTTGTTGTTCTTTTGTGTCAGGTTCCACATCTCTTTGCACATTTCTTTACTGAATAGAAACAGACAAATGAAAACCTACAAAGTAAAAAAAGAGAAAAAAGAAAGCTTCTGACAATCAAACTCTAAATATTTAACATACTGTCATCCTCAACCAAAAAATGTCACATTTGGCTATTTTTGGTCCTGTGCATGCAGGATTTAAATTCAGGATCTTTAAACATGTTACGTGTTGCTTTCTCAATATGACAAATGCAGTTCTATTTATAGAAGTAGCTCAAAGTGATGCGAGGATGTGATGCACTGACAGCATAAGCAGATGGCACTAAGATAAATGTTCACTCATTTTGAGCTCAGAGTATTTTATAAACAGAATCTAAAGTTGTTCTTTTGGTATCATGGGGACACTGTTTTTAGCTTCCAAAAATGTGCCATTTAGTGGTTGTTTCTCAGTTGCCTTGTTCAAGATAGTAAAAGTAGAGCTCAGACTGGATTGTGTTAGGCACCATGGACACTTCATTCAACTGGTTTTCTTTCCTTTTTCCACCATAATTTACAAAAAATTTCTTTAAAAATCCGACAGTGTGATTTTCTGCAGTTTTTTCTCATTTTGTCTCTCATAGTTAAAGGATACAATGATGAAAATAACAGGCCTCTCTGGTCTTTTTAGGTGCACAACTTTTTGCACAACTGGTGGCTGTCTAAATCCTTCTTTGCTCCACTGTATATGACATTGTTAGTGCATCAACAATGATTGAATGTATCCTTTTGTCTGACGAGACATTTTGAATTATTCATTAGACATTTTTCATGTCTGCGATGATGTAGAACATATAGAAGGGGTGATCCAAGCAGAGCTTAGAATCATGAAACAATGGTATGATGTTACGTAGTTATCACTAAAATGCAAAAAAACAAAACATTCTTCATGATGCTTAGCAACAGACACCTTAATATTATAATAATATATAATATAATAATAATATATAACAAACCTTAATATTTCAATTAAAATAGATAGTACTAAAACTGACAGAGTTAAGAAAGGTAAATGTCTGGATTTCATTATTGAACAGGGCAATTCCATTCATTCATTCATTCATTTTCTGAACCGCTTTATTCCTTTCGGGGTCACGGGGCTGCCGGAGCCTAAGGGCAATCCCATATAATACCAAAACAAAAATAGCAAAAACCAAGACTGTTTTACTGAAACTTAAGTCAGCTCGAGATAACAAAGCACTGTATTTACTGTATAACTCCTTATTTGTTCCATATCTAAATTACTGTATTAAAATTTGGGAAAACATGTAAAACAAACTTAAGTCCAATTTCCATTCTTCAGAAAAGGCAATAAGAAGGATTTCTTAGTTAAAATTAATGCATAAAGCACATCAGACACAATATACAAAGAAAATGTTAAAAAAAAAAAAGGAAAAGGGCTTTTAGCATAAAAAAAGATGTGAAATTTTCTCTGCCAAAATTTAGATCAAAAACAATATCTGTTCCAATTCAAGGGGTCAAATCTCGGGACAATCTAAAACAATTCAATTAAAAAAACAATTCACAAATCATCTTCAACAAACTAGTTAGAAAAGAACTGTCACGTACTGGTGGTGTAAGACCCACAATGCAGAAGACCAACATTTCCAACACCTCCCATCAGCCCCGCTGTCCCTCTCAAGAGCCCCCCAGCAGTTTCCCATCTGCAATCCCTCCCAGCAGTGTTTCGTCTTGTTTGTGCTGCTCTGCCTGTATCACTAAGCGGTTCCTTGGGGACCTTGCTTCAGATCTGACCAGGATTGCCTGCCGCCTGCCCTGATCTATGCTCGCTCCTTTTACTTCTTACTGATCTCTGATGCTCGCATGCTCGTGTTTGACCCCAGCCGGCCTGACCCTGATTTAGCTTTGTGGACTTTTAGCTGTGCCCGTTTCTAACAGCAGATGACCTGACTGTGAGAACCGCAAACCAGACACTAAAAGACTCTGAGGGTAATAAACTGAATGACAACAGCTGTGGACAACCAACCTTAACCTGTGAGACTGACAGAGAAAAAAGAACATAACAAACACCCAACATCACAAAAATGCAAGACCAGAATCCTCACAAGAACTGACTTCAAAATACAATGAAAGAACCATGCTGCTCTATTCCAGGTACCAAAACTTAGAAATAAGACACAATTGCCAGTGTTTGGGTTATCTAAAAAAAATACTATGATGTAAACCACAAGCATACCTATATGTTGTATTGCAGAAATGTATTTGAATGTATAAATATGTTTAGAAACAGTACCTCATTTTTAATTATTTGTCTTTGGCTCAGTCTTCACTCAACCGAACTAGGTCTGTGTCAGGTACTGGGGAACCAGAGCACTCTCATGGAAAGTGAGCTACTGGAACAAGACGGAAATGGACTAGATGTGAGCACAAGGCTCTGTTAAAATGTTACTATTCAAGTAATCCTATTTAGAGATGTTACATGCAGAGAATGTGGAGTGAATAGATGTGAATAGAATAGCTTTGGAAACCACAATCAAGTCTAACTGCCAAACAACGAGTAATTCAATGTTCTAACATCCACAAACAGCAACTACTTAAGATTCAGGAAGTACAAGACCATTGTAACACCACTGGAGAGCCACAACATCAGGTCAGAGAGGAGGCTATACCACACTTCCAACCAGAACTTGGGAAGATAGCCCCAGTAGCCACTGTTTCGCTGAGCAAGGCAGCAAATGAACTGAAAGATCATGTCCAGAATGAACACCAGGCAACCCTGACAGCAACTACAACGCTTAAGTGAAGAACCACCTGAAAATCTCCTGGAAAGTGTGAATGAAGCATTGAGGGCAATATACTACCACAACAATCCCAGAAGCCAATGAACTGGTTTACACTTCGGCAGCAGAGATCCTTTGGCATAAGAGCAACCATGGGAAAAAACAATGCCCATCATGGAAGCAACAATTAGAGGCTAAAATCAGTCCATACCTGAAGCACTGGCAACTGCCAAACAAAGGCTCCTGGCCTTGAGCAGCCGCCTAAAGAATTACACAAGAGACAATGAAGCCAGACAGATAAACAGGCTGTACGCAACTCAACCTGCAAAAGTGTACGCTTAGTGGCAGGATCAAAACAGCAGAGCAGAACCAGCCCTCAGAGAGACCGTCCAGACTCTGAGCAGCGACACCGCTCGTCTCTCTGAGGAGAACCGCTCCATCAAGGAAACCCTCCTGGATCTTCAGGCGAGGAGCATGAGGGACAACCTGGTCATCTCTGGGATTCCAGAGGAGGCGGGAGAAGACCCGGAGGTCACGGTGAAGTCCTTCATGGAGGCCCAGCTGAAGCTCCCCAAGGAGGAGGTCCAGAAGATCTCCTTCCATTGAGTGCAACAACTTGGAGGAAGGAGGTCTGATAACCAGCGTCCGAGACCCATAGTGGCTAAATTCAGCACCACAAACAGAAGGAGCTGGTGAGGAGCCGCGGCCGGGAGCTGAAGGGAACACACTTCAACGCCAACGACCAGTTCCTGGCAGAGATCCTCCGGAGCAGGAAGATCCTTTTCCCGCTGAGGAGGAAGCACCTCACCGCCGGGTCTCGAGCTGTAGTTTCAGTGGACAGACTCTACGTTGATGGACGGCTCTTTCTGGACCCTAAGATCACCCCATGGCTGAAGACCTGCAGATGCTGCGATCAGCATGTAGGTGTGCGTTTATGTGGAGGTGATGTCTGCGCTCCGCTCAGACAGAGGGACGGAGCTTCTCTGTCACACAAAGTCGAGCCAAATCTTCATTACCATACACTGGAAAACAAGTGATCTATCCCTTTATCTCATGACTGGTCTTCTGACTGGTCAGTTGTATTAGTACCAGTTTCTGATCCGCCGTCTCCAGCTGATCCAAAATCCAGTTGCTAGTCTGTTTATAGGAACCATAGGCTGAGATTGATTGTATTTTGTCTGTCTGGCTGGTTGGTTGGTTGGTTGAAGCCAGACTAGGAGAGCAACCACAGTCCTGCACAGGTGGGTTTACCTTGTGTGAATATGATGTCTGATCTCAAGATTGTGTTTAATTTACACAGTAACAGACTGTTAGCTTATGGAGTCAAACACAAACAAAGAATATCTTGCCTAATTTGAGGAGCTGTGTTGTGCGGTGTTTCACATTAATGAATAATGCTAAATTCAGTTTTGAAGCAACATCCTGATGCAGAAGAAATCAGCACCCTAACGCATCAAACAGAAACAATGACCAAGCTAGTCGTTTCACCAGGAGATTTGTACTTAAAAGCCGCAGCTGTGTCATATTTCTGCAGATAAATGTTGAGCAAAGTCAGCATCAGCAAAACTACTTGTTTTTGAGCATTGTGGTAATGAATGAAGGTGTGGGTAAGGCTGTGGTTGTTAACCAGCAACATTGTTTTGTGATTTTGAAACAGTGGAGGAACCCGGAATGAAGTGAATATTGTGTCCAGTCAGCACAACTGGACATTTTTTGGTTGGAAGGACACAAGGGCATGGCCAGATTGATTCATCACTGCTCCATGCAGACATGTGCTTTCCTGACTGTATGACAAGCAGACAGCTGGCAAATTGCTCTGTGGTTCAGGTGCTGACTCATCACAATATTCATCCTGGTGATGAATGAAGAGGCTACGTTGAAATACAACACAGGGCTACTGAAGACTCACTGACTTTTCACAAGTCACTAGTGGTGGAGCTTGAAGCAAAGGATCTGATTTTTTGGTAAAAATGTCAGAAAACCAAAGTCTCAGGTGCATCCACCATCAGGCCTTACTGCAGCTCTGTGAGGCCGCACATCATAATCAGAGTTAGTCTCTGAAACCTCTCATCACGACTGCAGCCAGTGCTACATGCAGAGCCCCGCTTTGACAGCCTCTGACACTTCTCCACACAGTCAGAGGAGTCGTGATTTTCATGGCGCGCACACAAGCGGAGAGGCAGGTTGTTCAGGTTTCACACAAGCATGAGTGCAAGAGTTAAGTGAGGACACCACTGATTAAAGTTGTCCACTAAAAGGTGATATAAACCTCTGTTGTTACAGTTATTTATGAATGCCACTTGTGATAGCTTTTATATTTGTTACATCATGTTGTGTATGTTATCAATAATGCTCTTTATTATATCCTTCCTTGCTCTTAAAGAGATGCTCCAGGCCTTAAAGACGTGTCTAACTCACAGACAGAAAATGGCTTCAAACCTTCAAAACCCTTTGTTTGGGGAGAGAGATGTTACACTGTTGTTCAAAATCCTGACGATTAATTTTTGCTTTTCCCTTTCTGCCAGTTATCTTCTCTCATTTCTCTTGCACTCTATTTTTTCCTTCTATCCATCCTCCCATCAGCCATCCTTACATCTGCACAAAACTGCTTGAACAGCCCATTACTCTGACGTTGCTGGCAGTCTCTCTGCCCAGTGATTGTGCTATCTCTGTCAAGCCTGAGGTAAACTCAGGGAATGAGACTGGATTCCAAAGATAGCAGAAAAATCACACCCAGAAATAAAACATTGGCAGACAGTTCTTGCCTCCACTCCTTGCTCTGAGACACACACAGCCGATAAACATGACGTTACAGAGACAAAATAAATGGGAGAGTCCCCGCCGCCTCAGAGGCAGCTTTATCTTCTGCCTTCCTAAGCAAACCATAATGAAATTTACTTCACTTCATGTGGTTTATGTACAGCAAAAGTCTTCCAGGCTCAACACATGAGCACCTGTGCCAAGTGAAGAATCAATACAATCTACACAAAAAGAGAGGGAAAACCGATGTACACACACAATAACATAAGCTGATGCAACGTGAAGCCAGGCTGGCCAGCGTGGATCTGTGACTCCGTTACAGCAGGAAACTGCTGAAGAACGTTAGGACTGGGATTCCCTTTGCATTCTACATTCTCAAATAAAACCATAAATGTTAAAAGTAAACAAAAAACAACAAATCCCTAGCAAAGCATTAGCTCTGATGCAAAAGAATGCTGCTTGTCTTTTCTGAATCTCTGGGTTTTATTTACTTGTTAGAGCCATGCAGATATTCTTTTTTACCTTACAGCTCACTAAATACTTAGAAATCAGGACATAGGCAATTTGTAGATTACTCACCATTGATCCATTTGGCCTCTGGATCATGAACTTTGAACTCAGGTTTGAACAGATCCTCCACAGACAGTTTAGTGTCGCTTCCAGCTTGTTTGTCCACTGCAAAATAAATCACAAGTGTTTTAATAATTTACTTCTATGGAGATTCTCTACTTTTTATTTATTTATTGTTTAATGGCAGTTGGCAAAATGTTGTCAGGTGTAGTACTGTGACCTTCTGAGTAAGACCAGGGGTCCCCAAACTTTTCTGGTGAGGGCCACATGAGTGTTTTCTCCTGGATGAGGGGCCGGGGTCAGTTTGTCGCCGTGTAACAATCAGAGGGCGGCGGCGGCGGCGGCGGCAGCAGCAGCAGCAGCAACAGCAGAACTGCTGAGGAAGCGAGTGGGGCTTTCGACCCACCCCCCTTCACGAACTTTGTCTTTTGACTTTTTTTTTTGTTCTCGCCGGCTCAAAGGACACATTTGTGGGAAAAAGTGTATCTTGTTCTTTTTTTCTAACCATTGTTTTTATAGTGGCCATTTTAGTGTGATTTGTTTTTAACCAATTGTGGCTTCTATCTTTGCCAGTTTTACAGTGTGATTTTTTTCTTTTTTTTTTAAATAGAATTTTAACTTGACATTAAAACTGTTGGCGTGTTAGATTGTGGTGTGCTCCATTTCTGCCGTTTTTTGTGATTCCTGGTCCTTAAACTAGACCTTATACAACTACAGCTCACATACACATATCAGCTTTGACGAAGATGAAACCTTCTTCTTGTGCATCTGATGTGATTCCTTCTAAACTCTTCTTAAAGGTGTTATTGGCCAGAGTATCACTAGCATGATCAACCTTTCACTCTCCACTGGTATGTTTCCTAACCAATTTAAACATGCCATATTGGAGCCTTTACCGAAAAAGTCTAATTTGGATCCATCAGATTTCCATAATTGTGGAATTATGGATCCATCTCAAAGCTTCCATTTCTTTCAAAAATCCTTGAGAAAGTGGTCGCTGAACAATTATCAGATTTCTTGGATAAAAGCAGTATCTATGATCCTTTTCAGTCTGGTTTTCGTAAACATCACTCCACAGAAACAGCCCTGCTGAAAGTGTCCAGTGACATTTTGATGATTCTGGCAAATACGCTGTTCTGGTTTTGTTAGACCTGTCATCAGCATTTGACACAGTTGACCATCAGATCCTATTGAAAAGATTGAGGGACCTGATCAGTTTGTCAGAGTCAGTTCTTCACTGGTTTTCCTCTTACCTGTCAGGTCGGAGTTTCAGCCTCATGACTAACCACATAATGTCCAAGTCTGCAGACTCACTGTGCGGTGTTCCCCAGGGTTCTGTTCTGGGCCCTGTCCTGTTCCTATTGTACATGACTCCCCTCGGAAACATTCGGAAAGATTCTCTAGAATTTTTGTGATGTCTCCTACCACTTTTTTGCTGATCTTCAGCTATATTTTTCTTTGTTTTTTGCATTGTTCCAATGCCAGAGAGCGGGGAGGCACAGGGGCACGGAAAGTACAAGCTCCAGCCCAGCCAGAAGAATAGCCCTCTGCCGTGCCAAGGGGCACAGAGCAGCCCACCCCTCCTCAAATTATGGGCACCTCCTCCACCCCAACCCCAGGTACAAGCCAGGGCTCCCCAAGGGAAACCTGCCCCACGCAACCACCTGCCCACCCAGGTCCAGGAGAGAGCAAGGGAGAGGCCACCCACCCCTGCCCAATAGGTGGATGCCCAAAGGAAAGTGAGCGTCTGTAGAGAGTTGTACACTTGTCCTTACCAGGCTAACCGACTTTTGGAATTTTAGAGAGGCCCAGCGCTCAAGGGCATAGACCAGAGCAAGCACCACAGATAGCATGTGACCCCCAGCACATGGTCTTGCCAGAGAACTGAGGGATCCCTCTGTGTATGTGCTGGAATGCACATTGTGTGGGGTAAAGGGTGTGTGCAATAAAGGGTGCAGTTAAAATTAGCAGATAGGGCACTAAGAGAACATCTCCTGTTTGCTGGCAGTGATGTCCAAGCACCCCCCTACTAAGGTTGTTATTTGTCTAAGCTGAAGTGAAAACCAAGAGGGGAGGGGCCAGGATCCATGCCACAGCCGGGGGGCGGGGTGGGGGGTGGGGTAACACTGCCAAATAGCCCCACTCCCACAGAGCATCGCAAACCCGTCTTCTGTCTCCAGTGTTTTGAACACAACAATATGCATCTGCTCCTTAAAAAATAACACTTGTTTAAGTATTACCTGGTGTCAACACGATGACGGACATGGTGATGAGGGAGCAAACCACCAGAATGACCAATAGGGCAATGGCAATCCCCTTCCAGTTTCTCTGAGGAGGACTCACTCCACCCAGATCCTGCACGGAAACAAAAAACAACACTTAGGCTTAAAACTTACAGGGGGTCAAAGTCACCATCTAGCATTGCCTCAAGTTGTTGGTTTATGTTTAGGTTTTGACCTGAAGATAGTGAGACTACAGATAAAAGTCAAAGCAGCAGAACAGCTCTGTCATTGTACCTTCATATTGTACACTAATTGTATTCACATTGCTTTTGTCCATATTCATCCCCTGGCATTGAGTATGAGAACTGAGGTTGTAATTAATCTGAGAAAAGCATAAAAGGTGAACTCTTGTGCATGCCACGATTCTCGCAGGGCTTCATAATCTAACCCTCAAGGTTGGACCACTTCTCAGTCTGACAGAAAACAGCACCATTCAGTGTATGAAGCTTTGTTTCCAAAATTGATGAACATCAACTGCAATGCATGAAAAATGATGTGCAGAGATTATTGTCTGGAGGTATTTGTGAAGCCTTTGCCTTAAACTCAATTTTTAAAAGATTTTTAGGAAGCTTTGGGGAACATTTGTTGTCCCTGATGCTTGACTCAATTTTAGGAGAATCTGCAAAAGTAATCTTTTGGATTTTCTTAGCAAACAAAGGTTATTTGCTAACCACGCCCACATTCCTAATATGCTTATATCCTGTTTTGTATAATTTTGCTTAGCTCATGTCAGGGATCAACATATTATATTTTCACAACATTCCGTTAAATATGTGGGAGTAATAGGAGAACGATACTTTTGTGAGCTCATCACGCGAAAGCTGTATAAAATGTACAACTACTAATTCCAACACTGTATTCCCAATCGCGTCCTTGTGATGCCCGAAAAGTGAAATTCACCAGAAATGCCACAAAATGTCCACCATATGTAAGTTGTGTGGCCATCGCATAATAATTAAAAAAAATTCTAAATGGCGTCCCCGGCGCATGTGTTTTAGTTTCGTTTGTGTATTCTGAATTGTTTTCACAAGCTGACATAGACGAGTAAGAACCAACCCATCCAGGAAGAGTCTGCGCAACCAGCACCGCCCCCAGGCTAACACACACTCACACTTTCTCAGAGAAGCTAAAGGTGATCAACAAAATGCTTTGTTTAAATGCACAATACCGTATATGTTCCAATTGTGTCCCATCTCTACAATCCGTCAGGTCTTATAGTGGTTTGGCTCCATTAAGACCCCACAAATGCAAAACGTATGGCACAACTGCATACCTACCTAGACGTGGTCTTCCATCTAAACTAACAGACCAAACAAGGAGACACTGATCAGAGATCCAGTGAAATCCAGTTTGGCTTGTTTTCGTGGAAGCTAATGTAACGGAGCACAACATTAATTTCACAGGAACATTTGTTCTTTTTGGTTGAACTGCAGTAAAATAGTATCAATAATTACTGCCTGAAAATGTGACCTTAGTCGCTGGCCCTTCCTGTTATGTTGATCCTGGCGGATGCACTGTAAAGCTAAGACAAGCATAAGGTTGCACTCGCACACATGACTCCCTGACCAATTATACGTGCTCCCCCCACGTGACACAGAAGACAGTCTTGTGGGTGTGAAGCGCTCAAGGCTGATTAAACCCTATCTTTAAACTGTGAGGTAATGCACCATAATTTATACATTCTTACTATAACAGCATTGTAGTGGGAATAAAAGTAATTCATTAGATTACTCCATTACTTCAAGTCCGACTTGCAATTAAAATGCAATGGATTTTGTTTTAATTCAGTATTTTAGTTTTTAAAATTATCATTTTGAATTGCGATTTTTTAAAATTTCATTTGAAATTTCAAATTGTATTTTCATTTTCTGAGACTGGATTGCATTTGGAATTGTCAATTGAAAAATGCATTTTGAAATTGCGGGACCAAATTTCAATTTGAATTGTCGATTGAGAATTGCATATTACTTTGAATTGTGGCTTAAAACTTCCATAGGTATAAACCCACACCTGAACTTTAAGAAATAAATAGAGGAAGCATTGATCTACTTTTCTTTTTCTCTCCAAGCAAGACATTTCTGTGAACAAAACCTAAAGACTCAAAAAAATAACTCAAACAGCAATGTCCCTTCAACTCTTACAAACGCACAGTCACCAAAGTGGTTTATTTATCAGATGCACACAGATCTTCTCATCCACACAAATTTAAACAAATCACAACAGAAGAAGCCATCGTGAAGGTTTTGTTTGCAAAGATTGAGACTCTGTGTTTCAGCAGAACAACTACTAGAAATAATGCAGGTGAAGTCGCAGCGTCAGACATTTTTCCTCCATACAGTTTAATAAAAGGAGCAAAAAGGCTCAAAATATTATATCTACAATTATTGATCCATTTTAAGAAACACTAAACACCAACGCAGTGTCTGCAGACAAACTGCAGCTGTTTACTTACTATTAAACACTCTTTTTTCACATACATCTTTCATTTGGGAGGAAGTAAAATGAAAGGAGATGTTTAATCCAGCAAGTAGCTGCCAAGGAAACACTGGATTCTGACATGATGGGACAGCCCTTAATGAAATGTTTGGCTGTCAGACGAATATTAAACCATCACATGGTGTGATGAAAAAAAAAAAACCACACACAACCCCTAGAAAGCTTTAAAGACCGACGGAGTTGAGCAACTGAGATTGAGAGATGTTGAGCTGTGAGATTCTAGAAGAAGCTTCAAAATGAAAACCTGCAATCTTCCAATTGGAGGTCGACCACCCTGTTGTTGCACCACAGTTCAGCACTTGGATGAGTCAGGTCAAAGAGTCCAATGCTCGTAGAGAAAATAAGTGCTTCCATTCAACAAACAGGAAGGTTTCTACTTAACCCCAATAAATCTTCATCAATCCCATCTGCACTACAAACCAAATGACTATTTTTTTGTAAAGGAGAAAAAAAAACTCGTCCTGTCCTGCAGCTGAGCAAACAGATCAGAGCTGAAGGCTTCTGTTGTTTGTTATAACAGCGAGTTATGAATCTTCAGACACACACGGTGTATATTTGTATAAATCCCTTTAGTATTTGAGGATAAACTTTATTTATATTGATTATGTCTGTAAACAAAGAAGAGAAAAGGAGAGAGTGATGTTAGAGATGGATGGATAAGAGTACAAAAGAAAGGGGAAGAAAGAAGGGGGTTAAAATAGCAGGAGATGTGGAAACATAAAGCAACAAGTTGTTGGGGGTTAATCATCATTAGTGCGAGGTGATGTTTGTCTAAAGGGGCGAGGCCTGTCCACACACACACTCAAATGTTACAAACATTCCTGTTGGCTCCAACAATCTCTATATATGAATGTGCACAATACAGCTGTAGTACACACTGATACAAACCAACACATCAAGCAAATCATTCAATCGTGCGTACTATTAGTGCAAAGGTGACTTGACACCTGTGCTCAGGTGAGAGTTTATGTTCTACTGTGGTAGATGATAGAATGTAAAAAGTGGAACAATAGAGAGGAGACATCCCAAAGCCCCACCCCACAAGCGCAAAGCCCCACCCACTGGAAAACCTCAACGCCACCCGACCACCCCACAGTCCTAGACTGACATGTGACGTGATCCCTCGCTCATGGTCTTGCCAGAGAACTCAGGGATCCTTCTGCTGAGAGCCTGGTTCCCCCCACCAGGGATGAGGTAGGGGACAGAAGATCACTGGCCCCACCTTCCTTGTAAATGTATGAGTTGGTGCTTGTATTGAGTGTGGTGGGGTGAGGAGTGTGTGTAATCAACAATCATGAACCTAGATTGACGGTGAAAGGAGCAAACCCTAAAACAGAACATGACCCAAAAAATATCACTGAAAAGATCAACTTAACTGTAAAATACTCTCAAGTGTTTGAAAAGAGTGGGTCACCTACAATAAGCATTACTTCCTGTGCATATGCACATCCACCTTCAGATCCTGCTGAATCCTGCTGTTAAGGGGTTTCTGGAGTCAACCAAGCTGTAGGTGAATGTGAGGTGCACCCTGAACCATTCAGGGTGTTACAGGGCCACGCAACAATCCAGACACACCTAGGGACAATTTAGAGGAACTAACTAACATTTGAAGCATGTTTTTGGACATGTTTTTGGAGGAAGCCAGCTTCACCACAAAAAACCACACATGCACTGGGAGAACATGCAAACTCCACAGAAAGGTCCCAGCTGGGATTTGAGGATGAATATTTTACAAGAATACATCTGAGCTTTCCCAATCATACACCTGCAATAATTCACACTTATTTCTTTTCTAAATACAGCCGACTGTGGCCTGACTGCAGTCACTGTCTGTATCGGTGTGACAACTGATGAGTCAAGCTGTGTAAAAGTCTTTTCATCTTTTATAGGACAGAACGTGTCATCATCAGCTGATTCAGGGCACCAGACACCTGGAGATACAGAACAAGCTTAAGGATGTAGGCCATCCCCAAGATAAAAAATGAAGTCGAATCAGGGAGAAGGAGCTGAAGGTTTTTCAGGAATGACTTGCTCAATGTTGTCAAGAAAATGTGTGGAGAATGAATTCAGAGCAGGAGTTGTTTGTTTGTTTGTTTTTTTTCACTTTTTGGACAGAAATATGTGGAGATGATTTTAGCTGAACAAAAACCACATTACCACTAGAAAATGAAAAAGTCTAATCAAAATCATTCCAGGTAATCTGTCACATTGTAGGCCATGTCACCCTGTTCCATCTGTACATTTTGCATATGTGCCACGTAAGAAAATTGGTCATACATGGATATATAGTGACTCCAGAAAGTATTCCCAGAGCCTCACGTCTTCCACATGTTATGATGTCACATCCATATTTCAAAATCGTTGCATCCTTTGTTACCATGACAACGCATGCACTGCGTATGAAACAGGTAGTCTGCTTTTTGTGAAAAACTCTTTAAACTTAAAAAAAGTAGCCTACTAATATTTGATTACGTATTTATTTCCTTGTTGTGTGAACCCTGTATGATGCGTTTGTTATCAGAAATGAACAGACTTCCCAGAGAATTCAACCCTGCAGGAAGCTGCAGAAAACACATGAAAATCAGTTACAAGAGTTTCTAAGAAACAAAAAATAAAAATGTTCCATGGGTGTGCGGAGGAAACTTGATTAGGAAGGAAAAGTTTTATTCAAAGAAGTTACCTATAATGATAAATGGAAGAGTGGAACTTGATCAGAAACTTTGTAGGCTATCTTTTCTTTAATTGAACTCCAACCCTTTTTTGATTGTAGGTGTGAATCAAATTGTTTGACTCTGAGTTTAAACTCACCTCACTCGTGGATTATGCTCCGGGGAAAACACCTGCAGAGTGACAGCTCATCAGCTGCGACCCAGAGAAGTCAGTGCTCAGAGCCACTCTTGACACATATCCGCTCAACACAACTCACACTACCACATTACTGAGAGCTACGGGATATTATTATAGGATTAAATAAATCCACCATGTCAAAAGGCGCTCCAACGCTCAATTTATGGCATAAAATTGACACTAGAGGGACATCGGAACTGTTTGCAGCGCCTAATTGAAGCAAATCATGAGGGCACGTTTTACTGTCCATGATGCTGACGCTGTGAGGAAGACGCAGAGGCATTCGGATCCATTTGCAGGCAGGGTAAGTTTTAATAACATACAATACAATCAAGGGCAAAGACAAAAACAAAGTCAAGACCAGGCAGGAGTCGAGAGCAAGGAGTGAGACAGGAGACCAAAGAATCAGGCCAAGAACCAGGAGACAGCATGGGAAATAGAACGCTCGGTAATGAATGCAGGGCAAAACAATACTTCGCAAAAGTATTGAGTCCAGGTGGGGTTTATGAAGAGTGGAGTAAATGAGGTGATGGAAAACAGCTGGAGTGACACAGGGAAGAGTGTGGAGAGAGTTAATATTCAGGAGAGGGCTCCCTCTGTTGGTCGAAGGTGGAGCTTGACGGCTGACCCCTGACAGATGGAATGTGATTTCCTCCCAGTGATCGAAATGTTAAAGTGATGAAGTTCTGTGAAGCTTATATGTGTTTGTGTGATTTGTTCCTACTTCTTTATATTTCAATGACCCTTGACGGAGATCTCTGCAAGTCTATGAAAGAGGGACGCATGGTACCATAATAAATTGGACAGATCATGCATGTATCACAATAGACTGAAATTGCATACGTAGTACGTAGTGGCAGTGTGACAGGACCGTCAAATATTAATGTTTTATTCATTTTGTTCTCATTTTTACTTTACCAGTCATCAATAAAAATATCATATCCCTTTTTTCAACCATCAGTGTTTAAAATGTAACAAAATGATAATTGTTGTGTAACATAGATCCGTAAAAATTAGAATAGACTGAATTACTCAAAGTGTAACACTTTTCCGTTCAGAGTATTACAAGATACCAAATAATATATATATACAAAATAAACAAATCCAGTTCAGCTCTTTTGTCCTCCCACAAGTATATTTCTATATCACACAATCAACCACCAACCCAAAATGTTTATGTTTCCTCTGTTCCATTCACGGATTTACAATCTGACGCCCACTGCCAGAAACGCAGAAACGTTTCCACCTTGATCTCCTCCACATTCATTTTCTAAACCATGTTATCCTAACCCGGCTACTCATGGGCGAAGGCAGGGGACAATCCTGGACAGGCTGCCAGTCTGCCAGTCTGTCACAGGGGCCACAGTCACACATACTCACATCCACACCTAGGAACAATTTAGTGTTTTTTGCATGGTAGGAAGCCAGAGAAAGGTGACAGTGTTTCAAGTCCCCCCAGCCGGGACTTGAACTGGGAACCTTCTTGTTGTGAGGCAAGAGCGCTAACCACTGCGCCACTGTGCAGCCCGTACCAGACTTCTCAGTCTTGACTAAACCGTCCCAGCACAAGATATAATGAACAAAAACTCAAAACGGTCAGAGCCAGAATCTCCTCCGTAACTCCTGTTGATGTGTTTTCCGGGTGGAACTCCGTCGGTGGTTGATCCTTGGAAGGGCCCTCTTGGTCTCCCTCTCAGTTTCTCTGTTTCTGGAGACCTCCTTCTCTTTTAGATAGTCTTGTTCTCTTTCAAACCAGTAGCGCCTGCCGTGAGTACCCGCCCCTGAGCTGATTGTATCCAGCTGGGTAGGTGTGACGTCATCAGCACATAGAGAAATAAAAATAGGAATTTTCTACTCCGGACCTTGTAACATTCCAGGGCTACATAAAAGAATATTGGATATAAACAATAAACATGTTTTTCCAATAAACCTTTTTTTTCTGATACCTTATGTGATCGTGTCACAACAGGAAAATGCAAACTGATAGCTAAACTTAATACATCCTAATGAAAGAATTTCTGAGATTTAAGCTTCACTGTGGAAAAAGTCTGAAGGTCTTGTTTTCATGTGACTCGGACTGTTTTAAGTGCCTTGTGACATTAAGCTGAGATCCCTCCTTATGTTGTGCAAACTGACAATCATTCAAAAACTATTGGAGAACATTTGTACTTTTCCTCAGCAGATCACTGCCAGCACCACACTGTTTTTCTTCTGCTAGGTTCCATCAGGTTTGTTTTTAATCAAAATTGTTTTTCCTAAAACGACTTTTGACAGGACTTTTTTAGCATAATTCATGATTTCATGCCAGGTTTTAACTTTTCTTGAAAATGGTTGATTTGTTGTTTTCCACCTCTTTTCTTTACTTTAGCTTCTTAAATTATGTTTTGTTTTGTGCTAATCAATTTTAATCATCTGTTTACCACACTAGTTGGACATTTCAGCATTATTATAAATGTTAACATTGTTAGAGTTGTAGACTTTTCTGGCTGCTGTATGCTCTTGAAACTTCATTTTCTTTTTTTTAGGAGTGTAATCAACTAATACATTTCTATTTCTACGACTCAACCATATCAATCTGTTTGAGGTTATATAAATTATGAATTGTACCATTAAAAACTTCAAAATGGATAATCAAAATGGATTGAGATTGGATTGGTAAGTTTATTTTACTATAGTAAAAACAACCAAGTGCAGCGAACAGCACCCATGTGATGCAGAAAAACTGATCCACCATCATTCCAGTCCAATGGGTGGAAACACTTTGAATTTACAAAGTCATGTGACCATACAGTGTTGCTAGAATGTTCTAATAATGTTCCTTTGGATTATTCTGATGTGGAAAAACAACAGTGGAATGAACTTTATCAAACTCAAAGGTGAATGGATTTGACATTCATTCCTGTTTACTTGTTTGTTTGTACACAGATTCATTTACTTCTCACCCTCAAAACCTAAACCAGGACAGCAGCTCATTTAATGTGTTCAAAGTGGATGCCGTCAAACTGGCAGTCTGCAATTCTGCTGAGGACAGCGTCCCAGCAAGCTGGATTTGTTTCTGTGGTTACACCATGCGACAAAACTGCTTGAAGTTGGTGAAGATGAGTCTGCGTTTTCAAAGAGCTCTCTTTCAGAACTGGGGAGTATATTCTCACTGCCAAGAAATGTTTAGCACCACTTGATGATTGTTAGGATGTGTGCACATTTCCAAAGTGTGTAAGTTGGGTGAAGCTGTACAGACAAGCAGGCAATATTTACCCACCGGTTCATGAAGATGACACAAGCTCAAAACATGGACCGCAAATACAACTAAAAGAGGACACCGAACTTTGAATGTTTTTCAGCCTGCTGGTTTTTGGACCAGCAGGTCACTGGAGGTCATGTTCCAAACCCAGAGGGTCAAACGTATATTCTTTTAATTCAGAGATGCTTCCTCGTAGAGCTTTTAGTTCACAAGAAATACTTTTTCTTGGAAAAGAAGCAATGATATTCAAAAATAATGGTTTCAAAATAACAACATGACGCACATGGTTGAGAAGATGTGGGGACAACATCAATAACTATCTAATACAAAATAGAATTCTTATTGTTTTCTCTTGATCTTTTGTTTAAACCAGTTAAAGTTCTTTTGAATCCATAAAAATCCTCTGTCTCATCCCACAACTGTTATCCTTCAATCAATCCATCCTTTCATTTTCGGAACTTGCTAAATTCCTTTGGTGGGAAAAAGGTTGCTGGAGCTTATCCCAGCTACTGCTGGCCTAACGTGGGGTACACTCTGGCAAGGTCGCCACTCACCAGTCTGTTGAAGGGCCACTCAGTCACACCCATATTTAATTTAGAATCTTCAATGATATGAAGCATGTCTTTGGGCTGTGGGAGGAAGCTGGAGTTCCTGAAGAAACTCACGAATGAACTGGGAAAACATGCAAACTCCACACAGAAAGAACCCAGCCAGGATATAAAAAGAGCCTTCTTACTGTGAGACGAGAGAGCGAACCACTGCATCATAGTTCCACTGTTTCTATTCTCCAAACTGAATATTACCCCCATTCATTAAACATCCCAAATCCAGTGTGTGTGCATACACAGCAAGATGGGCACCTGTTATACATAACACAATTTGGGTATGTTATATATATGATTAAATTGTATGTACTCTAAAGTCATTAAACTTTCAATTTTCCATGTTTTCCCAAGTAAATAAAAGCTTCTGCATATTTGTCGAGCTGCTGTCAGAATGTACTCCGGACATACCTGAAAAGCAGACGCAGCCACATGATCTGTTTCTTTCACCTAACTGGGATATGGAGATGTGCAGAAATAGTTTAGCTACTAGTGTCTCATTCAACTTTTGCAAGAATGAAAAAGAATGAATATATGGTTGCTTTCACAACCTGAAAATCTGAAATTCACAATCTGAAAAGCCAAAATCTATTTAACTATTTAATTTTTTTTTTTTTCAACAAGTCACCATCATAAATATATCAATTTTAAAGTAGGGCCGTTAACTTTACCGCAATTAATTTTAGAAAAAGTAATGTGTTATTTATTAACGCAGAATAATCACAAGTCAGGAGCGACCGACTTCCGCTTGCGTCGATAAATTAGAAAAACGACACTCTAAAAACGTTTAAATTCAAATGTTTTTGATGAATATTTATAGTAATGTGTGTTGACAAATTTAGCGAAAAAAAGAAGGTGTTTGTCACTGAATAAGGACAGACACCCACAAAATGCAGCGTTAACCCAAATAACAGTTTTTTTTTTACTTTTTCTAAACTCTAACCATTTCTTCTGACCATCCTTGAGATGGTTCTACACCTTCATTTGAGTCCAGCTGGGTTTGATTCTACTGATTGGACTTGATTAGGAAAGCCTCACATCTGTCTATATAAGACCTTCCAGCTCACAGTGATGTCAGAGCAAATGAGAATCATGAGGTCAAAGGAACTGCCTGAAGAGCTCAGAGACAGAATTGTAGCAAAGCACAGATCTGGACAAGGTTACAAAACATATCTGCTGCACATAAGGTTCCTAAGAGCACAGTGGTCTCCATAATCCTTAAATGGAAGATGTTCGGGACGATCAGAACCCTTCCAAAACTGAGCTATTGGGGGAGAAGAGCCTTGGTGAAGGAGGTAAAGAAGAACACAAAGATCACTGTGGCTGAGCTCCAGAGATGCAGTCAGGAGAAAGTTGTAGAAAGTCAACCATCACTGCAGCCCTCCACCAGTCGGGGCTTTATGGCAGAGTGACCTGATGGAAGTCTCTCCTCAATGCAAGACACATTAAGTCCCAATGGAGTTTGCTAAAAAAAAACACCTGAAGGACTCCAAGATGGTGAGAAATAAGATTCTCTGGTCTGATGAGACCAAGATAGAACTTTTTGGCCTTAATTCTAAGCAGTATGTGTGGAGAACAGCAGGCACAGCTCATCACCTGTCCAATACAGTCTCAACAGTGAAGCATGGTGGTGGCAGCATCATGCTGTGGGGGAGTTTCTTAGCTGCAGGGACAGGACGACTGGTTGCAATGGAATGGGACCAAGTACAGGGATATCCTGGACCAGAACCTTCTCCAGAGTGTTCAGGACCTCAGACTGGACTGAAGGTTCACCTTCCAGCAAGTCAATGACCCTAAACACACAGCTAAAATAACCAAGGAGTGACTTCACAACAACTCTGTGACTGTTCTTGAATGTTCCAGCCAGAGCCCTGACTTAAACCCAATGGAGCATCTCTGGAGAGACCTGAAAATGTCTGTTCACCAACGTTTACCATCAACCTGACAGAACTGGAGAGGATCTGAAGGAGGAATGACAGAGGATTCCTAAATCCAGGAGTGAAAAACTTGTTGCATCTTTCCAAAAAGACTCAAGACTGCATTAGATCAAAAAGGTGCTGCTACTAAATACTGAGAATAGAATAGAATAGAATAGAATAGAATAGAATAGCTTTATTTCTCTAGCATTTTTCACAGAAGAATCACTAAGTGCTTTAAAAAAGATCCTAAAATCAAATCAAAACACAAAGAGGTACTAAAATCTAATTATAGGGATAAAAACATAGTAAAATACAGTAAAACACAGTAAAACGAGGGATGAAATCGACTCAATGCACTCCTGAATAAAAACTTCTTGACCAGTGGTTTAAACACTCAACGGAGTCAATATGGCGCAGTGACAATAGGAGGCAGTTCCAAAGATAAGGAGCAACGGCTTGAAAGGAGACATCTCCTCTTGTCTTAAAGTGGGTTTTAGGAACGCTTAAGTTCTAACACCTCAGGGATCGGTCCCAAGAGCTAGGGCTTAAAAGGTCAGAGGTATACGAAGGGGCTGGACCATTCAAGGCTCTAAAAACGAAATGTAACAACCGATTGTAACAGTAAAATCTGTCTTAACACAAGAGGCTCTCAGATCATATCTGTTTGCTCAGCTGTTGGACAGGACAAGTTTAAAAAAATAAAAAAAAAATAAAAGTCAAATTTTAAAATCAATTTGATACTTGATATGTAAATCAGACAAGAGAGGAGTGATGTGTGTCAGTTTACTGGTTCCTGTTAAAAGCTTTGCTGCAGAGTTTTGGACGAGCTGAAGTCGATTTAGGGAGCATTTGTTAAAACAGGTAAAAAAAGATTTGCAGTAATCTAAACAAGACGAAATAAAAGCATGTATAATTGTTTCCAGGTCAGATGGAGAAAGAATACTTTTTAATGTTGCCACATTCTTCAGATGAGAAAAGTAGTTTTTTCTGGTCTGTCCCATTAGCTGTCGTGCTCCTCGGTGCATGAAATGTGTTCTTCACGTTTGATCATCCGTGGAGAAGCAGTGAGCTGCAGAAACAGCCGCACTCAGGAACCATTTAATGGTTTAACCCTAACTGGAACCTCTTCACCATAAACCTTCCTCTATCCATGCGGCCAAGAAGAATGTTTGAAACTATTTGAAAATAGTCCCTTTCTTAAGTTTAATTTGTACTTTTATTTAAAATTCAAATCGGACAGTAGGGAAAATATTCATTTCATGGTTTACTCCAGACTGATTTGATATTTTCAAACCTATTTTCAATTATTCTTTTCTCTTCGTTTCTGTAGATTTGGTCTAAAGACATGTAACTGTAGTCAGTAAACTACAGGTTTTAGCATTTTTTTGTGAATAATGTGAAATATGATGGGTGATTCTGTGAGGGCAGACCCCACTGCCCCACATTTAAAGTTAGATTTGTTATATTTCTTTCAGATTTGTTGCAGAATTGATGATTTATACTTGCACACAAATTTATTTTACTTCAATAACAAAATTAACTTCCTGATTTGTGCACACATTTAGTTAATTTTGTTCTGATTTGTTGATGCCTGATGATGTGGCAGAGGAAGGAACTGGACATCTTCCTGGACATTCCCATTTGGAGATGATGGAAGGGGAAGACTAAAGTGTATTCTTTAGTTGAATTATTACTCTTTTGTTGAAATATGTTGCTTTGAAGTATAAGTTAGTTTTGTTTGTTAATGCGTTAAATTACTAGTAATTTACATCATTAGCGAATGGTTCTGTTTTGAATGTTTTGTTTTGTCACCCCCTCCCTGTTGTGTCATTGGTCTGATCAGCCAGTATAAAATCTCCCTGATGTTTCCTGTTTGGGGGTCAGTTTTGGTTTAGTTGGTTTGAGCTTTTGTTCCTGACTCTCTTAGTTGACCCCCTTTGTTAAGTTGACCCCATTTTACTGAAGTCCATGTATTTTTTGCTGGGTGATAAAACAACCCTTTATTTAAAGATCTTTGTTTGTCCTGTGGCTCAATCCCCATGGCTGAGCGGCCACTGACAGATACATAAAATGTTCTCCAGTTTTAGAATGACCCGTACTGGCCTCTCATTGGTTTGTAAATCTGGTTCTGAAAGAGTCAGAGCCTCAGCAGCCACAACCTTCACCACACGTCACCGCTCTGATCATCCTCAGTGTCTTTGTAATGAGATATGCACAGACGCCGCTTCATGCAGCCATCAGGCTGAAACCATTTGGCAGTGGCTCCTCCCATCCACAGCTGAGGCGTCAAGCTTATGAACGCGTTTTTGGACAGATGTCGAGCTACAGTGTCATAAATCGTCAGCAAAAGAGGCGTAAAGAGCAGCGTTCAAAAACACAGTTAGCAAAATGTTCAAACCTCTCAATATAGATTGTCCATTGCTCCTTGGACTCTTCAAATGGATCCATGTGTTCAATCATTCCAGCCATGATGCCTCATTCTTCTTTGACGAGGAATTTAGACACCTGCAATGGCAAACACGCAGCTAGCTCATTAGCCAGCGGCCCCTCGCAGCGTGGATGTCCGTCAGTCACCAACTCTCAGCGTATCTGTCATCTCTGCCGCTCAGCAGACACTGCAGTCACACCTCGTCACCAAAATATGTTGTGTTTGTGGCCTCTGGTGCTGCACTAAGTCACACATCAGGCGGACTCAGAAAGCTAGGGGCATTCTGGCTCCGTTACATTCTTCTTGCTTCCTCCTTTGGCACGTTTGCTGTCTCACATAACAGTTCCTGATAATCAGGCGCCCCCTTGTGGTCGCCAATATGATAGCAGTTGCAACATACAACACCCCCTCTGGGGTTAATGCTCAAACTGGGCCACAGACTGACAAAAGTGCCATTTAAAACAGCCGTCAGCCACAGCTCCTCTGCAGGAGTACAGCACACTGCATCGGGAGACTGAAGGATCTGGTGAACTCAGACACGGCGATGTGTTTGCCGGTGTCTCTCCAAAACATTTAAACACAAGCTACTTGCTCAACATCATCCATGTTTTCCATGATGTGGTCAACAAATGAAGTTTGTTGGCGGTTTCTCTGTAGCGTCAAGGCTTTGAGCAGTACATTCCAAGCGCATCAAAAGAGAGACGGCGGAAGCAAAATTGACGCCTTGGCCGCGTTCCCTGTGAATGCAGCATTACACCAGTTGATCAATCACAAAATTCCACTTTACTACCTAATTTCAGCCACTAAGGGGCAGCACACAAACAGTTTAAGACTATAATTTCAGGAATTAAACAACTGTCAAAAATTTGGCAAAGTCCAACAGTCAGCACTTTTAAAGATGCATGTGTCCAGATAAACCGCCAAAACAAAGTTGACTTACTGTTCACTTACCACTGGAAGAGCAGACACACAATGTTTGTTTCTTATGGATGTATATCAGCATCTTTGTTTTCTTGGAGTAAAACTGCAGACATTCAAGTCTTTACAGTTCTGCTCATCTCTCTGTTGGTGTGTTTTGTGCACACATGACACTTCTGGGATATTCAGCTCTCTGGCTTGATTTTGTTCGTAAACTGCATACTGTCATACCTAATAAAACATTGTGACTAACTGTAATGAATTACTACCCTACACTACCCCATTACTACTACTAATTAAAAGTGTGATTAATCTGATTATTTTTGAATTGATTGACATCACTAATATTAAACCAACATTTGAGTACGGACCGTTGGAATATGGTCCAAGATTACAAAAAATACATCAAAGGTGATGTCACTCTGTGGAGCAGTCAGATCACACAACCACGGCTGAGCCCGATCTGGACCAGGAGCTTCAAGAAATGGAATCACTGCAGTCTCTAAAGTTCTGCTACATTCAGACATGTCCCTGCTGGATGAACAAAACCAGAGACAGAGCCGTTCAGCTGATTTCATGAGGCCTTCATATTTCAGGCAGTGTTCATTGTGGGAACAAGATTTGGATTTTCTGACTATTACATAATTGAAAAGAATCAAGGAACCCAGATGAATTTGTCTGAATCTGTGTGCAAAAATGCTAAAATACAGAATCTGTAAATGGATGATCTGTGGTGAAGAAGCAGTAGCATGGACTGATCTCTGTTTCACTCAGAGCCAACAGGTCAGAAGCAAGAACATCTGAAGGTCTTCTGATCTGTACGGGCTACCCTTCAGAAGGTTTTCCGGGCTGCTCTGACTGGACGCGCCGCTAAACCCTCGTTTCCATCTGTGCATTGATGAAGGCAGCTGCAGCGGCTGGCCTGCTGTGCAGCGCCGGTACCCACCTCCTCCTGCGGCGCCTGGTTCGGCCTCTGGTTCGACGGTTCCTTGGTGGCTGTCATCGTAAACTCCTGGCTGGTTAAGGCGCGGAAAGGCGAACAGATCCTCGTCCCTTATCGCGAATGAAGTCAAAAAATAGCTCGGAAACGTCACGACTGAATGTCTGCGAGGTGTTCGGCCAGCGCGCGCACGCCGCGCGTTCACATCACAGCCGCAGAGGAAACCTCCAGGAGCTTCGGACATGGAGCAGAGACGTTCTCATCCTGGAGCAGCGTTCTCCCGCCGCTGCCCTCCGCCTCCTCCGCGCGCGGATGCTGCTTTGTGGAGGATGGAGGGGCGGGGGGGCTTGGGATGCTTTCCTGAGAGGGAGGGGGTAATTTTGCAGGAGTCCCGGTATAAAATAGAGAGGACGTAAAGAGAGCAGCATCAGTGTCCCAGCAGCATGTGGGTTTTGGGCTTAGAAACGTCACACACACATCCACACGCACGCACCTGCACGCACGCACACTCCGGTTAAAATGCTGCATGCATGAGGCTCGGTCTGCGGGATGCAGGTTCGTGTGTAGAAGAATTCTGAGCGGAATATTGACAAAAGTGAAGCTGACAGATGACACGGATCTCGTTTTGAAACGCGTTTCAGGCCTTATTGTTGCGTGATCTAAAGAATCTGGAGCATGGAGCCCCTCCTCTGGAGTGTGAAATGTTAACTCATGGTTGGATCTCACTGGAGAAGGACACACCACACAGCTGAAGTCTTCTCCTGCCTTGACTCTTGGTCGCATTTAGTACAATTCTGTCCCTCAAAGACCTGTTAGTCCGCCTTCAAATAGTCCACCTCCACTCCACTTATGATCCTAAATTAAAGGCAACTGTAAGCTACATAAAGACCCCTGTCCACCCCATACAATCAGTCAACTTCAACAATTACCATGGCTAAGACCGAAGAGCTGTCCAAAGACACCAGAAACAAAAACACCAATTAAAGCCACGAGCAGTATTGGATGGCCCGCAGGCGCTACCTGCCCTCACCCTCACCCCTACCTTCCCACGCTCTCGCCGCCCACCTCTGCGCACCCTACTTTGCACATCGCACCCCTGACCGCCTCCCTTCTCTTTCTTTAGGGCTGATCTGAGCTATCTGTTGGTTTTATCACCATAGCAACCATGTTTTGGTCACCTGGTGATAGCGAACAGAAAAAACATCAGCAACCAAGGTTATTTGTTAGCCACACCCACAATTCTATTATGTTCGTATCCAGTCTTATAATATTAAGTCCAGCTCTAGTAAGGGCTCAACATTTTAAATTTCATAAAATCCGTCTAAAAATGTGCGAGTTATAAGAGTACACCACTTTTGCGAGCTCGCCATGCAGATGCCATTCCAAATCTACAATTTCTAATTCAAAAATTTTTTTCACAATAGCTTCCCAATGATGCCCAAGAAGTTAGGACGATGGCTGAAAATCTGGCTGAGTTTTTGCTTGTAGCTATACTAAAGGTGTATTTTTTCAAGAATTCAACATGGCGACCTATTCCTGGGGTCATAGGTCAATGAAATTCCAGGGATCGTTGTAGACTTAAACTAGTGGCATGTGTGTGAAATTTTGTTTAAAATCCCCAAAACAAAAGGTTCTTTTTCATGTACTGGAAAATCGCCAAATATCCGATTTTGAAAAAAAAATGGCCGCCAAACCTTGTATCATGTGGCCATTCCATAATAATTTTAAAACTTTTTTTGGATATCTCGACAAATGTATCGTGGTTTTGTTAGTGGATTCCAAGTATTTATTTTTTATGTGTCAGCAGATGTTTTTTTGCGAAGGTTTTGTGTTTACCCTGGCCACAAATGTAACATTATCATATCAAATGTTATCTTGTCACGTTCAGCTTGAACTATCAAACACGTGGATGCCCTTTTTATGACATTTGCGACATTTGACACGTGTAAGCTAGCTAAGACCAACAACTGTTTATTCCCATTTTTTTCCCATGACTTGCCAATGATGCTCGAGAAGTTACATGACAATCGATAAAAATCTCTAGAACGAGTTTTCCATTGTAGATTGTCCTAAAGGGGCTTTTTTAAAAATCCAAGATGGCGGCCTCTTCCCAAAGTCAAAGGTCAATGAAACTTCTGTGGTGGTTGTAGACTCCGACTGGCGGAATGTTTGTGAAGTTTTGTGAATATATCAGAAGACCCAAAGTGTCATTTTCCTGTAGTGTGGAAATTGGGTGAACCTTGCCAAATCTCACACTTTGCTACAAAGCCGTGGGTCGTGTGGCCATCCCGTAACAATTTCAAAAGTTCTCCTGGATATTCCCAACACGTGTGATTTCATTTCGTTTGTGTATTTCGAAAAACACTGTTTTTTGGCTCCACAGGCAATTTTGGGCCCATTCGGTTTTTTTTTACAGTTTCGCTCGATTATGTCATTGTCTTGCTGGGGGGTTTGTTCACTCTGATGAAAGTTACATTTCAATTTTCCCTAGTTGTGTGAATTTTTGTGTTTTCCCGCATGTGGCAGGTGTCCAATTTTGACTCAAAGGCACAGACTCAAATCATTGACTCAATGATTACAACTGCAAAAACAATGTGGTACTTGCAGTCAGGGACTGCTGCTGGTGGCCATAATTATTAGAAAATGACATATGCTAAACATGACTGTCAATTTCCTTAAGACTGAGGTTTCATGCAAGATCTGGGGATTCCACCCAGAACTACATGGGAGGAGCGAACAATGTCATAGAAAGGAGCTGGGATCACTGTTTCCAAGGTTACTGTTAGCAACACACTAAGACATCATTGTTTGAAATCATGCATGGCATGGAAGGTTCCCCTGCTTAAACCAGCACACGTCCAGGCCTGTCTTTGCATGATCCAGAGGAATCATGGGAGAAAGTCATGTGATCAGATGAGACCAAAATAGACCTTTTTGGTCTGAATTCCACTCGCCATGTTTGAAGGAAGAAGTGTGATTGTTACGGTCTTCCAGTCCTTCCTGATTCTCTGTTTCTCTTTTTTTTCTCTTTCTTTGTTTTCAGTGGCACGTCAGCTGAGAGGTGGGTCAGCTTGAGCGACATGATGAGGTTGTCACACTAACAAATGCAAAGCAAATGCAGATAAAAGGAAGGAGGGCGTCCATCATGATTACCATCCCAAGAACACCATCCCTACTGTGAAACTTGGGAGTTGAAGCATCATGATATAGAGGTGTTTTTCTCCACATGGAACAGGGTGACTGCACTGTATTAAAGAGAGGATGAGACTTTGTAGAACAAACTCCTTCCTTCAGTTACAGCTTTGAAGATGGGTCATAGCTGGGCCTTCCAACATCACAATGACTCAAAGTACACAGCCAGAAGAGCCAAGGAGTGGCTCCTTAAGACATATATCAGATTCTGGAGTGGCCTAGCATGTCTCCAGACGTAAACCCAACAGAAAATCTTTGGAGGGAGTAAAAGAAATCTGTGTTTCTCAGCGACAGACCAGAAACCTGATTGATCTAGAGAAGATCTGTGTGGAGGAGTGGACCAAAATCCCTGCTGAAGTGTGTGAAGTCCTGGTGAAAAACTAAAGGCAACTGTACCAAATATTAAGGTTGATTTTCTCAGATGTTCAAATTCTTTTTTGCAGTAGTAGCATAGAAATACATAATTTTAAAAAAATCATACAATGTAATTAACAGATTTTTTTAGATTTTGTCCCTGACAGTGGAGATGCACCTAGGATGAAAATTTCAGACCCTTATATGATTTCTAAGTTGGAAAACTTGAAAAATCCCAGGGTGTTCAAATACTTACCTATTTGTGGGTGGGCTTTTGCAGCGGAGAAAGCCAACCCTTTTTCTTATCATCTCTCTGTGTACATGCTCTCCCACTAGATAACAGCGCCTCACAGCCCCATTTTAACATTAGTGGTGCATCAAAAATGGCAAGCAACATCAGAGCTTTCCAGCTGCATAGTTTTGATCCGGATAGTCAGACGAGGAAAACAACGATGGATCTATTTGTCTGCAAGTGGATGTATCGAGATGGATTGGTGCACCAAAGTCACGATGATAGAAAATGTCATGTTTGATCTAGAAATTTAGCCAATGATATATGTTTTTCAGTTTTTCAGCCAGCAGCAGGTGCAGGAGCTCGCAGCGCAGAACCAAGCCCTCAGAGAGACCGTCCAGACTCTGAGCAGCGACACCGCTCGTCTCTCTGAGGAGAACCGCTCCATCAAGGAAACCCTCCTGGATCTTCAGGCGAGGAGCATGAGGGACAACCTGGTCATCTCTGGGATTCCAGAGGAGGCGGGAGAAGACCCGGAGGTCACGGTGAAGTCCTTCATGGAGGCCCAGCTGAAGCTCCCCAAGGAGGAGGTCCAGAAGATCTCCTTCCATTGAGTGCAACAACTTGGAGGAAGGAGGTCTGACAACCAGCGTCCGAGACCCATAGTGGCTAAATTCAGCACCACAAACAGAAGGAGCTGGTGAGGAGCCGCGGCCGGGAGCTGAAGGGAACACACTTCAGCGTCAATGACCAGTTCCTGGCAGAGATCCTCCGGAGCAGGAAGATCCTTTTCCCGCTGAGGAGGAAGCACCTCACCGCCGGGTCTCGAGCTGTAGTTTCAGGGGACAGACTCTACGTTGATGGACGGCTCTTTCTGGACCCTAAGATCACCCCATGGCTGAAGACCTGCAGATGCTGCGATCAGAACCTCCATAATGCGCTGATGAAACCGACTAAACGAATTTAAATGATGGAAAATCAGCTCATCAATCATCCACATCTCCATCTCCTTAAATTAGTTTATTTCTCTCATGTTTCTGTTGTTTTGTTGTTTGCTTTTTCGTCTTTTTGTCTGATGATTTATAACCCCGATTGTAACAGTAAAATCTGTCTAACACAAAAGGCTCTCAGCTCGTATCTGTTTGCTCAGCTGTCAGCTGTCATCTCAATGGGCTTATGCTAGTATTTGCATAGAACATAAAGTCAGTCATAGAAATGTAAACAATAGCTGGTTGTTAAACGGACTAAGCAGAACAAACATCTCTATCCTTACACCCTCCTTCTCTGTGAGGAGGGACATCGAGGGAAGTGCAGCTCACGATTGACGCTCATCAGAGAGAAGTGAGAGCAAACCTGAGCTCCAGTGCAACTCAGCTTAAAGTTCACACAACACCGGTCAAAGGACAGCCAACTCCACAGTTAATGAAAGAGCAGGTTCTCAAGCAAACCCACAAAGTAAGCAGTCACTCTCACCCCGGCTGTGAATTTGCATGTGTCACATAGTGAAGACAGCCGTTCCCCACCTCTTCACAGTCAGGTCGAGTCTCATCACACTTCAACTACTCAAGTGTGGTGGCTCAAAACCTGCAGCAATCAGAGAAGAGGCTTGTAAATCATATGGTTGAGATGTTCAAGGAAGAAAGGAAGCAATGACAAGGATGCAGCTTCTTAGCACGCGTGATGCTGAACAAAAGGGAACCCCCCCCCCCATTACTGCCAGAGACACTAAAGAGCCAAGTTGTAAGGTGTGCAGAAATACAGGTCACTCTAGTTTCTCACTGCATGTCTGACAAGACTGTTTTGTATGTTTTGCTCCAGGCCACTCTAAACCACAGTGTCCCCTTGCTAATTCCAAGTCTTCACCTTCCCAGTCTCAGGGAAACTGAGAGACCTGAGTGTGGGTCTTTGATTGTACTCCCAGTTTGATAATGGGTCTAATGCTGAATCTGTCTACTCCTCTGCACTGGAGTCAGGTCCTAGTCGTGAAACTGCTGTGTACCAAAATATTCACAAAATAGGTAGTAGTGACAGCCTCTTTGACTATTTTGGTTTAATGAAGTTTGGTGGAATGCTGGATAGTGGTCCTATGGCATGCAGCATTAATGAGAGTACAGTTCAGAGACTGAGAGGGGCTGGTGTTCTTGATATGACAGACAGTTTGATGTAGATGTGGTTCTGGTTGATTCCAGTTGTCTTCGTCTAAAACTCTAATGTGCTTTTGAGCAGGACATGGATATCTATGGATGTCAAATGTTAGTCTCCACATTCGTGGTCTAGGGTCAACATGATGACATAAGTCCTGGAGCTAATGTCATAAAGCACAACAGTCAGAGAAATGTGATTCCTATTGGCAGACAGTGTCCAGTTCTGGTTCTTCTAAAGACCCAGAGTCTGTGCGGTTCCTCTCAATGCTCATTCTAGGTCATTATTGAGGATGGTGAATTACTATCTGTGGGGTTTTTACCCCGCTTTAGTTTGAGTTGTGTTTTGGTCTCCACTTCCGGTTTTATTTTGTTATGGGTCGTACTTCCTGTGTTCTCTCCCCAGTGTGTGTGTTTTCCCTCTTGATAGTCACACCTGTTTCCACTTACCTCATCCCTTCCTCCTTGTTATAAGTCTTCGTCTCCCCTGCACTAGTTGTCGGATCGTTTTGTTGCTTCTCGTGTTTATTGAGAATTTCTTGTTTGCAATAAATACGAGATTTTTGCATTTCCGATCCCTGTCTGCATTTGTGTCCGCCCGACAAACCCTGACATTACGATCCGAACTTTAACATGGACACAGCAGACACGGAGACGTTACGGGCACTACTCCGTCAGCGGGAGAAGCTGACGTCTTGTCTTCGCCAAGGGTTACTGGAGATGTCCAGCCGTCACGAGCGACAACTTGCCGCGTTGGGAGAGCGTTTTGAGCAACTGGCAGAGCGGGTCCAACATCCGCCGTCTGTTCCTTCGCCACGCCCATCGTCTTCCACGCTGGTCCAGGGGATCCTGGATGGAGTTCCTGTCGCTCCGACTGCACAGCTGGCCCGTCCAGAAAGGTTTTCCGGAGACTCCGGGGACTGCCGGGCTTTCATTACCCAGTGTGAGCTTCACTTCCAGTTGCAGGCTCCCCACTATCCTACAGACCTAGCCAAGGTGGCCTTCATTATTTCTCACCTCACCGGCAGAGCCGAAGCGTGGGCTACCGCCGAGTGGCAGCGTGGAGCTTCAACCTGCACATCCCTCTCGGCCTTCTTGGAGGCTTTCCAGCAGATATTCCATCACACCAAGCCAGGCCGGGAGGCAGCTCGTGCGCTTTTGAAGTTGAGGCAGCGCGACCGACGGGCAGCCGACTACGCCATAGAGTTCCGGACTTTGGCCTCCACTAGTGGTTGGGACACTACTGCGCTCATGGACGCTTTCGTGGAGGGGCTGTCCGAGGAATTAAAGGACAGACTGATCGCACTCGAACTACCATTAACTTTGGACCCCCTCATCGCTCTGGTTATCCGTGTTGATAACCGGTTGCAGGACCTTAAGGGGGAGCATGGCAGGGTAGTACCCCGCCCTCATCGTCGGTCCACAAATTCACCTGTTCGTGTTGTTTCTACCGCAGAATCCCCGTTGTTGGCTCAAGATGAACCCATGCAGCTCGGTCGGGGCAAACAATCTGCTTCCGAGAGACGGCGACGGATGGCGGCAGGTGAGTGCCTTTACTGTGGTAGGCGGGGTCATTTCTGCAAGGAGTGCCCAAAACTTCTCTGCTCGTCAGTAAGAGTGGGCGCGCTGACGAGCGGTGATAAGACGCTCACTAATGCTAAACCTGCTGCCTGCCTATTTCAAGTTCGGGTCATGTTTCATGGGAAGGGTTTTCCGGTTAAGGCTTTAGTAGACTCTGGAGCAGAGCAGAACCTTATGGATGCCGAGCTAGCGAGACAGGTCGGTCTTAAATGTGAACTACTGCCCCGTCCGTTACAAGTGGTCTCCCTAAATGGCCAAGAGGTGGCTACCATTTCTTACATAACCGAACCCATTCACCTTATTATTTCTGGCAATCACCATGAGGAGACCCGTTTTTTCGTTTTTTCCTCCGCCCAGAACCCACTGGTCCTGGGGTTTCCCTGGCTTATGGCTCATAACCCAGTCATCGACTGGCCCTCCAGTCGGGTTTCTGGCTGGAGTGATAAATGTCACACCACTTGTTTACGCTCAGCTCGGCCTCCTGGGGAAGACCCCGCTGTCCCGGTAGGGCGGCCGCCCTCACCTGACCTATCCGGGGTACCGCCGGAGTACCACGACCTTGCTGAGGTATTCTCAAAGTCACGAGCCCTCTCCTTACCCCCTCACAGACCTTATGACTGCGCTATCGATCTCCAACCTGGCGCTACCTTGCCCAAGAGCAGGTTATATGGCCTGTCTAAACCCGAGAGGGAGGTAATGGAGCGATATATTGCTGAGTCTCTGAATTCTGGTATCATCAGGCCGTCATCATCACCAGTAGGGTCAGGTTTCTTTTTCGTCGGTAAGAAGGACGGGTCTCTCCGACCATGTATTGATTATCGGGGCCTGAATGAAATCACTGTTAAGAACAGTTACCCCCTGCCTTTGATGAACTCAGCTTTTGAAGCGTTGCAGGAGGCCAGGATCTACACCAAACTGGACCTTCGCAACGCTTACCACCTCGTGCGCATCAGAGCCGGTGATGAATGGAAGACCGCCTTCACCACTCCCCTGGGACATTTTGAGTATCTGGTGATGCCTTTTGGTCTCTGTAATGCCCCTGCTGTGTTCCAGGCTATGATAAATGATGTGTTACGGGACTTCCTTCATCGTTTTGTTTTTGTTTATTTAGATGACATTTTGGTTTTTTCCAGGGACGCCAGTGAACATCGGCGGCATGTTCGTCTGGTGCTCCAGCGGCTACTGGAGAACAAATTGTAAAGGCGGAGAAGTGTGAGTTCCATTCTCCGTCTGTTTCGTTTTTGGGTTTTGTTGTAGCGGAGGGTGAGGTGAGACCCGATCCCGCTAAGGTGAGAGCGGTGGTGGAATGGCCTACCCCTACCAACAGGAAGCAATTACAACGGTTTCTGGGGTTTGCCAACTTCCTCCGCTGTTTCATCCGTGGCTACAGCTCGGTGGCTGCGCCTCTCACGGCTCTCACCTCTACCTCCGCTCCGTTCGCCTGGACGGAGGCGGCGGAGGCCGCTTTTAGCCGATTAAAGCATCTGTTTACGTCTGCACCTGTTCTGGCACAACCTGACCCTTCCAGACAATTTATTGTCGAGGTGGACGCCTCAGATACCGGGGTGGGTGCAGTATTGTCTCAGCGGGGGGAATCGGACAGTAGGTTGCGCCCTTGCGCTTTTTTCTCCCGCCGGCTTTCCCCGGCGGAGCACAATTACGATGTGGGTGATAAAGAATTGCTAGCGATCAAGCTAGCCCTTGAAGAGTGGAGACACTGGTTGGAGGGGTCAGCTATGCCGTTCTTGGTTTGGACAGATCACAAGAATCTGTCCTATCTACGAACTGCCAAACGGTTGAACTCCAGGCAGGCACGGTGGTCTCTATTCTTTAACCGTTTTGATTTTGTGGTCTCCTATCGACCGGGATCCAAGAATGTTAAGCCGGATGCCCTCTCCCGACAACAGGACTCGGCTGTCCATGACTGTCAACCAGCCACAGTACTTCCTCCCCCCCGTGTGCTGGGCGCCCTCTCCTGGCAGCTGGAGAGAGACATTAGGGCGGCCCAGGTTCAGGAGCCCGACCCGGGTGGAGGTCCTGCTAACAAACTGTTCGTTCCAGACTCTCTCAGGTCCCAGGTCCTCCAGTGGGCTCATGCCACGCGACTCACCTGCCACCCAGGAATCCGCAGGACTGACTCCTTCCTGCGTCGCCGCTTCTGGTGGCCTAGTATGACCAAGGACGTCCGGGACTATGTTTCAGGTTGTCTGGTTTGTGCTCAGAATAAGGCCAGTACACAACCACCTGCTGGACTATTGCACCCACTGTCCATCCCGGGTCGGCCTTGGTCACACATTGCCCTGGATTTTGTGACTGGCCTGCCTCCTTCTGCCGGGAGGACCGTTATTCTGACTATTGTGGACCGGTTTTCTAAGGCCGCTCATTTTGTGGCTCTGACCAAACTCCCCTCTGCTGCAGAGACTGCAAGACTGGTCATAAAACATGTCTTCAGGCTGCATGGAATGGTGGTGGAATCCGACATGGTGTCGGATCGTGGCCCACAATTCATCTCACAGGTCTGGAAGGCGTTCTGTGGTGCTTTCGGGACTACTGCCAGCCTGTCTTCTGGTTTCCATCCACAGACCAACGGCCAGGCAGAGCGGACTAACCAGGACTTGGAGGCCGCTCTACGGTGCGTCTGTTCACGGAGCCAGACCTCCTGGAGTTCCTTGTTGCCATGGGTGGAGTATGCTCACAACTCCCTCACCTCATCTGCCTCTGGTATGTCCCCGTTTGAGTGCTCTCTGGGGTACCAGCCCCCCCTGTTTCCCGAGCAGGAGACGGAGGTGGCCGTTCCGTCGGTTCAACACCTGTATCGTCGCTGTCGGCGTGTCTGGCGGGAGGCTCGGGCGGCCCTGTTGCGTTCAGGGGCTACCAACAAGAGGCTGGCAGATCGTCGACGCACTCCAGCACCTGCCTACCTACCAGGCCAGTACGTCATGCTGTCCACTTCACACATCAAGCTTCGGACGGAATCCAAGAAGCTGTCCCCCAAGTACATCGGTCCGTTCGAAATCCTGAAGGTCATCAACCCTGTGGCGGTCAGGCTGCGCTTACCCAGGTCCTTGCGCATCCATCCGGTCTTCCATGTCTCGCAGCTGAAGCCGCATGTTACCAGTCCCCTGCAGCGGTCTTCCTCTCCGCCACCCCCTCCCCGCATCATTGATGGCCAACCGGCCTACACTGTCCGTCGCCTGCTGGACGTTCGGCGGCGGGGACGTGGCCTCCAGTATCTGGTGGACTGGCAGGGGTACGGGCCTGAGGAGAGGTCCTGGGAGCCTGCATCACGGATTCTGGACCCTGAGCTCATCCGGGACTTCAATCGCCGGCACCGGGGGGGCTTCCCTCTGCGCCAGGCGGCGCACCTTGAGGGGGGAGTACTGTGGGGTTTTTACCCCGCTTTAGTTTGAGTTGTGTTTTGGTCTCCACTTCCGGTTTTATTTTGTTATGGGTCGTACTTCCTGTGTTCTCTCCCCAGTGTGTGTGTTTTCCCTCTTGATAGTCACACCTGTTTCCACTTACCTCATCCCTTCCTCCTTGTTATAAGTCTTCGTCTCCCCTGCACTAGTTGTCGGATCGTTTTGTTGCTTCTCGTGTTTATTGAGAATTTCTTGTTTGCAATAAATACGAGATTTTTGCATTTCCGATCCCTGTCTGCATTTGTGTCCGCCCGACAAACCCTGACACTATCAGCATTTTGTGCCAGGTTATTCAGTCAAAGCTAGGTCCATGTTCGACCTTCTCAGGTGGGAAAAAGACAGCACAGAATAACAGAGCTACAGTGGTTCATCTGTAAAACAGTTCCAAAACAATAGAAAGAAAATCTGTACAAATGTTTTGTCTGTCTGTAAAATGTAAACTGCATTTACAAGCACATGCATTGATCTACAGTGACAAAACGTAAGTTACTAGTACAATGTTTTCGTTCTCAACCAATCATCAGCCTTTAATTGTCATCCAATTGTTGCACAGCAATTTGGCTCAAGTTAAACAGACCCTGGGTGCCTTTCGCAGACCTTGTGACTCTTTGATTGGGGAGATAAAGGCCTTGGGTGGCAGCTAAAGCAGAAACAAAAACTGTCAATTGCCACGTCAATTCAGAGTTGAATTTTTCACTTTGAAGTTATTTTCTTCTATTTTTGTTATAATCAACTGTCAGATTACAACTTCCGAAGAAAAGCTGCCACGACACAACTCTCACCCAACTTGTTTGGTGAACTTCAGGATTCCGGATTGAACGGAAAGCTTCATGTTGTTTTGGTGCTACAGTGTCAAAGAGCTAGCGTACCACACCAAGAGCTGATTGGTCTACAGCCGAGCCGCAATCAGCTGGCATTTTGATAGAACGCGACGATGTAAGGACAGAAATGCCCCCAAAGGAGAGCCTGTTTGCAGACGAATCGACGACATTAAAAAGTCACTCAAATTTGTGTTTGAGGAGGCAACTGTAAACGGGTTGATGCAGAGGCAGATTTTGGATGTTCTGGAGGAGATACCTGTACCTGGTTTTCCATATCTACTCCATGAACTGAACTTTAAATATACCGACACAAAGGAGCAATGAGAAGAAGGATCTGCTACTAAAAATCTCAGAATTGGAACAAATAAAACTGGGAACCTTTGAGAATATGGACTACAACACTCAAGTTTTAGAATCTGAAATAGATTCTGATGGTAATTTTCTAGTTTCTTTCAACAAAAGTTCAGCATATCACTCCCAAGAAGACTTTAACAGCATTATAAATACAGACAGCAAACTTTCAATAATACACTTCAACAGCAGGAGTATGTATACTAATTGCATTTTTTTCAAAAGAATACTTGCAATCAATTCAGTAATATTGCCATCTCAACCTTGGTTGCTGGATGAAGCAGAAGTTTGTTCAGCAGTTGGAGCAGAAGCTTGAGTTGCAAATGGGGAACAAGCTTGCTCAGTATCCGAGGTTGTGTTTCAAAAGCTGAATCTGGTCGATTTGTCAGTTGTGAAGGCACAAAATCACATTCCTTAAATGTGGCTGGATTAAATGGCCAAATTCCACAGCACTGCAATCCATCCTGCTTGTATGGTCTTTGGTGTTGCTGCTGGTGGAGGTGCTCTTTACAAGACCTGGTATGTCATATATTGTCATGGTCTTTCCAGGATTCATTCTCATCCAAGAATTACTCCCTGTGTTAATCTTCTTTTTGAGTGGCCCATAGACACTTCGATCCAGAGGTTGAAGCTTGTGACTGGTGTGTGGAGGAAATGTTAGCATCACAAGGCCATATATCTTGCAGTAGTCAATGTCTCCAACAGAGGGGTGTGAAGTATGGTTATCTAAGAGAAGAACCCATTTACTCTCCAGCTTAACTTTAGTGTGGTTTGCAAAGTGCTTTTTTTATTTCAGTGTTTTTAATTTTCAGACTCATGTCTTGGCAGAAAAGCTAACAAAGTTTTATTGGTTGAACGCCACGGAGAAAATAAAAAATGAAATCTCAACAGAAGCCTGTTTTGGTGTTCTATTAAATGATGTGAATGATAAGATACTATATAGATATAAAAAATGTATTATTCAGCGATGAACCACTGGCAGGTTCGCTGCCTTTTTAGGCTCCAACAAGCTAGCAACAAGCTAGCAACAAGCTAGCAAAAGCTAACGTCGCGTCGGAGTCATGATTTGATTTGCTGGATCATCGATGTGTTCTTAGATCGACTACTTATTCTAGTGAGACAGAAAAGGGTATGTTTTCCATCTAATTTTTTTCCATCAAAATGCCGAGTCTCGAAATGAAAAACACTGAAATAAAAAAAATCAGAAAGAAAATTCAAAGGTTTAAAAATTCTGAATCTGATGGAACAGAAAAACTTCCATTGTTAATGTCTTCTTCTTTTCCTTTGGGCTTTTCCATTCAGGTGTCGCCACAGTGAATCAGCTGGGCCAAAATACCTGTTGACAGCTGCAGAACGCTCATTGACAAATACAGAAATCGTTTCATTGCAGTGATTGCCTCAAAAGGTTGTGCAACAAAATACTAAGTTATGGGTACCATCATTTTTGTCCAGGCCTGTTTCATTAGTTTGTTTTTTAAAATAATTCTGTTAATCAGCAATTCAAAAGTGATGGCTGATTTTGATTATTTAATTTTCAATAAATTTTTATTTATTGTTACTTTTGTAAGTTTCAAGTGATTTCAGTGAGAATTGTGGGTTTTTCCTTCTTTAACTGAGGGGTACCAACAATTTTGTCCACGTGTGTAGGTCTGATTCACAAATTTTGTTTGGCAAAGATTTTATCCTGGATGTCCTACCTGACACAACCCTCTGTTTTTACCTGGGGTTGGGACCAGCACAATGAGACCCTGGCTTGGGCCTCCTGTATCCTGGCTGGATACATTACTTGTAAACATGTACAGTAAAATACATTAACGATTCCTTACATTCTACTCTGCTACCTGTACTTTACCTTACTTAATCTTTATTATTTCCTATCTCTGCTCAACTCCCTTAATCGCAGTCCATAGTTTGCATGAAAAGCCGCTGTCAGATATTCTGTCAACATCTTCTCTTGTTCATCAGTGAATGCCTTTTTTTCTGAGTTATATCCTTCGTGAAAAGGTTTGCTTGATCTCTCTTCTTCTGATTTGGTCCTCATTTTGCAGAATTGAACCAGTGTAGCATGGCAAATGCCATACAATTTTACCACTGAGCTAACTTTGACATATGTGGATGCTCTTTTCAGAACATCAAGAGGCACACCCCTATTAGTCTTTCTCTGCCGAGATCTAGATATGCTGAAACAAAAAAAAAAAAACAAACAGATATGTTAATTCAAATTTTCAGAATTTTTTTTTTTTTAATTCCTGTTACCATCTTTTTAAAAACAACAACAAATATTAAATCAAGTGTTTCATAGACTACTTTTATTTGTGTCAACTACATATTGCTAAAAAAAAAACCTCAAGGACATATTAGAAAAACGACATTCTAACCACGTTTAAAATCAAATGAATTATCCTGATTTTTTAAATTAATATTTATGGTAATGTGTGTTGATTAATTTAGCGGAAATAAAAAAAGATTCAACAAACTACCTATGCCAGATGCGGGATTCGAACCCCGGTTCTTTTGATTCCAAAAAGTACTAAGAGGACTCACTACCATCACCATGAGATCAGCTGACCCAATAAAGTGTTTGTCATTTGATAAAGACAGCTTCCCTCAAATTGCTGAGTGAAGGGCTCACTCGGGTTGTCACAAAAGGATTTGTTCATCCATGGATTTTTCATGGTTTTTAAACAGAATCATGTGTTTCTGTTGTAACAGCATGTTGGTTGTATATTTGAGCACTTCAAAATTAAAACTTCACATTATTTGATGTGTTTTTAGTAGCTCACATGCCAAAAGGTGTGACCACCCCTGATTTAGAGGTTCTCTGGTATAGTGAGCTTCAGTCCCGCTGTGTCTGGATGACGGCTGCTTCCGCTCTGTTTCAGTCTCTCTCTGACCGTGTTTGAAGCTTGCTGTCCCACATTAACCCGAGAGAGCAAAAATAAAAACAAGAATAACATTAAGGGACCTTTTCTTTTTTTATATGAAAATAAGAAACCTTCATAAAGTGGCCCGAGCAGGCTGTCTCTCCGTCCCGCAGCAGATCTCTGTCTGGCCGCCAGCTCATCTCCCAGTAGCCGGCGTGACCACCGCAGATCCATGGGCCCTGTGGCAGACTGTTGCCCAACAGTAGCTGGGACGAGTTCAGGAAACCTCGCTGCCTCAAATAGGAAACAATGGGTTAAGAAAACGAATAAAGTTCAGGAAATCTGATCCACCATATTGGATGTGTATTCTACCCGCTGTCACTGAAAATGTCACATGCCGAGAGTCCCTGATTGATCCCCTCCCCAGAGTCTAGATTTTTCTCACTGGTTCACTGGTCTCAAGGCTCGCCATGCCCGCTTCTCAAATCACACTGCAGGGCCTCCGATCGCATCTATACCGTTGACCTGAATGGTTGCCTACGCTGTGTTAATCGCGTTCGGTGTGAGTGCACCTTAGCACTTCTGATGGTCATATGCATGTTCTGTGGTCCTGTTCAGCTGTCCAGATATGGCAACTGATTTGTGCAAATCTATGAGGTTCAACACTTTCCAATCACAACTTCCTGGTTACGCTGTGTCCCTGGTGGCATGAGCCTATTTCTATTTTGCATTGCCTCGAATGGGAAAATAAAATGTTGAAATGCATCTGCTATCAGTTTAGATTAAACGGTTTCACTCAATTGATAGAAAACCAACATAGAGGACTAAAAGAGACTGGAGAGCAGTGATCTCTGTGCAGCTCTACTCAGTGAGACCTGAAACATCATACCTGTACTTGAAGTTTTTTACCAAACAGTTCAAAAGCTACATTGTCATATTTGATGGTGATGACTGATAAAGTTCTAAACTTACACCCTCAGACTCTAAAGCTAAACACGGCTACAGCCTTTCAGCTTTCTTAACTTCTAAATGTCAGGGTTGATGTGCGGACACAAATGCAGAAGGCAATATTAGATGCAAAGTCTTTCATTTATTCAAATAAAGTTGTCAAAAACCAGACCACAAACTCAGAAAGGTACAAAACCACCAGACAACCAGTGCAAGGGAGACGAGGACTTATAACCAGGAGGAGAGGATGAGGTAAGTGCAAACAGGTGTGTCAATTAAAGAGGGAGAGAACACACACCAGGAGGGAAGAGTCAAGAGACCTGAAAGAGCAGTAGTGAAACACAGGAAGTACAACCAACAACAAAATAAAAGAGGAAGTGACACCAAACACAACAACAGCCAATGTCCTGGGTCCACAACCCCACAGTAAGTATGTTTTTCTATTATCAATTTGGGTCAGTATGAAAAGCCATAAAGAAGCAAAGGAACACGTAGTATTTATTTAGAGAATCTTTTCTTGTTCTATGAAATAGAAACACTTATTGTCAGAAAAGACACCATTTCTGTAGGACAAACTAAGGATTAGTAAAAGCAGAAACCATGTATTCAAGAATTAAGCATCAATGAGGCACACGATCTGGTGAGCTGAATGAATCTAAGGCTGGCGCTTTCCTTCCTGCTCCCATGGTTCTCCTTCCTTACTGATTGCACTCCGACTGCAGTAGGATCCTCCTGTTTTTTCTCTGCACTTCACATCAAGCATTTGCACTGCATTTTTCTGCAGCCTGTTTAATATCTGCTAAGTTTCTCACATTAGTGCCTCTCCTGCCACTTTAAGAAGGAAGTTGATGGCATTGAAGACCCACTCCAATGGAAATGTTTTTTGTTTTTTCACCTGTTCTTGAAGCATTTTTCTCATAATGGAGGACAAATATTAAAGAGCTTAAAACTAAAACTGAGTTTATGAGTATTTCTTTATTCTAATCGGGATGAATCAAGAGCCAACGGAAAAATGATGTTGTGAAGCTCTCAGTTGTGAAGCAGTAACTGAAATGAGCTGGCCAAAGTCTGTCTGCACTCCGTTTCTGATGCATCCATTTGCAGACGAACAGATCCGTGTATGCCTTTGTATGGCATCATGGCTACAATACTGCTCACCATTTTTGTTCCACCACTAATGTTAGCTTGGGTTAGTGAGGGGCTGTAAGCTAGCTAGAGAAAATGTAAACAAAGGGATGATGGGAAATCACTGGTGGCTTGTTCCCGCACCAACAGACCCAGCCTCCAGTCGGTGGGTGGGTCAACTTGGGTCAAGCCAAGTTTCTAATGAATTACTGCTACCCCGCAGAAACTATGTCCGAGAAAACAACACAAGTTTTTAGATTGTGGCTAAAAACTTAATTACCATAATTAAAAGACCACTGGGAAACATTTTACAATAGATCAAAATGTGATTGGAGTGGGACTTCAAAAATAAGCAGGCAGTCTGTTTCAGGTCAAGTCTGTCCACTAATAAGGTGTCAGTAAAGGGACAGTGATGTTGCTTTGATACCTCTTCACATAGTAAAGTTGAATGTTTTCCTAAAAAAAGACTTGTGAAGAACTTCAGATGTTCTGTGATTCTGCGTCGGGGTGTGACAATGCATTATTAATGTGTTGAAGACAAAACAAAGAATAAAGAAACAGAGGACTGGAGGCCAGATAGTGCAGGAGAGAGGAGGAGACACAGAGAAGGCAAAGAAAGCCTATGGGAGGAATTCTACTGAGGCGTCTGCTGCTGATGATGTATTTATGACCCTGTGCCAGTTTAGTGCAGACACTCAGAACTTTGTGCCACCTTGCTTTCCTTGAAAGTTTAATGAGCGAGTCATCGACATGCCTCAGCAAAAGCAGCTACACAGCAGCTGCTGGCACATCTGAGACTCCAGCAGCACTTTATCATCAGGCTCCCCTGAAGCACACATGAATCACAAAGCTCAGCTCCTTCTAAATACAGTTGGATTCTACAGTTTTCATTAAAATGCATTGGACTTTTTTCTTTTTTCCAAAGTCTTCTGATAAACACAAATCCCGAGAGGGAAGCTTGACCGCTGTTCAACAATCAAGAAGCACCAAAGGAGTAAAAACTGACCATCTTACTTTAAATGTTAAACACTTTCATTCACAAAGAATACTTGTTTATACAAAAAAATTACATTTTTGTCTGTATAGAGCAGTAAATATGAATTGAATAATTCCTATATCCAATAATCTATTTTAACATTTCCAGTCTGGATTCTGTCCCCTACACAGTACAGAAACAACCCTCCACAAAAATGACTAACAACTTCCTTAAAGCTGCTGACACTGGCTCACTATCCATCCTCCTCCTCTCCAACTGGATCTAGGTTCAGCTTTTAAAACCATTTCACACACTATCCTTCTGGACCAACTCTCAGAACTTCTGATTGGTACCAAGTCCACTCTAAACAAATTCCATAACTTCTCTATCCTCTGTAACAATTTCTCCATCCACCCCTGTCCTCAGGTAAAGAGTCTGGGTGACAGCACTGTCAGCGCCCACTCAAATAACATCACCTGGTCAGCCTACTTCCACCTCCATAACATCCACCATTTTCATCGCTCTCTCACCTCCCACTCCACCCCCATCCTTGTACGCAGTCTGGTTACCTCACGTTTTTATTACTGCAAAGTTCCTTTTCTTTGAACTCCCACAAAAAAACCTCCATAAACATCTACCGGTAGTTCAAAACTCAACTTCCCAAATCATCTCTCAGACCCCCCCTACCCATCAGATCACCTCTATCCTGCACCAGCTCCACTTCCCATCACTCACCAGATCTACTTAAAGATACTCCTACTGACTTAAAGCCCTACACAACCTCGCATCTCCCAACCTTTTGAATCTCCCTCAAGTTTCTATTTCTACCTGCTGCCTTAGATCCTCATCTGCCCCCCCAGCTGGCTATTCCTACCACTTGCCTTGTCACCATGACAGTAGAGAATTCAATCAAATTTACACTTTTCCTTTCATTTGAGCTGAAACTCTTCTATCACACATCACACCTGACACTTTTCTCCATCCATTCCAACCTGCCTGCTCTCACTTCTTCACTTCTTTTCCAAACTCTCCATTTCTCTAGACTGTTGACTCTAGATACTTCAAATCCTCCTCCTTCTTTCTCTCTTTCCCTGTAACTTCACTCTTCCACTTGGGTTCTTCTCTTTCACACAATGAACTCCATCTTGCTGTAGTTAACCTTCATTCCTCTCCATTCCAGATCAAACCTCCTTCTCTCTAATTTCTCCTCCACCTGTTCTCTCCTCTCTCTACAAATCATAACATCATCTGCAAACATCATAGTTTATGGTGATTCCTGTCTAACCTCATCGGTCAGTCTGTCCATCACCATTTTAAACAGGAAGTGGTTCAGAGCTGATCTCTGATGTAATCCCACCTCCACCTTGAACTTCTCTGTCACTCCTACAGCAAACCTCACCACTGTCTTCCAGTCCTCATACATGTCCTGCTCTAACATACTTCTGTCTCTCCAGACTTCTTCATACAAAACCACAGTTCCTCTCTGTCATAAACTTTCTCCAGATCTACAAAGACACAGTGTATCTCTGACCTTCTCTGTGCTTCTCTATCAACATCCTCAAAGCGAAGATTATATCTGTAGAGTTCTTTCTTATCATGAAACCAAACTGCTGCTCACAAATGTTCACTTCTGTTCTTAGTCTAGTTTCAACTACTCTTTCATACCTTCATTGTTTGGCTCTTCAGCTTTATTCTTCTGTCTTTGCCTCAACTCTGCGCATCTCCTTTATTCTTAAAAATGGAACCATCACCCTTCTCCGTTCTTCAGGCATCTTCTCACCACCTAAGATCCTTGTCTCCTAGATACTTCCATACCTCCACAGGTGTATCATCAGGACCAAATGCCTTTGTTACATCCCTGAGGAAAGGGGAGAAAAGAATCATCAGTGGTTTCAGTGTGTTTCTTTTGGAAATAGCAAAATCATAAAATATATTTAACATTTTAATGAGCTTAGAAAAAAAATCAAGAACCTTTCTACTATTTAGTTATTTTTGTCAATACGTCACCATCATAAATGTAGCAACTTTAAAGTAGGGTTGTCTACGTTAACACGATAATTTCATTATTTAATCTTTAATTAATGCATTATTATTTATTAACAAAAATTCATTACACGTCAGAATGACTGTCTTCCGCGGTTCAGGCTTCCACGGTGTGCATCAGTTTCTGAACATACACACTTCATAAGGCATTAACCCAATTATACCATGGTCACCTACAAAAGAAAGAAATATTCATTTGACTTTTAATACTTTATTCTTGTTAATTTTTGTGGTTTAGATCACTTTCTCACAAAAAGTCAACTATTTAATTGGTGATGTGGCCTCTTTTCACTGTAAGACGAGACTGCGTCGCTGACCTTGACTGCAGCGGCAAAGGAATCAGTTCAAGGTCACCTCTTTCCGCTTGTTTTTGTCCAGAAGATGAAGTAAAAAGTTTGTTTGTGCAGTGATAGAATATTTGGACTTTGTGACCAAAACTACTTTTTTAGATGCTCGTCATCATCCAGCAGCCAATCAGAATAGAGTATTCACCTGGTCCATTTAAACACAATGTTTGTTTCTTAAGGCTGGATATCAGCATCTTTGTTTTTTTGGCATAATACTGCAGACATTAAAGTCTTTACGGTTCTACTTATCTCATTGTTGATGTGTTCTGTCCAAACAAATTACACTTCTGGAATATCTGAGTCAACACTTTATAAATTAAAACATTTCAGACAATAAAAAAGGAGGAATAATGTTCTCTCTGGACTTTTTTTGGTTCAAAAGCTGCATATTGTCATATTAAGTTTATCTAGTAAGACATTGTGATTATTCAAAATAATAATTCAAAAGTGTGATCAATATAATTGTTTTTTAAATGATTAACAGCACTAGTTTAAAGTAAAATATTAATTTGGACATACCATCTTTGGGGTGTACCATTCTTTTTATACCCATCATACTATTCCACTCTTCATCCTCTTCAATGCCCCCTCACGTCACCCTTACTAATCTTTGTTACTTCCTGCTCCACAACAGTCACCTCTTCTATTCTTACTTCTCTCATTTTCTTCATCCATAAACTCTTCAAAGTCTTCTTTCCATCCTTCCTCTACACCACAGGTCCCCAACCTTTTTGTGGCTGCAGACCGGTCAACCCATGAGGAGTTTTACCACTGCCCGGGGGTGGGTTTGCAATGACAAAGAAACAGGAGACTTGAATAAGAAGATGTGCTTTAAACTTAATAATAAACACTTCTAACAACAGATTTGATCATCATTTCACTCAGTCATCTGACGTGTGCATTTTGGAGGATTGATCAAAACATAAACATACAAACAAAAACATAAACATAATTAAGGTCTCTTCATTTAGTATCGAGTCAAACAAGTTTATTTTACTATTATAAGATCATCTCATTAAAATAACCTAAATACATAACAAAATGTAATCCAAAATTCTATAATCCTGGACTTATTTTCCATCAAAGTTTGAATTTTAGTGCTTAAACAATAGAAAGAAATGTGAAAATGTTCATGTCTGTCTGAGATGATCTTGGGTCCTTAAAAAGCCTTAAAATAGCTTACATTTCATTGAATAGAAATAAGGCCTAAAGTTTAAATTATCTTAACTTTCGGATGAATAGGTCTAAATATTTTTCCTCGTCCTGTGACTTCACAAGAAAGTTGAGAAAAAAGACAAAAGCAAAAAAGATAAATAAATATTAAGACTGCTGATTGGGGATACAGTACCAAAACCGTTGCCACGTCATCAATTTTTACTGGACCAATAAGTTTTAGCCTTAATAATATTGCTTAATGGTGCCGGCATGGTGGCTGAGACAGTTGCATCCATGTGCAACAGGGTTTACTAACAAAAGTAAACAGATAGGGGCGAGGCAGAAACGTAGTCAGGAACCAGGCAGAAGTCTAACACCAGACACGGAGAGGCAAATACAACGATAACGCTCAGACTGAATGGGTGGGAAAACAAGTCAAGACTTCATTTGAAGCAAAGTACAGGGCAGGCTGATAAACAGCAGTAATGATGATGGGGAGCAGATGTGACGACAGGAGTGGAGGGTGATGCATGCTGGGAGTTGTGGAGTGGAAGACTGCCAGAGACATCAGTGCTCTGGAGAGGGCTCCCTCTGGTGGCTGTAGGAGAAACTGGATGGTTGAACCCTGAAACGAGCGCAGACATGGCATGCACTACTTTGAAACGATGTGGCTTAAAGAGACAGTGCATTTCTCCCTCTGTCTCCTCGCTGCTTTTCCTTCTCTGCTTCCTATGAGACATACACGCATTATAGGGGTGTATAGATTTCTCCAGCCTTTCTGATCACCATTCTGCGACCTCTCCCCCCTAATGAAACCCTCCCACCACTTCAACGGGCCTCATCCATCACCCTCCATCCATCACTGCTGAACAGGTGTTCAGAGAGCTGAGACGACTCCATATCAGAAAGGCAGTCGGTCCTCACTAGGGGGACCCGTATTTCCTAAAGGCCTGCGTTGATGAACTGGGAGACCTTCTTCAGCAGATCCACAACCTGAGACTGTGACTGGGAAAGGTCCCTCCCTTGTAGAAAACATACTGCATTGTTCCTGTCCCTAAGAAGAGTCGCCCCAGCAAGCTGAACGACCACAGCCCAGTCACCCTCACTTCACACGTCATGAAGTCGCTGGAGCGCCTGGTTCTGCAGATTCAAAAGACCCTCTTTCAGTTTTCCCACCAGGTCAAGGTGGAAGTGGAGGACGCCAATCTCTACCTACAGCAAGAGAAACGTGTCATTGAGATAATAACCCTTTCACTCTCCACTGGTGAGTTTCCTAACCAATTTAAACATGCCACAGGGGAGCCTTTTGGATCCATCAGATTTCCATAATTATGGATCCATCTCAAAGCTTCCAATTCTTTCAAAAATCCTTGAGAAAGTGGTCGCTGAACAATTGTCAGAGGTCTTGGATAAAAGCAGTATCTATGATACTTTTCAGTCTGGTTTTCGTAAACATCACTCCACAGAAACAGCCCTGCTGAAAGTGTCCAGTGACATTTTGATGTCTGCTGATTCTGGCAAATACACTGTTCTAGTTCTGTTCTAGTTTTACCAGATCTTTCATCAGTGACCTGATCGTTTATCAGGGTCAGTTCTTTACTGGTTTTCCTCTTACTTATCAGGTCGGAGTCTCAGCGTCATGGCTAAGCACATAAGGTCCAAGTCTGCAGACTCACTGTGCGGTGTTCCTCAGGGTTCTGTTCTGGGCCCTGTCCTGTTCCTATTGTACATGACTCCCCTCGGAAAGATTCTCCAGAATTTTAGTGATGTCTCCTACCACTGTTTTGCTGATGATATCCAGCTATATTGTTCTTTTAAACCCTCTGAGACACACAAGCTGGACTCTCTGATGAACTGCCTGCTTCAGATTAAACACTGGCTCAGTAAAAACTTTCTGCAGCTGAACTCAGAGAAAACAGAAACTTTAGTCATTGCTCCTGAGGTCAAGCTCATTTGTGTTTCTCCCCCACAGACCATCTCGTGCGCTGAGGTCTGTGGATCAGAACCTGTTGATGGTCTGTCACACACGCTTTCAGACCAGAGGAGACAGATCTTTCCAGGCTGTTGCTCCTAAACTCTGGAATGAGCTCCCACTCTCCCTGTGTTCCCTGGACTCTGTAAACTCTTAACAAAAGCAAACTCAAAACCTTGTGCTTTGCCAAACATTTTAACTGAATCTGATATTTAATAAGGGTTAAGGAGGACTGTTTTATGTGGCGTATGGTCTTATCTTTTATGTTTTTTAGCTTGTGAGGTTTTTCTCTCTTATTTTTAACTTGTGCTTTTAACTTTTAAAATTTCTGTCTTTTGTGTTTTTTTAATTTTGAAGCACTTTGTGACTTCTGTCTGTAAAAGTGCTATATAAATAAATTCTACTTGCTTATTTAAAGTCAAATCTGTGAGAACCACTAAAAATATTTCTGTGTGTCAGTGTCAAACTTTGGCATACGTTAAGTGAGTGGCTTAAACAATACTCTAATATTCATTTATTTAAAAAAAAAAAAGTACAAAGAAATGTTGTTACAAAGGTGAAGGTATTTGAAGGTCAAAAGGGTCAAAAATAACACTATCAAACTACGGGAGGTGCTTTTAGGTGGCATTTGAAACTGTTGTTAAAAAATCTTGTGCGATACTTGTTGTACTGTTATGGTGTTACTGCGATTACTCACATATATTGTTGATAATACTAGGTCTTCTAGTTAGGTTAATGATAACAGCACCCATGTATCATTGTTGTCAGGAGCCGATGCTCTGTCTCATCCGCGAGAACAATCACCTGAATACTGATTGTAGCCATCTCCACTCCTGGTCATCATCATCAGCCACCGAGACATTTAAGCACAGCTCAGACAAACACTTGTATTGCTTGTGTCATTCTGCCAGCATACCAAGCATTCTATCTGTTCTGACCACTTGTTACCTGACCCTGCTTTGCTCCTGACTCTGCTCCTTGTCTCCTGCCCTGACCTTCTGCTTGATCTTGGACTCCGATTAACTCTGTGGAATTGTAGTGCAGCCTGGCTGCTTCCTGCCTGACTTTGCTTAACAAACCTGCTCCCAGTGGAACCAGCGGTCTGCCCGTTTTTGTGACAATTGTTAAGTTATTCACATTTAGTGTGGGAGGGATTCAATAAGTTAACTTCTTCCCTCTCTGTTTCAAGCATGAACTGTTTAGTTTATAATATGAAAAGTTAAGAAAATCAATGAGGTACAAGGACGTATTCTATCAAAATCAGACTGTGAAATGTTTCTGTTTATTTATACAAGTTGTGTAAAATGAGATATGTTTTGATTGACCATGCTTGAACCAACAATCAATCTTTGCTCTAAACTTAAAACACAATTTGCAGTTAACACACAATCTATAAAACTCTTGGTCTGCTCTTTGCAAAAGACATGACACATTCTCACTTATAAAACACAATTAACACTAGAAACAGATAAGATGCACAAAGTTAACACAAAGAGGAAAAACTCTAATTCTGGTCCAACACACACAACTGACATTATTACAAATCAAATGTAGCATAAGAACAGTTCTGGATCAACCGAGCAGCTTTTCAAAGATGGATAGCAAAGCAACGAAATTCGTTTATGTTGATGAGGTTGGGTTCATCCTCACGAGAACATGAAGGAGGGGAAGAAACGTCATTGGCCAAAGAGTTATAATCAGAGTCCCAGGTCAACATGGGGGAAATATAACACTGTGTGCAGCCATTATGCAGAATGGGGTCCTCCACCGCCATTGCCCATATGGGCCCTTACAACACAGCCCTTATACCTACACTCTTGGACCAATTGCACAACATGACAGCAGTAAATCAAATCGATCATATGCAAGACATGGTTTTCTGTGACAATCTGTCTTTCCACCGTGCTGCTCTCGTTCAGAACTGGTTTCAGCAACATCCACATTTCACCGTCCTATGTCTTCCACCATACTCTCCATGTCTCAACCCTGTGGTGCCATGGTGGAGGCCTGTGACCAGATGGAGGTAGCAGCAAAACAAATGTGGATTCATCATTTAAGACGTTTCTTTCCAAGGTGTCTTGCTACTGACAACATTCCTGTTGATTCTCCGGCCAGATCCAGCTAGGCGAAGAGACAGTGTATAGGTATAACAGGTATATTCCAGTTGTATGATGTAGCATAAAATAATTTAATAATTTAATAAGTTCCTAGCTGGAAACATCTCAAATCTGTGAGTCTTTGGGGACTAGAATATACATTTCCTTACATTGCTAAAGTCACACTGTTAACCAAAAATATTATTTTGTGTCAGAAAATGTTGCTTTATTTCTTTAGGATCAACTAGTAGAAACAGGGAGAGAAATAAGAGGAAAAAATGAAAAGGTCACCAAAGATGCACACTGTTTTGTTGTTGTTTGGGACACTGTCAGTTCTCACAAACCTCTGCTCATCTAATCCCCAATTTGTTTTAGTTTTCTTCCACCGTATTCTCCATTTCTAAATCTAATTGAAGAATGTTCTTCTGTTTGTTGGAAGATTTACAAGAGACAAACACTCAGGAAACCACTTGGAGGCCATGGACGTTAGTGAGGACTTTTGAATTGTGTCTTGTAAAGGCTGGATCAGGCACACAAGAAAATGTTTTCCTGTTTTGTGGCTATGATGAACATTGCCTGTGATGTGGATGAAGTCCTCTGGTCTGACCCGGCACAAAGATAAGGTGGTGAAATGCAAAGAAAGTAAATCTGTGTTTACTGTTGTGAACAGTGTCACGATTTTGTTGTGTAGTATTTGTGTTTACTGTGTGTTACTTTCGATAACAGAGTCTTCACTGCGATATCAAAGTGAGCTTTTGACAGAAGAATCAAGTATTTTCAATGAATTTCCCTCTGCATTAATAAAGTGCAAATTAATTGGAATTGAAATGGAATTTTCTATATTTAACTTATATTTTGAAAATTGTGTTTGGTGAAATTGTTCTAATGTTTCAAAAAATGTGTTTTAGCAATTGGGAAAACCAGTAATTTGGGCACAATTAGGTTTTTATTCATACATTTTATTGACAGTTATCCTACCCCATACCACTTACTCATCATTTTTAAACCTTAAAGAAGAAGAGTTCTCTTTTCGGCTTGGACATGTCCGCATGCCTGTCCTGAAGGCAATGGAACAAGATGGATTAAGCGTCATCCTGTGACTAGTCCATGTGCATTCTGATGTATGCAAGCTAATTTTATTCATATTTTGACTGTTCTAAGGACAGGTTTATTTTCTGTTTTACAGTTTTTTACTCTGTTTTTGGAGACATTATTGGAGCAATAAATTTGGAGCTACATCCTGACTCTGCTCATGTTTCCAGAAGGAGTTAGACTTACTGTTGAATTGCGTTGGATACACGCAAGGAGAACAGGATAGCCACATTTGAAAAATGTTCAATGAACTTATGGTACCCCCTTAACCAGGCTCAGGAAGTGTTGAAGAGACTTGACGTTAGTGGGATTTGGGTATGATGTAACAGCGTTCGTCCACACCCGAAACCACATGTTCCAGGAAGTTCCTTTTGAAAGAAGGTACACTTCTGATAAGGAAAAAAAATTCTTTATTTTTATTATTGTTTGAATGTGTTTTCAAATGTTAACTCAAGCTATAGTTTATAGATTACCTTTTTTACCTCTCTGCAACAGTTGTTCTCTGTTTTATAGCCTGCCTCCTTCCCCAAACCAGGATGAGGGTTTTACGACACTGTCCCTAGCAGATAAAGAAGGGTGCTGTTGGAACTGAAAGCATTCCCCAAAATACGACACTCTTAAAGAACTTTTTAACTCTGTTTATTTGTTTGAATATTGTAATTGTAGAATTTTCAATAAATGGGAGCAGGAGAGAACAGTCCTTGGAGAAAAAGGATGGTGGCATCTTTCCACTGTTGTTGTCTTTCTCTTATTTATAAGAAAACTTGATTGTTTGTGTGGTCCTTTACTTTTGTCTTTAGTGTTTAGGAGAATTTACCTGACAACTTCTTTATGTTGAGTGTGAGGTGTGTGAGTGTGGGCTTGGTGAAGCTTTTCCAAGATGATGCCGAGGACCCTGAGGTGTAGCTCTGGAGTCGGGAAAAAGAAACTGTGGGATTGGAGGCTATATTTACACCATCCAGGGAGACTGTCTTTCTTTCTGCAGTTCAGGATTCACCCCAGAATTGGTATGTGGAGCTAGCAGCTAATGTTTTTAGCTGTTAGCTACACGGCGATAGCAGCTAATATTTTTAGCTGTTAGCTACATGGAGCTACACGGAGCAATCTCTGTGTTTATCTCATTTACTAAGCATTAAAGACATGGACGATGTTAAGAGATCAGGTTGATTTATTTTGAAAAGTTCTACAAAAACATCAGTGATCATGCCTCAGTGTTTGGGTTCAGGAAAATATTTAGAATCTCCAACAAGCTACAGAGAGCTTCTCTCCACTGTGTCTGAACGGCTGCTTCTCGGTGTTTCCTCTCTCTCTTATGGAGTTTGACGGCTTTCTGTCCCGCATTAACCTGAAGAATAAAATGAGGATACCTTTACTGAGGAGTGGATGAAACTAAAGTTCAGGAGCAGACTGTTTCCCATTCCCATGCCGGCTCTCTGTCTGACTGCCAGCTCCTCCCCGGTGGCGGCATTGCGAGCTCCAGCTCTAAAGTGTAGCATCTTAGTCCAACAGCAGCGGACTGGACGGTTTCAGAAATTTCGCTGCCCAGAAAGGGATCCAGTGGGTCAAGAAAATGAATGAAGTTCAGGAGAATCCAGGGATTGATCCACTATAAACACCAGGAAATGGGTTTGCTCCTTTTTCTTTCTGCAGCTGTCTTCATCCATCTGCTTGCAACATTCTCTGATATGTTTAGGATTCATCCCAAAATGTGGTTCAGATTCCTCACCAGAATGTTCTTTGGTATATTCCATATTAAAAATAAATTGAACGATCCAAAATGTTGTGATCCATGCTACACTGGCTGAATGCTACAGACACCCAGAACCCTAACCTCTGCCTGCTCAGTACAAAGCACGAGGGCAGGGGGTGGGGGTGGAATTTCTTGACAATTTTGACATTCCTTTTGGTCAGACGGTCACAGATAAAAAGAAGATCCTTTTGGATTTTTCATTTGGTCCATGAGGGCCAGTTTGTGTTTTTAATTTACAAACCTGATGATGATCTCTGGTTAATCAGTGTCCATGAGTGGATGGCGGGTCTCGATGTTGTTCAGATCCAGGGAAATCCCTTTAGATTTGAAAAAAGCCTAAACCTGTTACTCCACAGAGTCGCCGTCCAGCTCCCTGTCCTTTTTTGCGATCATTTTTACATTTTAAGATCTTTCAAAACAGTGCTAACTGCAAAGTGTGACCAGCTTGTGTGTGTTGTCATTGACTCAGAACGAAACACACAAATCCAAAGCTACACACAAACAGGCAGACACAAGTTGCAAATCAAGAATTACACACAAAAATCCAGTACGTTTCTTTTTCTCTCCATCCATATCTGCCTCCAGCTCTGTCACTATGTTAAGGCTAAGAAGAGGAGAGATGAGCATCACCAGGCTACAAGTGATTGAAACGTACACTGTTTGTAGCCTCTAAGGTCAAAGGGAGCATTTTTGTCACTAAACAGATATTGTGTTCTTCCTTTCAATGAACTGTAACCACCCCCTCACAGTGGTAATCAATAAGCTATTTCATGGCATCCACGTTGGGACGTGCACAGAAAACATGAAGGAAAAATGCATTAAACGGACTGAGCTCAAGTAAAAGTATTTGCTCAGAAATAAACAAGAGAACATGCATGCAATTCGTCAAGACACAATCCTCATTAAGCTGTCATATGTCAAACCAAGAACATTTGAAGTGACCCCATGTTGTTTATTTCCCCCAACAACAACAATGAATATGTGCAAATATGGCTAAAGTTACAGTCGTTTTCTGAGCAGCATTGAGATTTTATAGCCAGAAGGTATTCATTTTCTGCCTTCAAGCTTTTATTAACTGACCTTCAAATATTATTTTAAAGATCTTATGGTGCCACACCATAAAGCAAACTGTATTATAAGGCCGATCTTAATTAGGGGATCAGAAACTTTCATGCATGGATATTTTTGGTTTAGGGAACATTCTCTGACATATTGGGCATTCTGCATCATCTATCTAAAAATGCAGCATAAAACCATTGCACGTTTAAGTAATGGAAAACAGAATCATGCAAAACACATACATTTATCAAATATATAAGTGCCTAAATAAATAAGCATCTTTAAAAAATACCATTTCATCTTCAGATGACGTTATCTTGTCAATGTTAGTTTGAACATGTAGAGGATCAGCAACATCAAGTGGCTACACAAAAAACAGTTACATATGAAGAATAGAAACGGATTTTTAAAATATCGTGCAAAATGACATATTAACAATTCTTAATTGCATTATTTACCTCCTCATCTTCAGGGAGAGATATTGTAAGAATGCAGTTTTCCACGTGAATAACCAACACCCTGTGGCATTTCACGACCACAAGACTTGCATGTTGCTTTTGGCATCTTCTCATATTCTTTTGCATCATCTGGGAGTGGACTCAAGTCGAGTTCCTCTTGTAGTGGAACAATGTAGATAGTCGTTTTTCCAGCTCCTGTGGCTGTCTTTATTTGGGCACCTGTGTAGCCCTCAGGATCTGGTAGATCTGGTGAGACGATGCCTTCCTTGGCCTCCTATCAATTAATGAATTAGTATGAGAGTTAATTAATAAATGTATTATTTAATTGATGTGATGAATGCATTATAAAACATTACGAAATACCTGTTGCTTTTTTAAGTAGCAACCCTCCTGTTAAAACTTTTATTTTGGGATAAGCTTCTGTTAGCTGAGTGGATAACTAATGATAAACAAGGCAAATATTTTCAAATTCATTAACTATTTAAATATATCATTTAAAAGACTGATAAGTCTTTCAATGCTCATATGTGAACACTAAGATGACACAGCAAAAACATTTTGGCACCGTCTTGCGGTTTTTGCAGTAATGTTGCCACAATGGAAGCGTCTCTTACCCAGCAATTTCTGAAAAGGAGCAGGGAACGATCTGAAAACAGGTAAATACACAGTTAGTATAACAGCAATTATAACACAAAATATTACATAGTATAACAATGGATTTAAAATGTAACTAGCAATATTGATTAAAATCTAAAGATCAGAACTCTATATTTATGCATTAAAATTAACATGGCCATCGCTTGGTGTGGAGGGGGAGCAGATCTGGGACGTCTCATCCTGATGGTTGTGTACTCGACTTGATGTCTGGCCCTGAACCTCTTGCAAATTCTGTTGTAGCACACTTACCAAAGTATGCACTGCAGATGAAATGTCACCACTGACATTTGTCTAGAAGCCCAATGCAGGCAGAAAACAAAATGTGTTATTACATCCAAACAGCACAAAGCTGGTGTTTAAATACATATGTATTCATTTTGCAAGTTGGATGTGACCTGACAACAAAGTGTTAGAGCTCTGTAATTTTTAATAAGTGTATAATAATTTAATACCCAAAATGTCATAATTGCTTCTGCTGTGAATGATGTGCATCCACTGTGTAAGAGAACTGGCCAGAGAAGGATGCCGGTCGCAAGTGCGTGAGTAATTGCTTACTTACCAGGGATGTGTTGCCATTGGTTCATTTAAATATGAGGAGGTGGGGGAGAGGGGGAAATAAAGAGAAGAAAAAAGAAAAACAAGAAAAAAGATTGTGGTGTTTGGAGGTAGGAGTGGTGGTGTTGGTCTTCCTCATGATGAAGGTGTTGTAGCAGTCATCAATGAAGCTCTCCAGATCCTCCAGGCTGTAAAAGACTTACTAATCTTTTTAAAGGTTTTGATATTGTACACACACACACACATATATATATATATATATATATATATATATATTTTTTTTTTATATGACATATTTTTAATATGACAATAATAAGACAGAAATCCAAAATGTATGTTTAACTACTTACACACCACCAAGTTAAATCACCACACTCTTGTCGGGTCGATCTTGTTGATCATTTTTTCTGGGACTGAAACAATGGGAGCTGCTCTCAGAGTGTTTGCTCAGCATGTTACTAAATATTGGTTGGACTGTAAGTTTAAATTCAGATACAGAACGGTCAGTCAATGTTCTTCTGAGCTGTTCTTTATTTATTGGAGCGGTGGAATTCTCTAGAACAAACTGAAAGGTGTTTAGAAAGTGATCTGAGAGTGTGGGGTTATGAGGGAGCACACTCAGCTGATCTCTATTCCACGAGTTAAAACAAGGTCCAGGATGTGCTTGTGACAGTGAGTGGGTTCCTTTACATTTTATATGAAACCAGCATTATCTAATAAAGCTGAGAAAGCATTTCCTAGACAGTCACTACGGTCATCAACATGAATATTAAAATCCCCTACTATCATTATTTTATCAGAATCTAAAACAATAGTTGATTGAAAGTCTGCAAACTCAGTTATAAATTCAGAGTACGGGCCAGGAGGACGATAAATAATTATGAATGAAACAGATTTTGGAGTTTTCCTGTTTGAGTGATTTATAGACAATATGATGTTTCCAAAGGAACTATAAATGTGTTTGGCTTTAGTGTTAGGAAGTAAGCTAGACTGTGATATTACTGCTAACCCACCTCCTTTCCCAGAAATCCTGGATTTCTGATAGTTATTATAATTAGGGGGGGTTGCTTCATTCAACCTAACATAGTCATCCTGTTGGAGCCAGGTTTCTGTTAGAGCTAGCAGGCTAAGTTTGTTATCATTCATTATCTCATTGACTAAAAGGGACTTGGAAGAAATGAATCTAATGTTTAGTAACCCACATTTAATGACTTCATGATTTTGCTTGTTGTTATTGTTATTGTTGGTATTAGTAGCTTTTACTTTTAGATTTTTGTGTTTTACTCGCCTTTTAGTACATAAGCTACAGCTAGCAGCTGCTGGACTAACTCTGTATGGGGTTTGCACTAACGCTAAAGGGAACTCAGAGCAGAGTTTTAAACTGCTGCTCTGTGTCCAGAACCTATTGTTAGGTTGTTAGGTTGTCAGGTTGCATGACTAATGCTAGCAAAAATGTTCTTAGAAAGAGGAGCGGTGCTTTCCACAGTGGAGTGGATGTCATCTCTCCGCATGAGACCGGGCTTTCCCCATAACGTGTTTCAATTGTTAACAAAGCCAACGCTGTTTTCTGCACACCATCTAGCTAAACAGCGGTTAAATGATGAGGAGCAGCTGTAGGTTCAGTAAGGGACCGAAAATGTCTGACATCCACGAAGCACGTTTGCACACCAATTTTATGTTTAATTGAAGCCATACCTATAAATACATCAGAACAAGGTATTAAATAAAATGAGAACATAATAAAGTTGGGCAAAACACAGCTGGTCTTGCCCAGGTCAGAATCCGACTAATGATGCAGATGAATTAAGGAGTGGGGGTGAAGGTGAGCTCAGATCTGGGAAGAGATGAAGAGGTGGAGTCAGCTGGAACTTATGGGGTACAAATGAGTAGAGGAACTCTGAACATGTCCACAATCATTGATTCTGCTCCATAAAGGGGCGGAGCTTTGGATGAGTGGTTGGAAGAGACAAAAAGTTGCAAGAGGATTAGACATTTGCTCAGTGAGGGCCTGGAATCTTTTTTTTTGTGCATTTGACTTATAAGATGTGGAAAGAAGTTCCAGCCTGACAGAATAAACGTACGCATTTTTAATTCCCAGATGGCAATTTAACAAGCATTTTCAAACTTTAATCTCTCCCAAAGTGACGATTTCCTGCTGATTTCTTCAATAAAACAACTCTGACCTAAAAGAGATTTGCTGCAATGTTTCAGGACATAACTATGTGGTTTTCTTGCAACACTGCAGAGGAGCTGCCAGCAATCGATGACCTAATCACTGATCACCTAAGACAGAGCTGTAAAACATGGCTGGAATGCTGTTTCTGCGAGCAGTGAACTGTTAAAACAATCCCCCACTCACAATGAGCAAGAATGAATCTATCCAGCTAATGCAGAACCTGGGCCTTTTCTTTAAAAGGAAAACCTTAAGATACATTGTTAAGCACCACAAGCTAACTTGGTACTGAGATTTTTTTCCAAAGCCTTAACTTATTACCTTAACTTATTAACCCTTAAAATTATTGGAAGTAAGTCAAAAATCTTCACAGTAACAATAAATCCTTTTCAGATGAAATGACAAATTAAAAATTCTTTCAACATTTACGTATCATCTACGAGGATTCTGCCCATTTTTTTAGTTCTATGTTTTTGGTGTCACTCGGCGATCACTTAACCGTCTCCTGTAAGTTCAAAATGCAGCAACACAACTGTTAACTGGAACATCCAGACAAGGACACACCACTCTGGTACTCCGCTCACTTCACTGACTTCCTGTTCATTTAAGAATTCAGTTTAAACTTTTACTGTTTGTTTTTAAAACTCTTCATGATCTCGGTCCAGTTTACTTAATCAAGCTTTTAGCTGTTCGCAGCTATCTGAAACAAAATAAAGCCAAAAAAAAAAAAAAAAACAGAACAAGGGACTGTTGTGCATCAGATTATTATTAAAAAACTTGTAAAGCAATGAATTTTGTGTAAAGAACAGATTGGAAACAAGTAGCAGCTGTTGTGTGGAAATCATTCACCTTGTTGATTATTTCATTTCATTCATTTATTTATTTATAAAGTCCAAAGTGGTGGACAAGGGAAAACATAGATTGAACATTGTGCAATAATCAAACAAAGAGAAAACAAGCCTAAAAAGAATAAAACCAATTTAAAACTATTTAAAACTGAGATTAAAACCAGGATAATAACAGGGCTAGGTTGATGCTAAAATGCTGTAATGCAGGAATAACTGTTTTTTTTAAACTCTCCAAGTGATTGACCTCTCTAATTGCTGGTGGAAATTGATTCCAGAGCTTAGGAGCAGCACAGTAGAGGCACGGTCCCCCCGAAGCTTACATTTGGTTCTGGGAACCAGTAACAGACACTGGTTTTCAGAGCGTAAGGAGCTGCAGTCTGGCTATTGAAGCCTTGGGTAACCCAGCATGTAAAGAACTACAATAATTTAATCTGGACAGCACAAAGGCATTGGTGACAATTGCCAGGTTCTTTTTCAAAATAAAAGACTTTATTCTAGCCAGAAGTTGCATCTGAAAAAAGCAGGACCTGGTCACAGAATTTATTTGGAGGTCCAGTTTCAAAGCAGCATCAAGTTTCACCCCCAAGTTAGTGACCACAGACTGTTCAAAAGGGGCAAGAAAGAGAAGATTAAGATCATGATCCTTTCAACCACTAGAGGTGAACAGAATTACCTCGGATTTGTTTTCATTTAGGTCAAGAAAGTTAGCTGACATCCACAACCTAACTTCAGCAAGGCAGTCAATTACTCTTTCAACCGTGCGGTCAGGTCCCTCACATATAGGGACATAAATTTGGTAATCGTCAGTATAAAGGTGGAAATCCACCTTATGCTTCCGCAATATCATTCCCAGTGGCAACAAATAAATAGAAAATGGCAGTGGGCCCAGAACTGATCCCCGAGGGACCCCCCACTTCAGGGGGTAACACTTAGACGAGTAAGGGCCCATTTTAACACAGAAAGACCTGTCTGAAAGGTAGGACCGCAACTACTGTAGTGCTTCTCCACTACAGTGTACAGTAATATGGGACCAGAAAGTGTTCCAAATTGACACTGTGGTGGTGTCTCTGTTTTTTAGTTTGTTAAACATATATTCATACGATGCCATTTTTGATTCAATTTTTCCCATTTGTTCAGATTAGTTTTGATTTTCTGTCAAATTGACTCATGCTAGCATTTCCTCCACTTCTCTGCTCATTTTAATACCCAAGTATTTCGTCCCCTTCAGCACTTCCTATGCCACCGAGCCACGGTTAACCCGTGACTGGGCATAGCTAAGGCAATGGAGTGCCAGTCCTCCGCCTCGTCTCCACACTCGTTTGCAGTTAGCATGTTCCGCTTGGTCCTGCGGCTTGTATCTTTGACAAACTTTACGGTCGACATTTTCCAAATAACAATTCAGCATTCAGCCACAAACCTTTCCAGGATAGTATAAGAATATATTCAACCAGAAAATGGTGGCTTATTTCAGGTTAATCATTAAAAGTAATGACAGGATATGGACACTACTAAAGTGCTGCCATCTTGGTCGGCGTATCCACGTGACTTCCTGCCGTTGCCTTATTTCAAACGTTCTTCTTTCTTTTTCTGTGCAGCACTGTGGTACCCTGAAGGAGTTGTAAAGAATTATATAAATAAAGCTTTATTCGTTCATTCAGTTATTTTAAGCTTATGTTCTGTTTTCAGGTTTTGTGTTTTTCCTCCCAGTCTTCCCTTCATTCTTTTGATCATTCACAGGTGTTTTTTCATGCATGCTCAGTGATATTCTCAGTGCTAACTAATGAGAACTAAAAGCAAGCGACTGTAATGTAATCTCCAAGACGATGTTGAAATGCTGTGTGAGCATTCTGTGCCAACAGTTATCGACTTATCGATTTCTACTCCTACGATCCAACCAGATCGATCTGTCTGAGGCAGAATTACATCAAGTTGATCTATATCATTAAAAATCGTCAAATTGAGATCAATTGATAATCGAATCAATCTTGGAAAATACAGTTTGAATTCAGACATGGTTTATTTTACTCTAACGTCAAAATGACTAAACACCATCCCAGCAGACAAACGTGTGATGCAGCAGAAACTGATCAACCATCATTCTAGTCTAACGTGTGGAAACACTTTGAATGTACAAAGTCGTGTGACCATACAGTGTTCTAGAATGTTCTAATAATGTTCCTTTGGATTATTCTGATGTTAAAAACAACAGTGGAATGAACTTTATCAAACTCAAATGTGAATGGATTTGAAATTCATTCTTGTTTACTTGTTTGTTTGTACACATATTTATTTACACTTGATTATCTTGAAGAAACACAAGAATCTGGAAAACTTCACTGTTCGTAGCAGGAATTTATCTCTGAGTCTCACTGTTGAAGTTTTAGATGAAGATGTTCTGATCATTTTTAGGTCAGAGAATCAGATCGTTCTAAATGAACCAAATTTGAAAAGGAATTGAATCATCAACCACAAATATGGAATCAAATCATTGTTAAAATGAATTGTAGCACCCCTTCAGCCACTATTAATGTGATTTCAGGTGTAACAGACTTTCAGAGTTCTTAGGTCAGATTCGTTTTTCCAAGTGTGACAACAACTTAAATATCTTTGTCTAATAAAGCAGTTTTTATCAGGCAGATTTTCAGAATTCCTCATGGCTACAGCCACATCATGAGCAGTGTTGCATGCTTTTCTCAAATTTCAAAACATTTGTAGCCTGGAGACACAAAACAGAAGCGTCCACCATTTTGTAGCTTTGTTTATGCAAGGTCATGATGTCATCACTCTCGGGTACCAGGTACCATTATTTGGTACTGCCCTCATAATGATATGAAAGATTTACATAAAAAGCACAATACATATAATTTATAACGTACTATACATTAACATAAAACCTCAAAGTCATGGGGGGAGTATAAGTGCTATACCTGGTATTTGAACACAACTTTTTTGTTCGAAAAGTAAAGCTGATTGTTACCATTTCTCTGTGGTCTTTTGCCATCCATAATGTGCGCATGGTTACTCTACACCAGCGCTTGAAGGTCAAGCTCTCAGAGTACCTGCGGCTTAGCACTCATTAGCTTCAAACTGTCTTGTGTCTGCTGGGAGGAGGAGATAATTACAGTGGGTCACAAGTGATAATTGCCAGAAAACCCTTCTGACCTGTGGCCTATTAAAAGGAAGTTATTTAAATCACATCACCATGGGCAGCTTCAGTCTTTGATGCTTGTGTCTAATTCAGGAGTAAATTCAGATGTAGGAAAATTAAATCCTCAGCAAGAATAGCTTTGGGAATTTTGAGTCAAAGTAAGTGAGCTGTCCTTTCAAAATAACTTTGTGTTGTCCTTGCTTAAACTTTTCTTTGGCACAAAACTTCAACTTAAAAAACAACCATAGCTCCTGCACACAATGTTCCTTTTCATTTTAAACAATTCATTCTGTCCTTGTGTCTTGCTTGCCTTATTGTTTAATACTCTAACACCAGATATCTTCATTGTCTGCATGTTGTGCCCTGGAGGCGTTCCTTCCCCCTCGTCAAGTGACGGCACCTGTTCCTAATCATCTCCACCTGATCTTCATCACCATGGCTTTTTAAGCAGCATCAAACCTCCAGCCATTGTCAGATCATTATGCAGCCAGCCAGCCAGCCAGCCAGCCAGCCAGCCAGCCAGCCAGCCAGCCAGCCAGCCAGCCAGCCAGCCAGCCAGCCAGCCAGCCAGCCAGCCAGCCAGCCAGCCAGCCAGCCAGCCAGCCAGCCAGCCAGCCAGCCAGCCCTGTCTGCCTGCCAGCCAGCCAGCCCTGTCTGCCTGCCAGCCAGCCAGCCCTGTCTGCCAGCCCTGTCATCCTGCTCCACTATTCGCCTAATCAATAAACATCACCTTCTCATCTTTTAAAACGTGTCTGCTCTTGGGTTCCACCCACCTCCTTGTTCACAACAGCGCATCCATAAACCTCCTCTTTGGTTTTCCTCTAGACATCTTTCCTGCAGTTCTAGACTCAGCATCCTTCCACCAATACATTCACCGTCTCTCCTCTGGACATGACTGAACCATCTCAGTCTGAACTCTGACTTTGTCTCTAAGACCTCTACCGTGTGCTGTCCCTCTGATGGACTCATTCCTGATCCTATCCATCCTGGTCATTCCCAAAGAGAACCTCAGCATCTTCATCTCTGTTACCTCCAGTTCTGCTTCCTGTCTTTTCCTTAATACCACTGTCTCTAGGCTGAACAACATGGCTGCTCTCACCACAGTTTTGTTCACTTTTCCTTTCATTTGAGCTGAAACTCTTCTATCACACATCCCACCTGACACTTTTCTCCATCCATTCCAACCTGCCTGCTCTCACTTCTTCACTTCTTTTCCAAACTCTCCATTTCTCTAGACTGTTGACTCTAGATACTTCAAATCCTCCTCCTTCTTTCTCTCTTTCCCTGTAACTTCACTCTTCCACTTGGGTTCTTCTCTTTCACACAATGAACTCCATCTTGCTGTAGTTAACCTTCATTCCTCTCCATTCCAGATCAAACCTCCTTCTCTCTAGTTTCTCCTCCACCTGTTCTCTCCTTTCTCTACAAATCATAACATCATCTGCAAACATCATAGTTTATGGTGATTCCTGTCTAACCTCATCGGTCAGTCTGTCCATCACCATTTCAAACAGGAAGTGGTTCAGAGCTGATCTCTGATGTAATCCCACCTCCACCTTGAACTCCTCTGTCACTCCTACAGCAAACCTCACCACTGTCTTCCAGTCCTCATACATGTCCTGCTCTAACATACTTCTGTCTGTCCAGACTTCTTCATACAAAACCACAGTTCCTCTCTGTCATAAACTTTCTCCAGATCTACAAAGACACAGTGTATCTCTGACCTTCTCTGTGCTTCTCTATCAACATCCTCAAAGCAAAGATTACATCTGTAGAGTTCTTTCTTATCATGAAACCAAACTCCTGCTCACAAATGTTCACTTCTGCTCTTAGTCTAGTTTCAACTACTCTTTCATGCCTTCATTGTTTGGCTCATCAGCTTTATTCCTCTCTCTGCCTTGCTAATCTGTATAGGTCAGTCTGTCCTTCTTTGTTACCTAACCTATCATAGAAGTCATCATAAACCCCTTGTTTGGCCTTTGACCTTTCTACTTTCACATTACGCTGCATCTTCCTGTACTCCTGTCCATTCTCCTCAGTCCTCTCTGTGTCCCACTTCTTCTTAGCTAGTCTCTTACTTTGTATACAATCCTGCTCCTCCTTATTCCACCACCAAGTCTCCTCATCTTTCTATCCTGATGACACCCCAAGTACACTCCTATATGTTTCCCTGATCACATTAGGTGTAGTCAGCCAATCATGGGATTACCTCCTGACCTATAAAAGCCTGTTCTAACTCTAAGTGATGCAACATTTTTCCTTTTCCACCAATGTGTCCTCTTGTTAAGGGAAGGGTTAGGAGTTTTGTGATACAATGGTTTAGTTGAAGGTTGGGTCTGACCTCAAAATTGTCATCAGTGTACAGAACCCCACAGGTTGTGACATCATACTTTGTGGCAAAACTTCCATCGGGGTAGTGCAGTCAGTACAGTCAGTTTACCCGGTTAACGTATTCAATCAGCAGCACTCACCCGCAGTCACGCAAAACGCCTCTTCCCAAGAACTTTAAGACCCACCAGTCAACATAACTCACCTGAATGTATAACATTGGCAGGTTGTCTGTCAGATGTTGAGGGAGGAGTCAGAGTCAATTCCTAAATCGGATGATGACATCCGTTGTGTCCCAGATCTTTAAATGAAAAAATTAAACTGAATTCACTAAAATATACACAGCCAGTATCAACTATCTATCTCTCAGTTCCAAAACCCTTTTACAAAGAAATGAAAGATTATCTGCAGGACTTGATTGCACAAGGCTGGGTTGAGAAGTCCACATACTCTTATTTTTCTCCAGTTGTGTGTGTGAGAAAAAAAGATGGTACACTACGCCTGTGCATTGATTATAGGGAGCTCAAAAGAAAAACTCACCCAGATCGCCACCTTATACCAAGGGTACAGGACATGATTACTTAGGAGGCAACAGGCTGTTCTCACCGCTTGATCACGTTAAAGCTCATCACCAAAGCTTTGTTGAACTAGGTAGTCTGGGGCCTTTATGAATGAGTATGAATTCCATTTGGACTAATGAACGCTCCTGCTGCATTCCAACACAGCATGGAAGAACATTTAGAAGGTCTCAAAGATGAAACATGTGTGCCCTATCTTTACGACATTCCTGTGTTCAGCAGGACATTTGAGGATCATGTTGCTCATGTCAGGTAAGTGCTGCAAAGACTGAGGGAACATGGAATAAAGATGAAACCCAAGAAATGTGACTTGTTCAAAGCTGAAGTGCACTATTTGGGACGGTTTGTATCAGCTGAAGGAAACAAAATAGACCCTGCAGACACAGATGCAGTAAGAGCCTTGAAACACATGAAACCCCATAATTTTGGTGAGTTAAGGGCTAGTTTAGGGTCTGAAGACTGGGTTCCGGGTTTTACCCTGCCTGTCAGGGACTATAGGGCTACTGAGCTATTATAGGCAGTACATCAAAGACTCCCACAAATTGCCAGCCCTTTGTATGACCTGCAAGTGAGGGCTGAAGGGGTGAGGGGTAGGGAGGGGGTGGGGGGTCTTAAAGGAGCCCGGCCGCTATTAGAGACCGGCGTCTTTTGCAACTAACACCTTTTAGACCCGGCTTTTATTGGAGACCAGCGTCTCTTAGAGACCAGCCCTTACTGGAAGATATGCGGTAAGTATTTAGTTTCAGTTGGACCATCTGCAGATCTCATTTGTATTGTGTTATCTGATGTGGGAAAATCACGACAATGACTCCTTATCACAGTTCTGCAAGCCCCTGAATCACAAAGAAAAACAAATGGTTTTCCCTGAACATAAAGGGTTATTTGTAGTTTTTTTCATGAGACAGACCTCAGTGAGATCTAAACATTCATCACTAACTGGTGGAGTTTCTGACTCAGGTTCACCTCTTATCTTTTCAAGTTTTTCCTTTTTTCTATCATCCAGTCAATCTGATTTCTGCCTTCCAGGACAATCTCTCGCCCAATGATCTCTCTGTCCACATATCCAACATCCATCATCATCCTGCTCTAACCCTCTGTTGCCACGTCCTCTAAACCTTCCTCTAGAATGTCCTCTTCCACGGCCACGCCCTTGGCCACGGCCACGACTTCTGACTCTGTTCAAGTCCCGCCAAAAAACTCATCACTGCTTTCATCCTGCAAAAATGTATCTGCACCTTGAGTCCTACATTTATTTGTATTCACCACTACTTTCTCTGCATGAATAAACACTTCTTCACATCTGACTCTTAAGTCAGACAATAACTCTCTATCCTTTTCTTTTTCTGGTTTGTTTCAATCGGTCAGTGATGGGTGACCAGTCATTTGAGGAGTAGTTGGCTCCTAATAAGGAGGTGGGGAGAAATCAGCTGGATTCTGGATTCTTGGAAGTTAAAGACAACGCATGGAACTGAGAGGTGAACAGGCATAAATGCAGTGGTGGTGATGACTTGATGAGAAGCAGCTGGTGCAGACAAGATAGCCGAGGTCCAAAGCATGCTGGGAGTTGGAGTGTTCAGAGAACAGAGGCTGTTAGTAATCTGGCGATGGCTCCCTCTGCTGGTCAGAGAGTGAACCGGACGACCAGATGCTGACAACATTGTTGTGAGCCAAAACTTACCAAATCATAGCAGAAAGTTGTGAAATTATCAATGGATGAACTACATGTGCCTATAACTTTTATAACAAAATGTGAAGCTGACGGATACATGAGAACATGATTTCTCCATAACAGATTGCAGGTAGGGGTCCACATGTGATGCAGTTTATGTTGTAAATTAGCTGATGAAGTCCATTTTTCAAATCTCTGTTGCAGTTTAGGATGTTGGAGCCTGTCTATATTACAAATGTTTCAGAAGAGGGCTTTGTAGTAGTGACTTGTCAGGTGGAGTTATCAATGTCAACTGACAACTGCCCTTGAGGAGAGTGAGTGTCTCCCACTATGAGCACAGGCAGGTGCACAGAGCTGGAAACCTGCGGTCTCCTCACAATGGCAGGTAGGAAGACTTAGCCTCAGCTGGCTCAGGTGGGGAGATGGGGGCCTCAGCAATCTAAGACGAAAATCGGTCTCTGATGGGAAAGAAATTTGTTGATAAAGTTATGGCTGTTTGTAATTGTATTTGTTGGTGACCTGAAGGAGGCGCTGTTTCACTATGTATGTAGAAAAATCACAGCCTGTTCGAACTCTCACTTCCTCTTGGTCTTTCTTTTATGCTTGACTCATGCAGAGCAAGACGTATGTCTGTTTTCTGAGCCTGTTAATAAATATAAGCCAAAAGGTTGATGATACGACAATCTTAAAAAACTTTTCAACTCTGTTTCTTTGTTTGAATTTGGAACCTCCCACTAGAATTTTCAATAAAAGAGAGCAGGAGAGGAGCAGTGCTTGGAGAGAAAGGATGGAGGTTTCTTCCCAGCATGCTCGTCTCTCCCTCATTGAAGAAAACTCTGCTTGTGGGTGTGGTCTTTTACTGCGTTTTTCTTTCATGTTCAGGAGAATTTACCTGACAGTTTTGTTGTGAGGAGTGGGTTTCCTGAAGTCAATGACACAGACTAAGTGAAGTGCAAGCCCTAGGATAGCCTGCCCCGAAGACAGATTACAACAATGCACAACTGATTAAGATCAAATTTGGAGGCTAGATTAGAATACTTTGCCTTAACATTTCACAGAAATAGGGACTTGAATCACATGCAGGTATCTCGTGCAGAGACTTGAGACTCATCCTGAAGGACCTGGTATGTAAGGTCAGGTCTATAAAAATGAAACCTTTTTTCAAGGATTCTGCATTGGGAATGCGGAAACCCCAGCTGTCTGTTATTAGGTCTTCAAAAGCTGATTAAAAGTAAATTGATGACAATTTGAGGGAAAGTGTTCATTTTAACCACAAGTTTTAAAACTCCACTTAGACTTGTAAAACAGGACATGTAAGCACTTGTGAACTTAGTCCCTAACACAACAGTCTTAAATCCCAGCCGTCCAAGCAGAAATGATGAGAAATGAAACAAAAAAAAAACTTAGAAACATATCAGATCCTTTATTGAAAAGTTTTAAGGACACAAATCCACTCTGACAGGGTTTTGAATTTAAAAAAGGTTTATTTCAACAGTTCCAGCCTGAATCTGATCTTTGTTGGCTTCTGCTTTACTGCATTTGTAGCACGCTCTGATGTGTCCCATGATAACGTGAAAATCCTCAGAGGAAACACGCCATCAAAGTTGCACAGCAGATGAATCCAGTCTGCTACTGATACTGGCTTTTCTCATTTTGATGCCTGAAGTTTTACATAAAAACCTGCTTTTGCTTTAAATACGAAGCAGCTCTTATTGTGATACGTGTGTTTTAAAGTGAAAAGAAACCCCTAGAACAAAAGCAGACAGGATGATATGTTCGTTCTTTACCAAAAAGCAAAAGGTCATCTTTTGTAAACCTAAATAATGTGGTTTGGTACTGCCATTATGACGGGCTGCCTGGCTGCTGGACTTCCAAGGCTGGAGTTAAGACATGACCCCGAACACGGGATTGTGGCGGCAGATGCTCGGTCCCATCTCTTCGTAATCCTTTTTGGTGTGGCACACCTGATAAAACTCGGGCTGAGCAAACACAGAAAAAGGAAGGGTGAGATCATGTGAATCTGTATTCCACTGAGGAACATCCCACAAACAAGATCTACTGCAGCAGTTACAAGATGATGATTGAAAGCCTGCAGGAGAGAAGCTCACGCAGTGTTGGAGCACTGCTTAAGCCTCTCCTCTTTCATGGTCCACTCACAGTCTGTTATTTAAAAAAAAACAGCGACCAAAAAGTGTTACATTTCACTTAGAAAAAGGATAAATAAAATGGTGACATGGTAAATACCCGTATAGCGCTTTTCTACCTTCATTGAGGCCCAAAGCGCTTTATAGTCATACACACACATTCACACTCTGCTGCAAAACGCTGGTGCCGACCTAACATCAGAGGCAATGTGGGGTTCAGTGGCTTGCCCAAGGACACTTTGACACACTGGTGGGCAAGGCGGTAATCGAACCTGCATTCTTCTGATCTAAAGTCGACCATGGCCCCTCCATAAAAGCGGAATTCTTTCCCACAGAAAGCCGACATGAAATAATGATGATAACCTGATGCACCAGTCCGCCTCAACTGCTGCTGTCATGTTGATATGACAGGAATAGCAATGGTTGCTGAAGAAATCCCAAAAAATTCCCTCCAAACTGATTTACTCAGACAAAATGTTGTTCTTTCTGTTAATTATTTTGGGGGAAAAATGAAGGCTATATTAATGGCTGGTGTTATTTGTACGTTTTTACGTGTGACCAGCACAGACGAATGGTGTTGGTCGCACGCATTAACTAAGCGTTAACGATGCGATTCATTTTAAGAATATTAAGACATTAATATTTATCAGTTCTGATTAATTACACTCCACAAAGCAACAGTCTTCTGCAGATTCAGGCTTCCGTGTCTCCTGGTTTCTAAATGAACACAATCCTTCTTATTACATGGTCACTTACAAAGGAAAAAATATTTGATTGATTTTTAGTACTTTATTCTTGTTCGTTTTTAGGTTTAGATTGCATATACACGTTGTGACACATTTAGATCACATATAGAACATTGTGACCAGAAATTCTTCTGGGACACCCAGCAGCCAATCAGATTAGAGTATTCACCCAGACTATTTAAAGTGCAGAAACAAAATGTTAGTTTCTTGTGGCTGCATATCAGCATCTTTGTTTTCTTGGAGTAAAGCTGCAGACATGAAAGTCTTTCTGCTTCTCTTACTGTTGATGTGTTTTGTGCACACAAATTACATTTAAGAGTTTACACTTTATAACATGTAAACATTTCAGACAACAAAAATGAAGAGGAAACGTTCTCTCTGGCTGTTTTTTGCTCGAAAACTGCACATTGTCGTACAAAATTTAAAACATTGTGATTGTTGTTGTTTAATCACAACCCAACAGTGGGAATAATCTGGATAATTGTTTTAATCGCTTGACAGCACTAGTGTTAATCTAATGTAACCCTAACCTTTCCTCCAGGAACGTGCAGCAAGAAAAAAGAAAACTATTTAGCACTGTCCATAAGCATTTAGAAAATTACGTGTGAATAGTCACTTTCTATATTAATTCAGAAACCTGATCATAGCAGCAGACACAGTCTGGATATTTGGTCTCAACAATTCAACCCTCCTCCCATTATGGGCTATACACAAACAACTTTGTACTTCAAGTAAAAATATTCTTCATCCCAACAGTCCAAGTCTGACTGCAAGATGAACGTAGAAGCTGCATTACTGTTTTTTATCTATTTTGTATTGTGTCATGTAATACATTTTAAAGACTGTGATATTACTAAGTAGAAGATTTCTAATAAATAACAGTAGAAAGAGATCTGTACTTTATTACAGCTTAGAAGTAACTATCACATCAGTGCCTGTATCTACTGCAGGTTTATTGTGTGTAAACCACTGAACCGTGAAGGTATGTTAAATAAATGAGTTGAGTTTCTAAATTCACCTGGGCCACTTTCTAAAGTACCTGGAGCTGATATTATATTCACATAGACTGGTTTTGAATTCACTGGGACTCATTTCTAAGTCTCTGGAGTTGGTTTTTGAAGCTGCACTTTACAGGAACATGCAGTTCACATTGAAGTCTGTTCGGTTTGAGATACTCACAGTGGAGGCTAGCATGGATCCTCCAAACCACACTGCATATCTCTGCATATGATGAGTGATGACCTGGACATCGATTGGTTTGGGCTGCAGGGGGACCAGAAAGGAGTAAAAAGATCAATTTGTGAAACTGAAAAGTAAAATAAGAGCGTGACTGATGGAAAATGCTTATTAAAATAAGGTCTAGAGAAATAAAACTGCTTATAAGAAAATATCTTGAGCCTTAAAAAACATGTAACAATGAATCTGTTCTGTCTTCTTCTCCTGCAATAAGACTACAAAGTCTATCACCTTGTTCGACTCTTCTGAATGAAGCTTTGGTCAACCTTCTGAAACTTTGGATTTTTTTAATCAAGTCTAGAAAATTTAAAACCCAAAAGTTTGTGCTCAGAAATGGTGCAAAAATATCTGCCTGTGAGAGGGATTTCTTTCTGTAATGAAACGATTGGGAGCAGGCAGACGGGCCGTGGCTTCATTCTTCAGGTAAAAACATGTCTCCTGCACACCTTAAAGCCTCCTCAGGCTTCCGTACTGACCTCTGACCATCTGAAGTTAACCTATTTTTATTGAATAGGTTAACTTCTTGCCTTGGTAATGTCCTCTCACCTTCAGCTTGCCTCCACTCAGCTCCTCACTCATCTTCAGACGAGCATCAACAGTCCTCTTCAAGTCCCTTTGCAGACGACGGCCAAAGTCCCTGAACATGGTGGAACCTCCTGACAGAACCACATTCTGTGGACAAGAACGTTCTGATCAGCCTGTCCGCAGCTCAGTATGAAACTGTGAAGGAACTGGGACCACAGCTTGAGAGGAAACGTCCCTGCTTGTGCTTCAGCTTCCAAATATCTTCTGCATCGTCTCTAAGCCAAGTGGTAAACCGACCCCCACCTCCATTGCAGCCCCAGTGACCCCCTCCCTTACACCTTCAGGGAGGAGGGCAGTTGTGGTATTTGACCCCGTAGTGACCATTTTGTACAAAAAAGATGTGAAGCACAGGTCAACCTTCTGCTCTCAGAGAGAAAACTGGAGGCAGATCCTTCACTCAAAAGCAGCAGCTTCATGTTGGTGGGACTGAACGTCTGTGGCGGGTCCTGCCAACAACGGAGCCACTTCACCAAAACTCATTTGGAGTCATGGATTGAGAGCGAGTGAGGAAAGGTGCAATGCTGTTCTCACCTTATACAGAGGACGTCTGACGTCGATGGGGCAGTTCTGGATGACCTCGTCCACCACCTCCGAGATGGGCTGGGTGAAGTCTGGGTTGGCAAACTGTTATGGAAATAAATTAAATTGATTGTGTGGTCACCAGAGGTAAAACCAGATCCTTCATGGCTAAAAGGCCACGGATCCTGAGTTCAGTTGGCATCTGACTAAGACAAACCTCTGGGTGAAAGAAAATCTCTGGGCCCAAGAAGCGCTCGTAGCCCACATCGATGGTGAACTCCTTCTTGCTGATGGCGTTGATGCCGGTGTACTGCTTAATCCACTTGGAGCCGTCTGTGTCATACTTGTTGAACTCTTTGACCAGGTCCGGGCACACGTAGCTGAACCGCTCCTGATGGGGGGACAACAGCTCTCTCCAAAAAGCATCTCTGGCTTTGATACTTGAGTTTTTCAACACTGTGCTGATCTGAAGCACTCTATGGTTCTCTTTCAGTCTCTCTGCATGTAAAGCGGTCACAGCAGGCGCTCATCGCTGACATCTCTTCTCTCCATAAGCAGCTGCTTATAATTGCTAATAATTATTTCCATCAACATTGGGTCTTGTTTTTCCATAATTAAAAAACTGAAAATCTGTTCTTAAAAACCGTGATCAGCAGAAAGAAGAAATGGTTCTGTTCTGAACTGTAAAGTAGTAAAAACTTGTGCTGCTGTTACTCTCCAGCCTTCTGATGTTTCTGCCCTGCCAACAACAGCGCATCCCAACAGAGGACTGACCTTCACCGCTTTGGCCGTCTCCAGGGACTGTTCTGGGGGGATGCCCACCTCCCTCTCTCTCAAGAGCTGCTGGGTAAAGTAAGTGATGTCCCGCCCAGCTATGGGAATGTGCTTTATACAGCTGCCAATGACGTAGCCCTCAGCCTAAGACGGACAAAGACAAGAAGAGAAAGAAATACATAAATAAATATCATACGCAACTCAAAAAATGCTTAAAAAATTCAGAAACTGCCGTCAGTCTGGGCAAGTTTGGACATGTTCCGCTGGTGCTGTCAGCTGAAGGCAAAATGACTCTTATTTTATCATTATTATTATTCCAGTATTTGTGCCTCTCAGGTCTGCAGCCACTCAGAGAGCAGAGGAAATGTTGATGGCAAGTGCAGAGTAACAACCTTCAAAAAGTCCAAACTGCTTCATTCAGGCACAGGAGAGGTGATGCAGTTCAGGCTAAAATCCTGAACAGTTAAAGGCAATCTGAAGAAAGAGTTCATCCACCAATGGAAAACAAATACTGTAGAGTGTTGGGAAGTAAAGAAACTACAACACATTACTTACAATAGGTTAGGAAATATTGTTATTGACATGAGGGTTTTTCCTTTTGGTCTGAATTGAATGAAATACATCAAAGTCTTTGCTTGGACTGCTGCCCCTGTGACTCGGTCCCGGATGAGCAGAAGATGGTTGGACTTCAAAGTTCCCTTTCCTTGTTACTTACAATGAATTTGAAGAAACACTACTTTGGTTAGTTTGGTTTTTATGATCCTAAACAGGAATGTGCTGCATGCAGAACATGTGTGTGCAGATCCACTGCTGAAACAGACACAACCGTCTCTCATTCTCAGTAACTGTTTCCTTCTGCAGCAGCTTACTCTGCTTCTTTGAATGATGTGAAATGTTTAGTCAGATAGAATTCCAACTTTGTGGGTTAAAAGAACAGACTTGCATACCTTGTAGAGACTGGGGGAAATCACATTAAAATGAATGTAAATCCAGATGAGCTGCACATAGAAAGGAGCTCTGCCACTCTGAAACATGAGTATCTCCACAGGAAATAGGCTGTAACTGTGGCTAATGTCAGCAGGAACTCCAACAATCATTACAGAGAGATATCCTTGACTGGTGGTGCTGGGGGGCTGAAATGAGGCTGAGAACATCCTACAGTGAAGCGCTCACCACAGGGATGACATGTGTGACGCCGTCCCCGCTGTCTATCACCGTGCCTGTGAGTGTCCTCTCCCCCACCTGTCTGGATGTCCAGGAGGCTGCGAGAGCAAGCACAGCCTGTCCCACACGCAAACACACACTAATCAGTCTTACAGATCAAGAAGGCCTAAATTAAAAATACACTCATTGAAACTGGAATCGAGGAAGTGTGTGTAGGACCTGCACAGCGATGTAGAGCCCCGGCACGTTGAAGGACTCGAACATGATCTCTGCCGTGTACTCCCGGTTCTCTGGTGTGTTGAGTGGCGGCTCAGTCTGCAAACATGGAGAACAACACACTTACTCTTATGTCCTCATCATTCTCCATCAGTTACAATGTCAGGTTTAGTTTTTTGAACTTCACGACAACATTTGACAACAAACAGAAGGCAATAAAAACAGAATGTTAGAAGAATTCAACTATAACAAGGAACAAAGAACAAGTAAACAGGGGCTGAAGACAACAGACACATGACTGGTGGAGACCATAACAGAAGGAGTCATGTAGGATGACATTCACCAACTCTTTTCTTGGGAGGTACGGCTTTGCTGTTCTAAGCACCCTCAGAAGAAAACAAAAGCCCTTTTGATGAACCTCAACAGCCCCTAAAACAACCCAAACACCTGCAAAGGGTTAAGTGTTTAAGCGCTGACAAATCTCCCATATTTTCCACAGTTCCAGAGCAGCTGTTCTAACATTTCTGTGACAAGACACCAAGAAATTCGTGAGAAGCCCTGACTCAACCGTTTCAGAAGCTCTTCCAATTGGAAAATGAGTCCATTCAATTGATGAGATCAAATCCTCATGAAAACAAACAGCTAACATGGACTGAATAGTTTAAACGACAGTTTCTCCACCATTTCTGTTGTACAACAGGAAGTGCTCATAGGTGGCAACAGAACTGAGACCCTTAAATTAAATGCTGTGAACATGTGCAACACTTTCCACCTTTTCCACCAAATGCAAAGGGCTTTAGAAACTAGTGCTGTCGTGCAATTCATTTCTTTGCGCAATTAATGAATCTAATGAGTCTATTTTTAATCTAACCTAACAACTGCTGTGAAAAGCTTCATTTTGAGCAACTTTGATTGAAATTTGTGACATTGTGGCACAATTGAAGATTAAGATACATCATTATACATCACATTAGAACATTTATTTATCACAGCTTTTTTCAGCTCAAACAAAAAAAAAACCCATCAGGTTCAGACTAAGATTAGTCAATCATTATTGATTACGTAATATGATGTGCAATTTTTTCCCCAAAAGGTGATAGTGTGGGTACCAACAATGGAGGTTCGCGTCTTGTATGCTACCATATGCTGCATTCACAGACATTAAAAATGTACATGATTTTCAATTTGACTTTATGACATATAAAAATGTTCAAAGTAAGCTCTATGCCAGAACAAAAAAGCCATAATTTAGTTAAGTTCATTTAGTTAATAATAAGTTAGTTAAATGAAAGGGTTCCTGATTCGTCTTGTCACAAAAGCAGCTGTGTTGCTGCAAAGTTTTAAAAATTCGTTGCAGAGAACACAAGTGTGAAACATCCACATAATAAGTGAGTGTTTAAATGAATTTTTAACTTGACACCATTTTTCTTTGTTTCTGCCATTGCTTTGAGCTTTAGGCCTCTCCCTTTTTGTCTGGTGTACCTGCTGCTGCTACATCTCAGATGGTCCACGTTTGTCACATCAAGGTTAATTAGAAGATGAGGAGCAGCTTTGTCGATGCTCCAAGGAGATTGAAAAAGGAGCAATTTGGAAAACTTCTCTTATTCAAAGAAGCAGAAGTCATAACATCCAACACAATTTCAGCTTAAATGACTTCCAGAACAGATTCAAGCATAAAATCTAACTAAGTGTCCAAATGACTTCCAATCTTTCCAAAAAATACAGATGTTTCAGAACGGTCATTGCCACCCTGCCTGAACAGAAGCTTCCCGTCATCTTCATGTTTGCTGTTTGCAGTAAAAGTTCTTTGGAGTGCAGCAGGGAAACAACTCCGCTTCCTGCAGCAGATAGACATCTGGCAGCCGTAAGCAGGCATGATGCACAAACTTGGAATTGTTAACGCCCCACACCAAAACAGGTTGTGTTATCATCCTCAAACTTCCTTAACCCCCTTTTTTCTCCCCTATCTTTTGTATCCTTAGACCCCATCTCTAATATCGCCACTCTTTTTCTTTTCTGTCTGAGGCAACAAAAAGAACTACACAAATATAATTAATGTAAAAAAGTTTAGACTGAAATACAAAAGGGGTTTATATAAATATACCCCTTTTGTGTCTGAAGATTTATAACCTCTTGTTGTAACAGTAAAATCTGTCCAACATAAGAGGCCTTCAGCTCTGATCTGTTTGCTGTTGGACAGGACATGTTCAAGCCCAGAAAACCAGAAGGACATACATAAGGGGTTTCAAATGACTGCAAGCAAAAGTAAGTAAAACTGTACATGCTGAAACTCACCAGAAGAAAGTAATGGTCCTCAGGCTCCGCCCTCAGGTACTTAAAGATGATTTGTTCCATAAAGCGCTCCATCAGATCCCAGTCTTCCACAATTCCATGACGAATTGGCCACTGTTTGTTCAACGGTTTTGTTAGTGAAAAAACACTCACACTTATCAGGTTAGAAAATCTGGAAAAAAAAGTCTCAACATTTAGGAAACCAAAAATCTAAAACAAAAAAATGGTGCAAAGTATAAACAGAATCTAAATCAGCAAACATTTAATGATAAGAACATTCACTGAAGGCAATAGAAAGGTCCCCATAATTGATCCAAATAAAAACTTTTGAAATACATTTAGATATTTTTCCCTTTTCATGCATCAAATGTTTCTCCAAATGGAGCTAAAGGTGGACTTCGTCTGTCAAAGTGCCTCTACTGAAAATGGTCACCCATTGAATGGAGTGCAGCTGGTGTCGGGGTAGAGGATGCAGAATTAGATGGAGGAATCTGATTGGCCAAAAGTAAAAGACGGTTGAAGTTAGTGCAGCTGCTTTGTGTTAAAACGATAGCGTAGCATTGTATGATGCTTCAGCTTCATGGGCCCTGAACACTGGACATCGCAACCCCTTCCCTCATGTTCCAAACAGGAAGAACCTTCTGGTTCCAAGAAGTCAAATCCCATAAACTTCCATTGTGAAATAGACAGTTTTCATTTTATTTGTCAGAATAACAATCCTTGCTTGACACATTTTTCTTAGCATCACCTTTCTAATCCTATTTTTTTCCCCAAGATATTTTTCTTTATAGCAAGTTATTCAAGTTATAACTGACCAATCAGGTGCCTCAGTAAAAGCATGTGTTGCCCGCTGGCCCCACCTTGAAAATTAGCTTGAGAGCTTCTGCCAAGCTCACTTTCAATGGAAAAGTGTGGACTTTGAACAAGCTCACTCATGATCGGCAACTGTTTTTCCCTGAAAACAAGACTCAGACCAAGTCGGACCAATCACTGTCGTCTGTTTTAAAATGACTGCACATTTCAGGAAGCAATAGTGATGGGTTGGGCTTTGTTGAGAAAAACTAGTTCGTATGATCATAGAGTTCTCCGCTGTTTAAACGGCTCGGACAGTTGTAAAGGAGGTGGAACCGTCGGGAAATACTATCATCTTCTGCTAATTAATAACAAAGTTTACAATCTTGAAACAACAAACATACAGAAAATATACAAATTACATGAGTAAATATAATTCAAATGACTTAAGTATCATGTTGGACACAGAGGAAGTGATGTAATATTTGTTCATGTGCACAGAGTGATGGTGTAAACTCTGATGAGTTTCCTACTTTTCTTTGATCTCAGGTATGTGTGGTGCTTGTTCCGATCTCCAATGAACAGCGCCGTTCTTTTACTAACCACAGTTTGAATTCAACTAAAAAAATGTAGGAGCGGGTGAAGGCTACTTTAAAATAACTTGTTGTACTTGGAAGCCCTGCTTAGTGTACAGCAATAGAAGGCAAGAGAATCCATGTACAAAACAACCCATTGATGGAAGTTAAAAAACTGTCAAACTGAAGTAGTGTTTTGTGCACAACAGTTTAAATGTAACAGTGTTAATAGAACTGTGTTAATAAAGACTTTTAAATCTGAATACTGCAGATATAGAAGACTGAATGAACAGAAAACTGACATTTATTATTGGTTTATTTACTTATTGATTTTTAATTTGTTAATATATTTGTTGAGAGTTTTATTCGTAATTGTGTACCGTTAATAGTACAGTACATGTTCCATACAAATTTACTACCAAGGAAGGAATTTAACCGAGGAAGTTATACACAACTTGTTTACACCAGGGTCCTTGTTCATCTTATTTTGTGTTATAAAATAAAGAAACAAAAACTGAAAAGATTGGATTTGTTTACATTTCTAACTCAAATTAGCTTTGGCTCCCAGACACCCACAAGCTGCACGCACATGCACGCACATGCACGCACATGCACGCACATGCACGCACATGCACGCACGCTGAGGTTGCAGCCCAGACTCTGCCTTCAGTTACCCCAAGGTAAATTGAGTTTGAGACCGCTGGTCTAGAGTGTACCCAGTAGCAGCATCTGGCAGCAGAAACCTCTCTGCTCCAAAAGGGATACAGCGGGTTGAGAGAATGGATGGAAGTTCAGGAGAAAAACTATGGACCGATTCATTATATTGATGTGTTATCTACATGCCGTCACTGAAAACGTCACATGCCCAAACTTCCGTCCTTGATTGGTTGATGAAAAGCGGCAACCTAACCAAAGTCTAAAATACAGTGGCTTGTAAAAGTATTCATCCCCCTGAGACAATACTTTGTTGAACCCCCTTTTGCTGTAATTCCAGCTGCAAGTCTTTTGGGGTTTGTCTCTACCAGCTTTACACATCTAGAGACTGAAATCTTTTTCCATTCTTCCTGCAAAACAATTCAATATGAGTCAGATTAGATGGAGATCGTTTGTGAACAGCAGTTTTCAGATCACAGATTCTGGATTGGATTTAGGTCTGGACTTTGACTGGATCATTCCAACACATGAATCCGTTTCATTTTTATCATTCCATTGTAGCTTTGGCTTCATGTTTAGGGTGGTTGTCCTGTTGGAAGGTGAATCTCTGCCTCAGTCTCAAGTGTTGTTCAGACTTCAACAGGTTTTCCTCCATTATTTCTCTGGATTTGGCTCCATCCATCTTCCCATCCCCTTTACATTTAGACTAAAAAGTTCCATTTTGTTTTCATCTGACCAGAGCATCTTCTTCCACACGTTTGCTGGTCATTCTCATGGTTTATGACAAACTGCAAACAGAACTTCTTGTGGTTTTCTTTTAACAATGGCTTTCTTCTTGCCACTCTTCCATAAAGTCCAGATGTGTTCAGTTCACGTCTGATGGTTGTTCTATGGACAGATTCCTCCACCTGAGCTGTAGATCTCTGCAGTTCATCCAGAGTCATCATGGACTCCTGGCTGCATCTCTGATCAGTGTCTTTGTTCAGTCTGTTAGTTTAAGTGGACGACCATGTCTTGGTAGGTTTGCAGTTGTGTCAAACTCTTTCCATTTGTGGATGATGGACTGAACAGTGGTTTTGTGCGATGTTTCAATGTCTCCACAACTTTCTCCCTGACCTGTCTGGTGTGTTCCTTCCACTTCATGATGCTGTTTTCTCCCCAATATTCTCTTGACAAACCACAGACTGTCACAAAACAGCTGGATTTGGAGACTGAGATGAAATGACACACAGATGGACTCTATGAAGTCATGAAGTCAACATTTGATCAGTCACCAACCATCAAGCAACTTCTGAAGACAATTAGATGCACTGAGAGAAAAGGAGCTGATTACTTTTGTACACTGAACTTTTCAGTTTTTTATTTATAAAAAATGGAACAAGTGTGTGTTACTTTGTGTTGGTCTTTCACATAAAATTCCAATCATATATATTTATGTTTGTGGTCATAATGTGAGAAAGTGTGGAGAAGTTCAAGCGGGATGAATACTTTTGCAAATCACTGTATGACTCTGGCTGCGCTGAGCCGCTCTAATCGCTCCAATCAGAACCTCAAATTGACTAAACAGTTAAACTGTTCGCCTCTGCCGCACGAATCCGTTTGATGTGAATGCAGCTTCAGTCTACATTTTGATGGTAACCTCTCTCTCCAATCAGTAGTGAGCATGTTAGAAGGCCACACCCCTTCCGTACTTCCCATTGGGAACACGAGCGGGGAAAGGTCCAGTTCTAACAGTCGATGAGTTCAACACAGCGCAAAGGGTCAGCTGCTCTGCCCGGGTCATGTACCTTAGTGGAATATGAGGGTTTATCCACAGCTTCATCACCGATGAAGAAATCCAGGTCATCCACCCCCTTCATCATCCTCCGCTGGGCCTGGTCTCCCACCTTAGCTGACTCCTTGATGGCAATACCTTACAAGTTTAAAGACAAAGACAGAGGATATCCACTTGATTTGTTGACACAGAATGAAAGCCGACAGAAGAAAAGCTTCTGTTAGGATTTCTTTTGGGGGGGTACAGATACTCACATGATGGAACAATGAACTGTGGCTCTGTGTTCCCTGCATAGCCCAGTTTAGTGTACCTGCAGAGGAAAGAGCTGCTGTGAGGTTTTTTCTCAACACACCCTTCTGTTCTCCCACTAAACCAGATCAGAGATGATCAAAATGCTCTGTGTGCTCTGATCCTTTCTGTTTTTCTGCGCTCTCCCACAGCTCCACGGCAAATGTTCTCCTCACACCTGAAGAAAACAGGCTCTATTTTCTAAACTCCACATCAGTCACAGGGTCAACGAGGGAAAACGAATTCCACAATGTTGTTCTCGCTTTTGTTTTCTAAACTGACTTGATGTACATGAAGCTCTCCTCAACAAACAACTATTTCAGGGATTTGTTCTCAAAATGATCCAATGCTGTTGCACCGAACATGAGGACAGCTACAGGAAGACCCTAAAATGAGAAACAGATGAGAGCAGCTGTGGGCAGCGTCACATTATGCTGCTCACACAACAGGGAAGCCCCGGTATACCCACTTTAACCTGATATGACAAGTTCTAACTAAGCATGTGCACGTCAGACACAGCTGAACCAGGAGAGCGCCACACGCTCAAGTAGAAGAGAAGAAACTGAAGTTCTGATGGTTGCATCCTGTAATGAAAGCAGTCCTGTCAGACATTATGTCAGAGGTTTGTTTGCTCCAACATCTGAGGCAAAGGAACGCAATTTAAACTCCACAAACAAACTGGGGCCAGCTTCTGCACCTAACTCAACCATGCACCAGCATGCACCAGCATGCACCACCACGCGCCAGCATGCACCACCACGTGCCAGCATGCACCACCATGCGCCACCACGCGCCAGCACGCGCCAGCACGCACCACCATGCACCAGCATGCACCACCACGGGCCAGCATGCACCACCACGCGCCAGCATGCACCACCACGCGCCAGCATGCACCACCACGTGCCAGCATGCGCCACCACGCGCCAGCATGCGCCACCACGCGCCAGCATGCGCCACCACGCGCCAGCATGCACCACCACGCGCCAGCATGCACCAGCATGCACCACCACGCGCCAGCATGCACCACCACGCACCAGCAGGCACCACCATGCACCACCACGCGCCAGCATGCACCAGCACGCACCAGCATGCACCAGCACGCGCCAGCATGCACCACCACGCGCCAGCATGCACCACCATGCACCAGCATGCACCACCACGCGCCAGCATGCACCACCACGCGCCACCATGCACCAGCATGCACCACCACGCGCCAGCATGCACCACCATGCACCAGCATGCACCACCACGCGCCACCATGCACCACCATGCACCACCATGCACCACCATGCACCACCATGCACCACCATGCACCAGCAAGCCATGGTGCAAATGTATGGCTCCCCCATGAAGAAAAAGACAGAACAGACAATCCAGTGCAAACCAGGAATGTGTTTCAACTGTAAAAACGACGATGGGATTCTTCTAAGATTTTTCTTCAGCGTAAATCACAGTAAGTATTTCAACTGAAAATGTTTCCCTTCATGCCAACACGCTTGGTGTGGCTCCAGCTTCCTGTCTCCTTGTTCATTTCTCTTACTTTTGTTGGTAAACTCCTGTATTCACTACTGAGAAGTGTCTAAATGATTCTAATTAAGACTGGATCATGTATTTTAGTTTGAAAATCAAATGCATAAATGATGTAGACAGTGAAACATGTATTACATGCACAACAGTGGTAGTACTATTTCAGACTAGTCTGCAAAAGTAAAATGTTACCAAAAAATGAAAATAATAAAACATGTGAAGAAGTGCTTGGTAGCAGCTCTTCTTGCAAACATTCCTGCAGCAAAACCGTGTGGCTCTGCTAAAAGATCTTCTGCATTTTTACTTCTTCTTCACATCATCCATAACTCCCTACACACTTGAACCAGACCAGTCACCAGCTGACTATGATCCTCAAACCAGGACGTGGTGATTTAGCTAGTGAAGCAAAGATCTGCTGAAAACAGGTTAACAAGCAGAAGTTGCTTCTTTAACAGAACTGAGCAGAAGTTAGCAAACTGTGGTTTCAGGAACTTTTGATTGGATTTTTAGTCACGTTATTATTTGATACGTTTGTTCTTCTGAAGTGTAAATTCATGCCAGAACACTGGTGCAGGATTTGAAACATTTCCTGTTCATTAAAAAAGATATCTACCAGCAGAAAGAGAAACCTCCTGAGGGATCTGAGCAAAGGCTTCTGCAGCTTCTCTGAACCACTGCTGTCTTCCACCATCCAAAGCCTTCCTTGGGGTAGAATCTGCTGTGAAGAGGTGGTTTACCCCAACACAGCTGTGAAGGAGGAGCCAGGATCAGGTGAGAGCTGGGGTCTGCATCAGGGAAACGCAGGTAAAGATGGAAACTGCAGAAGCATCAGCTCTGCTCTCAGTTCAGACCAGACCATATATGGAAGAAAAAGCCTGGACGAGGAAGCGCAGGTTGTATAGGAAGTTGCAGTGCGCACGCGCAGCTCAGCATATGTGAGCAGACTGATGCTTTCGCGTTTGGAAATGACGGTCCGTTTACAGAAAGCTGAGCGGGAGGTGTCGCTTTGACACCCCCGTCTGTGTCTGCTCCGGACCCGGCTTGGACCCGGCGTGGACCCGCCGTTCCTTCATCAGTCAAAAAACCCCCCCAGACTCCGATGATGACCCTCCCTGACAGTCCCTGACAGCCGAGCCCCCTCCCGTCTGCAGCTTACCCTGTGCCGCAGTCGACCACGCACGCCGGTAACCGTCCAGCCATGACCGCGCGGGCCGCCGTTCGCGCAGAACCAGCGAATACTGGAGGTTTGTCCGCGGGAGGACTCGGAAAGCCGTCACAGGCGGAACCTCAGCCGCACACAAGCTTCCCACTTCCGCACTCAGCTTGTGGCGCGCGCGCGCCGGGGGGGTCAGGATGCCAGCGAACGGGCGGAGCAGCCGGGGGCGCGCGACAGTCGAGCGACCGCGTAACACCGAGGATCAGTTTGAAAGCGTGTATCCCTGCTAACACAGCCTGTCCCCGCAAATCCAAATCCAATGAAAAACTTTCTTCTAACCGCATGAACCCGCACATCACCACGTCACTGAGGCGCCATCGTCCACCGCAGCCGCAGATTAGTGTCTGCAGTTTCACAAACATTATAGTCCGTTTTTAATCTGTTTTTCTGAAACACGCGTTCATGCTGGACACGCTTTTTCAAAGAGTTGTACTTTTCTCTCTTGACATTGACTTTAACACAGTGAACGTGCGGTGATGTTCACGGCTGGTGAGTCAGTGACGTCATCAGTCAGCTTTCCAAACATGAACCTATAGGACCGGGGGAAAGAAAAAGGAATTATTTATGTTTCTGGTCTTTTTAATATGAATGGGTACCCTCTAAACTATGAAAGGTTTTCGTAAACCAAAACCTTTCCTGTAACAAACAGAGAATTTAAGAGTGTAATGAATGCCATCCCCTCAGGTTTACTTCAACTAATGACCTCTCACCTGGATTATTAAACTATAAGTAAAATAGAACCTCCTTTGACAATTAATGGAATTGATATTCTAAATATAAAATGCAATAATAAACATATCCGTAACACATTCTGTGAAAAAAGGAACACCATACCTGGAGTTATTTATTGGAATCATATACTGGTAAATATTACGTGGAATAAAGCTTGGATTCTATCTGAAAAATGCTGCATTAATAAAAGAAACAAAGAAATACATTAAAAAATCTTACATAATATTTATCCAACAAATATGTACATCGCCAAATTTTCAGAAATTGATTACAACTGTAGTTTTTGCAGCAACTCCCCTGAATCAATCCTCCACCTTTTCTATACCTGTGCATTTTCTTTTGATCTTTGAAAGGAAATGGAACGCTTCATAAACAATACATTTAAAATCATTTGTGTCATAGAGTTTGCTGGTATAATTACCTGCTTTTCCTTTAAAAAAAAAAAAAAAAACACAAAAAATACTGTCAATGTACTGCTCTTGCAAATCAAATTTTATTTACACAAATGCAGAATTATAAAACATTCTCCTAATTTCTTTGGTTGTATGTCTGAATTACACCAATGTTATAATACCGTCAAAGAAATCCTTAACCCCAAAGCGTACCACACAACCGAACTTTGTTCTTTCCTGCTTAATAACTGATTTTGTTTTCTCCTGTTTAATTTTGCTGATTGATATGTTGCCATTTTTTGATTTTGATGTATTTTACTTACATCTCCCCAGATGTAATTACTTGAATTATTTTATGTTAAAATATTGTTTTTAATGTCATTGTTTGGATGCGCTTGTCCATATGTTCTGTAAATATGTTCGGATTCAATAAAAAATAAAAAAAAAATTTAAAAACCCCACAGAATCGGGGAGAGGCAGTTGGATTTGGACATTCGGCAGAGATTCTTTCAGGGAACACTACGACACTCGAGCTGAAAGCAGACAGTCGAGCGGATTGTACTGGAAGAGGCGTCAACAAACAACAGTTTTCAAGAGAAAGGGAATCACTGATATGATCTTTCCCCAGAATTCCAGCACCACGGAAGCTAAAGGGATACAAACATTATATCTATCATATCCTGTCCCTCACAAAGCAAAAGAAACAACCTTCAAAATACTGAATGATATTTCCCCTTCAAATGATTTCTACGTGCTGGCTTTAACTGGCACCAAGATCTTTGTGTCTTCAGTGGAAATGACGAAGAAACTGTGGAGCATCTGTTCTTTCCATGTATTCATGCTCAAATGTTTTGGTCTTTCTTTCATTATTGACTGGAAACAAAAAATATAATCATGAACCCTTTAAACTGGAATGCTGTTAAAATTAGACCACCGTTAATGGATAAAAAATTGAACTCTCTGATTAACTTATTAATTATGATTGCAAAGTATTTTATACAGAATTGTAAATTCTTAAAGGTGAAACCTCACATGACTGGATCATTACACTCTCAATCTATTCTCCAAATCTTTCTGTCTCATCTTTGTTACTGATGATTTTGATAGATATGACGTGATTGTTTGTGAAACGTTTGTGAAACGCAGGAGGTGTCGGTCATATTTAGGGACCGTCAACAAATTCCATACATTTTTAATGTACATTTATTTTGTGTTTTTCTTCAATAGCTTTTAGGTTTTTGGAACCAACTGGTCCAAATCAGTCTAGAATTGTAAAAGCGATTACCACTATCAGGGTCAATTTAGTTTAGATTTGCTTTACACTAAAAAAGGGGAAAAGCCTCAAAAGTTCATGTTAACTGTTGTCCCCGATAGTACTTATTCAGTTTTACTATTCTAGAGTGATTTGGACCTGTTGGGTCCAAAACCTTAAATGTACAAAACCTTTAATGTACAAAAAATGTACATTAAAAATGTACGGATTTGGTTGACGGTCCCTAGATATGAACTCTAGCGTTTACCGAAACCGACTGTCTTTGTTTTCAGCTCGAGTGTCGTAGTGTTTCCTGAGCGAATCTCTGCCGAATGTCCAAATCCAACTAACTTAAGCTCGATCCCTACATAGTAGCTTATTGAACATTTGAGTAGCAGCAGTTAAAGTGTGTTGTTTAAATTCAAACTTTTTTTCATTTACAAACTGTAACAGAGAAAAAAAATCCACAAAAATCATTATTATTGACTTACTTTCAGTTATGTTAAGTCTTACTTGTAGTTGAGTCCGTGTGTCGCTCTCTTGTTTTCTGTCTGTGGTCTCTCCTTCTAAAGAAACGTATTCATAACCTGTTTGTAGAAGTCTTCCTTTTCTTTCTTCAGTTTGAAAAGTCTTTCAGTCTCAGTGGAGATCACTAGCAGTGAATGTCTAAACACATTTTTGAGTTTAGGGGTTTAAAAACGTTGTCCTCCATTTAGAAAATGATGCTAAACATGTGAAAGAATAACTGGACGCTGTACTGGACCTGCTGCCTCTAATTCTATCATCTTTATCCGCGGTGTCACATTCTCCGGGATCACCGGCGCCCTCTGCCCTGAGCAGAAGAAGGTCATCATAGAAAAGATATGTCTAAAGAAATGTTTGGTTTTGATTTGTAACTAAAAGAAGTATATTCATTTTATTTCATTTATGCATTTCTAAGCTGTATTTTACTGGGTAGGCAGAGCCTCACCTGACTGCACGTCAGTCCTTGTAAAAAACATGCATTTCCGCTTCAAATTTAAAAGAAGTTTTCCATGATAAGTCTTTCAGGTTAGGCATTGTATAAACTCGGGAACTTACATTCAAAAATATTCATTTAACAAAAGGAAGCACAAAGAGAATCAAACAGGTTCAAAAAATAAAACAGAAAAAGACTTGAGAGTGTGTAAATGTCAATGACTCAGATATAGCTTATTTATAAGTCATTGGTAACAATATTTTACCTCACTTATATTTGCTCAGTGAAGTGCGGCTCACAGTAACATTTCATATCCTTTGCCAACCATGGTTTATTTGATTTTGGCTTGAACAAACTAGAAGAGCAAAGAGATTTATCGGCATCAAGTGGGACATTTAAATGTACTGTGTCATTTGATATGGTTATTTATATCATTAATTACGTAATGCAGACTTGATAGTATGTTTTAAAAAGGCGGTTTTCTGCTCCTTTAGAGTATTCCGTAATGTTTGAGCAGTTCGCGCGCTCTATGCGCGCTCCACGGCGGTTTTTGTTCAGGCGATGTTTTAGCCCGAAAACACGTTGCATTTTCATTCAGGCAAAATAAAGCGGCAGCTTCCGGGGTCTTGAGCGTCATCCAACACACGTGCCCTGTGCCACCATGGCGGACCTCCAAATGAAACTGCTCCGTAAGAAGATCCAGAAACGGGCCGAGAGGAACAAAGAGCGCAAACTGAAGAGAAGCCGGGAGGAGATCCAGGAGGAGGCCGGTAGGAGAGCCCGCGGATCCGGTTCGAACGGTGTTTGTGCGCCGGTCGTTCAGTTCGAGCTGCGCACGAGCTTCGGGTCTTTAACCACATTTGATTTGCGTGAACTCTTTGCGTTTTGAATAGAGCCAGAACTGCCCAACATCCGATTCTTTTTGTACTCCGAGACCCGCATGAGCTGCGGTTCGATACCGCAGTGAAACCTTCGGTCCTCAGGTTCTGTCCGTCTCGGGAAGGAACGCGTCCATCATGTCGTGATAGATCTCCAGACCAGGACCCTCAAACTGTTGGCCCGCGGGCCATATGCGGCCCCCCACCTTAACATGAAAGTTTAATGTTAGTTCGGCCCGCGAGTTCTGCATGAATGGCTCTCTACAAACGTGTTGTGGAGCTGACGAACTATCCAACCACGATGGGAATACGGCTCCTGGGGGCGGGTCACTGGGGTGGGGGTGGGGGGACGGTGGGACATTAGGCTTGATGGATGGAAGCAGGACAGCTGATACCCCCTCCATTTGGATGGAGGTTCAGGCAGTCTGATTGCTACATGTGGAACACTTGTTCATATCTCCGTTCTGTTACTAACTACAGTTTAACCATGAAAACAGAAGAGTGGTGGCTGACTACTTTAAAGAACTTCTGACCAGGGTTAAAATGTGCTAAAAGTAGTAAGAAAGGCAAAAACAGTTATTGAATTTTGTTTCTCCCTTAGTAATTTGGCAACCGTTCAGTTGGGATGCAACTGACCTTAGGTCTGCAAGCGGAGTGGTTGATTCACCCAAAGTCCAGTCTCGTTTACAAAAGAGAACACGAAAACGAGACCAGTCCAGGACTGGAGTCCGTATCTTTGTCCACCACAAAAAAGTGTAAACTTCAGTCTAACCTCCAAAAGAATAAAATCACTTGAAGGTACATATGGGGGGGGCAGTCTCCACGGCAACTGTAAACGTTTATCGCATGCAGACTTTCCTGCACAAACTTCCCCCAATCACATCACATTAAATACAAAACGTTTCATCTTGTCACCTAAAAGATCAGTGAGAAATTAAAAAAATAATACATTAAGAAAGTGACTATTCACACACAGTTTTCTAAATATGTGTGGTCAGTGTTAAGCTTCTTTCCTGGCCGTTTATGGTTAGGGTTGGGATTAAATACATCCAAAATGGGGGGGATCCATCCCCAGGAGAGCACTGCTGTTGTGCCAAGCTACATTCCTCCTGCCAGAATGTTATCCCGCTCTCAGGCATTGTTGATTTCTAGCGTAACTAGAGCTGGGCGAAATGATCAGAAACTAGAATCTACTTTTTCTTTTTTTTTAAAAGCAAAATCTGATTCTTGATTTAAATTGACATTTTATTTCTCCCTTCTTTCACTTTTTTTTTAGAAAAACTAGAAAAAAAGAATATATTATACAGAAACTATTTTATTTGAGCATCTGCTTTGGAAATCTGCTCAAACACAAAGTTCAACTCAATGCAAGCTGTAAACATGTTTGTAGATCCATGCAGCAGATGTTTAGTGAACTAGAGCTAGCTTAAGAGTCTCATAAAGAGAAACTCTTCTCATCCGTTCCAAGTGTTGAAACTAATTTGTCGTACTCCCACTTTTAGCATCTACAACCTTCAAGCAGGCTTTGGTTTGATGCTTCAGGTTTGAAGTCACAACCCCACTGGCAGTGTTGGGGTAACGGATTACAAAGTAACAAATTACTGTAATGTAATTACTTTTATCAATAACAGAGTAATGTGACAAGATACAGTTCAAATTTCAGTATTAATTACAGTTACTGGACTATAGAAACATTTGTTACTTCATTACTTAGCTTTTGTAGGCTCTGACATCTCGTTAGATGAAACAAAAACGCAGATTTGTTTAAAACTAAACTGAGTAATTGCTGCATACGTGCACGCATGTGCTCACAGAGTCACGGATCGGTCAAAGTACAGACATGTACTCATTGCTTTAGTCAAGGTGCTTTCCAAACTTGTTCAAAGATGAGACCAAAAGAGACGCTGTCCTGAAAGGAGTCCTGTCATCTCAGCAGAGCAGCATATGATCAGCAGAGCAGAAATCCGCCTCTGATGTGTTTGTTACCAATGAAATAACTCTAAAGCCGCTCTTTGGAGTGAAAGACAGGAGTCCGCTCCTTCCTGGGACTCTGAGACGATTATTTTGATATTAATTCACCCTTTCTTTTTTGCTTTCTTTTTCTCTCTAAGCTGCACGCCACTGATCAATATGAGTTTGTGCTCAATGCGCTCTGTGGAGGCGGGTGGGGGGGTACATAGTTTGGTAGACCTGCAGCCGTGCAGAACTGTGCACAAAAGACAGATGTAGAGAGAGAGAGAGACTGATGCAGTTGATGCAACTCATTATAATGGAATACATGAAGTTGTCCAGAATGAACATGGAGACATTTAATAGTTTTTTGTGTTTTCAAAAACTGGCTTGATTGCACATTTGATAGAGATGAATACAGAGATGAATACAGAGATGAATACAGAGATGAGAATAACAGTATTTTCCACATCTGACTCTGAGTTGTAGCATAGACCACATTTGTTGTAACAGTAACTTATTTTTGTGTCATTTTTCACACTGTTGTCTGAATTCAAATGAAGCAGGTTATGCCTTCAGCCGTGTTCATACCTTCCACAAGATTATTGCTTTAAAAATGTTTTTTTTTTTTTATTATTTATTTTATTGTATTTTACTTAGCTTTTTTTAACCAGATAAGTCAAACTGAGATTAAACATTTATTCTTCAAAGGAGCTCTGTTAAATGAAAGACAAGAGGATAAGGTTTGTGTGAAGCTGTTTTTCCCCTGAGAACTTCTTATGAGTGGAAATAAAGTAAAGTAACCAGTAGTGAATTACTTTTTCAAATGAGTAAAGTAATTTCATTAAAATTTGGATCCAGTAACTAAGTAAAGTAATCATTTACTTTTTAGAAGTAATTTACCCAACAAGTATAAAGAGTATGAACACATCTTTAATGTGATCTAACTGAAGCTGTAATGAAAACATGTTGAGAAAACAAGGACGGATTTACTATAGGAGATCAGATGGACAGAAATGCTCTTTTCCTTATTCTGCCTCCAGTTGATTCATTTTGATATGAAATCATAGTAAAAACAGCCTAAAAGCATTTTAACAGTAAAGATGCAGCGCTCTCATGGGGGAGGGGGCGTTTTCAGCTCAACACTGCCTCTGTAATGTTAGATAATGTTGATAAAGTTTCATTCAAAGTGGATTCACGTCGATTGTTGTATTTAGAAAATACATTTTTGATGAATGTTCCATGAATTAAGTTTGTTGTTTTTCTCCTCCATGCCTTACAGTTCGCTCCGTGAAAACATTCTCTGACTTTAAATCAGTAACAAACTGGTTAGCATAGCATATAGCGCTAGCATGCTAGCGTCAGTGTGAACAGCACACTAATGTTCATCTTTTTTTATGTTTTAAATGTACATTTTTAAAAATTTGAGAAGACTAGAATTTAAAAAAAAATCTGGTTGAAATTGTCAATGACTCCCAGACACCCACGAGCTGCACGCGGGTCCTTGTGTGCTGAGGCTGCGGCCCAGCCACACTCTGCTTTCAGTGGTCCCAAGGAAAATTGAGTTTGAGACCCCTGAAGAAGTGTCCATGTTCAGCTCCTAAACTTCTGTGTTGCAGAGGGATTGAAAGGAGGCTCCGACAAGCTGGAAGAGGAGTTGTGTGTGGAGGAAGAGGAGTCCAGTGCTGGACTGAAGAAGAAGCAGAAGGTTGAAGGGCCAGCAGAAGATTGTGCCACAAAGGGAAAAGGTCAGAAGAAAAAGAAAAAAAGAAACATTGATGTTACTGATGGATCTCCAGGTAATGGTTGAAAGAGGTTCAAACAAAGATCTCATGGTGTTTTTGACTCTGACTGTAAATGGAAATAAAACGTTGTTCTTCAGCTGAGAAAACAAGCAAGACTGTGGTAGATGAAGAGGACAAGGCCACACGAGGACATGGGGAAGAAGTGGAAGATGAGAACGCTTCAGAGGAGGAGGTTGTTGAGGATGAAGACCAGGCTGAACTGCCTTCAGGTTTAACAGGTATTGAACATAGAAACATGAGCCACTGTGAACAAGTCTGAATCCGACCCAAATGCAATGATTGTCTACTTGTTTGGGCATCATATGCTGTCCTAGCTAGACATAATTAGAATGAACATAGTCGATGTCTGAAAGAGCAAACAGACATGCTCAAACTGAGCTTTATTGATGGCAGTCATAAAAATCCAGATTGTCTTAGTTAGGTCAGATCAACTTCACTATATATTGAAGTAAGTCTGAGTGGAGAGGAAGGAGACCGGAACACTTGATGGTGATGTTCAGTCTCAAGTGGTGGACTGGTGTTTCAGGGGCATTTGAGGACACATCATTTGAGTCTCTGGCGGATCTGGTGAGTGAGGCCACGCTTAGGGGAGTGAAGGAGATGGGCTTCCAGCACATGACTGAGATCCAACACAAAACCGTCCGCCCCCTGCTGGAGGGAAGGTACCATGAGTGCTTATATGACCAGGAGATCCGACAATCTGTGTGTTTAGTGTTGGGTTGATGCTAAGCTGTTTGCCGTGTTCTGCAGGGATGTTCTGGCTGCTGCCAGGACAGGCAGTGGGAAAACATTGGCTTTTCTCATCCCCTCCATTGAGCTCATTTACAAATTGAAGTTCATGCCCAGAAATGGTGAGTTTCTAAGTGAATGATGAGACTGTCACGCTTTCTGCGGAACCCTGAACCTGCCACCTCCTTCAGGTACGGGTGTAATAATCCTCTCTCCGACACGCGAGCTGGCCATGCAAACGTACGGTGTCATGAAGGAGCTGATGACCCACCACGTTCACACCTATGGGCTGATAATGGGGGGCAGCAATCGCTCAGCTGAGGCCACCAAACTGGCCAACGGTGTTAACATTCTAGTGGCCACGCCTGGCCGCCTGCTGGACCATCTCCAGGTGAGCTTTGTGTGGATTCAGTTATTGAAGTTTGGGATGTTTGTTTGAAGTTTTCTACATTTGTTTTGAGAAATGTGCTCCCCCTCTCCTCAGAATACTCCGGGCTTCATGTTCAAGAACCTGCAGTGTCTGATAATCGATGAGGCTGATCGGATCCTGGAAGTGGGCTTTGAAGAAGAACTGAAGCAGATCATCAAACTGCTGCCGAGTATGAATCTCATTCCTGCCTGGTTTCTGCAGAGCCCCCATGTCAGGGGGCTAGACCCAACAGGACACTCAAGCACCTTTGACATACAGTGGGTCACAAAAAGAATTTGTTAGTCACAGATCCTGCAAGTCACCCTCCCAATGTGCTGAGAGAGGTCCATAATGATGTTCATCATAGATACACTTCAGGTGTGAGAGATGGAATGTAAAAAAAGTCCAGGAAATCACATTGTAGGATTTTTTTTTTCTTTTAGTTTCTTCTCGAAACAGTTCGTCTTTCCTCAACTTAGCTCATTTATTGGCCTCACACCTGTTTGAACTGGTAATCTGTATAAAACACACCTGTTCACACCCTTAAACAGTCAGGCTGCTGATCCAGATGAGGACTGGTAGAAAGTCATGAGATGAGTTGAGACATAAATTGAACTCAGTGGTATAAATGCCAGTCGCTGTGTTAGGAGGACAAAGAATGCTGAGCTGCACCCCACGAACACCATACCCACTGTGAAGCACGGAGGTGGAAGCATCATGCTTTGGTGCTGTTTTTCTGCAAAAAAAAAAAAACCCAGGATGACTGATCTGTAGTAAGAGATGGATGAATGGGGAGATGTCCATGAATTTGCAGAACCTGTGACTGAAAAATCCCTTTTTGCCCTCTGCATGACGAGTGACTGAACTCATTGAAATGTGGTCAGATGAATGGAGGCTCATGGAAACAACCTTCACAGTAATATGATACATGTTGCTTCTCGCACTGACGGACTTTTCCAGCCTGAATACATCCTAAGTTTGGAGGCTTGCCTTTGATTGCAGAGAGGAGGCAGACCATGCTGTTCTCAGCCACTCAGACCAGACGTGTGGAGGACCTGGCTCGCATCTCCTTGAAGAAAGAGCCTCTGTACGTCGGTGTGGATGACAACAAAGACAAAGCCACAGTGGACGGACTGGAGCAGGTGCTGTCAGACTCATCTGACCTTCGTCTCTCAGGAAATGGACTGGTGGTTGAGGTCGATGTCTTGTTTTTTCTCTCAGGGTTATGTGGTGTGTCCATCAGAGAAACGCTTCTTGCTGCTCTTCACCTTCCTGAAAAAGAATCGCAAGAAGAAGCTGATGGTCTTCTTCTCTTCCTGCATGTCTGTCAAATTCCATTATGAGCTGCTTAACTACATCGACCTTCCTGTCATGGCCATCCATGTAAGTTCAGACACGCCTGCAGCTGTCACTCTTCACATTCCAAACAGGGCAGTTCTAAACTTCAAACCCCCTAAGAAATCAAATAAACGGACTCTGGTAATGTTTTTAAGATGATAAAATCCTGTCTTCATGACGTTTTTAATATGTGGAATAAAATTCAGTTCAGACTCAAAAAATACGCTCCGGTTTCTCGCACAGTGAAAAGATTTAAAATTCTGCAACTTTGGTAAAATCATGTCTCTTGTCTTCAGGACCAATGATTAAAACTTCAGTTTTGTTTGTTAAGCAACATGGTTTCTGTATTTCCAAACTTAGTCTTTTGCGAGTTCCCTGTACACCCAGTGGTGTACTTCTCTTTTCAGTGATTTGCAAAAGTTTTCATCCTCGAGTTTCTCCACATTTTCTCACATTATGACCACAAACATAAAGATATTTGATTGGAATTTTACGTGAAAGACCAAGAAAAAGTGACGCACACTTGTGAAGTGGAAAGAAAATTACAATTAAAACAGAGCTCAAACCCAGACTAACAATCCAGAAGTCCATCAAAGAGTTCAAAACAAAGATTACGTCATTTCTTTTCCTACTTTGCATAAAAGAAAACACAGAAAACGCATTTGTCTAATATCTGTAAACTAAAGAGGAGCTGTTAATGTAAAGTCCTCGTTTACTATGCTGTTGTGCTGTCACGGCGGGTGGGGCGCGTCATTTCTGAACCCTCTTATTAAGGGCGATGATGTTTCAGGGAAAGCAGAAGCAGACCAAGCGAACCACCACCTTCTTCCAGTTCTGCAACGCAGACTCAGGCATCCTTCTATGCACGGATGTGGCAGCCCGAGGGCTCGACATCCCAGAGGTGGACTGGATCATCCAGTACGACCCCCCAGACGACCCCAAGGTTAACATTCAGATCAGTCCGCCTTAAAAGACTTGGAAGCCTAGAGGTGTTCATTTCCTCATCGAGTGTACACGCTGTCCCCAGGAGTACATCCACAGGGTGGGCCGGACTGCCAGAGGCATCAACGGGAGAGGCCACGCCCTCCTGATCCTGCGGCCAGAGGAACTGGGGTTCCTCCGTTTCCTTAAACAAGCTAAGGTAAACATCAACACCATTCCTGGTTCCTGCTGAAAGTGTGATGGACAGCTCTGATTTTTTAAATCATGTCCTTGTGTTGTTTAGGTTCCTCTGAGTGAGTTTGAATTCTCCTGGAGTAAGATCTCTGATATCCAGTCTCAGGTAAGAAATCCACAGTTTAATGGTGGATTTTTCGGTGTTTAAAAGAGGAGTTCTAGCAGCCACTCAAACTCCACCTGCAAGCACTGCTGCACCGGAGTTTTTGGATATTGTAAAATCTGCAGCTTTGCAGTATCTTTAGATGTTATGTGGTTTGAGATTTTAGTCGTTTGTCTGGTTTCCAAACTCTTCCTCAGCTGGAGAAACTTATCGAGAAGAACTATTATCTCCACAAGTCAGCCCAGGAAGCCTACAAGTCCTACGTGAGAGCGTACGATTCTCACTCCCTCAAGCAGATCTATAGTGTCAACACACTCAACCTCCCCATGGTGGCGCTGTCCTTTGGCTTCAAGGTTCCACCCTATGTGGATCTTAGTATCCTTACATTTCTTGTTTCTTGTGTTTTGTGTGGAGGTAAAGACTGTTTGTGTTCTGAGGTTCACAAGGGCTTAATCAAGAGAGGTTATGAAAGCCCCACAGAAGTGCTTTTGTGTCCTTAACCCCACTTCCTTCAGACGTCCACAGCAGCAAAGGCGTAAAGCTTCAGAAGAGAGGCGGAGGTGGCGGCTTTGGATACCAGAAGACCAAGAATGTACAGAAATCCAAGATCTTTAAACATGTCAACAAAGGAAGGAGTGATAAAAGGCAGTTCTCCCGCTGACCCATCGTCTCATACCTTCATGTACATTTCTGCTCTGAATGAGGGTTTTCTCCTCGTTTCCACATCTGAGTAACTTCTGACACAGTTTAACTGCTGCTTCCATGTCTGTCCCGCTCAGCTTTGAACATAATAAAGTACTCGACCAAAAAACAGCCTTTCTCAGAAAAGAACTTTAATCAAGAGGATGGCTTTCAAAGGTGAGGACGCTTGCGCTGTTCATTGTTCTAGCTCTTGATTTGAGAACATTGGGGTTCATTCTAAAAGAACCACCTGAGCCAGTGCTTGGAGGTTCTACTTGCTGGAATAGAACAAGTTTAAGTGCAGTTGCAGATACAAGTTCACAGCTTCACACTTCATGAAATACAGCATCTGACAGGGGTTCAGTGTTTGAATCAGACATATAAATACAAACAAAACATCAAGATTCAGTAGATAATCTTTCTGAAGAACACAGAACATTTTCTAGAGATGTTTGATGGAAGAGCTCCACATAAACCCAGTTGATGACCATCTCAGAGAAACAGCAGTCATGGGCTGGTCATCGCATCACGTCACACCTTCATATACAGTTTGTTTCTTCTTGCTCCAATACATCCCCCATGCCAGTGGTTTACTGCAGTTTGTCTGTGAAAACCATCAGAGAGGACGAACAGTTAAACATGGCTCTGTTACTGAACATCTGACTGCCTCCAACTCTGCTTTTCAAATGTTCTTTAGAGCTTTTGATGTGAAGCTAATGGCTTCTGTCCTCATGGCAACAGATGTGCTTCCTGATGCTTCCAGATATTTTTATTCAGGAACAGCTGTGCTTCTGATCAAATCCAGATTTCATCTTCTGTCTTTTCCGTGTGCATCTGTTTCCCAAAGGCACCCCCCCGTAACAAATAAACCCAAACAAAAAACCTCCTCAAAAATCAAATGCAGTTGAATATTCTGCCTACATATAAAAATGTGTTTTTTGTGAACTAAAATGACAGAAAATCCAACTTGTTCCTCAGACTGACAGCCTTATTGTGTGCAGATGAAATGGCTGTAACCAGTGCTTTCAGTGGACAACAGGAAGTGGCGGTACTCTCTTTAATGGGAGTCGAAAACGAAATGCAGAGAATGTAAATATTGATCAATAAAAAGAAGTCTTTTTTTCTCTGTGAATCATGAAATATGAATAAGAAAGAAGGAGCTCAGGTCAAGGCCATAAATAAATGTAGTTATACAGTGACTTCACCTTAAATTATTTTAAATGGGTGAACAATTACAACATTGCATTTCATTTGATTTAATAAAAAATAAACATAAACTAACAACAGTGTAACACAAACTTTAACATTTTCTTGAAATGGAAAAACTAAGGGGTGCTGTAATCAAATGAAAAAAGCAGATCAAAAGAATGTTAAAATATACATCAAAATAATACAACTAAAAAGATGTCAGTTTACTTTCACTTTCTGTTGAACCATACATAGTATCAGAAGTCAAAGCTCCGTCTTCACCTCAGGAGCCGTCTCCAGAGTACTGACAGGACTTCATCTCCCATCAACCCCAGAGTGCATGGATGCCTTCTACCTGACTCATCCGTCAATCAAACACTGCTCAGGAACACATGCAGTGTGAAGTATTGTCTGTGCTTTCCTGCCTACTAAGCGTTTAATCTGATCTGAGCACCTTTGGCCGACCCTGCTTCATACCGGACAATGCTTCATACCCGACCCCTCTTCATACCCGACCCTTCTTTCTACCCAACCCCACTTCATACCCGACCCCTCTTCATACCCGACCCTTCTTTCTACCCAACCCCTCTTCATACCCGACCCTTCTTCTTACCCGACCCCTCTTCATACCCGACCCTGCTTCATACCCGACCCCTCTTCATACCCGACCCCGCTTTCTACCCGACCCTGCTTCGTACCCGACCCTTCGTCATACCCGACCCTTCTTCATACCCGACCCCTCTTCCTACCCGACCCTGCTTCATACCCGACCCCGCTTTCTACCCGACCCTTCTTTCTACCCGACCCCGCTTTCTACCCAACCCCTCTTCATACCCGACCCTTCTTTCTACCCAACCCCTCTTCATACCCAACCCCGCTTCATACCCGACCCTGCTTCATACCCGACCGACCCCGCTTCCTACCCAACCCCTCTTCATACCCGACCCTTCTTTCTACCCAACCCCTCTTCATACCCGACCCCGCTTCGTACCCGACCCTTCGCCATACCCGACCCTTCTTCATACCCGACCGACCCCGCTTCCTACCCAACCCCTCTTCATACCCGACCCTTCTTTCTACCCAACCCCTCTTCATACCCGACCCCGCTTCCTACCCGACCCCTCTTCATACCCGACCCCTCTTCATACCCGACCGACCCCGCTTCCTACCCAACCCCTCTTCATACCCGACCCTTCTTTCTACCCAACCCCTCTTCATACCCGACCCCGCTTCCTACCCGACCCCTCTTCATACCCGACCCCTCTTCATACCCGACCCCGCTTCGTACCCGACCCTTCGCCATACCCGACCCTTCTTCATACCCGACCGACCCCGCTTCCTACCCGACCCCTCTTCATACCCGACCCTGCTTCATACCCGACCCCTCTTCATACCCGACCCTGCTTCATCCCTGACTCTGCGTCTTTGCTGCCTGTCTCAACCTTTGCTTAGATTATTACTTTGAGCATTCTGGACTTTTAGCTGAGCTTTACTTCTGTCTCGCCAGTCGTACCAATAATCCTACTGCCAGTGGAACCAGCTGTCTTGCTTATTTGCGACACATTCAAAAGGCAAATTTTAAGTATATTTCTTCTGTCCTGTAAAAAATACACAAGGTACTTTATATGTGAAAAATGAATCAGATCATGCCAAATAAAAAGCAGCAATTACATAACAAAAGTTGTTGTAGGTCATCTAGCTGCACTTGTCTAAGTAGGCGCCTTGCACCCCCCCTTCCTCATGATATTTTTACAATGATTGACATGTGACATTAGAGCAAAAACTACCCAGCATGCACCACACATCAGTCCATCTGTGCAGCGCTGCGTCCGCCTGGGTCATCTCAAACACGCCTAATGTATTGTAACGATGGTCACAGCCACATTGGACCTGCTGTCAGATCAGGCTGATAAAGGAATTGTGGGAAACCATTTATTTTGTTTGTTTTGGTGGATTGGGGTTTAAGTGTGGGTTTTTGTCTATGTTTTGTTGTCTGGGCATTTTACTCTGTTTTGCCCTTAGTTATTTTATCCTGTTGTGTTTATTTCTTGTGATGAAAAAAGTGTAAAAATGTACAGCCAGTGAACATAGTACCTGATATCACAGTGAGACACGTTTGTGGTTGACACCCTCTGCCGCAAGCAAGTGGGTGTAGAACAGTCCAGAAGACCGTCATACTATTTATGTTTCTTATCTTAAAAAACATAATACTCATAATCAAAGTGGTTGAGTATTTGTGCCAGATTGAGATGGGATTTCTGGCTCTTTTTAGGAAGCCGGATCTTTTGGATCAGTTCATTACAAAGAGCTGCTCAAAAGACTAGCTCTTTTGACTGTTTTTGTATTTATTCACTTTTAAGAAGCCAGCATGAAGCTTATTCACTTTATCCTGGAAATAATCACAGGGAGGACTGATGGGATCTGAATCAGAATAATTTAAATTCTGATTTCCCATCAATAATTGAGTTTGAACCTCAATCACAGCTTCATTTGACATATGTGAACAAGAAGTATGTGCAGCACGTATATGTATAACAAGCGTGTATGTGTACTTGGAATGATGTTATGAAGTTGCTGTGAGCAACTTCTCTGTCACTTCAAAATTGCCATCAATTCCACGGACATAGATTGCGAGCTGGGCAGTGTCTGTGAGGTCTGTGGTCTCATCAAGAGCACAGTTGATTATAAATGTTACTTGACATGTCAGAAACGTGCTCTGTCACAGTTTTGGCAGGAAGACTGATGTTGCCAAATTGACCTTTCTTTTCTACTTGCAGCCTTCAGTTTGCAGTTTTTTACAAATTCACCTTCTGTGAATGACTTTCCTACCTTAGCAATCACTGATCATGTTGCTTGCTTCAACTGCTGCATCCTTCTCTTTGGTTGCTTTCTTGAAGAAATCTTGTAGACTTTTTTAAGCTTTTCAAACAGGTTGGCTCTCTCATCTTCCTGGCTTTTTGCATAATCCTCAGTATGCTTAGTTACAGTGAATTCGGAAAGTATTGCCAGCGCCTCACTTCTTCCACATTATATGATGTCACAGCCTTATTTCTAAAGGGATTAAATCCGTTTTCTTCCTGAAACATTCTTTGGAAAACACCCCATAATGACAATGTTGAAAAAGTTCTTTCGAAATTGTTGCAAATGTATTAAAAATGAAAAATCTGAAAAATGACATGTACAGAAGTATACACAGCCTTTACAGTGAAGCTCCAAACTATAGTCATTGATTACGTCAGACACTATAAAAGCTTTCCATAGATGATGTTGATGCATACATAAGGCAAAGCAATTGAATCGGGAAAGTTTTACTGTTTGTTATGCATTAAATAGTGTTGAATAATAAATCTTAGTTAACAGCTAACTGATGCATTAATAATACATTTAGTAATGTAAAATAATGCATAAAAGTGTCTGCTAACACGTTAATAGTTAAATAATGCTTAATCATACATTAACTAACATTTATAAAGTGTTACCAAATTAAACTCACAAAGAAGGCTTATTATAATTTTTTTCAGTTTATTCAAACACAATCTGGAAATCCCCAAAAATGCTAACTTATTGTTCTGCAAAGCTAAGACAATAATGAGCAAACATGATCGTATGATGAGTTAACACAGACGAACATCAACAGAGGGGAAGCAGCAGCCAGCATAACTGACACAACAGGAAAGATTGAAGTCACACCAGGCTTGTTCTGCCTGAGGAGACCCGGCCTTATAGGTCTCCATGATTACCTGTTCCCAAAACCTTTGAATTCTGAGTGACCGAGTGAAAGCTGCGGTTCCATACCTTTACTGCTGCAGCAGGTCTCCAAAGTCTCCCAGTTCATAGCTTTCTGCACAGCTTTTTTCCAACGAGAAAAGCGGAACTCGCTCTCTATAAGAAAAACACAAAAACAATTCACTCAAAGCCATTACAAATGGGATGCTAGGCTGCTGTGATTCAGCTACAAAATGAAAAAGTCAAATCCTTCAAGCTGGGTTTGAGAGGAAACTGCACTTTGTATAATTGTAAAATTATTTTGTTCTTTGCCCCACAGCTAACCCACTTCTTCCATCTCCATTGATGAAAAAGCAGCCCTAACCCTAAGACAGGAAGAGCTGTTGTGGACTAAACGGGCCTGCATTAAGTAAGCCCAGCTACTTCAATTGACTGTCCAGGGTCAGACTACGATCAAATCCCTTCCCATTCTGGTGTCACAGCCTGAGTAAAGTCTGTGCACTGTTGACATCAGCCTCTGAAATGTCTGCTTATCCTCATCTTTTTAATGATATTTAGGTTTTTGTCTTGATATTGGATCAATTCCAAACTTCTGGACAAGTCATTTGAGAGTTACAGCAAACAGTTCTTTGACTGGAGGTCAGGCAAACTTAAATATATTCTGAACCAGACATTGAAGCACCTCTGCTGCTGTTCCTCACCTTCTGGGTTGATTTGGGGCTGAAAAGATTCGGATTTGAGCTGAGGAAGATGACTGGGATGAAGGTTCCAGACATCCACCCCCTCAGCCGCTCCAGCTGCCATGGCTGCACCCAGGGCTGTGGTCTCCGACATGGTGGGTCGCACTGCAGTGGCATGAAGCACAGACACAGCAAACATGGATGATTCCTGTCCTTTCTGTAGGCAGCCAGGTGAGGAGGAATCATTAGCTAGCCTTGGTGTTGGCATCCAGTATGATCTGAGGTGCTGTTCAGCAAGTCATTGGGATTTCTTCTCTTTTGTGCAGAAGGTTTCTGTGTTTTTCTAGGAGATTTGAGTGTTTCCCGTCTGAAGAGTTTACCTCTTCTGTCTGCTGTGTAGGATCTGAAAGACTGAACTACAGGACAGACGGGCAGCTGGAAATGTGTAGCTATGGTGGTCGAAGCCAGCTATCAAGCAAAAAGAAAACACACTGGTCTGTCTGTAGGGCATCTCCTGTGGGAGTCTGCCTCACGACGGTCAGTTAGTTTACATTGACTCTGTTGCGTCTCTGGTTCGTCCCTCCTCCCCCTTTGCTCCTAGAGGATGTCTTCAACATGCAAAACTTTAAAAATCAGTCACTATGCTCTCTCCTTCCTCACAGAGTTCTTGTAAAGTGTATGTTTTATGTTGATGATGTTATGTTTTTTTACTTTCAAAATTAAACTTTAGTCGTCCATGGCAAAATGGACACGCTGTTATCTGCGGTGTTAGCGTGCAATATCGTGCAGAGACATCACTGCAAATATGAAATTCAATTTAACAGATTTATTTTGAAAGTACAACGGAAGTTTTTAGTATAAAACTCATTCCTGTTTCCCGTTACTCAAGTTTTTACCCCAAAACAGACTCTATGCATGACCTACTTCAGCGTTCGGCCTTTGACCGCTCAATCATTTCCAATTATGTTGTTAGCGGAGTATTTGGAGTTCACAAGAAGTCTTTTGGAGCAACCAGAGTCACTATAAATGATGTTAAGCACATTGTTCGTCTTTTTAGCAAAACACCCTGAAATCAAAGGCAAAGAGGATTAAAATTTGATGTGTCATCCTGCATAGCAAACTTTGAAGGTAATTTGCTAACGCGGATGTTATTCACATGTATTTATGTACGATCAGCTCAAAACTGATGGAACTTCATCTTGGGGACACGTAATCCATGCAGCCAATATGCAGATTGTTGGATCGCTGCACGTATTTTTAAGAGGCTCCAGGGCTAAATGTTATTACTGGTCTTAGGTAATTAATGTTAAAGTCCTGTTAGCTGTCAATCACCCAGAGCACGGGACGCAGTGATCGACAGACATAACTCAGGAACCATTTGGCATATTACCGTAAGCGTAATCCTTACCTTTCCTCTGGGACTTTGCGGCCAGAAAAAATTCAAAGTTCGAAAAATAAGTGTGAACGGTCACCTTCATTTGAGCTAATGCTAACTAGCATGAAAGACATTTGTAATGACCGCCGTCTTTATCTTTATGACCTGTTAGCTCTGTTTCATTCCTCCACAGCAGAGCGTTTCTTCATTTCTATCAATGTCATTTTCAGTGTAAAGTAAAGCAGTCTGACAGGCGAGGTGACGGTTCGAGCACGCTGCTGCCGCTCTATGAAGAAGACAGAGGCTCTTCATCAGCTGGGAGTAGAACCAGCAGTCTGACAGACGAGGTGACGGTTCGAGCACGCTGCTGCCGCTCTATGAAGAAGACAGAGGCTCTTCATCAGCTGGGAGTAGAACCAGCAGTCTGACAGACCAGGTGACGGTTCGAGCACGCTGCTGCCGCTCTATGAAGAAGACAGAGGCTCTTCATCAGCTGGGAGTAGAACCAGCAGTCTGACAGACGAGGTGACGGTTCGAGCACGCTGCTGCCGCTCTATGAAGAAGACAGAGGCTCTTCATCAGCTGGGAGTAGAACCAGCAGTCAGAAAGTCACTTCTGAGTTCAGTTTCACAGGTTTCAAATGTTCTAACGTCGCTGCGTTTCATCTCCAGAGGTCATGTGATCATACAGTACATGCTAGTGTTTTGTGAGTTCTGGGTTTTTGGTGTTTCAGGAAGGAAAACTTTGGCTTGTTGGATGTCTGCAGCTCTCAGCTCCACTAAGGGATACTGAGAACATATTTCATGCACATAGGTGTGAGACAGCTAATGCGACTTTAACTTTAAGCTTTATTTTAAAAACAAGCAGCAAAGCAGCCATGTGCGTCTTTGCTGCATGTATTACATGTGGCCGACGTGAATTTCCATCACTATTTATGCTGCTCGCACGTAAATACGTGTAAATAACATCAGTCATGTGAGAAATAACCAAAATTAGACAATAGAACAGGCTCTTCAGGAACAGTACAGAGAGATTTGCTAAGTCGATCCATAGTTAGAGCAGTCTTATTTTAAACCAGAAATCCATCACACAGCTCCGTGCATAGAGTCCACTGACACTGACAAACTGGAAATAGAACTCCTTTATTCTTTTTTTGTGTCAACCCAACACACTGGAGACGCACCGCAGATGGACCAGTGTAAATCAGGCTGTGTACATCAATATGTGTACTTTTTAAGATTTTTACATTTGATTCCTGATAATCCACTGCAGGTAAATGAGCAAAAACAACCCCCAATATTCCACTTCTGTTGTCATTTTTCTTATTTGCAGAGTTTCTTTTATTTGCAACATCATTTCTTGTTAATTGTAGCTCTTTAGCAGTTTCCATGACAGCGCGGCACATCAAATGGCCTGCTTTTTGTACATAACAATTCATTAAAAAATAAAATAAAAGTTTAAAGTACCATTAATTTCTTGCGTAAGTGACCACTATCAGATATTAATGGACTTTGTGGAACCAACCATCTAATGGAAAGCCTCCACGTCATCCATTTTATCTGATGATGGAGACCTTGTCAGGCATTAGCCCGACTCACACCAGAAGTTGTGGTCTGTTTAATATCTCGACAGGACAAATAGGGAGGAAAACAAGTTTGAGGTTTTTAAGTGAGGGGATTCGGTTCAAAATGACAAAGATGGTTTCTGTGTAGGACGAGTCTTCCTACCAACAGGTATGCAGAGGATGTCCGCCTGCAGTTGCATCAGTAAACTGTTCGTGGTCATGCCTCCATCCACCCTCAGCTGTGTCAGAGGAACCCCACTGTCCTGGTTCATTGCATCAAGTATCTGGAGGGACAGAACTTGCTTGATTTTCTGTACCTTCAAATCCAAATGGAAAATCTCAGCAGTTGAGGTCACACTATACTTCCAAACAGAACCAAACCAAACAGATGTGGATTCAGTGAAGAAAAAGGATGAAGGATGACCTCTCTTGTCTGGAAGCATACAGCCTCCAGTGCAGCGAAAGCCAAATGATTCTTGTTGGTGAACTGTGTGAGTCCACAGATGATGCTAAGAAACAGATAAATGTCTTCAAATGTTATAAAATAAAGATGTCATTGTTCAAAACCCTTAAACTGATTTAGAACAGTGTACAATCTGAAATAAAAAAGCCATCCAAGACTCAATGTCTAAAATATTTACATAATGTACATTATAAACAACATAGTGCCCCTGATGCTGAGCAGACCCATGTCACCGAGTTTAACTTTTTATGCTACTTTTTTATCTCCTTACGTCAGATTACGTAGAAAGTGGAATACATTACTGAGGTTGATCTTAAGCTGAGAAACTTTATCAACACGTCAGCACAAGGAAGTGGAGACATTTAGCACATTTGACTGGTTAGACTAATAACGTCTATGTCAAGCCTCTAAAGTTGACTGGCGCAGACGACTTAACTGCTGGAACTTTTTCAAAATAAAAGTTGCTACGTTGCAAAAAAGGAGCTGGAATGCATTGAAATTGTAGGACTTGATGTTCTCACTACACTGCAAAATCCTAGAGGGTCTGTTCTATTGTGTCTGTTGGGATAGGATACTGCTGCAGGTTTTGGAATAGTTAGCGGCATGGTTATGGTGACCAGGGTTACCATTATAAATGCTCTTCACAGAATATTTGAAGACATCTATTCTAAAGGTTGGAATTTTTCTAGAATTCTGGGGATGAATATGTTCTGCTCTTGATTTATTTAGCTTTTCATCTGCTAAAGAACTGATGTTTGTCTTTGACTCTTTTTTTTGATACTTCAGACTTTCTTTAATGGTAAATCTACAGCTTTTTGAGAATTTATATTTTCAAACTTGGTAATAATAACTTTTTGGTTTTTCCTGTCTACTCTGAGATCTGTAAAAGACATGAACTTTAAGACAATTTCATTCAGTAGATAAAAGTATAACATTTCTTAAGTCAGTTGTTGTGTTGAGAAAAATTATTGGACATTTTGTAGTACTGTACTCAAATCTTAAAAGGCTCATAACTTTTCTAGAAGTGGGGTTGTGGTGGTGCAGGTCTGATTGTCTTACCCTCTGGCACTGGGCTCCCAGTAGGGGGCGTACAGACCGGAGAAAGCCGGTACAAAGTAACAACCATGAGAGCTCCCCGCTTCAGCTGCAAGCTTCTCTGAAACCACAGGATATGAAAACTTCCCCACAGAAAGAGCAGATGCCAGCCATTCCACTGTCTAGTCTCACCAATCTCTGACGATGTCTGCACCATGCCCATGTTGTTCTTCAGCCACTGTACCACAGCTCCAGCAATGGCAACTGAACCCTGCAGAAATCAGAGAAGAAAGATCAGACCCTACTGACGCTTCAAACAACAAGAACAACTCTTCAAACTGAGATATGGAGCATGGAAATGAGATTTTGGCTACGACTGAGAGAAATCTGCAGCAAATGAGAAGGTTCATCACACACCTCCAGAGCATAGCAGCATGGTGTGTGTTTCCCCAGTTTGTAGGCAACTGTAGTGAGAAGGCCATGGTCTGACATGACAGGCTGGCAGAATCGCAAGACTTAATATTAAAAGAGGATTTAAACAAAAGCAGAGTCTTCAAGCAGAGCCTTACTTTGTATCCCGTATTTCTAAGAAGGAAGCAGCCAGTACCATACCTTCACAAAAGAGAAACAGGTTTAAACCCAGCAGGTAACAAAAAAGCATTGTGAGGAATACAGCTGGATGTATTAGTAAAAGTCAACAAAAGATCAAGCAAACAAATGATGTGGGTCGTACGTGTTTTTTGCTTGTCCTTCCTCTAAGCACATCTGACCAACCAGGGCAGCTGATTGGTCACCTAAACACTGACAGAGAAACCAGAAACACGTGCAAGTCAGCCCGTCTATCAATGAGAATCAGCCCCTCATTTCTGTCATATGATGGTATGCTAAGCCCCACATCAACATGCAGCCTTTAGTTATGTTGCAGTTGAATTGAGTCTTATTTACCCCAAACTGTTAGAATTGCATTTAAAACATTATAGAGGAACCACACACTTAGGCAAACACTGAAAGCACACATATAAGAAGTACCTTGAGGAAAAAGTCCTTACCCCAGAGATTGGAACTCCTGCTAGCATGCCGGATTTCTGTTCAGAGGAGAAACGCTTGGATTGTAAATTGTTTTTACTGTCACACAAGACAAGCTAGTGCTTAAATGATGAAAGCAACATTCATACTTTATTCTCAAAAGGTTTGCCTTTTTTAATGTCTAAAGTGGAAAGGAGGCATTTTTTTTCCTGTGTGGCTATTAGATTCACAAACTTGTATTTAATATAGAACAATTACAAGTAGATGAAAATGACAATTTTCTAAACCTACTTTTCCCGCATTTGGGGTCATGGAGGCCATAGCAGCTACTGAAGGGTGAAAAACTGGAGAAAAACCACACATGAAAGCTTAACGCAGAAAGGTTCCAGCTGGGATTTGAACCAGGGCTTTTTCAAGAGTGCTAACCACTACCCCACCGTGCAGCCCTAAATATTTTTAACTTTATTTTCTTTTGATTTAAATAACTGCGGCTTACGGCCCACAAAACTTAGAATGCTGCAGAACAATGTCCTTCGAACCGTGTCCATTATCAGATATTAATGCTGCTCAACAAGTAGATCACGTCTTTGTCTCAAGTCAGAGTCAAGTCCCAAGTCAAAAGCAGTCAAGTCTCAAGTCGAGTCAAAAGTCAAGTCACAAGTCCTACTATTGAATGTTCCAGTCATTTCAAGTTATTTCAAGGACAGAGTAATTTTATCCACAGACCCTGTGTGCTTTTGGGAACTGTACTTATTGATTAACATTTTACAAGCACATTGGGTAAATGTCCTCTGCATCCCCACTTTAAAAATCCAAAAGGATTTCTCTTTAACAAAAACCCACTTTAACATGTTTGTAATGATGGTACCTGGAGACAGAAGAGAATCAAGGTAAAGTCTGGATATGAAATCCTCTCATCACAGACCAGTTTGTGGCTGATGAGGCACTGACTCTTTCAGAGTCAGATTTACAAGAAAATGAACCGAGATATATTTATTGATACCATATCTCATTTCAGGATCTTTTTTATAAACATACAGATACAGATACATATTGGACTGAGGAAGAATGTTAAATGTATAGCAGTTCAGCATGAATCTAAAACACAAACATAAATGAATATGAATGAATAGAACTTTTAGTTTCATGTTTAACATTTCTGTTGTCAATAGGATTTGTCTCTGTTTTGAATAACATTTTTCTTTGTCCTGAATATAAAATTTCTCCCGTTAACTTACTTTAAAAATACGTCACAGAGCCTGAATTTCACTGTGGACCTTTCAGCAGCAACAGGAAGTTGAATAAAGCGTTGCTATGGCGACAGTGCTGTTGTTCCACACTCATGCTATGATGATCTGCTCAATGCACTGTTCCGTGTGTCTCCAGTATGTAATCACGGACAGATTTAAAATCAGAATATATTTTTATGGGCAGATTTAAGGCGTGGCGGATAAATACACGAAAATAAATTCATAGAATAAATCAATACATAAAATTCATAAAAACAGTATTTTAGAAATGTCATAAGATGCACAAATCCGCTTTGTATGGAACTTTATTCGTAATCTGTAACATTACAGAGCCGGTGTTGAGCTGAAAAACCCCGCCCCCTCACTCACCCGCCTCGCAAGATCGCTGCATCTTGACAAGAATCATTATAATATTTTAGGAGGTTGTTGTTATGACTTCAAGAATGCTACAAGAACATGTTAAACACAGTTTTCTTTGGAGTGGGTCAAATGAACTAAAAAAAACCTGAAATGCCAGTTACTCTTGATTGTCTCCATGCAGAGTCATCTGTTCCTTTATTTAAACAGAAACGTGTTTTCATGGTTTCATGAAACAGCTGGTGGACAGAAAGTTCACAAAAACCTGTCAGTGTTCAGACAAAAAGATTAAACTTTAACCAGGTTAATCAAATCAGTTTGCAACATTTGCTCTTTGATCCCATAAAGACTGCTAATCATTATCCCATAACTACATTATCCTGCATTCATAACTTCATAACATCATCTTGAACGACACACTCTCATCCAGGTCAAGGACCAACACAAAATGCAGAAAAGACAATAGACAGCCAGCCTCTGAACAACAGCACGAGGGCTCGTTGCCCAAACCAGTAAAACAGCCATCACTTTACTGTGATGAAGAGATACAAGGATGCAGAGAAACTCAGTAACTGAAGCGAGACGACTGGAATCTGCTTTGACTCAGGCTCAGCAGTTTTTGATGCTTGGTCACACCCAGAGCTCTGAATTCACTTTTTTGGTTACTAGCCGGGGTGGACAGTAACATCCAAAATCTAAGCCAAATCTGGCCTCTGCTATCCAAACATTTCTCAGGAAAAATAATTAGTGTATTTCAAAGTAAATCGTTTTTCCCTTTACTTATAAGGTTTTAGTTAAAGAGTGTCCTCTCGCAAAAATAAAGAACTAATAATAATTGAAAGTGTAGTCTTGTGTCAGCTCAACATTACAGAAATGTAATGTTATTTTAGTAAAACACACTTCTGATCTGTGAACTTTTTCATGAACACAAACCTTTCTTTAAAGCATCGACTTGATCTACAACCATTACACGGCAAAACGTTGGGGAAGTATCAAATATTGACCAAAATGAACTGTTTCTTTTGTTTGTAACTCAATCCCAACAACAATCTTGAGCACAAAGCAGTAAAGTCCATGGCTGACCTGCTGGGCACTCATGTTGTGGGTGTGGTCAACTTTGCCGTTCTTAAAGATATTTTTTAATGATTTTTGATTTTTTTTTTATAGAAGCGTTTTGCATTCAATTAAAGAAAGGAGACCACCTATATTTAATTTAATGCAAAAATATGTTTCCAAAAAGATTAAAAGTAGTGATAAACAATACAACAATTAGGCTCCTTTAAAGGTTTTTTTGTCAAAAATGTCATGGAGAGAAAAACATACATACATTGAATAATGTGCAACGTTTTGGCTTTCTGTGTGTGTTCTTACAGATCAGTGTGTTGTAGTTGTGAGTCTTTGTTATTTCAAAAAGTAACACTGACATGTAGCAACAATTAAGTGTGTGTTTGTGTTGTCTGAGATCTGTATGAGCAAATACTAGAAATTCCCAGCGCACCTGAATGCAGCAATAGTGAGATCTTAATGAAAGCGCAGAAATGCGGAGATTCCATGCAGCCCCTGAATGCACCAGCTGCTGCATCAATGTGAGGATTAAATCTGCTCAATAAAGTCAAAATGAAATGTTTGAACAACCTCTGGGATGGATGTTTGTGGTGGGGAGGGAAGGCAGACACCAAAAAGTCACGGTTGTGAGTTTGAACCCTGTGTCATTTAGAGCCCTGGTCACACCACAAAGAGGGATCTGTTCCACTCATTACCCGGGGATATACCACAACCAGGGAACTGTAAGCAGACTGTTCCCGTGTGTGCACTGTGTATTATTCCTTGGGATTTGGCTGAAATAGAAATGCTTGATATGGATAACACCTTAGATGGTAATCAAACCTGATAACACTCCCTGGAACACATGGAGAAATATTTCACATCACTGATCAAATTTTGCCTCTCCCGACAAGCAAAACCCCACAAAACGAACAAGGTATGAATGTAGAGAGAGCTCACCATCCAACCATAAACTTCAGATGAGCTTCTCACTTCTGGAAGGATTTCCATTGGAATGTCAAAGTACCTGAAAGACAGACAACACTGTCTCATTGAAGATCGTCCACACAGATGTGGGCATTTAACGGTCTTTTTGCGTAAATGTTCATGGGTTCAGGGTCTGGGTTCAATGTTTACGTTGCTTAGGATCTCGTGGTCTTCGCAGAGTAACTCTTGTTTCCTTCTGTGTTTGTTGTTTCTTTTTTTAACAAAATAAAAACTTTTCGTAAAAAAGAAAAGTAATATCCAGAAACCATGAAAAGCAGGTATGATGGGACATAGCTGATATGATGATGACGCATGTCCATCATCATCAAGTTATCTGGTATGAAGCAATACCGAATGTGCTCCATACTAACCATAAAACCTTTATGTGTGCAGACATTGAAGACATATTTAAAAAAACTCAAATGTCAAACGTCAACATCCAAACTGTGATCTCCCATTTTTGTGTTTGTTTTCTTAACATTTCATTTTGAATTCAGGAAATTACGTTTGTTTTCCGAAAACATTTAATTTTCATTAAAAAAAATTGTTCTGATATCTGGAATGTTATGTATTTAAAGTAATTTGTGTTAATTTGTTACATTTTGTAATTGCTGTTGTGATTGTTCATATGTTTTTGAGTTGAGTGATTTGCTTGTGTGATTTGAACTTCAGGGCCACCGTAATGAGGCCACAAGAACATGAAGCTCTGCTTACAACCAGAAAAATCAAACAAGCTGTATCAAAACGATAGGAGTCCATTGGTCATTTGAACTGTGGCCTACAGGAAGATACAAATGTTTACAAATGTTTCATGAGAGGACTCCTTGCAGAGTCTCGTTTTGTCTCATCTTTGAGCCAGTTTGGACAGCATTGTGACAGCAGCAAGGAGGACATGTCTGTAGTCAATCCCCAACTCTACGCACACATGGGTGCACGTATGCACCAGTTGCTCTGTTTTTTTTTATTAATCTCCGTTTTGTTTCATTTAACCGAGAGAAAATGTCAGAGCCTACAAAACCTAAGTAATGAAGTAACAAGGGTTTCTGTAGTCCAGTAATTCAAATGAATTGCTGCAATTTGAACTGTAATTCATTCCGTTACTCCGTTACTGTCAAAAGTAATTAAATTACAGTCATTTGCTACTTTGTAATCCATTACCCCCAACACTGTTCATAATTCAAAAATGCTAAAACAATTTTACAAAAGAAAAAATAAAAATAGAATATGGTTGGATTTGGACTTGAACGTTGACCTTGAAAATGATTATCTTACAAACTGTAAAACATAAAGTATCTGAAACACAATTCTGCAATAATGACAATTGACAGTTACTACAATAACTAAGCTGAAATTTAAACAATAAAAAAGGGAGTTTTTTTTTAAATCACTACCTATGAATAATGTACAATAATGATCACTGAAATGTTACTTGAAAGGTAATTACAATCAATTGATTTTTTTTACTTGATCTGAAATATGTATCAATGTAATTGGTGTTCTAATGATAATCAATGTTTATTACATATTGATTACCTAAAGTGTGAATCAATATTGTTTCCGATTGGAACCGGATTAAGAAAACTATGCAAGACTCTGAAATGAAGTAACTATGTAGGGGTGGGATTATAGAAGTTCACTTCTTCCCACTCCTTTTCAAGCAATTAATCAAGCTCCACTACATTTCAGTTATTAATCACTATACTTAACATATGTTACAAATGTGACTTAAGTGCGTTGTTTTGTTTGTTCATTTTTCATTGGTTTCTTATTTGTTTTTTTCTTTTCTTTCTTTCCTCTCAATCAATGCATTTCATTGTCTTCATAATGAGTTTGATAATTGTGTGTGATTATTTTCGTGTATTGTCCAACTTATGCTTGAAATAAACAAACCAATCAATCAATCAAACTGCAAGCCTGTGAAAGTGAAATGTGTTTTTGAAAGAGGGAACACTGTACTGCAGTACGCAGCAGAACGTGTTGTTCCAACCTTAGCTTGAAAGGGTCCATACCATGATCTGCTAAATACATATATCCATCAATCTATACAGCGCTCAGCATAAATGTGCTTTAAAAGTATTAATATAATCAGTAGTGCAATGAACAAAAGAGCAATTTCCTAAACTTTCCACAAGGATGAGTTTATTGAACACCTTTTTGACCCTAAAACATGAAATGAAGGTGAATAATGTCACTTCAATCACAAAATCTTCAGTTTGATTCAAATTGGTTGAAGCAAAAATGAATCCATCCTGCATCAAAACCTACATCCAGTATTTTGTATGAGCAGTGTGATTTTGAAGGACAGCATCAAGTCTTCTATGGAATGAACAAGTTGTAGACATGTTGCAGCATCGATCTTCTTCCATTCTTCCAGAATAATCTCTTTTAGGGTCTGGATGCTGGATGGAGAGAGATGCTCAACTTGTTGCTTCAGAATTCTCCTCAGGTGTTGGATTGGATTCAGATTAGCAGACATACTTGAACATTCAATCTCCTTCACCCTGTTCTTCCTCAGAAAGGCAACAGTAGCTTTCCATGTGTGTTTTGGATCATTGTGGTGTTGGAAATGTGCATGAGGACCACGTGCACGGAGTGATGGCAGCATCTTCTCCTTCAGTGCATTGTTGAGCTCATGATATCATCAATGAAATACTGCTCCCCAACACCAGCAGCACTCCTGCAGCCCCACATGAGGACACTACCACCACCATGCTTCACTGCAGACACCATGCATTGTTCTTTGAAATCCTCGCCTTTGTGACGCCGTACATTTTTAAAAGCATTCGTTCCAAAAACAGATCTTTGTCTCGTCACTGCAGAGTACAGAGTTCCAGTAGTCTTCCTCTTCTTCTTCATCATGGGTCCTGGCTAATTCCAGGCATGTTTTTAATGCATGGGCTTTAGAGAGGCTTCCTTCATGGACGATCCTCATGCACGTCATTCCTCTGCAGTGTGCGCCGTATGGAGTCACGGGAAACAGTCGCTCCAGTTTGGCTTTCTTCTGCTTTAGTTCACTGCAGTGAACTTGCATGGAGATTTTCTTTAACCTTCTCATCAGAAGACGCTCCTGTCGACATGTTTACTTCTGTGGACAGTCTGGACGTCTCTGTAAGATGGTTGGACTTCCATCTTTCTTAAATGTTTGGATCACTTCTGCTCCAGTATCTGGACTGATATGTAAAGCTTTGCTGATCTTCTTGTAGCCCTCCCCTCTTTGTTTAAAGAAATGATTTCTTTTCTCAGATTTTGTGACATTTCTCTTCCATGAGGAGCCATTTCTGACAGCATGAAAACAACAGTAAAAACAAGCTATTTATGAAAAATGAGTTATTTTTGTGGACACTTTTCATACTCTGAAGTAAAAGGACTTTCTTTGAGGCACCGCCTTTCTCTCCTTGTGGGTCCCGCAAATTTCATGATATCATCCTAGAGCCTCAGCGTGCATGAGCGTGTATGTGCATGCAAACAAACATCCAAACTTTTTGCAGAGATGGTGGGCATATAAAATGAAAACATTTCACAGATCACCGCTAGCTCTGCAGAGAAAGTGTGATAGCCTGGGGGCGGAGCTGTTCTCAGGCTCTTCCTGAAAGGGACGGTCCTCAATCTACTATGGGAGCTTCTGAGAACCCTTTGTTTTTGTGGGTAGGGGAGGGGCTGCTGCAGAGAGCACAGGTTTTTACTCAGAAATGTGTAACAGATCAAAATGTGAGCTTGTTTAGAATAAGAAATGAACAGTATAATACACTGAAAAGCTCTAAAGTTGGTTTTTCATGGTATGGGCCCTTTAATACTTAGCTGTATTACCCACAGAGAAGCAAAATGGGAGTACAGTAGATTTCCTTTTCGTCGTATTTTGTTTGGGTGTGCTCTCAGTTAATCAGTAAATAAATACACATGAGCACATACTTGGTGAACTTCAGTGTGTTTTCACCTGCACAGCTCAGGATCCCACTCCATTGAATGAATGTTGAAGAGCATAGTGCGACTGGCGTTAGACACATCAGTAGAGTGAACCCCTCCGTTCCTGCCGCCAGTTAGATTCTGAAGACAAAAAGAAGCTCAACAAGTTCTGAATTTTTCATGTTGAGCAGAGAAGCGTCATTCAGAAGGTCTTACCCAGATGATCCAGGAGTCCACGGTCCCAAACATGGCTCGCCCACTGCGAACTGCCTCGCGCACTTCGTCTACATTGTCCAGCAGCCAGCGCAGCTTCACTGCACTGAAGTAGGTACTGATGGGCAGTCCTGTCAAGTGCTGCACAGACCGAATGAGTTCATGCTAAACAAAAATTCAATTAAAGGTTTGATCTTTGTCTTTGTCGACAACAGAGAATCTTATGTTTGTCTGGACACCTGATCTGTCACACAAACTTTAGATTATTTTAATCTTTCCAAACATAAACATGTTTGTTGATGTCTGTATCAAACAGTCTTGGCTCACTTGGTAGGTAGGTGTTGGGGTGTCATACCTGCCCATACTGTGAGGACTGGGATGTAAAGTTATTTGTTTCAATCCACACCAACAAACAAGAAAGCAACCTTTTAGCCATCATCGCAGAATGGGTTTTTTGTCTCTATACTGAGCATAAACATAAAGTACAAGTTGAATGAGTGACAGTGTCAGTGGGAGTGAGCAGAAGGCAGCGCCAAACAGCTTCTGCTGGGGGTGGGTGGATCCATCCAAGTATCAACACCAAGTCAGTAGTGTTACTGAATTGATACTAGCCTGGTGAGACTGATGCTTTACTTTAGAGCAGGGGTCTCAAACTGGCGGCCCACGGGCAAATTGTGGCCCCCAAGATGATATTTTGTGACCTGCGCCTTAATCTGAAAGATTAATGTCAGTGCGGCACGCCAGTTTTGTATGAATGGCTTTTTCCAGTGTTGTGTGCGGAGCTGACGAACCGACCAATCACACTGCGGTATATGGCTGTTTGGGGGGGTTGGTATTGGCCAGGCTTGAAGCAGGAAAACGTTTAGAGCAGGATACCTGACACCCCCTCCCCAAACCTCACTAATGAAGTTCTTTACTTTTCTTTTTAGAAAGCGTCTATTCGCAGGTCATTTTCTCCATACGTGCAGCCAGAGCTGAACTTGTATATTTATTTGTCTGAACAGGCTGGGAGGAAAGGTTAAGGTTAGAATTATGGTTACAGTTCATACACCAAATGCTTCTGGAGCGCTGTAAGATATGAAATACTAGACATCTCTCTCCAGTAACGTTCTCTATTTTCTATCTGTCCGCTCTCTGCCTCTCTCTGTTCATGTGTAAAGTTCATTATTGCCTTTAACTTCCTGTTCCAGCACCAGCAGTGCAGCAACGTACATCTTGATGAAGATGAATTTCCATCACTTTCTGAGCTGCTCTCATGGAAATATGTGTGAATGACATCAGCCTTTCTCTGATCTCAGGTATATGTGACGCTTGTTCTGACCTTCAATGACCAGCGCCGTTCTTTCACTGACCACAGTTTGAATTCTACTAGAAAAATAATATATAGGAGTGAGTGACTGGCTGCTCTAAATAACTTTGACCAGAATTCAAATATTTGAAAAGTAATAAGAAAGACTAAATCAAAACTCTGTTCATGATTTTTCTTTCTCACTGATTTGGCAATTTAAAGAACAAACTAAAAAAACACTCATTCCGCTCAGATTCAGAATTGGAGCACATAATTGTGCAAAAAGTTCTTCTCCACGTTGGTTTTCAATCAGTCCAACTGCAGGTGCCCAGTACAAATAAATTCTAATGTTTTCAAGTTTTACAGAGCAAACATCAAATTAACAAACATTTTTGTCAAAATCCTGTGAATAAACCAGGAACTAAAAGTAAATTCTCTGAATTTCTTCTGGTAGTTCAGATTGTTGCTGCTGTGAAGGTCTGAACTTAGTTGTTTTTCTGGAGAATTCTGGTTGATTTAAGTCTGAGATTGAGCATGCTTAGTGTCATTGCTTCAGGTGATGAAAAGTTCATTCATTTTCTGAACCGCTTTATCCCTTTCGGGGTCACGGGGCTGCCGGAGTCTAACCCAACTACTGATGGGCGAAGGCAGGGGACACCCCTGGACTGGTCGCCAGACAAACAGCGGTTCACAACCCCTTTCATGAGAAAAGCCATCAAAGATCCAGTTACGTTGCCTGGATTGAAGTTTCCGGGGCCCCACCCTGGAGTCAGGCCTGGGGTTGGGGCTTGCAGGCGAGCGCCTGCTGGCTCCTCCCACAGGTCTCGTTTGGGTAAAACCCAAAGTATCGACGTGGGATCACTCCCCAGTGGGCCAACCACCTGGAGGAGAGCTCATAAGGGACCGGTGCAATGTGGTTTGGGTGGCAGTCGAAGGAGAGTGTCTTGGCGGCCTAAATCCCAGTCATGGTACTTGGCTTTTGGGACATGGAACATCACCTCTCTGGGAGGGAAGGAGCCTGAGTTTGTGCGAGAGGTTGAGAGGTACCAGCTAGATATAGTTGAGCTCACCTCTATGCACAGCCTGGGCTCTGAAACTCAGACCATCGAGAGGGGTTGGACCCTCTGCTATCAGGAGTTACACATGGCTGAGGCGGCGGGCTGGTGTGGGCTTACTTGTGACCTTCAAGCTCAAGTGTTGGAGTTCACCCTGGTGGACAAGAGAGTGGTGTCCCTTCGCCTTCGGGTGGGGGACAGGTCTCTGACTGTCTCTGACTGGGCAAAACTGCAGTTCAGAGTACCCAGCTTTCTTGGTGTCTCTTGAAGGGTTACTGGAATGCGCCCCAACGGGGGACTCCGTTGTCCTCCTGGGGACTTCAATGACCACGTGGGCAACGACAGGCAGATCACAGCTTCCTTCTAAGGTTTTAAGTACTTCAAAAGATGCAGGTCTGAAATCTCAGCAAAGCCAGTCTACCTTGCAGGAGAAGATGTAGAAAGTTGTTGGTCAACAAGGGGTTTTCTTTAGAAACTGATGTGGGGATTTTGGGTTTGAAGCATCAACATCTTACAGCTGACAACTTTAAAAATTATGAATGTTTCCACCCTTAATTCGTCACGGCAATTTCTGATGTCAAACAAACCTTCATTGAGCTAGCATGAGGCTGATGTATCGTTTCAATCCTGATGGACTTTATGAAGATGAGCTAAAAAGAATTCTGCATTTTTGATTGAAGAATGTATCAGAAAAAGTAACACGTGCAGCTGCAAGGAGAGCTTTTTCCTTGTAAGACATTAATACTTCTCGTCCTTCATCTCTCACCTTGAAGTGGTTCTTGTTTTCGTCTGGAGCTTTTTTAATCAGCTTCTCCACTGTTGACTGTGTACGCAGGTCGAGCCAGACTAAACCCCCAGCAAAAACAGTGGAAAGACTTTTGTGAGAAAACATTTTACTTAGGAAAGGGTTAAAGAAATACTACATAGATCACATCTGCGTGTTGAAGAGACTTCTCCTGGCAGGAAGTTCTTCCTCTGTTGCAGGTATTAATGCTAATGCAAACTCAATTTGTTCCAGTGACTCAAGTCTCATATCTAACAGCAAACACTGTTTGAAACATCTTCCTGAAGCACCACCACACAACTGCAGTTGTCTCAATGTACAAAAAGCATTGATCTAAAGTTAAACTTCTTTCATGGCTGCATTGTGATTAATTCAAACATCGAGGTCAGTATAATCCATTTCAGTCCAGATCACTCCAAAAAGGCCAGATTATCTAAAAACGGTGTTAAATATTCGAACAGTAAAATGTTTTTCCAGCAGAAGTTAGTAAAGAAAAGATTAAATATGAGAGCATTTTAGGTGTAATCCTTAACTGACTTGACCCACTCGGATGAAAATGGTGCTTTGGGTGTTTTTAACATGTTCTTGTAACATTTTTCTGATGATATAGGACAAAAATAAAGAAAACTGATGTTAAAACTGTGTTTCTGAGTATTTCTTTACTCAAATTAGTGTGAGTCAAAAGCAAATAAAAAAAAAAAAAAGTCCTTTGAAAAAAATCGTATTTGTGGCTTAGAATATACACTGGGCGGGCCACAAGCTCCCTGCTCCTCTCCATTCTCATGCATCCACTTGCAGACCAATAGATCCATGTAGGTGTTTGCTTTTCCTGTCTGAGCTGGCATCCGGATCAAAACTGTAAAGCTATAAAATATATTTGTGCCACTACAATGAGAAAAAAGCAACAGCTTTGGAAGCAACTAGAGGCAGAAATGATGAAAGTCCTGCATTTTACAAACCTTCTCAGGATATTTCACTCATTCAAGCTTTATGTTTCGCTGACCAATTTTGAAAGCCTGTATCAACGTCAGGTACAACACTTTACTGCTACTTTGGCCTGGTAAAAGGAATGCTGCAAGGCGATTACTGGCAAGAGGACGGCTCTGAAGATAGACTGATAAGTGTTTATGACATGTCGGTAAAATAGAGAGAAGCAATGTGGATCCTGTTCAAAGTTGTTTGAATGAGCCTGCATCCATCCCACCACATTTCAGTGAGTTGCATGATTTCCAGTTTAGGCCGTAAGTTTCCCCAACTTCACAATAAAATGCTCTGGCGTCCGGCAAAAGTTAGATACGGAGCGCAGCAGAAGCTGGACAGGACTGGATGTAGTGTGAGCGCCTCTCACACTTTTTATGTTAGGTAAAAACTCCGGTGTCCACACCGCAGCTTCTCCGGAGCCGGACCGCCTGCAGTGTGAGCCCAGAATGAAGCTCCGCCTTTCGCTGCTGGTGGGGTGACAACCATTTAATGACGTCATCCCAGTGGCAGCCTCTGCAGCGTGTCTGTGTTTCACCCCCGAAAACAAACAATACCTGAACATTGTGCAAAGATGGATGTGTATATTGTGTGTATAAAAAGAAAGCGTTTTGCTGATCACCGCTAGCTCTGCTGAGAAAGTGGGTGTGTTTGGTAGCCTGGGGGAGGTTCTAGGAAGGGTTCTGGTCGTCCTGAACATCTTCCATTTAAGGATTATGGAGACCACTGTGCTCTTAGGAACCTTAAGTGCAGTAGATATTTCTGTAACCTTGTCCAGATCTGTGCTTTGCTACAATTCTGTCTCTGAGCTCTTCAGGCAGTTCCTTTGACCTCATGATTCTCATTTGCTCTGACATCACTGTGAGCTGGAAGGTCTTATATAGACAGATGTGAGGCTTTCCTAATCAAGTCCAATCAGTAGAATCGAACACAGCTGGACTCAAATGAAGGTGTAGAACCATCTCAAGGATGGTCAGAAGAAATGGACAGAACCTGAGTTCAATATAGGAGTGTCACAGCAACGGGTCTAAATAGACCGTGTGATATTTTAGCTTTTGTTTGTATAAACTGCAAATATGTCAAAAATTATGTGTTTTTTTTGTCAATATGCGGTGCTTTGTGTACATTAATGAGGGAAAAATGAACTTAAATGATTTTAGCAAATGGCTGCAAAATAGCAAAGAGTAACAAATGTAAGGGGATCTGAATACCACCCATACCCACTGTATGAATGATACTCAAACAAATCCTTCGTTTTCCACCAGCTGGTTAACCAGAATCCAGCTGAAAAGCTGGTTTGAAGTGAAGAAGCAGGAATACGTTTGAAGAAATAACACGTGTCACTCTTACCAATAGCATTGTAGAGCGGCTCTCCAGTTTCTTTGTTCCACACCAGGGTCGTCTCTCTCTGGTTGGTCACGCCCACTGCTGCAGATTCACAACAACACGAATGTCAATCAAAACTGTAATCAGCATTCACCTGTTGCATCACTGGCAACACCCATTTGCAGCATGCACTCTCAGCACCAAGCTACATCACCTAAAAACAGTAACAATTCAGCAATGTTCGACCACAAGAAATCCAAAGACCGGGGGCGTGAAATCCCAGGGGTCGTTGTTCTAACTTCTTTTTGGATCACTAAATTTCTGATTGAAATAGGCACACCTGAACTAGGAAACCAACTGTTGGTGGGGAACAGCACTGCAGGCCTGGAGCTGCCCATCAGCTTTCTTAATCCCTTAGGTCTTCTTCGAACAAGGAAACTCAAGGAAATACACAACTGTGTACTGTCTTCTTTGTTTAAAATCTGCCTGATCATGAAGACAAACAGCTTCTCTGTAAATATGACATATTATATAAAGGAGTTGCAGAGTCTGATGCGCTGGACGGTTAGAAAAATGTGCCAAAAGGACCAAATGTCTTTTGTTAGTTTCAAGACACATTTGAATTTTGGTTCAAATATTTCTCAGTCTGGAGAAGGTTAGCGCTCTTTCATATGTGTCCGTGTCCCACCTTTTACATTGGAGATATCAACCTTTAGCTGGCTTAGCTTTTCGCAGGTCTTCTCAATGCATTCACAGACAGACTGTATGATCTCCTTGGGGTCCTCCTCCACCCATCTGACTCAGAAAAACAACATGAACAGAAAATGTTTTCTTTTAATGCAAAAAAAGCCACTTTTGGTGAAGAATAGGCTTGGGTTCAACCAACCTCACAATCTGGACTATACTCAAAGTAGTAGAAGGTTTAGGGATTTTTTTCAAGCATACAGTACTTTACCTTAATTGCAAAATAAAAATAATGTTTTAAAACTGTTTTTGATAAGATGTACTGCAGACTCAAAAAACAAGTCTGCAGTACAAGCACGGCCATAAAAATATAGCCCCCCCCAGCACACGCACACACACACACACACATGCAATCCTCCCTACCACTTTCACAACTCCCACCCTGACTGATGGTAAACATTGGAACACAGGCTGACCACGGGGAAAGTTGGTTGGTGGACATGCTTATAGTTGGGACCTCTTCCTCTGTGCACAACCACATAGCCAGTCTCATGCAGAATCACAGGTGGGGGCCAGCTTCACCACAGCAAGGTGGCGAGGCAGGTCCCCATCTAGAGCTGCATCACCTGGACCGTAGCTGACCCAGAGGGAGAGGACCCAGCCGAGGAGGCACTGGAATTAAAAATAAAATATAAATATCAATTAAAATGAAGCATTTGATAAAAGCAACAAACAAAAAAGAACAAATATTCAAATAAGCTACAAATCATAAAACATGATAAAAATAGTAAATTAAAAGCTCATTGAAATAGATAGGTATTGAGCCTTTTCTTAAAAACCTCTATGTTCTCTGCGGCCATCAGGTCCTCCAGCAGACTGTTCCATAAACGGGGCCATAGTATTGAAAAGATGCCGCTCCATAAGTTTTTGTTTTGACAGTTGGAATGATCAATAGACCAGTGCCAGAGGATCTCAGGGTCCGCGAGGGTTCATATTTAACTAAAAGATTAGACAAATAAGAAGGCGCAAGACCGTTCAGACATTTAAAAACCATTAAAAGTATCTTAAAATCAATCCTGAAGCAGATGGGGAGCCAATGCAGGGATTTTAAAATCGGGGTGACGTGAGCTCATCTACTGGTCTTGGTGAGAACTCTTGCAGCAGAATTTTGGAGAAGCTGAAGATTCTTAATGCTTTTTTTTTTTGGAAGACCAGCTAGAAAGGCGTTACAATAATCAACTCTACTGATTCTAAAAGCATGCATCAGCGTCTCAATATTAGCAAGAGAGAGAACTGGGCGGACTCCCCGGAGTGGAGTGGGAAAGAGGCACAACATAGGAAACGCACGGCACCAAACAGAGGCATGAAGAACTAAATAAAAAGTTATACTGGGTAAATGATAAAGAATAGACGAGAAGAGGAGAGGAAAAATAATACCGGACAGAACCTCAGTCCACAGTCTAACTTCTGGTAGCCTGCTAGCAACTAATTAGTATTAACATTTAATTCAAACATGTAAATGGTACGTTGTATGTATTATGGCACAATAGGAGATGGTAATGATAAAAAACAATAATAGAAAATCATCAGTTTTAGCACGTCAATATTATTATGATATATTATTAAACTAACCTATGTCCGGGTTAACCCTCTAAACTGGGGGAATGTGCCGCCATGGTCCTGTTTATCAAACCATCTTACCTCTGCTTAGCTCCACAGAGAAGTATGTATCATGGATGTAATGAAAATGATAATTATTCCTCCAAACTTCATTATAGTAGGTGAGGTAGAGGAGCAGTAAATTAAATAATCTCTGATTACTAGCTAGTCTGGCAATAATCCTGACCAAAGAGGAATGTTTTAATCCTAACTTTGAATGTAGAAACTGTGTCAGCCTCTCTTACATGAGCTGGGAGTTTATTCCATAAAACAGGAGCTTGGTGGATAAAGGCTCTACCTCCAACTGTGCTTTTAGAGATTCTAGGAACCACAAGCAGTCCTGCATTTTCTAAGTGAAGTGTTCTGTTTGGTTGGTAAGGCTCTATGAGATCTTTAATATAGGATGGGGTCATTCTAGATTGAACTGGGAGCCAGTGAAGTGAATCTAATACAGGAGTAATGTGTTCTCTTCTGCTGGTTCCTGCTGACAATCTAGCTGCTGCATTTTGAACAAGCTGAAGACTTTTTAAAGAACTTTTAGGACACACTGGTAGCAAAGAGTTACAGTAATCCAGCCTAGACGTAACAAATGCCTGGATGAGTTTTTTAGCATCACTTCTAGATAATATGTTTCTGATCTTCTAGCACAAAATGATGTTCAATTGTTATGAAACAGAAGTGGCTTCTACTCCATTTGCATGGTGTTTCAGGTGGACTCACCCTTCCTTGGGAAAGCTTTGCTTGATCTCGACTTGATGCTGACTGATCACTTTAGCCGTTTTTGCATTGAACACCTGAAATAGACGAGAGATGATGACAAAAAGAGAAAAACATAAAAAAAAATTGGGCAAGGTCAAAGAGATCAATTAGAAACTTATTTTTATGACTACATGGAATGTGCCAAATAAACTCTTTGGTAATAACCTTTGAGGCTCAGTGGGAAGAGAAGACAAGAAATTAAGTGTTATTTTTGAAAGTCATAAATGCATCAATAGAAGCTGCAGAAGAACAGATGAAATTTGCTGGTTTTCAAACGATTACCATGCAACAGCAAGTATTCGCAGAGTAAAGCAAAAGATATGACTTCTTAAATGTTAGAGAGCTCTTTCTGTCACATGACCATCAACAGGTGCTGTAATGTCAGTCAAGCAAAGCATTTGAAATTTTCAAAATAAAAATACAGACCATAAGTGTTTTATGACAGAGTTTAAACAACAGATATTTGGCAAATCTAAAGAGCCTGCAGATTACTGACCCCTCCACACTACCTGACATTATTTTGAGCTTGTAGATATGAAGTGTGGCTTCATCCACTGGTACATCCACACATTTCCCACTGCATTCACTGGGAAACTCTGCAAGAATGCAAGAGTTTGGAAAACTCAGAATCCACAGAGTGAATTATCAGAATGAGGTTAATTCCCAGACTGACATAACAACACAAGTGAACACAGATCAGATTACAGTGTTCCCTCATTTATCGCGGGGGTTACATTCTAAAAATATCATGCCATAGGGGAAATCTGTGAAGTAGCATTATAGATATTGTAGTGGTAAAACTCCTCACGACCCACTTTGTACACTTTTCTCTCTCTGAAAGACACAAACGTTTTCATACTTTTCTATCTTGTTTAACCCCTTTACTAGCAACAGTCCGCCTGGACCTTTTTTCCTTTATTCATCACATAATCTCTCAAAATATGTTTTAATAAGTAAAATCTTTTGACTCTTTTTCAAAATAAGTTGATTTTCTAAAATTACCCAATACATTGTTATTTGTTTTGTTGTAGGTCCTTAATTTTTTAAATTCCTTATAAAAACTCTGAATTAACTAAAAGGGCAAAAAAAAATAAAGTATAATGAACCAGCACAATGTTTTTCTGATTTTATTGTTGTCCTACAGCCTTTTGAAGGGCAATAATAAAAGGGAGGCTTTTTAGCAATGCAGCAGCATATATCCAGTTTAAGGCACAGCCCAACTCTACTTTCTTCACACATTCAAGTTGGGCTTCTTTGGTAGAAAACACATTCATTTCTTGATATCCACTCATTAGAAGACGCTGAATCTAGACAGAATCATGTGAATCAATGACAAATTTGTATGAAGAATGTAAGGAGCTTCTTCTTTCCCTTTCAGTTTTTCCTTTCAGGGTTCACACTAAGAGTCAGGTTCCTCCATCTAGCCCTGTCTTCTGCATCCTCTACTCCAGTTTGATCCACAGTTTGTACTTGTGTTAAATTTACCATCTTAAATTCTATTACATTGATTTTGATTATTTAATTTTCAATAGATTTTTATTTATTGTTACTTTTGTAAGTTTCAAGTGATTTCAGTGAGAATTGTGGGTTTTTCCTTCTTTAACTGAGGGCTACCAACAATTTTGTCCACGTGTGTATGAAGAGTAGGCCTGCACAATAAACTGAAAATGCATCATCATCGCAGTATCAGCCCAGTCCGGTATGCATACAGCAAAAGGATGTATAAGTCCATTTGCACACATGCTAAACTGTTTTTGTAGTTTGAAGTAACAAATCAAATAAAGCCCTTTATGCAATAAACCAACGGTATGGAGCTCTTTGTGTCATTGACCAATCACTGGAGCCCTTTACTGCTAGATACCCACCTTCTACTGTTTTCCCTGACATGAAACTGAACAACACTTGCGATGGCTGAGAGCAGCACCTCAGAGGATGTGCTCTTGGCGGAAAAAATGCACGTTGGTCGGGGCTTTAACTGATCAGATTACTCGCCACGCACACAGGTGTATTGCGAATATCCCACCCCCCCATCCCCTGGCGCGGATCATTTAAATCCATTTTCTGATCAATCAGCACACAAATCCGACATCAAATTTGAGTCCGCCGTCTATAATTTAACATGCGTTAAAGTCGCTGCCTGATGCTTGTTGGAAAGTGTGTCTAAAGAAATCTGACTCTCCCGCCGCGTGTGGGAGGAGCTTAACTCATAAGACGCGGATGATGAGAGATCAAGTTTATTTCTTCTACAAAAACATCGGTAAAGACGTTTCCTTGTCCGGGTTTTTGAGGCTATCCAAAGATTTTCCTGGTATGTCTCTGTCCTGTGGAAAAAACCCGGCAGCTCAGTCATGGGGGGGGGGGGGGGGGGGGGGGGGGGGGGGGGGGGGGGGGGGGGGGGGGGGGGGGGGGGGGACACGAAGGGGGGGTTTATTGCAGTGACAGAGAACACTGAAAAAATTAAAGTTGTAAATTCTTCCATCCATCCAACCATTCAGACTTCCATCCATTCATCCATCCATCCATCCATCATTCATTCATCCATCCATCCATCCAATAATTCAGTCATCCATCCATCCATCTATTTATCCATTCATCCATCCATCCATCCATCATTCATTCATCCATCCATCCATCCAATAATTCAGTCATCCATCCATCCATCTATTTATCCATCCATCTATTTATCCATCCATCCATTCATCCATCCATCCATCCATCCATCATTCATTCATCCATCCATCCAATAATTCAGTCATCCATTCATCCATCTATTTATCCATTCATCCATCCATCCATCCATCATTCATTCATCCATCCATCCATCCAATAATTCAGTCATCCATCCATCCATCTATTTATCCATCCATCTATTTATCCATCCATCTATTTATCCATCCATCCATCCATCCATCATTCATTCATCCATCCATCCATCCAATAATTCAGTCATCCATCCATCCATCTATTTATCCATTCATCCATCCATCCATCCATCATTCATTCATCCATCCATCCATCCAATAATTCAGTCATCCATCCATCCATCCATCCATCCATCCACTAGGTACTACACAAACAACCAGAAAACTAAAAAATATTTTAATAAAACTGTCACAGTAAAACGAAAATGTTTAAAATGTTTTTTGTTTTGCCATTTGTCCATTTATGTAAAGTCATACTGTCATCACAGTTTCAAACACAGATATTGTGTATCACAAACTTTTCTCATATGGTGCAGGCTTAATGAGGAGTAATTTTTTTCTATTCTCTGCGCGAGTGCTTTGCAAATAACTTACATCTGAATTGATTAGAGAAATGGGGCGATAGCTTGAAGGAATAGTAGGATCTTTTTCTGGTTTTGAGGAAGAGGATTATGTTAGCTGAATTTATGTTATTTGATAAAAGTAACCATTTTATAAAAAGTTTGTGCCAGCTGTTCCCAGAATTCCTTATAAAACTCAGCTGGAAAGCCATCAGGCCCTGGAGCTTTGTTGTTGGGCATCAGCAACAGAACTTCATGAAGTTCAGCCAATGAGAGCGGAGAGCCTAAGTTTGAGCTTTGATCCTCATTTAACCTTCGTAGGAATACATTATTAAAGAATGAACTGATGCTGTTGGATTGATACACATTTTTATAAAAATCTTTAAACGTTTTATTAATTTTAACTGGGTCATAAGCGACATTTCCTGTCTGGTTCATATGATATATAAATGTGATTGGTTACTTTAGGGGCGTGCCAAAATATCAATATTGCGACATATTGTGACATTGAGTGCTGCGATTGATTCTTGATGGGTTCTCATTAAGTATCGATCTTTTATTTTCGTTTGAAGAGGCTGTAAAACGTTATAATTGTCATCCTTCTGAGGTAGATAGGGGGCGCGCGTTGCGAGACTGGCTTCTGCAGGCGGATGAAGAAGAACAGACACTAACACATAAATGGCAGAAGGGACAAACAGGGGAAATAGTGAGAGCAACAAGTTAAAAAACGCTCGGGAAACATTTAAGTCCAAAGTATGGAGTCACTTTGGATTCTACAACAGTGCAAACGTAACCGAGCAAGAGAAAGAATGTGAGTGACGGTGCACTGACAGAGAATGACATCTCAAGACTCAACAGCATGTGTTCCCTCTCCTCTCCAAACTGTCCCGTATGCATTTGTGTTTTCCATGCAGGACTACTGTTGCAGCTGAGAGTTTTTTCAACTGCAGGAGATGTTATTAGTGCCCAAAGAGGTTCACTCATGCCTGAACATGCTGACAAACTGCTTTTCTCAAGAAAAATATGAACGTATAGAATATACATCACTTGCAGCTGTTTCCCAAATGTTTTGGTTCTCAAAGATGTTTACTTTTAGTTGTAGTATTTTATCCCTGGTCATTTTAATGTGAAAGCAGTAGGCTAAAGGTTTTATGTCTAAACTGAATTTAAATGAAAGTACCTAGCTGCAACCTGCTGTTCATGTTCACTAATATGTCAACACTGGATTTTACAGATAATTCAAATTCAGTCGGTGTCATTGCTTTTAAAGACATAGTATTAGTGACTTCAGCAATGTTGCACAGAAGTGTCTGTGATTTGTTGCACCAAATAAGACACAAGTTGTTTATTGTTATTGTGTTCAAACTAATTAATGAATGGGGATATATTATCCTAAAAAAACATGTGTTCTATATATTGTTAGTCATTAGAGATGATTTTTACCAAATATCGCAGTGTCATGATGTTATCGATATTGTGAGCCATGTATCACCTATCGCAGTGATTCCCAACCTTGTTGTTACTTTTTCAAATTTTACTTTTTATTTATGTATTTTTATTTTATCTTTGCACTTTAAATCTTCGTTAAAAATCAAAACCTTTCTGTTGTCAATTTTTATGGTTACTTACTCAGAATGGAATTGTTGTGCAGTTTCAGCTTTGTTGTGGGAATATTGTGTGATATGATTTAAAAAAAACATCTGTAAAAAAAGAAAGGGTTGTACTAAAAGTATGGATATTGAGCGATGTCACACAAAAACAGGGTTAAAGCTAAACTATTATATATATTATATTGACTATTGAAAAGTTGTTTTGAAAAAAGACTCAAAAGGCGCCAGACTTTTAGGGGTCACGCAGAAAATACTGCTCTTTTGTATCCATTCACTGAGTGTGAAGCGTGTCTCACCAGAACCCGTGTGGAGCTCGTCCCCTGATCCACAGCAGCGACCAAAGCCTCCATGCGCGCGTTCGTGCAAAAGTCCAGCAGAACCAGAACCAGAACCAGAAGAAAGTTCGGTTTTCCTCCGAGCGCTTGCTGGCACTCCTGCTCAACAGAGCTGGACTCTGGCTGGACTCTGGACTGCTGCCTCTTCAAAGCACTGTGGAACCGGCGCGCGCTGACGACACGATTGGCTGTTTCTCGATGGGCGTTTCCCACGAGCGACCAATCAGACTCCAGCCACGCGGAACGATCTCTCAGGGTTTTTTTTAAAGAGCCAAAGCGAAGAAAGTCAAAACAGTTTACGGTCAAGACAAAACAGCTATCCGCGTTCACAGCAGTGCTGACGCGCACTCACGGCCCTCATGGTGTCAAAACTGTACTTTTGTTTGAAAATTATTTTTATTTTCAACAGTGTCAGATCGTGAAAAATATAAGAAATCCAATTAAGCTATAGATCTCTTCTCCCCTAAAAGTAGCCTAAATGAGGTCACCTGACTTGATCCTGTTCATTTAATTTTCACGATGTGACTCTAGTCTTTTTAAATGTATTTTGTGTTTAGGGGGTTGCATTGTGTGTAGTGGTTAGCGCTCACCTCACAGTGAGAAGGTTTGATGTGGTTTGATTCCCAGCTGGGATCTTTCTGTGTGGAGTTGTATGTTCTCCTTGTGCATGTGTAGGTTTTCTCCGTGCATTCCAGGTTCCTCCCACAGTGCACAAACATACTTCATATGTTAACTTATACGGTGGGCCTGAAGTGCAAATAACATTAACACATGATTAACGCAAAGACATACTCGAGATCATATTGAAAAGAAGCAAATCCAAACAACTGCATAACGTTTTACAAACTGAAGCAAAATCCCAGAAACAAACGATAAAAACAAATTCAGAAAACAAAAGTGATTTCCAGAAACAAAAACAAAATGTTAAAAATTGAAAACAGAATAAATAAATCAGTAAAGGTAGGCATTATGGGACATCACTGATTAGATATTCACGTTTGAGTTTAGAAGAAAAAGGAAAGCAGAAGGGTGTTTGATGTTTTTGATGAAAAAGCTGTTTTTCATCAGTTATATGAATTCGTAATAAGAAACAACTGCTATGTTGTCTTCCAGTCAGGCTTCAGACAGCACCACAGCATTGAGACGACTCTGACCAAAGTGACTAAAGTTATATGTTTGAATACAGACAGTGGAAATATGTCAGTGCTAGTTTTACTGGAACTCAGTGCTGCATTTAATACAGTCGACCATGCTATATTACTCAAACGACTGGAAAACTGGGTGGGTCTCACTGGGCCAGTACTAAACTGGTTCAAAACGTACTTGGAAAACAGGAAATATTTTGTGTCAGTTGGTAACTTCACATCTGAGCCGACAGAAATTGCATATGGAGTTCCTCTAGGCTCTATCCTGGGGCCACTTCTATTTAATATCTACATGCTCCCACTGGCCCAGGTTATAAAGAACAACATTAGTTACCACAGCTATGCAGATGACACACAGATATATATTACAATGACACCAGGAGACCGAGGCCCTGTACAGGCTCTTGGTAAATGCATTGAGGACATTAGTGACTGGATGTGTCACAACTTACTTCAATCAAACAAAAAAACTGGGGTTATTGTCTTTGGGGCTAAAGAGAAACAGTTGGAAGTCACTACAGAGCTTCAATCTATTAATCTTAACACCAACAACCAGGCCAGAAACTTGGGTGTAGTGATGGACACAGATCTACATTTTGATAAACACATTAAGGCAGTGACAAAATCAGCCTACGATCATCTCAAAAATATTTCATTGATTAAAGATCTGATGTCCAAGCAGGACCAGGAAAAACTAGTTCATGTTTTCATCTTTAGTCGACTTGACTACAGTAACAGTGTTTTCACAGGACGACCAAAAAAATCAATCAGGAAACTGCAGCTCATTCAGAACTCAGCTGCTCGTGTTCTCACAGGAACCAAAAAAGTAGATCACATCAGTCCAGTTCTGAGGTCTTTCCACTAGCTGCCTGTCTGCCAGAGAATAGACTTTAAGGTTATGCTACTGGTTTATAAAGCTTTGAATGGTTTATCACCAAAGTACATGACTGACCTCCTGACCCAGTATGTACCAGCCAGACCTCTCCACTCATCTGGATCCAGTCTTTTGTCAGTTCCTAGAGTCCAAACTAAACATGGAGAATCTGCATTCAGCTTCTATGCTCCACAGATCTGGAACAGATCTTCCAGAAAGCCTTAGATCAGCTGAAACACTCAGTGTATTTAAATCCAGTTAAAGACCCAGCTGTTCTCAGCTGCATTTGATTCTTTTGGATTCAAAAATTTCGTCCCTGCACTGTTTATCTATGCTTGATTTATTCACTTCTTTTAATATATTTTTTTAATCTTATTTTAATTATCAAACCTTTGATATTTATTATAATTGTTTTCTTTCTTTTATGTTTTATGTGAAGCACTTTTTAACTGTCCTTGTACATGAAATGTGCTACACAAAGAAACTTGCCTTGATGTCAAGTTAGGTGGTAGATATCTTTACTCTGTAGGTGCAAGCGGTGACACGGTTAAAGAAAATTTTACAGTTCCACTCTTATGCTGATTCCAGTCCTTTTTTACAGTCAAACATTCATTTCTGTATTCTCACTGCTGCCCTTTCAAGGCATTATACTCTCACTCTCACACAAAAGCTCATTTTCTTTGATTCAGGATGCTTTGAAATCTCAACCCCTTCAGATTTATCACTTGTGTCTAAATCGAGAACAATCCACCTCCATTCTTTTATGACAACTGCCTGTGTGCCTCACTGACTTGTTTTATGAAACCTGAATACTTAAACTGCACAGCTTTTGTTTCTACACTAACAGACATGTCTTTTAAAGATTTTTTTCACTCAGGCAAGTGACATCACCCACATGTGCAGACTCTTCTGGTCTGCCACTCGCACTCTGTTTTCCCTTTGTTTTTTTTTATTCCAGTTTTATTGAATTTATGTAATCTTGTTTTTCCAAAAAAATATTTTTGAAAAGTTATGATCAGTGTGTCACCGACACTGTTGCTTTCTTTAACCATCTAGCTGCCAAGACAGCTCTTGTCATTCCTTGGTTGATGCTCTTATTGCAAGGCCTATGTTCCTCATTTTTCAGAACTCTCAAAGCCTCTTGCTGAGCTTACCCAGTCTACTGCCATGATCTTCAGGCTCGACTGCATTGTCAAAGCTAACAAATCTTTTGTGGCTCTTAAGGCCCTACAATTACCACCGACTCTTGACTACCTGACCCTTCCATGTCAGGTTTTGCTTCAGGGACCCAAAATACGACAAACTCAGGAGTGCAAGAAAACCAGGTTTATTAAAGCGTTTGACTCAGATGCTTCTCCCCAGGCTTTGGAGATTAATGGCAAATCTATGTGAAGTGGAGACAGGAGAGGGTTAATGATGGCGACATAGCTTGAAGCAGTGAAGGCAAAAACTTGGTGGAGGCTTACTGAGGTGAGGAGAGATGACAGCAGGGAAGAAGAGGAGTGGAGTCCTACGTACGGCAAGGAAGGTGTGGCTTCAGGTAGAGGCGATAGTGGGGAGAAAATGAACTCCAAGAGGGTGTGACAAAACTCAGGATCCTGGGGCTTAGTCAGTAATTCTTGATGCCATAGGTTAACTCAAAATCACCAGGGATCTCTGGGAAGGTTTCCAAAAAGGAGAAGGTGCGAGGACTTGCAAGGCTTTGGAAGAAATGTAGCAGCAGAGAGATAGGAGCATGTAAAGGCAGCTGCTGGCAGTAAGACGTCTAGATAAAGGCTGAACAGTACAGCTGGTAGTCAGGTTGAGTGGCGAACATGAACACCACTGGCGATTTCTCTGAAAGCTTGTAGTGCAACGATTCGGCAGAGAATGAAGGGCAGAGGCAGAGATACATAGGAGTAGCAGGTGGAGGGAATCAGATGATTTGCAGCAGGCTGGCTGCTGCTGTGACATTCCAGACCATTCACACAGACTGTTGATGAATGCAATTCTTGCATGGCTTCTGTCCTCCTGCAGGATCATGGGGGCAGCATTAGACCAGTGGTTGCTGTACTTCCACGTTGCCTTCGCGCCATAGCAGCAGCTGAGAAAGCTCTCACAGCATCTCGTGATATCGTAGGTTATTCACCTTTGACACTGCTAGTTCCACATGAGGTCCACAGGATTCTGTCGGTACACAGAACTTCTAATTTTCCTCTGCTCAGATCATGCACAGTAGAGTCCGAATCTCTGCCGTCCTATTACTCTGCACAGGCAGCTGAACTTGCTGGTCAACTGCTGTTGCTCTCTCTTGTATGTGTGTGTTCACAAAAGACTGTTCTGTTACCATCTAAACCAGGGGTCCCCAACCCTGGTCCTCGAGGGCTACCGTCCTGATTGTTTTGCAGCTAACCTTGCTTCATTAGATGCTGATTAGCTGGATTGAATCAGCGCAGTTTCTGATTGACTGAACACACCTGATCCAGATGAGCAGCAATTACTGAAGCAGCAACTCAACGCAACTCACGTTCAGTGTGTAGGCACCATTAGACAGCGTGGATTTGGAGGTGTGTTTAAGGTCATTATCATGTATTGAAGCCATCCTCTCTTCAACTTCAACTTTGTCAGATAACACCAAGTTAGTGCTGAAATTTGGTGGAATCCTTTCTTCTTCTACTGGTAAAATGTTTCCTGTGCTGCAATACAAGCCCAAAGCATGATTGATCCACCCCCATGCTTAACAGTTGGACATAGGTTCTTTTCATGAAACTCTGGACCTTTTCTTCTCCAAACGTACCTTTGCTCATTGTGGACAAAAAGTTCCATCTGAACCGGGTCGGTCCACAGAACTTTTCCAAAATGCATCAGGCTTGTTTCTGTGTTCATTTGCCAACTTCAGACGTTGACTTTTGTGGTGAGGACGTAGAAGAGGTTTTCTTCTGATGACTCTTCCATGAAGACCATATTCGTACAAGTATCTCCTGACAGTAGAACAGTGCAGCTCAACTCCAGAGTCTGCAGGTCTTTCTGGAGGGATGCTGCAGTCAAACGTTGGTTTGTTCTTGCTTTTCTCACAATCCTGTTAGCTGCTCTGTCTGAGATTTTTCTTGCTCTTCCAGATCTTGTTTTAACTTCCACTGTTCCTGTTGACTGCCATCTCTTAATGACTTTCTAAACAGAGGATATTGACAGCTTTTCCAAAGGGGGTGGAGAAATTCTGCAGGGTGCCCAAACTTTTTGCACACGCCATTATTTTGTTTTCTGTTATCTTAAAAGGGTAATGATGGAAATAAGGCCTAATTTTTTTTGACATATTGAAAGAATGTCTCACCTGTAAACTAATGCCTTTAGGAGATTTTTCTATCTTTCCTTGGTTTAATTGTGCACAAAAATATAACATTATCCTTGCAGTGCACAAACTTTCGATCCTCACTGAAAGAGGAGAGAGTATGCACCCTACTTCAAGACGTCACCAAAATAAACAAGACCCTTCACCAACATACTATTGTTTTTGTGACATCCTTCTTTTTAACAAGAGTTCGGTAAAACAGTGACAACGTATAAACTGACAGAGCTCAATAACCTAGTGCTGAAATCATGCTTTATTAAATCAATAATGCATAAAACCCAAGAAGGACAAAATATAGTTTTACATCAGGAGATAGGTTAAATAAATGAGCAGGGTAAAACATAACTGCTTTTCTTCTCACAAAAGATGGACTCAGTGAGGTAGACAAAGAAAACCCTGACTAATGAGACAATGAAAGAACTAAAAGCTAAAGATACTCACACTCAAACACTCAAAATTGTTATGCAAGAGTCCTCCGTAAGATAGTGCTGCTTCTGCACAGAAGTGTTGCTTTTGGCTTTCTGTTCAGTTTTGCGAGGTGATGTTTCTTTTGAACAGAAGCAGCACCTATCATGAAGATGATCTAAACACCGAGAGTGCAGGCCGCTCGCACTCTGGGCAGGTCATCAATTCACGGTTTTATGACTGTCAATCTGAGCACAAGGCCTCATTATGCTGCTTACATGAGGGTAATGCACACAGCACTCAGGGCCTTATACTCATGATCCTATCCGCAAGAAATCATAACATCACAAATACACGTCATAAATGATCATTTTGTCCTTGTGCTTTTGGTTTACAACATCAACAGGGAGCCTCTCTACCTGTTGAGGCGATCTTAAAACTTCAACTTATCGTTGAGGCGCAGAGTTTAGTTTCTCAGTTTGGCAGGGTATTCGTTCTTTGTGAAACTTTCTCCTGTTAAACCACATTTAGTTTCATTGAAGTTCAGATAATACTTTTGTCATCAAAAAACAATGCATACATTTCCCATAACCGGTCCATTCGGCTATATACATTATGTACATGTCACAAAAAGGAGGATCAAACATCCTAAGTCATGGTAATCCAATATGGCCCATTTCACAACTTTAGTTTCTTGTTTAGCATAAATTAATGTCAGGTTTGATATAAAAATAGTTCATATTTACACAAACAGAAATCCAGATCTTTATCAAGTAAATCTATTGCTCCTGTTTCACTTAGTAAAAGCAGCTATTAAAGGAAACTGTAGACATATCATTTGTTTTCTTTTTTTTTTTTTACATCGACCGAATATCAAAGGTGTTGGGCTTTGAGCAAAATTTGTTAGACATTCTGCTGACGTATGCTCCAGCATCTTCTTCTTTCACTGCAGGACCTGCCACAATTGGGGACTTCCCTGGCAGTGTGCTCACATGCCGTGGAAGGGCGACAGTCTTTCCAAGAGTGCCTGTTGAAGAAGAATAATAATAAGGTGTGTAATGAATATTTGCAAAACATTGTGTTTTTTTTTTTGTTAGATTGTTTTTTTTACGTAGACCAGAAGTAAAGCCCTTCTTGTAAGCTGGGATCAGGCAGATGAAAAGATGAAGTTTGGAAGTTCACTTCGCAAAGTGCTATATTGGCCGGTCAATTCAATTGGTTAAAATGGTACATGGCTTATATTTTACTGTACTAAACTGCACTGATGGCGGCTCTGCTGCCGAACACTGGCGCCAACCTTTAACCACCAGGAGCAATGTGGGGTTCAGTATCTTGCCCAGTACAGATGTGTTGACACATTTTAGTTCAATGAGAGATCCCTCCTGGCCTTTCTTTGTTTCCATCAACCAAGATGATGCGTGTGATGCATCTAAACATTAAGCTGCTGAAAAACAGCCACCAAAGGATAAAGTTAACCAATCATTGGAACACCTGTAACAGTGTGGGTGGGACATCCCTAAAAGACATGGAGTGATTTTTCAAGCAAATTTACAAGCAAATTTCAGTTATGAGATCAACATTTTCTAAATTGCAAACAAAATGTTAAGTTTGAAAAATAAAAACGTCATAGTTTGCATATGAAAAGATTTAATGTTTCCTTTAAAACAATTATTTTTTTTTTTGCTTTCAAAAAATATTTTGTGTTTGCAACACAAATTTTTTCAGATGCATAGTGTCTCATCTCGCTTCCGTCTTATCGTTGATTTTGCGTTCTTATGTTTCAGTTTTGTGTGATATTTGTGGCATTTGTGGCATAAACAGCCAACCACAGACAAGAGGGTTCATGATTGGTCTGATTGGTCTAGATTCTATCCAATCAAGTGTCTCTGTCTCGCATGGACAGTGCTGGGCGGCAGACACCGACTTTGTTTTGATTCTGTTCAACCGGGATTCAACCATGCAGTCTTCAACCATTCTGGCCCGTTTCTCTTTGAGCAGAAAAGCCAAACTATATAACAGGGTTCTGTATTTATTTATGTTAGTGTAGAGACCAGTGTGGTTAAAATGTCCACAACAGAAAAACTGTCTGAGCTCCGCCTCCATCCAGACAGATGTTACATTATGTTACGATTATGATTTGTAACAATGAAATATAGTTTTTTTTTTTTCATGAATAAAATGTTGAAATACGGTATTAAGAGACTTAAGCATTTTTTCCATTAATAATTTTGTTTTTGTACTTTGGACAAAAGCAAACATAAGTTTTGCTTTTTTTCAAGACACTCAGTGAAAGTTAACTTTAAAAGTTAAAAATCCCATTTCTTCTGCTTATACATGAAGTCTACTTTAGTGAGCCGTAATTCTTTTCCTAACTGACGACTACTGTTAATCTAATCCCAAACACTGTTGTGCAGCACAAGAGATTATGTGTTTCAATTTTTTTTAAATAACTAACAGAACTTGAAGAAAATCAAACTTTTTACCAGTATTTTGCTCCAGAGGATTTTTAGATCACACTGGCCTGTTTAGAGTCATGTCAGCAGATAAACTTTACAGTTTCTTCTACGGTTTCAGGAGATTCACACACATAAACTCACAAGTTTGACTAAATTAAATGTAATCAATGCTAAAAAAAAAAGAAAAAAAGTATGGATTACTTTTAAAACGATTAATAACAATTTCTTCATAGAAATCAGTAAAAGGGCCTCCGTAGCAGACACCATGTTAGCATGCTAGATAAATACAGCGATTTGATTGGATAGAATCTAGACCAATCAGCAGGCTGTTTGGTAGCACAAATATCACATGAAACTGAAACTTAAGAACGCAAAATCGAAGATAGAACGGAAGTGAAATGAGACACTATGCATCTGAAAAAATGTGTGTTGCAAACGCAAATATTTTTTGAAAGAAAAAAAAAGTTTTTGAAAGCAACAATTGAATTCTTTCATTTGCAAATTATGATGCTTCATTCTTCAAACTTTACATTTTGTTTGCATTTTAGAAAATCTCAAATAGTGAATTTTGCTTGCAATATTGTGGTACAAATATCACTCCTTGAAAAGATACTTCAGACAAGGTGAGAAGAAAGAAGAGCAGGGGACTGGTTTAAATTCAACATAGCTGATTGTACTGATTGCTGATTGTAGCTGTAACCAATTATACCAAACAGGGACTCATGCATTCAGCAAATAAAAATGAGACAAAATAAAAGTAATAGTTTTTTCTGATTTAACCAATTTTTCTCATTTTTGCAGCATTTAAAGCTACATATAAATACAACTTTTATCAATAATGTTAAATGTAATTGTTAAGAAAAATGTAGAAAAAAAGTAAATAAAATTGAGAAGACAGATGGACTGGCTGTACAGCAAAGTGTATTTTCAGAGATGCCATCTATCCATCCATTCATCCATCCATAACAAGTACTGTAATTTATGGCAGTCCCTGTCAGGGTTGGCGTGTGGACACAAACGCAGACGGCAATCAGGAATGAATAGTCCTTCATTTAATTTCTCGAAAGAACACAAGAACAAATCCTAGAAGGAAACAGAACCACCCGACAAGCCGTGCAAGGGAGACGAGGACTTATAACAGGAAGAGAGGATGAGGTAACTACACACAGGTGTGCCAAGAAGGAGGGAGGGAACACACAAGGAGGGAAGTGTCAAGTGACCTGAAAGGCAATAGTGAGCACAGGAAATACAACAAAATAAAACAGGAAGTGATAACAAAATAACAACAACGAACGTCCTGGGTCCAAAACCCCACAGTCCCAACATAGCCTTCATCTCAACATCATGTGATGAGTGCGTCTGGGATTAAATGAAAAACTGAAAATGTAAAACAAAAAACATGCATCCACAGATCTGTGGTTAGTTCTCTAAGATGTCTGAAACAGCTTTCCAGTCCAGTTTCTGCAAAAACTTTGTGTAAGTGAATCTAGAAGAACTGATACTGTTTTGAAGGCAAAAGGTGGTCACAGCAAATATATCAGTTTTGTTACAGATTTCCCCCAAAATTAATTAACAGAATTTTGTTGATATTGTTTTACACCCCATTAAAATGTTTGCACAGTACTATATATGTGAATACTGTATATTGTGTGTGCATGTTTGTATTTTTGTATGTGCATGTTTGTATTTTTGTATGTGCATGTTTGTATTTTTGTGTGTGCATGTTTGTATTTTAGCATGGTGTCATAATGTCTTAAATGAGCATGAACATCTTAAGCCTTTAAGCAAAAAAAGATAAAAACACTTACTGGAAACATTAAGGTATATTGTTGCAGAGCACTGTCCAAACTTATTTTTGGCCGTTATTGTGTATTTTCCATGGTTAGCAGCCTTGGCTTCACATATCTTTAGGGTGTACATATTCCTTGACTGACCCAGTGTGATGTTTGACATGACAGACATCTGCAAATAGAGGTGGTAGAGTGGATTTACTTTTCAGTTCTTTGAATAAAGGTTAACTAATGCTTGGTAAATTTTGCATGTACTAGCGACTAAAAAAAGATCAATAAAAGAAATACTTACTTTTCTGTTGTCCTTCAACCACTCCACTTCAGATGAAGAATCTCCTCCAATTACACAGGTGAATTTAACATTTTGTCCCTCAATCACAGTTCGGGACTTTGGTTGTTCTAAAAAGTATGGGGCTTTTAAAATGAGGACTTCCACTGATTGATCTAGACATGTGATGATCTCTTGATCATGTTGACAAATAGACCTGATTGTTCTTGTCTGATCATTGTCCAATGCTTCATTTATGCGCTGCTCTGAAGAATCAGGTGTTACTGTGGTGTCAACCAGACCAGCTGAAAATGAAGGCTTCTTTCCAACAGTTGGGGATATCATTCGCTCTGATGACTTATGAGAAATACTTGGTTTGGCCTCTGAAGGAACTGGGGATTTGGGAGTGGGAGATTTTGGTGTGGGAGATTTTGGTGTGGGAGACTTTGGTGTTGGTGATTTTGTAGAGACTGGAGATCTTATTTGCTGGGGTGACCTAACTCTTTGGGGTGATTTGATTGGTTCAGGGGATTTGGAGATAGGGGATTTAGCCTCTGGAGAAGTGATTCTTGGGGAGGCAGCCACTTTCTCCTTTGACTCAGACTTGTGAATTGTGAGAGTAAAATAGGCTTCTTGTTTACCCCAAGGATTTTCCACGAGCAACGTGTAATTACCTTCATCTGACATCTCAACAGCAGAAATCTCAAAGATGGAATTGTACTGTGAAGAGACAATGTGATGACGGAAAGAGGGACCAACAGCTATACCTTCACGCAACCAGGTGATAGAGGGTGATGGTTCACCATCAACATCACACTCAAATCTGGCAGTGTCACCTTCATTCACAATCAAGGATTGTGGCTTGGTCACAATTGTGGCAGGAACACTTGGTATTTGCCTAGGATCTTCAACAATGGTTGTGGCAGTTTCTTTTACACTTTTGCTTTCCTCCAAGGTTACTTTAGAAGATTGATCATGATAAAGCTCTGTTTGTGGCAAATCTTTCAGAAATCCAGATGGAGGCTCCTCGTCTTTCTGGAGGGAAGTGAAAGTAGCATATTCTTCTCCAGTCACATCCAATGTAGCATAGTCAGAAATCTCTCCTTTGGTGTTCTTGCAAACCACACGGTAGGTCCCTGAATCTTCAGTCACACAGCTGATGATCTGGAGAGTCAAAACGCCACTTATGTTTGTCATTTGATATTTGCTACTCTGGTGAATCTCTTTTCCATTATGGAACCACTTAACATCTGGTTCAGGCTTGGCTTGGATGTTCATAGTAAACCTTGTGTTAGAACCATATGGTACACGATGAGATCGCATCCTGACAGTAATACGAGGGGGATGGTCAAGGCTGAAGGGAGTATGCGTCACCATTTCAACCCTTTCTACAGATTTTCTCTCTGATCTGAGAGCCTGCTTTCTTTCCTCATACCTGGACAAAAAGTCCACTTTGGGAAGAGTGACATCTTTTTTGGGAATCTTTTCTGTACTAGTTGATTTTTCTGCATCTGATTCCAGTGCAGCTTGCTTTTTGATTGGTTTAAGAAGATATTCTGAGGTAAAAGTTGTCAGATGTTCAGATTCAGTGGCTTCAGAAACTGATGAAATTTTTACAGCTATTTCCTTTTTGGAGCTTTGTGTTCTCTCTTCAAATTCCAGGCGCTTGAGTTGACTCTTGTAAGAAGAGATTCTCTGAGTAGTTGTGTGTGGGCGCAGAAGCTCCAAATCCTCTTTCTCTTCAGATACTCTTTGCTTTTGTCTTGGTGGCTTGTGAGTTGCTTTGTCATGACGCTGACGGAGATCAACAAAGCTAGGACCAGCTTCATATTTAGATGGAATTCTGTAAAAATCATAGCTTTTGATCTCCTCTGCTTCATCATCATCATGATGGATTCTTCTCGGAGATGAAGTGCGTAAAGCTGAAAGCTCAAAGGAAACTGGGCTGAGCCTCGGAGGAGAAGCAGAATAACCAAGCTCCAGTTCTTCTTCAAGACGCAGTCTCTCCTCCTCTGTTCTTTTCATTATCAGATACTCATCAGCAGGCAGCAGCAGCTCCTCGTCTGAGAGGTCACCCAAAGATCTTCTTCTGATTCTGCGGTAAGCTTCAGTCTCAGGAGAAGAAGTACGATGCCTTGCAGGCCTCACAGTCTCCAAGTCATCTAGAGTCATAGATTCAATGCGCCACTTAGGCTTATACTGCTCCTTGATTCTCATGGGGACTTCATAGAACTGCTCCCACCTGGAGAGGCGAATGCGTTTCATTCTCTTTTGACTAATTTTTTCCATTGGCTCAGGAAACTCATACTGATCTCGCAGCTTCTTGTACCATTTCATGTCCGAGAGTGGCTTGAAGTGTTTTATTTCCACATCCTCCTCAAGAGCAGCAGGGTTGATGACACGAGGTGTAGGTACAACATAAGGCATACGAAGCCTTTTCTCATCTGCCCGCTTTTTCCTCTCTTCTTGCTCTTTCTTGATCTCTGCTTCTGTCTTCTCACCCTTCTTAGTGGTCACAGCAGGTTTGAACATAGTAGCTGCCTCCCTGACAGCTTGTACTGCAGCAGGTGGTAGAGGTGAGACAACTGTGCCTGCCAATATTTGAGACAGTCTAACTTTCTTATCTAATTCTTCTTTCCCAGCTACTTTATCTTTTTCTTTTTCACTGGTTTCATATTCTTTTTTAACATGAGTTGAGCGTTCTACTTTGAGTATTGCTTGACAACTCGCAGAACCAGCAGAGTTGGTGGCGGTAACTCTGTACACTCCAGAGTCTTCAGGTAAAGTGTCTCTGACATGAAGAATGTAGTAATCCAGGCCTTCGTGGACAACCTCAATCGACGGTCCAAAGGCTAAAGGTGTGCCATCCTTCTCCCACTTTAGTGTTGGATGGCCAGAAACTCTAATCTCAAAACGAACATTCTGGCCCTCTCTACACTCAACATTTGCAAGCAATCGTTTAAACATTGGCCTTAAGATGAGGTCTGCTGGTTTAGGACGCGGTACAACAGTGAGGCGAGCCTTGCAGCTGTCATCACCATATCTGTTGCGAGCTACAACACTGTATTCAGCATCATCTTCCATATCCACACGGTGGATTACTAACTGGTGTAAACCCTTGTCATTGATAAAGGTATATTTTCTGTCATCTTGTCCAGGTACCAGCTTTTGTCCAGATTTGTGCCAAATAACACGAGGCTCTGGATGAACAGTGATAGTGACACCAAAGCGTACGTCCTCGCCGATATAGGCAGTGTGGTTAACTAAGGGAAGAGTGAATTCTGGGGGTTTCTGAAGCATTCTGGCAGTGTCAATTCTGCGCTTTGTTTTCTTTACCACACGGCTGGTGAAGAAATCACGGAAAGATCTTATACCACTGATAAACAGCTCAGCATAGGCACTGTCTTCACCATACTCATTCACAACTTTGCACCTGTAAGTGCCATCATCTGCTCTTGTCACTTTACTGATGTTGATTATAGCTAATCCATCCTCATATTCAATATCATATTTGTCACCACCTTCAAGTTGCCTAACACCACAGTACCATGTCACCTCAGTACTACTATCATAGTTGTCAATGTGGCAGATGAACTTCACATTATCACCTTCATTTACAACTGCATGGCCTATCTGACCTGCAATAGGACCATGTTCAAATGGAGCAATTTTAACTTTGGAAACAAAGACGCCACGCTGGGACCTGATGGATCCACCGCTGGCCACACGCGCAGCTGGAACAACTGTTTGCCACTCTTTTCTTAGCATTGCCTGGTAGTACCTTTTGTGCCTGCTGGTTGGAATTACTCTAGGACTGATCTCCTCCACAGGCTTTGTGAGCCAAGAATGTGTCAAGGCCTCAGCTGCTGTCATACGATGTTTACGTTCCTTTGTCATCAAGCGATCTGTGAAATCTAATGCTTCTACAGTAACATGTTTAAACGACTCATCGTCATAGCTGTAGGTTGCACTAGAGATGTTATCAATCATTTGTTGGTTAGTTTCAGCTGTGAATGGATTAAGGCCGCTTAGGAGTATGTAGGTAAGAACACCGACTGACCACATGTCTGTGACTGTGCTAACCATATCACACTGGTGGATCTCAGGGGCAGCATACTCAGCAGTGGTATATTGAATCTTTATTTGGTCTCCTGGAGTCAGATGTCTGGACTGTCCCAACTCAATAATCTTTACATTGGAGCTATTTCTAGTTGTGTACACAATGTTTTCAGGTCTTATATCAAAGTTTCCATAACTCTGACTATGTAGAAACTCCAGTGCTGAACAGATCTGTCTAATGTAATTAACAATTTCTCGCTCATTAAGCTCAAACTCTGCTGTACTGAGGCGTTCAAAGATGTCACAACCAGACAAGAAGTCAAAGATCATTACTAGTTCTTCTGGGCTTTCAAAACTGTCATGGAGTAGAAGGAAGTTAGTATGTTTAGCTAGATTTAGTGTAGCAATTTCCTTCTTGATTATTGCCTGATCGGCCCCTCTCACTTTAACAAATTTAGCCATGTATGTCTTTTCAGAGCTTATGTTGACACAGCGATGGACAATGCCAAATTGACCTCTACCCAGTTCCTCTGCAATAGCATATTTGTTGTGCAAATTCTTGGACTCTGAGTGTTGAACTTTGCCTTTAGGGACAAGTCCAGAATCATCAACCTCCCTGTCATAAAGGAGAACTTTGGATTTGTCTTCCTTAGTCATGACAGGCCCACTTGTCTCAGATGGGGCACTCTGTCCAAACTTATTCTCAGCAATGACTCTGAACTGATAGCTTGTTCCTCCAAATAAGTTGGTTACAGTATAGTGGGTGTCACGGGACTGGGCAACTCGCTGCCATCTCTCAGCTGTTGTGGGGCATTTCTCTATAATATAGCTGACAACCTTACTGCCACCATCATTTGCGGGGGTTACCCAGTTCAATGTGACTGAATCTTTGGAGATATCATTGGCTTTAATGCCACGTGGAGGATCAGGCACATCAGCAACATCCAGCTCAATGGTTTGCTGGTCAATCCCAAATCTGTTCTTGGCACAGACAATATAGAAACCTGCGTCCTTCTTTTCTACACCATTAGGGAAGACTAATGAAGTGAAGGATCTGGTAACGATAACTTGGTAGTGGCCATTGCTGTCAATTAGATCTTGTCCTTTTTGCCACGTGATGACAGGATCTGGTTTGCCACTAAAAGGAACCTTGATATTCACCACCTCCCCACGCAAGGCTGGAATGGCTTCTTTGTCTTTAAGGTTCTTTGGCAAGTTGATTTTGGCTGGGACTGTAATAGAAACAAATGATTTGTTAAGAGGTTGTATTTAGTTTAAATACCAAAACATTTATTTTATGTAGTTAAATTGTTTTTTTTTTTCTAAGTAGCTAATTTTAGTGTTTAAATCTAGCTTTTGCCAACTCACTTTCAACATCCAGAGAGACTGTTGCACAAATGGAGCCTCCCTGGTTTGTTGCTCTGATCTGGTAAACTGTGGAATCCTCCTCGTCAGCCTCAGTGATGACCAGCTGTTGGTATCCTCCCTTAAATTCCTGTATTTTGATTTTCTTCCCATCAGAATGGATCTCTTTTCCTCTTCTAAACCACTTTATAACAGGTTTTGGCTGCCCAGTAATCTTGCAAACAAGCGTAGCATTGCTCTTGTACTTAACACTCATATTTCTCAGCTCCTCTTTGAAGGCAGGTGCACGAACCTCAATTGCTGTGGCTGGAATTACAGGAGGGGTCTCTTCACTGTAGTCACTTTGTCCTCCAAGGTTCTCACACTTTACACGGAAGACATACTCAGTGCCCTCAAACAGGTGCTTGACTGAATATACAGTTTGTTTGATCTCATCTGTTGTCACCAGAGTCCACTCAGTCCATTCTTTCTTATCTTTCTTGTTTTTCTTCTCAAGGCAATAGCTCTTGATTTTGGATCCTCCATCACTTAACGGGGGTTTCCAGGAAACTACACAGGAGTCTTTAGTGATTCCAGAAACAATTGGTGACAAAGGTGGTGATGGCTTTTCTGTGGACATAAAACAACAATGTCAGCATTATTTCTCAATGAACTATGGTAATGACTCTACACTGCATCTACAAAATGTACATTTCTAAGCAACACCTTAAACCTACCTAACTGACTCTTGATCAGGATGGGGTGAGTGAGCTCCAGAGGCACACTGTTACCATAGCGATTTTGAGCATACACACGGAAGAAGTATCCAGCACTGTCAATAAGGTTGGGCACGCGACAACTGGTGCCGTTAATGGACGAAGACACCAGCTCCCACTCTGTGCCTTCCTTGTCTTCACGCTTTTCCACTATATAGTTGGTAATGACACAGCCTCCATCATCCTTGGGGGGCTTCCAACTGATAATGACAGAATTCTTAAGGAGCGCATCAAGCACAATAGGACCCTGAGGCACATCGGGTTTGTCTGGGAAAAGTATAAGATAATATTATTTACAAATACGAAGATTTAGTATTGAAAGACCTATGTTGATGTGATGACAATATAATTTATACAACATACCAAAAATCTCAACATTGAAAGCAGTATCAGCCCGGCCAAAATGGTTATGTAATCTTATCCTGTACTTTCCACCGTGGACTCTACGCTGGACATTCTTGATGACCAGGTGTGTATAATGCTCTGTAGTCTCAATGCTTATGTCATCAGTGTTTTCAAGTGTTTTTGCTCCATGTAGCCACATTATCTTAGGCTCTGGACGTCCAATATAAACTGCATGGATTCTCAGAGTTGTTCCAAGTCCAGCATAATAGGTTTCCTTTAGAGGATAATCTGGGTGAAATGATGGAGCAGCCTCTATCACAAGGACTCCTTTTGTTTCTGCTTCACCCGCATCATTAATTGCTTTGCAGATGTATTCTCCCTCATCCTCCTGCTGGTCTGTCATAATAGACAGAGAGTGGTTGCGCCCATCAGAGCTCATCTCGTATTTGCGGGAAGCAATAATTTCTCTGCCTGCATGATACCACTTAATTGCAGGAACAGGACGGCCAATAATCTGACACTTCATGACAGCAGGCTGGCCAAGTTTAGCAGTTACTTCATCCATTTCTTTTCTCAGACTTGGTTTACTTTCAACTGCAAAAGAAAAAAAGAATTATACCAATAAATAACAGAAAAATGTTTGCAATATATTAGTTACTTTTTGGAAGTTGAGTAAACGTCTATATTTTTTTTAAAACACTGGACTAATTGTACTCACCAGTCAGTTTTGTTTTAATGCATGTGGCTGTCCTTCGAGGTCTGCTTATTCCTGTCTCGTTCTCAGCAAATACTCTGAACTCATATTCTGTTGCTTCGGCCAGTCCTGTCATGGTATATTCCTTTTCTTTTAGCCTCTGCTTGTTGCATTTCTTCCATGAGCTCTCAATGGACTTTCTGCACTCCACCCAGTAGCCCAAGACCTCTTTTCCACCATCGCACTCAGGAGCTTGCCAGCGGATAGTTATAGAATTGTTAGATACATTTATTGTGTCAATCTCGCCTGGTTGGCTGGGCTTGTCTAAAGTATTAATAAACAGAATGAAACACAAAGAAAGCAAAATGAATACTTATACAAGGGGTTGATAGTGCTGCAGAGGTAGAGCAGTTGACCTTTGATCAAAATACCATCTTGCCCGCCCCTGAGTGGAAGTGTCTTTGGGGAAGACACTGAACCCGACATTGTTTGTGGCGGTTATAGGTTGGTACCAGTGTTGGGCAACAGAGCTGCCATCACTATGTGAATGTATGTGTGCATGGTAATGCCACTGTAAAGCTTTTTGGGCCTTAAAGCAAGGTGGAAAAACGCTAGTCTTGTTTAACTGCTGCTGCATGTCTGTGTGTGGTTAGCTCAATTAGTCACCATTGAAATGTGTGATAAGAATATTTGTTCTGTTTTCTTTAAAATTGTTGCACAACACAGCAATCTTGATTTCAGCTGCACAGCTTGAATATTTATGGACATTTTCTTTGTAAAACAGCTCATGAAAATGCATTATTGTTTCTTTTAAACCTCAGTAAAATGTTAAATTTCATGAAGTCAAAATATTTAGACTAGCACTACTGAGAAGTTAAAGGCTTTGCTGCTAGAAAACAGTGCAATTGTGGAGGTGGGATTTTAGTTTTAAGGTTTAAGGTATAAGGTACAGCAAAATAAATGCAAAAGGATCAACCTGTGTGACTTATAATTGTGTATCAACAGTAAAATCACATGGATTTTGATAACTTTCACAGCAATATTTTATATTTTTCTTGTTACAATCATTGCAGTATCTTTAAGTTTAAAAAACTATCAGCAACCTGAATAGTACTTCAGATAATAATTACTTATTTAAAAATAAATGCTGAATCATCAACGAAACCCCAAAATTAAAAGTTCATGTGCCTACTGAATTGCATTTTATGTCATATTTAGGTGTAGATGCCAATGCCAATGCCATAGATAGGAATGAAAATATTGAGGGGTAAAATCTACAATTCAAAGCTTGACAATTTAATAAAGGGGAATCTCACCAAATGGATCTTTACATGTGACAACGTCAGATACAATTCCAGCTTCACTCTCTCCAATATCATTAACAGCAACAATGCGGAACTCGTAGGCTGTATCCGGAGTAAGTCCATGAAGAGTAAACATCGTTGAGGTGATCTTGGCTTCATGGCGGGACCATGTCTCAACTGTTACCACTTTGTACTCAACATAATAGCCTGTGATGGCAGAGCCACCATCATCCTTTGGCCTGGACCAGGCTAGTGCCACTGAGCTCTTGGTAACATCCATGATCTCTGGCGGGGTGTTTGAAAGCTCAGGAGGACCTAGTTAGCCAAGAAGAATAATTTGTTTAGGTTTTACCAAAAGATGAAATAGAATTTATAGAAATAAAAAAGGGCTTACAGAGAGGAGTCTTTGGTACCAGTGGCTGCTCAGTCTTCAGAGATGTACTTATTCCAAATGAGTTTTCAGCTGTGACCTTGAAGTGGTATTCGGTTCCCTCCTTTAAGCCCTTAACAACAAGCTGAGTTTCTGTGACTCTAGAGTCCACAGTGTACCATGCATTTCTGGTTGCCTCCCGTCTTTCTACAATGTATCCAATAATTTCAGAGCCCCCATTATCAGTCGGTGCCTTCCAGGACACTTTGACGGAATTAGCTTGGATCTCTTCAAAGACTAATGGTCCTTCTGGAGCGCTTGGGCGGCCAATTACCTTTACGCTTATTTGGGCTTTCTTCTTGCCCACTGTGTTTTCCAAATGGAGACCATACACTCCAGAATCACTTCTCTCAGCTCCCTTGATGACTAACTCACTGCCATCTTCAGATGAAGCAATCATGGCCTTGGTGGAGACTGTATCACCATCCTTTAACCACTTGCAGGTTGGTTGAGGTTTTCCTTTAATAGGTACGGAAAGTCTTATGACTCCTCCATGACGGACAACATATACATCCTTGTATTTCAAGTCCAGGTCATAATCAGGAGATTCTTAAAAATTAAAAAAAAAAGTACAAAGGTCACTTTTACTTTACTGCATTATATACCTGCACATAATCATTGTGTAAATCCTTACCCAACATCTCCTTTACAATAACTGTACCAGGTACTTCAGCAGGCTCTCCACAGCCACCAGCATTGCAGGCCATGACACGGAATTTGAACTCTTCTCCTTGGGGCATTTTGGTAAGTGTGTACTCACAGATTAAAGATGGTGTAGTGTTACACTTGACCCAGGCCACACTTCCCACCTTTTGCATTTCAATCATATAACCATCTACTCTTGCATCTCCCTCATCATCTGGTGGACTCCAAGCCAGTGACACTGAAGATTTGGTAGTATCTGTGATTCTTGGATTCTGAGGAGAACCAGGCGGATCTGCAGAAAATAAGACATTATTATAACAGTTGTTTGTGTTTTCTAATATAGTCTGTCAGAGTTTTTTTTATTTATTTATTTTTTTTACCAATGGGGTCGGTCGCCACTGCTGGTTTAGATGGCAGACTTGGTTTACTTTGTCCCCTGGCATTGATGGCAGTTATTCTGTGCTCATACTCCAGACCCTCTATAAGCTCAGTGGATCTATATCTTGTCATTGTAACAGGGTTCTTGTTTGCACACACCCATCTGTCAGACCTTACTTCTTTGCGCTCAATAATATATCCAGAAACCTCAAGACCACCATCTTCTTCTGGTGGTTCCCAAGCCACAGTCATGCCATCACGAGACACATCGAATATAACAGGACGACCTGGAGGTCCAGGCACATCTGTGGAAAAATCAAGGTTTTATTCCATTGCCACAGTAGCATTGTTTGCTTTCTTATTCTGGAAGAAAAAAGGCATATCTTACTGTTCATGCTCCTGCAAGTGACAACTTCAGACTGCAGAAACGTTCCTGTGCCATAACGATTTGTGGCAGCTACACGGAACACATACTCATCCCCTTCAATAAGGTTCATAAACTTAAATGTTGGGCGGCTGACAGAATCACTGACAGGCACCCAACCAGGTCTGTGTGCGTCACGCTGTTCCACTATGTATCCAGTGAGGGGTGTTCCACCATCTCTAACTGGGGGGTCCCAACTACAGGTTACCGAGGTGCTATCAATCTCATCAAATCGTACTGGCCCACTGGGTTCATCAGGTTTGGCTGGTTAAAATGAAACAACAGTAGTAATGGGTGGTCTTTGCAAATTCATTGACACAAATTTAAGTTCAATACTAAAAACATCATGTTGTATATAGATTTCTTTTATCAAAAACATCTTTTTGCAAACTTGAAATTCTAAACTACAAAAATGGTTTAATTAAATAGATGAGATGGCCTCTTACACAGAATGATGACCTTGATGACCTCAGTGAGGACACCAACAGTATTCTTCACCTCCAAGGTGTAGTCACCAGTGTCATCAATGGTTGTGTCAGACACAGTCAGTTTGGAGAACTTTCCAGAGCTCTTGATCTTGACACGATCCGTTACCTTCATTTTGTTATCCCCAAAATACCATGAGCAAGTAGGTGGAGGTCTTCCAATGATGGGAAGGTCTAATTCCAAGGTCTTACCAGCAAGGACATGGACAACTTTTTGAGGAATACTAGAGAAGTCCACTAGAGGCATCACTAGGGAAAAAAAGGCAGATTTTATTTACACTGAAAACCAAATGTGTTTTGTGCCAGGATTTTGGATGTAATTCTTGCAAGACAGTTTTATCTGTTTAGACTTTAAAAGCCATAAAAAAGGGAAGTTTTGTTTTTTGCTTTTTAAAAAAGTATTTTAACTTTTACTTTAAGCTAAATAACTTTTTACTGACATAAAAAGACAAGGTTTTCATAAAACAGCACACTTTTTTACCTCTCTGTTCTTGTATAGTGACAGGAGCAACAAGTTCTTTAGGTTCGCTGGCTCCTCTGCTGTTGACAGCTTTGATTCTGAACAAGTACTGTTCATTTTCATTTAGCTTCTCAACAGTGTGCTCAAAGTCTGTGAGTTTCAGTGTTGCAACCTTCATCCACTTGTCAGTGCCAAACTTGCAAGCTTCAATGATGTAGCCAGTCAGTCTACTACCACCGTCATGCTCAGGCTTTTCCCAGCCAAGAGTAACAGAACTCTTGGTGACATCGCTCACTTCCAGCTTGTGCGGTGGTAGAGGTACTTCACAAACCAGGATGACGTCAGGAGTCTCACGGGGCTCCCCAACACCATAAATATTTTCGGGTAGAACACAGAAGTAATATAGCATACCCTCCATTAGGCCATCAATTTTATAGGATGTTTTACTGCATTTTGATGTGACTGTTTTGTAAGCCCTCATGGAGGCCTCACGCCTTTCAATAATGTAGTTGTTGACAGGAGCACCGCCATCTACAGTAGGAGCGTCCCAGGAAATGGTTGCAGATTCCTTTGTGAGCTCTTTGATACTGATTGGCCCAGGTGGTCCAGGAGTATCTGACAACAAAAATACATTTGGAGGTGAAACAAATTTTACATTTATTTTTATTTTAACAGATAAAAACGATTCAGAATAAAATCTGATTAAAGAGCAGTGGGTAGAATAAACTTCAAGAACACCATTTAATTTTTTAAAAATCAACTCACCATACACCTTGACAAGGATGTGAACTTCATGTTTTCCAGCACAGTTCTCAGCCACAAGTGTGTACTTGCCAGCATCATACCGGTTGACCTTGTCAATTATGAGAGTAGTCGATGTCTTAGTGACCTCAACAAATCCTCTATTGTGAAGGTCAACACCAGGCTTGCTCCAAATGACGGAAGGAGCTGGACGACCAGTAATTTTGATGAAAAAACGCAGCAATCCACCAGCACGCAAGCAAATTGTCTTCTTTAAGTCATCATGAAGTTCAAAATCCGGAATTTCTTATGGAGAAAAGGAGGAAAAGCAGTACTGTTGATCATACTCTCAATCAATAAATTAAGAGCAACTTTAAAATAGAAATGCTTGAAAATAAACTACAAATGTTACAAATGCAAAAATATATTTATATTTTTACCAAAAACAGAAAATATGTTAAATACAGTTTAGAATTGTATGTCACATAATGTACTTACCAATTCTCTCGATTGGCTCAGTCTCAGCACAAGGTTCACTGAAATCTCCCGTACCGTTAATGTTAATGCCTGCCACTCTAAAGCAGTACTTTTTGGCTGAAGAAAGTCCAGTCAGTACATATTCTGTAGCTCGAAGGCTTTTTTCATGAGCTTTTTTCCATTCTTCTGTTCCAGATTCTTTTACCTCGAGGATGTAACCAATAACATCAGCTCCTCCATCATCCACTGGTCGAGACCATGCTAGGCTGATACTGTCAGCTTGTGTGTCAGTGATACGAGGAATTGACGGTGGTGCAGGGACACCTACAAAAAAAATTGAACATATCTTAGGTTTTAAATTAACCTATAACATAAATTATTGTGTGATGTCTTACAAAAACACAACATGTTAAATCAACACATTGACTCAATTGTCTGAGATCTTAAAGAGAAAGAGTGTAGAGTGAGATAGTGAGTGAGAAGAGTTAGGATAGTGAACAGACAATCTTACATGTTGGCACCCTGCAGATGACATACAAGGAGACCTCACTAGGTTCACTTTCTCCAGCTTTGTTGATGGCTGTTACTCTGAATTGGTAGATGTTGCTTTCAGTCAAACCAATCACTTTCAAAGTGGTGGCCAGGTGAGCGCCATCTCTGTTCACCTTTACCCAGCGAGCACTCTTCTTTTCACGTCTTTCAACAAGGTAATGTATTAATGGGCTACCACCATCACTTTCAGGCTTCAGCCACTGAATTGTGGCAAAATCTTTTCCTGATGCCAGGATCTCTGGAGCTCCAGGGGGAGTTGGTACAGCTGAAGTAGATACCATGAGAGCATTAGCATTTTTTTGCACTTCTGTCCACTTTATATCATAGTGTCACATAAAAGTCTTATGCATTGTTTCCATACCTGGGAATCAATTTTATCACAACACATGAAACAAAAACATTAACTGTATATCTTCCAATAGTAGGCCGGGCGTTTATTTAAAAAATTTGTCAACTGACCCAGCGTTTATTAGATACCAGCGTTTATTCCATCACAGACAGGATGGTGTTGGTTAAGGGGTTGATTTAGCGGTGAAGTTTGGTCACAAAATGTACACAACTCCAGATGAACAATTCAGATAACCTTTCATGTTACATCTTTTATGTTTCATCCTTTTTTTTTGAGACACGAGCACCTTTTCCTTTGTTCAGTAATCCATGTTCAAACCAGTTATACTGATTTGTTGCTGCTTTCTCTGCTCACCAGAAAACCAGGCGTGCTCTTTTTCTTTTTGCAGCTCTCTCCACGCTTTCACCCATCTGGTTGCACCATTCTCTGATACGTTTATGATTCACTCCAGAATTGCCACATGTTAGCTTGCAGCTAATGTTTTTAGCCTGATTGCTACATGGAGCTAGCAGCTAATGTTTTTTGCCTGATTGCTACATGGAGCTAGCAGCTAATGTTTTTAGCCATTAGCTACATGGAGCTAGCAGCTAATGTTTTTAGCCTGATTGCTACATGGAGCTAGCAGCTAATGTTTTTAGCCATTAGCTACATGGAGCTAGCAGCTAATGTTTTTAGCCTGATTGCTACGTGGAGCTAGCAGCTAATGTTTTTAGCCTGATTGCTATACGGAGCACCGTCTGTGTTTATCTCATTTACAATGCATGAAAGACATGCATGTTTAGAGATTAGGTTGATTTTTTCAAAGAGTTCCACAAAAATATCAGTGATCACATCTCCATGTTTGGGTTCATGAGAACATTTAGAGTCTCCTACAAGCTACAGAGAGCTTCTTTCCCAATGTGTCTTGTTCGGACACAGTAAAAGATCCGCTGTGTCTTCTGCTGTGTTTCAGACTCTCTGTACAGAGTATGACGGTTCTCTGTTCCACATTAACCCAAGAGGGCAAAAATAAAAACAAGAATAAAATGAGGGGATCTTTTATATTATTATTGTCTCAATTAAAATAAAGTTCAGGAGGCACGAGCAGACTGCATTCCCAGCGAGCTCACCTCCCGGTAGCCGGCATAGCGAGTGTCTGCTCCTTTCCCATAAGTCCTGTGACAGACCTTCTAGTCTAAAGTGTACCGACTTCCTCCAACAGCAGCAGACTGGATGGGCTCCAGAAACCATACTGCCCCAAAAGGGATCCAGTGGGTTAAGAAAATGAATGAAGTTCAGGAGAACTACGCATTGATCCATTAAACACCAGGAAATCGGTTCGTTCCTTTTTTTTTCTGCAGCCTTCTCCGCCCTTTCACCCATCTGCTTGCACCATTCTCTGATATTTTTAGAAGTTAGCCCCACAATGTAGTACAGATTCCTCACCAGAATGTTCTTTGAATGTTCATATTCCACCACAAAAAATGTAAACAAAATGGAATGGGTCATGCTGCACTGACCCACAACATGAAAGCCACAGACACCCAGCCTCCACCCTCTGCCTGACTGAGTACACAGCATGCACAGGGGGATGGGGGAGAGGGTTCGTAAAGGAGCCCAGCCACTATTAGAGACCGGCGTCTAAAACAACCAACACCTGTTAGACCTAGCATTTATTGCAGACCGGCCACTATTGGAAGATATACGGTATGTTAAAGTTTTAAAAGGAAATAATGTAGATATTGAAGTAACTTGGTTTGTACTTACTAAATGTATTTTTTGCCACCACTGGCTTTGATTGGAGGTAAATTCCAGATCCATATTTGTTGACTCCACAGACTCTAAACAGGTACTCTGTATTCTTGAACAGTCCAGTTATGTTGCAGGTGAGCTCTTTACACTTTGTATGCATGATTACCCAGTTGAGTCTGTTGGTGTCTCGTCTCTCTACAGTGTAGTGAGAGACTTCATCGCCACCATCCTCAAGAGGAGGCTTCCAACTCAATGTGCAAGACTCTTCTGTTATTTTGCTGATCTCAATACTACCTTCACATACTCCAGGTGTATCTAAAAAACAGAAACACATGCTCAGGCAAAATCAATTTTCAGTATTCATCTATAATTGTATTCTTCTAGTGCTATTCTTTAAAATATATTAATAAATAGATGGTAAAAGAAAAAAACAACATACCAAGTACTTTTACGTTGACTTCTGCAGTCTTGGTTCCACTTACATTCCTAACTGTTAGAATGTATTTTCCAGTGTCATCTCTGTCACAGAATTTGATGATGGCCATAGCCTTGGTTGGGGTGTACTGCAGGTGGTATTTCTCACATATCTCCAGTTCTCTGCTACCTTTGGACCAAAAAGCCTTAGGATCAGGTCTGCCTCCAACTGCAGCATCCAGAACTAAGTCTGAACCCGCTCGCACCATTACAGTTTCAGAGAGTAGTTTACTGTCCAATTGAGCCTTGGGTGGTTCTATTGAAGGGATACAAGTGCCAATGCATTAGATAATAAAACATTGTGAAATTCGTATTCACATTATGGTATAGTTGTTGCAGGGTGCTTAGACAAGGAAAACACAAGTTAACATATTTTTTAGTCTGAAGATAGCATTTATAAGGCTTCAAATTCATTACCTGTTAGTAAAAAGCACCAGTCTTTGCTGGGAACACTACAATCATCTCTGTTAGAACTGGTTGACAGTTAAAGTTAGTGTGCAAAAATCGAACAACATTGGGGCTTAAGCTGCACAAAAACATGCTAAATTGAGTTACAACGACTTGGGTATACATCTTACCAAAATCTGTCTTGCACTGAACAGACCCAGTTGACTCAGAAGGTGTGCTAAAGACCTGGTTGGCATTCTTGGCAATAATTCTGAACTCGTACGGCTCTCCCTCTCCCAAGGCCGTAACAGTGTAGAAATTATCTGTTACATTTGTGTAATTACACTTTAACCAGCGGCCCTCACCGGTTAAAGTGTATGGTTTACGTTCAATGATGTAGCCCACAATGGGACTGCCGCCATCATTCAATGGGGGTGACCATTTGAGGGAAACAGTGGTTCTAGTAACATTTGTGACTTCTGGCTTGCTTGGTGGATCTAAACATCAGAACAAAATATTTAGTCAGTCATTTTTATTCAACACATTATTGGTTAAAGAACTTTTAAAATAAATAATTTGATGCTCACCAACTGGATTTTGAGCTACTGCTCCTTTGGAGGCTTCACTGGCTTTACTTAGTCCAGCACTATTCATAGCATAAACTCGAAACTGGTATTCCAGACCTTCAACTAGACCTTCTACCTTGTAATAGCATTCAAAGCATGGAATCTTGTTGTCTCTAACCCACAGGATATTGTTCCTCTCTTTTTTCTCAATCCAATAGCCTGTCACCTTGCTGCCACCATCATGGTAGGGTTCCTCCCACTTCAGTGTCATTGTGCTAGCTGTAACATTACAGACTGTGGGTTTCGTTGGGGAGCCTGGTGGGGCTGAATTAAAAAAGACATTTTATTGGAACACTTTAATCAGTGAAGATTTTTTTACATTGCAAATCCCTTATCCACAAATCTATTTTTTAATTCACTATTTCATTTCTTTGTCATAAACAAAAAATATATAACTTTTTTTGAACAATTGAATACTTACAGAAAGGATGCTCTGCAACAACGGTCTCTGACTCAGTGGGCTTGCTGACACCGAGTCTGTTTTCAGCAGAGACTCTGAATGTGTACTGCATGTACTTGGTAAGGTGGCTGATGTGAATAGATGTGCACTTCACGCTGGAATTGACTAGCTGCCATGCTGTGGAACCAGATTCACGCTTTTCCACTATGTAGTTGGTGATATCCATGCCACCATCATCTTCAGGTGGTTGCCAGTTAATAATACAGGACTCAGAGGTGATGGATGATATTTCAATTGGTCCAGTTGGAGGACTTGGTCTACCTGTGACTTTAACTTCAATAACAAAAGTCCTTGTTCCTGCTGCATTCTCCAGAGTAAGGTAGTATTTACCACCATCACCTCTCATGGCGTCTTTGACTGAGATGCTTGTTCTGTCCTTTGTCACTTTAACGGTGACTCTGTCGGAGCTCTTTAGCCTCATTTCCTCTAACTTCCAGGAAACTTTAGGCATAGGTCTTCCACTTATAGGAACGTCAATGATAAAGGTTTTCCCAGAATTGCATGTGATGAGTTGGTTTGGTATATCACTTAAGTCAGCAGCAGGTTCAATGTGAGGCTCTTTGACCAGGACAGGAGCCACAGTTTCCTTTGGCTTACTGTAGCCAGCTTCATTTTTTGCTTTCACACAGAAGTCATATTCTTCACCTTTGTTGAGCTTTTCCACTACATACATGAGATTTTTTGTGTTACCAACCACTATCCATTTGTCTGTACCTTTTGGCCTGGCCTCAATGTTGTAACACTGGATTCGACTACCACCATCATGCTCTGGTTTCAGCCAGCCAAGTGAAACAGAGTTGTCTGTAGTGTCAAGAATCTCCAATTTTTTGGGAGATGCTGGTTCTGCAGTGGCAGAAACTGGATCAGTAAGCTCAAAGGCCTCACCTACACCATGCTGGTTTTCAGCTGACACTCTGAAAAAGTATGGCACTCCCTCAAGGAGGTCCTGGACCCTTAGTAAATGCTGAGTGCACTTGGCACCACACTGCTGCCAAGTGCGACGACTAGCTTCACGCCTCTCAACAACATAGTGATGTATACGGCTCCCGCCGTCATTGAGTGGGGGCTTCCAAACAAGTGTGATGGAGCCTCTGGAGATTTCTTTGAGAACTACAGCCTGAGGAGGTCCAGGAGTGTCCATTACTTTCACAACAAATGTAAGGGATTTGCTGCCACTGGCATTTTCCAGATTAACAGTGTATTTGCCTGTATCATTTCTTGAGCAGTTTTCAATACTTAAGGAACTGTATCCATCAGAAGTTGTGATCTCTGACATCACACTTAGCTGTCCTTCCTCCTTTACCCATGTGCAAGTTGGAATGGGCTCTCCTCTAAAATGAATGCCAAGACGTACTGATCCTCCAGCCTTCACAATGTGTGTCTGCCTGAATGTGGCATCAATATCCACCTGTGGTGGTGTTAATCTATCAATAGCCTGAGCCTGTTCTGCTGTCTCCTGGTCTTCTCCTCTACCAATATGGTTGACAGCTGCAACACGGAATTTGTACTCAGCTCCTGTTTGCAAACCAGTTACTTTGTAATTTGTTTCTGGCACAAGCTCCTCATTTATTCTTTTCCATTCAGCCTCCTCTCCTTTCATCATCTCAATGATATAGCCAAGGATCTCCATTCCTCCATCATCCACAGGCTTGGTCCACTCCAAGCTAATGGAGTTGTTTGTAGAGTCTGACACACAGACCACAGATGGGGCACAGGGAACATCTTTTGGCTCAGCTGCTTTGATAGGCATAGAGATGTTGCTAGGTGCACCAACTCCGGCATCATTCACAGCCATAACACGGAACTCATATTCTATATCTTCTGTCAGGTTGGTCACTTTGTGAGCACATTCAATGATGGGCTTTTTGGAAATGACTTTGTAAAATCGCAAGGTTTTCTTTTCTCGTTTCTCAAGAATGTAGTACTTGATAGGATTTCCCCCATCACATGTTGGAGGAGTCCAGGACAGGGTTATGCTGTCACCTGTCACCTCAGTGGCATCGGGAGTTCCTGGAGCATCAGAAGTTGCTAGGAAAACCAAGTTGATCATTTAGTGTCAGAATCAACTAGTAATGCAGATATGATATTCTGCTAAAAATGTTAAGTAAATTATAAATTGAACTGTTTTTACTTACTGTATTGCATTTGTGCAATGACAGGACTAGATTCCAAAGGTCTGCCAACACCAAACTTGTTGACAGCAGAGACCCTGAACTGGTACTCATTGGTCTTAATGAGTTTAGTTGCATTAAATATGCATTCCTTACATTCATCTGTTACTAAGGCCCAAGAGATCTTGGCAGTCTCTCTTTTCTCAATAATGTAATGTAAAATTTCTGAGCAGCCATCATTCTCTGGTGGATTCCAAGACAGAGTGCACTTGCCCTCAAAGATATTACTAAAGGTGATGGGTCCTACTGGCTCCCCAGGAGTGTCTGTATCAGATAGGTGAGTGACAACAGAAAGTTGCAAGAATTAGTTACTTGATATAAAGATAGATAGATGGATAGATAGATAGATAGATAGATAGATAGATAGATAGATAGATAGATAGATAGATAGATAGATAGATAGATAGATAGATAGATAGATAGATAGATGGATGGATGGATGGATGGATGGAGGGAGGGAGGGAGGGAGGGAGGGAGGGGGGAGGGAGGGGGGAGGGAGGGAAGGAGGGATAGATAGATAGATAGATAGATAGATAGATGGATGGATGGAGGGAGGGAGGGAGGGAGGGGGGGGGGAAGGAGGGATAGATAGATAGATAGATAGATAGATAGATAGATAGATAGATAGATAGATAGATAGATAGATAGACTATGTACCTTGGACTTGGACAAGAATGCTTTCCTTCTTGCTACCAGATCCATTGGTAGCCTCTATTGTGTAAAGGCCCCGATGTGTGCGATCTGCATCCCTGACAAATAGGGTGCTGGATCCAGGAACAGTAGTGACATCCATCATCTTTTTGGTAATCTCTACACCATCTTTGTGCCATATTACTTTTGGAACTGGTCGCCCTGTTACAGTCACTTTAAGTTTGAGGGTTTCACCTGCTTTGATGCTCAAACCCTCAAAGTATTCCGGGCCAAACTCAATATTTGGAGAAGCTGATTTCAAGAAAAGTTTACAAAGTTTTAATGAGCAGAAACCTTCTCAGGGATGTATTTTTAAGTTTTATTATCTTCCTAAAAAGGCATCAGACATAACTTACCATTTTCACTTCTTACAACAATCAGGCCAGAAGAGTTGGATGGAGGACTGACAACCCCAATGGCATTTCTGGCAATTACCCTGAACTCATAGCGTTCATTTGTTGCCAAACCAGTAACTGTGTGCTGACAGTCATGCACGTCAGTTAAGTTTGCCTTGAACCAACGACCTTGTCCTTGACGTTTCTCAATACTGTAGCTTGTAATCTTGCTTCCACCATCACGTTTAGGTGCATCCCATTTTAACGTCACTGAGTCACTGGTCACATCAATGTAGTCAGGCTGACCAGGGGGATCTAAAAACATTGCATTTGAATATGTTTAAGAAAAACACAATTCATTTGAAAAACCAAAAAGTTTGAAATGTGTCAAGAAAAAACTTGTGTAAAAATCTATATCCACACTCACCAACAGGACTGACAGCCATTGTTGGTCTGCTCTCATCACCCATTCTGCTGAAACCAGCATCGTTTTGAGCATAGACTCTGAAAGAGTACTCGAGCCCTTCAATCAGTTCCAAGATCCTGTAATCGTTTTCTTTAATCAGGAATGTGTTCACCTTTTGCCACATGATGCTGTTTTTTTCTTTCTTCTCCACATGATATCCTTGGATGGGGGTTCCACCATCATAGATTGGTTTCTCCCACTGAATGGTCATGCCATCATTGGTTACATTATATACTACAGGCTTGCCTGGTGGGCCTGGGGGCCTAAACTGGTGTTTGGCAATAACCATCTGTGAAACTAGAGGTTCGCTGACACCATACCTGTTTTCAGCACAGACTCTAAACTGGTACTGAACTCCCTTGATTAGGTTGGGGACCCTGAACTGAGTTCCTTCCACACTAGAGCAGGCCATCTTCCAGTCAGACTTGGAGGTGTCACGCTTCTCAACTGTATAGCAAGTGATATCTCCTCCACCATCATCATTGGGTTCATCCCAGGAGATCATGATGTTTTCAGCTCTGACTTCGTCCAAACGTATAGGTCCAACAGGCTTTGATGGTGGTCCAAGAGTAACGACAAAAATGTGAAAGGATTTCCTGTTGACTTTATTGTCAAGGGTTAGGGTGTATTTTCCCTCATTTTCCTTCTTAATGTTCTTAATCATTATGGTAGCTTTGTTTTCTGTTGTCTTAAAGCGCACTTGATCACTCTCCTTCAGAGGTAAACTGTCTTTCAACCACAAAGCAGAAGGTCTAGGTTTTCCTTTGTATGGTAGCTCAATGTGTAGATTATGACCAAGACGAATATTGACTGTGCCATTTGGGTACTCTGAAAGGTCTGCTTCAGGAGTGATAATGTAATCAATGACTTTAATAGGGCCAATCTCAACAAAGTTACCTTGTCCTTTCTCATTTCTAGCTGCAACTCTGAAAAACATTTCGGAATGCTCCTTGAGCTTCTTGACTTCAAGCTCGCATTGTCTGCTGGTCCCTCCCAATGACCATTCTTCATCTTTCATCTTCTTTTCAATAATATAGTCAGAGATTATGCTGCCCCCATCATAATCAGGTTTAAGCCACTGCAAAGTAACAGAAGTCTTGGATGAGTCTTTCATAGAGACTTCCTTGACTGGTCCTGGAGTCTCTGTAGCCTTCACAGGCTCACGTGTTTCACATGGGTCACCAATGCCATTCTCGTTTTCTGCTAACACACGGAAGAAGTAAGATGTTTTTTCCGACAGATCTTCAATGGTGTATGTGGTGTCTGTGCATTTGTTTGTTACTGCAGCATATGATCTCTTCGAAGAGTCTCTCTTTTCAACAATATAGTTTGTTATATCAGCACCACCGTCCAAGAGAGGAGGTTCCCAGACCAGAGTGACTTTTCCACGGGATACATCTTTCAGGACCAGATTTCTGCACTGAGCAGGTGTATCCTGGACTTTTACAGAGAGAGTAAGCATCTTAGGTTTTCCCACACCATTCTGTATCTTAACTGTGTATTTTCCAGTGTCAAGGCGGGTAACACCCCGCATAACAAGCACTGTAGTTGAATCTGAATGGTGGAACTCATATTTGGGGTTGCAATCAATGCATTCTTCTTCTTTACTCCAGGAAGCAATAGGAGCAGGTCTCCCCTTCAAAGGAACACAGAGCTCAACATCTTTGCCAGCTTTCACAATGTAGTGTGTTCTCATGGCAACATCACAGTCAATCTGAGCCTCCTCTGTGAAGAGCATAAAATACAGTTTCATGAATTGCTCAAAAGAACCAAAATATTTTAAAAGGTGCTCAAAAGGTTTTTTTTAAAGGCTATTTTTAATAATCTTAGTAGAATGTAATTTACCTAAGATATCTTTCGCCTGAACTGATTCAGTCATCTCTAAGGGTTCTCCACGGCCAGCAGAATTGACTGCAGAAACTCTGAAGAAGTAGTTTACATCTGGCTTGAGGTGGTGAACTGTATACTCTGTAGTCTTCACCTCCCCCTTAGAAGTAATCATCTCCCACTCCTGCTGTCCTTCAACAAGCTTTTCCACCATGTAGCTAGTAATCTCACTTCCTCCATCCCATTCTGGTTTGGACCAACCCAGGGTGATGGATGTCTTAGTGGAGTCCAACCACCGAAGCTTACAGGGCTCATCTGGAGGATCTGTGAATAAAATACTGGTTACAGAGGCAGGCAGATTCCGGCGAATATACTTTCTGTTCATTTTAGAGAACTTACCAACTGGGTCAGCAGCCTTGTAATAATCTGATGCATCAGAGAACGGCCCCTCCCCAGCTTTGTTAATAGCACAAACACGATACTGATACTCGTTTCCTTCTGTTAAGTGGTAAACAGTCTGTTTAATGTCAGTAATAGGATCTTTGTAGACTCTGATCCAGCGCAGACTCTTTTTGTCTCGTCTCTCAAGATAGTAGCCAGTTACTGTGCTACCTCCATCTACACCTGGTTTATCCCATTCTACCAACATTGTGGACTTGGTAATGGTCATCACTTCAGGTGTACGAGGCTGGCCAGGTGTTACTTAAAAGCAAAAAACAATATTTATGTTTTACAAAAACAATATGACAATTAGTCACCCTGTCTAAACATATATGCACTTCACATGTAGTAAAAAGGATTGAGACAAGGTATTTCATTAAGAAAAAAGAGAAAAGACAGAAATCAAAGAAAATATATCACTTTGCTACAGGAATACTTACCAAAGGCATTCTTAGCAATGACAGGTTCTGACTCTAGAGGTTCTCCAGCTCCGAACTTGTTAACACCCATAACACGGAACACATACTCATTTCCACGCACCAGCTTGCCAACAGTGATGTGCGTCTGCTCGTGCTTCTCAGAGACCGTCGACCAGACCATCCTGCTAGTTTCACGTCTCTCAACAATGTAGTGTGTAACTTTTGAACCTCCTTGGTCAGATTCAGGAACAGGTTCCCAACTAAAGATGATCTTTTCTGCTGTGATTGAGTTAAAGTTAATGATACCTGCTGGGGGTCCAGGTTTATCTAAGAGGGAGTAAAAGAATAAAAAGGTAAACCTCAAGAACTTAAGAGTAGATTTGTTTTTAAAACTTAACAGCTTAATTCAAACAAATTAGAATTAAACATTTCATAATACCAAGGATTTCAGTCTTAATGGTGGCTGATGCTGATCCCAAAATATTTTTAATCTTTATTTCATAGGAGCCTGTGTCAAGGCGTGTTGCATCTTTAATCAGAACAGCAGAGGAGTCAGTTGTGCTTTCCACACACACAGTAGAGGTTGTCACCAGCTCCTTCCCATCCTTGAGCCATGCAATGGTTGGCAAAGGCTTAGCAATTATTCCTACTCTGAGTTTAACTGAGGACCCAGCCTTGTATTGAACCACATCCAAATACTCAGGGGGAAGATCGATAGCTGGAGCACCTACAAGACATATTTAAAAAAAAAAAAAAACATAAAAAATATGCCAGAAATAAACTATATATATATATAAATTTTATTATATTTATATCTATAAATGTATGTAGCTTACCACAAGCATCAACACATGTGACTGGTCCAGCGATTAGAGATGGGTTACTGACCGATCCAATAGCATTTTTTGCAAATACTCTAAATTCATATGATTCATCCTGGTTCAATCCAGATACAGTAAAGCCTAGCTCAATAATATTGGTAAAATTGGCCTTCACCCATCTGCCATTGGAAGTTTCCCTCCTCTCCACACTGTAGCCAGTTATCTTGCTGCCACCATCAAATGGAGGCCTTTGCCAGACCAAACTCACTGAATTCTTGGTCACCTCTATGATCCGAACATTTGCTGGGGGCTCTGTTGAGGTAACGTTTAAAAAATTATATATATATGTATATAAAATATTGCATTTTTTATTTAGACAACAGTTTACATCTGACAGAACTTTAGTTTGATGCTATCATTGTTGGAAGAAGTTCTCCATAAACTCAGTCTCCATATAATTTCAATATCTATTAACTATTATAGTAACTACAATATAAAGTACACTGATCTTAAAAACAATCTCTTTTCATTGCTTTATGCAATTCTTCAGAGTATCTTAACTCTAAAAGTTGAACATGCTTGGAGTTTTTTTTTTTTTTTTTTTTTGTTAAATTAGGTTTTCTTTAAAACTTACCGCAGGCATCAATAGCAAGCACCTCTTCTGAGGTTTTGCTCAGTTTTCCAATGCCAGCAGCATTTTCAGCTGCAACTTTGAACTCATATATAAGTCCAGGGCAGATGTTTGTAACACGCCATTGGTTTCCTGGAATTGCTGTTTTGTTGATCTTTTGCCAGAGAATGCTACTTCTCTCTTTCATCTGTAGGTGATATCCAATCACAGGACTTCCACCATCATTAACTGGCTCATTCCAGCAAACTGTAAAGTTGTCTCTCGATACATAGCTAACCCATGGTGTAGATGGAGGCCCAGGTATTGCTGTAAGATATGATATCCATGTTATTGTTTGTCATCAAAGACTGTTCAACCATGCAACAATCGTTATAAAAAATGCATTTGATAGACTTACTGTAAGGAAGCTTAATCATCACTGGTTTGCTGTCAATGTGGTCACCGGCCCCATAGCGATTCTCAGCTTTGATTCTAAATTGATATTCCTCCCCCTTGGTTAGCTTTGTCACTTTGATGGAGTTTCTAGCAACGCTGTTTGATACTTCTGTCCAAGTAGGAGTGCTTGTTTCACGTCTTAAAACAATGTAATTTGTTACAGGACTGCCTCCATCATATTCTGGAGGGTCCCATTTTAGACAAACTGTGGTTTCTCCTACTTCTCCAATCTGAACTGGACCAATAGGAGGTCCAGGTTTGTCCAGAACAACAAAACTCATAAAGATTTTTGAGGTACCTGCTATGTTTGAAGCTGTAATTTCATACTTTCCAGCATCACTTGAAGTACTTTCACTAAGAGTAATTTTTAGACTTTCTGGAATTATTTCTGTTAAAAGCCTCTTGGATGCCTTGATGACACTGTTGTTTTTGGATACAGTGACTTTTGGCATGGGCTTTCCTGTAAGAGGAATCTCAAATGTCAGACTGGATCCTGCTCTGACGTAAACTGTATTCTTGGGATAGTTTTTCATGTCAAACTCAGGAGCTTCTGTTGAAAAACGAGGACAAAACATATATGAAGTAAAAAGAAACTAAATGAAAGTACTAATAATTATTTTTTTAAACTGACTTTTTTAAAATAAGCAAAAATAATTTTAATTTTAAATAGGAAAAAACAAGTTTTGTGTCAGATTCTGCAAGTTGTCCCACTTAAAGAGACGAGAGAAGTTTTATCATTTAGGTACACTTAAATTGTGAGAGAAAGAATGTAAAAATAAAAGTTTTCCATAATGACAATGATCTGGGTAACACCCAGATAACAAAGGAGCGGTTACATAAAAAGCATTTCAATAGTCTGAAAGGATCTGGACTGCCACTTTCTGGACTTCAAACTGATAGAAAATCTGTGGGGGGATTTAGAAGCCTGTGTTGCTCAGTGACAGCCCATCCCAAAACTTCTCTGTTCTTGAGAAATTCTGCATATGGATGGAGGAATAGACCAAATTAACAGCTACAGTTGGGTGAAAACATCATGAAGACCTACAGGAAACATTTTACCTTTGTTATTGCCAACCAAGGAAACAAAACTACGTATCAAGGCAAACTTTTGTTACTGAACTTATTTTCAGCTTCATTATTAAAAATAAATTCTTTATAAATGATACAATGTAATTTTCTGCATTCTTTTCTTACATTCTGTCTCACAGTTTAAGTGTTCCTTTGATGAAGACGAAAGACGTCTCTCATCTTACACATGGGGTAACTTACAGAGTTTGTGTATTGTGTATCTACAATTTTGTTCTACTTGAAAATAAAATAAAAAATAATGTTAAGACAGTACCTTGAATTTCCTTGACAATAACCGGAACAATCATCTCCTTTGGTTCACTCAGTCCAGCATGATTCTCAGCACTGACTCTAAAGAAGTACTCAGCTCCCTCCCTTAAACTCTTGATAGTGTGGGACATGGTCTTTACTGTGGCACATTTTACCCACTTGGTTTGTCCTTTCTCTAGGGCATCAATCACATACCCAGTGACCTTGCTACCACCATCACATTCTGGTCTTGTCCAAGCAATTGTAACACAGTCTTTGGTAACATTTGCCACTCCAAGTTTTGAAGGTGGAGTTGGTACCTCTGTAACACAAAGAGACATGTTGTTTATCTCGTGCTTAAGAAAGTATAACATTCTACTAGTAAATTAAAATTTTACCTGTAATCTTTGTTCCAGCTTTTGCTTCCTGAGGCACTCCCTCTCCGTATTCATTCTCTGCAAAAACCCTAAAGTAGTAGATGGCTCCTTCCTGCAAGTCTTCTATTTTGTAGGTCAGAGCATGGCAGTTACTGGTCACCGAAACCCAAGCCTTCTTACTGGCCTCACGCTTCTCAACATGGTAGGCTTTTACTGCATCACCACCATCATTCTCTGGAGGATCCCATGTTAAAGTTGCTGAATCCCTGGTTACTGCTGAAACTTTAACATTGACTGGCGGTCCAGGGGAGTCTAGAACTTTCACTACCATGGGCAATGTTGCTTTTCCCAATGGTGACTCAATTGTGACAAAATATTCTCCAGAGTCATTCCTATTTGAGTTGTCAACAGTCAATGAAGTGCTGGAGCCTGTTGATTCAATAGTTCCTCTGACTTTAAGATCAACACCCTCCTTGGTCCATTCAACAGATGGAACAGGTTTCCCCTTGATCGGAACACTGAAAGTAAATGCTGTACCATGCTTTACAATAAGTATTTTACGGATCTCAAGGTCGACATCAAATGATGGTTCAGCAGTTCTTTCTACTGCTTTGGATGGCTCTGAACAGATGCTCCGCACACTGCAGCCAACTTTGTTTATTGCCTTCACACAGAATTCATATTCTTCACCAGTCTTTAATCCAGCGATTGTAAATTCCAAGCTTTTGGTAAGGGGAATGGCCTCAACCCATCTTGCTAGTTCTTCAGGTGACTCTGTGACCTCTTCTTCCTCTTCATATTCTTCTTCTTCTTCAACTTCAGCCTCTGGTTTTCCCAAGTACTCACGGAATTCTACACTGTATCCCAAAATGGGAGCACCACCATCACTTGTTGGTGGTTTCCAGATAATAGAAACACTGTCTTTGGTGGAATTTACTATCTTTGGTTTTGTGGGGCGAGAAGGTACCACGAAAGGATCTATTGCCCTAAATGTGGCAGATGGTTCACTTGGAGGACTAAGACCAGCTGCATTTTCTGCAGAGACTCTGAAGTCATATTCACAACCCTTACGAAGTTTAGTCACTAGCATGTTGCACTCAACAACGAGCTCTCTGTTTATTCTTACCCAGCGCATGCCCGTTTTTTCACGTCGCTCAACCACATATCCCCTTATGGGGCTGCCTCCATCAATGGCTGGTTTGCACCATGTGACAGTCATTGAATCTCCAGTGATATAAGTTACATCAACACTAGAAGGAGCAGTGGACACAGTATATGGATCTGTAACTTTTATAGATTCACTCTCTAGTGCTTCACCAATCCCATGTTTGTTTACAGCCATAACCTTAAATATATATTCATTGCCTTTAAGCAGGCCTTTGACTTTGAGGTAGGTTTTTGTTATATCTCCCTTAACCAGTGTCCATGCCAAGCGGCTGGTCTCACGCTTCTCAACAATGTAATGTGTAATGTCTGCACCTCCTATTTCCTGTGGAGGACCCCATGAAAGTGTGCAGTCTTCTGCTGTGAGATCAGTGACCTGCAGAGGTCCTGCTGATGGTCCTGGTTTATCTAGAATAACACAATTAATGGGGACAGTAACCTTACCAGCAATATTGCGCAAAGTCAGGGCATACTGTCCAGAATCTCCTCTGACACAATCTTTAATTATGATAGAAGTACTTGTGTCTGTTGAAACAATCTTAATCCTAGCTCTCAACTCAATCTCTTGGCCATCCTTTGTCCAGTAAACCACAGGGGCAGGATATCCAGAAAGATCTGCATTAATCTTCAGAGTCTCTCCTGCTTTCACAGACAAGGTTTCTTTGTACTTCACATCCATCATGATGCGTGGTGGTTCAACATCATCCCTAACAGTGATAGGGCCGGTGCCATCTGAAGGTATACTGAACAGTCCAGCTGCATTCTTTGCAATAATATGAAAGTCATACTGGCTGTTTTCTATAAGGCCTGTCACATCATAGTGAGTGTCAGGCACATTTGTGAAGTTACATCTTGTCCATCGTCCTTCAGGAATCTCTCTACTTTCAATAATGTAGCCAGAAACCTTAGCTCCACCATCATATTCTGGTTTGTTCCAAGACAGGGAGACAGATGTCCTTGTAACAGCTGTGACTATAGGTGTACCAGGGGGATCACAGGGATCTCTGGCTGCTGCAGCTTCACAAACCTTGCTGCATTTACCAATACCTGCAATATTTTCAGCATAGACACGGTATTCATACATTAATCCTTCTTCAATGCCAGTGACTTTGTATTCTGTATTTTTGATGATTCCTCTGTTCAACTTTGTCCAAATGATACTAGAACGTTCTTTCCTCTCTAGATGGTACCCTAAAATGGGACTGCCACCATCATTTACTGGTTCATTCCAAGTCACCAGCATGTACGATTTAGTGGCTTGTTTAACTATAGGTGTAGATGGAGGTCCAGGTTGTTTAAAGTTATACTGAGCAGTGATTCCTGGTGAATCTAGATAGGTGCTCCTTCCATAACGATTGACTGCATAGATGCGGAATTGGTACTCTGCTCCATGTGTCAGGCGTCCTGCTTTGAATGATGTCCTTGCAACATTACTTGCTACTATCTGCCACTCTTGAGAATTAGTATCTCTTTTCTCCACAATATAATTGCTTATTGAACATCCACCATCATATTCAGGAGGAGACCAAGACAATGTAATGCTGTCTGATGTTACTGCATCCACCTTTATTCCTTTAGGTGGTCCTGGTTTATCAAGAACAATAATCCCAATACTGGCAGTGGCAGTTCCTGCTGTATTGGCCAAAGTAATTTCATACTTGCCAACATGTTCTTTTCTAGCTTCCTTAATGATAACCTTTGATGAAGTTGCAGTATTTAAGATAGTGACTGATGATGTTTGCTTCAGAGGAAGGTTGTCCTTCTTCCAGGATACTGCAGGTTTAGGTCTGCCTCTTACAGGGACTTCAACAGTGAGGTCTTCTCCAGCCTTTACACTAAATGTATTAAACTGTAAATGTATCGAGGGTTCAATTCCAATGTCTTTTGCAACCACAGGGAGGCCAAGATCTCTTGGTTCACTTTTTCCCTTTTCATTAATTGCAATAACTCTAAACAAATAAGCTTCATTAGGGGTCAAGTTGAGAATTGTAGCTTCTAGTTGCTTGACTGTGCATGCTGTGCCCCATTTATCACCACTTTTGGGCTTAAATTCCACATTATAACACATAACTTTGCTTCCACCATCATGTGCTGGTTTTTCCCAAACCAGTGAAATGCTTGTCTTTGTCACATCAACAACTGTAATTTTGTTTGGGGGAAGAGGCACCTCAGACACTTTAACTTCTTTAGTTTCAACCATCTGGCCTTGCCCATAGGCATTGACAGCACTGACCCTGAAGTAGAACATTCCTCCCTCAGGAAGCTCTTCAATCTTAAGTGTATTGGCTGTGCAGTTGTTAGTGACAGTAGTGTAAGCCTTCCTGACTGATTCTCTCTTTTCTACAACGTAGTTTGTGATTTTTGCCCCTCCGTCATTGAGAGGTGTATCCCAAGTAAGAATCACTGAATCTTTTTTGATCTCTTTAACAGTAAAATGTTGTGGTGCACCTGGTGAGTCCAAAATTCTCACAGCAATGACTGCAGTTTTTGTACCACTGCTGTTTGTAAGTGTGAGTGAGTACTTGCCACTGTCAAAGCGGTTAGCATTGTCAATGACTAACATAGTATATGAACTAGTAGTGTCAACTGCAGCATGTTCTGTGAGGCTACCATCGATCTTTTCCCATTTCACCACAGGTTCAGGCCTTCCTCTAATGGTGACATAAAGACGCAGAGTTCCACCAGCACGGACAGATACAACCTTTCTAAGATCAGCATCCAACTCAATTTCTGGTGCTTCCGTTTTGTCAGAAGTAATAACTGTCCCATGGACATTAGCAGCTTCCCCTACTCCCTCTGAATTGACAGCACAGATACGGAACTGGTATTCTCCACCCTCTTTAAGCTCTGTGACAGTTAATTTAGTAGTTTGAATACCAGTGGATGGAGTGCACATGGTCCATTCTTTTTCAATAGGTGCTTTGATTGCTGTTGTCACATCTTCTCCATCTTTTAACTCAGGCACAGGAGTATACTCCCTCATTTCAACAATGTATCCCTTTATAAATGCTCCACCATCAAAGTCTGGTTTACTCCAAGACAGAGATACAGAGCATTTTGTGTAGTCAATCACTTTAGGGTGGTGGGGAGGTCCAGGTGGGGTTGTGGCATCACATGCTCTATAAAATAGGGACAGTTCACTGAGATCTCCTACTCCAGCCTCATTCTCAGCAGCAACACGAAACTCATAGAAATGATCCGTCATCAATCCATTGACTTTGAAATGAGTCTCTGTTAACTTTTGTCTGTTACATTTTGTCCATCTAACACTGTCTTTGCTGCGTTTTTCAAGGTGGTAACCTTGAATTTCTGCTCCACCTGTGTGTTCTGGAGCACTCCATGACACAACCATAGAGTCTTTTGTGATTTCATTTGCTTCTGGGGTGCCAGGACTACTTGGTGGCTTGTAAGGATTGCGTGCAATAACAGGCTCACTCTCAAGATAATCACCAACGCCATACTTGTTGACTGCCCGTACTCTGAAAATGTATTCGTTTAATGGAAGCAAATTTGTAACCTTGTGGTACAGCCCCTTAACAACAGGAGCAGCAATTGTCCAAGACAACCTGCTTGTCTCTCTCTTTTCCAAAATATAGTGACTGACGGTGGCTCCACCATCTAGAGTTGGCTCAGACCATGCTAAGATGCATCTGTCAGACATGACTCCAGTCACTTTTATAGGTCCAATAGGTGGCCCTGGTTTATCAAGGACTTTAACAGCAATGGGGAAGGCTTTAGTACCACCAAGATTTTTGAGAATAAGTTCATAATTACCACAATCAAGCTTGGTGACATCCTTAATTGTCATGGTTGTCCTTTTATGTGTTATTTTCACTTCAATGCGCAAGGTTTTCTCAAGTTCTTTGCCTTCTTTCAGCCAGAAGACATCAGGAAGTGGTTTTCCATGAATGTCTGCATCAAGAAGCAAACTTTCTCCAGCACTGACAACAATGACATCCTTGTATTTGGGATCCATTGAAGCTCTTGGTGCTTCAATTTCATCACTTGCTGTGATGGGTCCAGAGCTGTCTGATGGTTCACTGAAAACTCCAGCTGCATTTCTGGCTATAACTCTGAATTCATATTGTTCCTTCTCTGTCAGACCAGTGACAATGTACTCAGTTTCAACCACATTGGTAAAGTTAGTTCTCACCCAGCGTCCATCAGGGGAGGAGAGATCCTTTCTTTCTACAATATATCCATTTACTTTGCTGCCACCATCATACTGTGGCTTGGTCCATTGAATCTTGATTTGATTCTTAGAAATGGAAACAGCTTCAGGAGCACCAGGAGGATCACATGGATCACGAGCAACATAGGACTCAGAGACCTTACTGCATCGACCAATACCAACAATATTTTCTGCATATACTCTAAATTCATATCCAATACCCTCCTCAAGATTGCAGATCTTGAACTGAGTATCACTGATAAGAGTCTTGTTCAGTTTGTTCCACAGAATGCTATTTCTTTCCTTGCTTTCTAGATGGTAACCGATAACTGCACTACCCCCATCAATGACTGGCTCATTCCATTCAATAATCATCATTTCCTTAGTTGCATGTTTGACAAATGGTGTTCCTGGGGGTCCTGGTGGTTTGTATGGATACTGCACAACAATAGCCTTAGAATCCAGAGGCACACTCTTACCATATCTGTTTTCTGCTATGATTCTGAACTGATATTCTGCACTGGTTTTTAGCTTGGTAATTTTCAAAGCTGTTCTCGCCAAATGTGTGTTAACTGGTTGCCAGGCTGTAGTTGTAGTATCTCTTTTTTCCACTATGTAGTTCTTTACTTGACACCCACCAGTGTACTCTGGGGGCTCCCAGGACAAATGAACAAACGTGTTACTAACCTCAATAACTTTGACTGGACCCTTAGGAGGACCAGGCTTGTCAAGAATTATAACAGTCAAATCTTCTGTGATAGTGCCAACTGCATTGTTTGCGGTAATAGAGTACTTGCCAAAGTCGTCTTTGCATGCCTCAGTAATCTGAATTCCAGTAGTTGATGAAGTGTTTATTATGTTAACTCTGGAAGTAACCTTCAATGGTTGACCATTCTTTGTCCAATTGACTTTAGGTTTGGGTCTGCCAAGAACAGTGAACTCTAACTTCAAATCTTTTCCAGCCAACACAGTGTATGTGCTGAATTGCATCTTAATGCTTGGCTCCATGGTCATATCACTAGCAATTACAGGTGCAGCAAGTACCTTTGGTTCACTCTTTCCTTTCTCATTGTAAGCAACAATACGGAATTGGTATTCTGCCCCAGCAGTAAGGCCTGTAACAGTTCCCTCACAGGTCTTTGTATTTGTAGCAACTCCCCATTTGTCTGTGCCTTTTGGCAGCATCTCTATCAGATAGCCACCAATCCTACTTCCCCCATCATGCTCAGGTTTCTCCCATGCCAGTGTAGCACTAGTCTTAGTAACATCAGTGAGAAACACCTTTCCTACTGGCAGAGGTACCTCAGAGGCCTTAGAGGCAGTTTTGGTCTCAACAGCTTGGCCAATCCCATATTCATTCTCAGCCATAACTCTAAAGTAATACAGAGCACCTTCAATGAGGTTCTCAACTTTGAATGTAGTCTTGAGGCATTTTGTGGACACATTTGCATATGCCTTCCTGGTTGATTCACGCTTGTCAATGACATAGTTTCTGATTTTGGAACCTCCATCATTCAGTGGAACATCCCATTCAAGAGTAACAGAATCCTTTTTGATATTTTTAACTACAAGGTTCTGTGGTGCCCCAGGTGTATCCAAAACTTTAACTGACACAAACTCAGACACAGAGCCACTACTATTGGTCAAACTCAGAGTATATTTTCCAGAGTCATTACGGTCACACGAATCTATGGACAGTTGTGTAAAGTTGACAGCTTTTTCAATCACAGCCTTTTCAGTCAGATTTCCCTCATCCTTCATCCACATGATCTCTGGTGGTGGCCTGCCTTTGAAAGGAATATGGATTCTAACAGATCCACCAGCTTTCACTGTTATGCCTTTTCTCAGCTCAGAGTCAAGATGAATTTGTGGAGACTCAAACCTTTCCTCTGGTTTAATAGTTCCAGAAAGACTAAGTGACTCACCAACTCCAAGTTTGTTCAAAGCACACACTTGGATCTTGTACTCCTGACCCTCAGTAAGTTTAGTAATTTCATATTTGTTGACACGTAGACCAGTAGGAGGAGTAACCATGGTCCATTGCTCTTCCTCAGCTTTGCATACTTCAACAATGTATCCTTGAATGTCACTGCCACCATCAGAAAGAGGCCTACCCCATGAAACTGTAATAGATGTTTTTGTTGAGTCGATAACATTCACATATGTTGGGGCACTAGGTTTGTACTTGGGATCACATGCCTTGTAATATGAACTGGGAAGACTTGGTTCTCCTACTCCAACTATGTTCTCAGCAGCAACTCTGAACTCATACTCATGGTCTGTAGAGAGGCCTGTAACTCTGAAAGAAAGATCAGTAACTTTCTGTCTATTGCATCTAGTCCACTTAACTCCAGCTCTGTCCTTCTTTTCAATGATGTAGCTAGTAATTTCAGTGCCTCCATCACTATCAGGAGCTGACCAGGTAATAGTCATACCATCATGGGAAACATCACATATGTTTTCAATATGAGGTGAACCAGGTGGAACAAACGGAGTCCTCATAGTCACTGCACTAGACTCTAATGGTTCACTGATACCATAACTGTTAACTGCCATTACACGGAACATATACTCATTGCCTTCTAATAACTTGGTAACTTTGTGACATGTGGTGCTGCATCTATTAGAAACAACAGTCCAAGCAAGACGACTCGTCTCTCGTCTCTCGATGACATAATGTGTAATAGGATTACCTCCATCATGAAGAGGAGCACTCCACGATAGTGTGCATCTGTCTTCAGATACTCCAGTGATGTGTAGGGGTCCTTTACATTGACTGGGCCTATCCAGAACCAAAACCTTGAAAACAACTTTTTCAGTTCCAGCTACATTTGTCAGCGCCAGAGTATAAGTTCCACCATCATCTCTGACAGAGTCTTTAATGACTATCATTGCATGATTTTCAGTGTTTCTTATATCTATTCTGAGTGTGTTTTCAACCATCTTTTCTTCCTTAAACCACTGGACTGCTGGTAATGGCTTGCCATAGACATCAGCATCTATCTTGAATGTCTCTCCTGCGTTGATGATAATGGTTTTGGTAAATCCAGGATCAATAGAAGCTTTAGGTGCTTCAACTTCATCACTTGCTATAATTGGACCACTATTGTATGATGGTTTGCTAACTGTACCAACAGAATTTTTAGCAATAACTCTAAAGTCATACTGTGCACTTTCAGTTAAACCGGTGACAGTAAACTGGGTCTCAGTTACATTAGTAAAATTTGCTCTAACCCATCTCCCTTCTGGCAGGTCTCGCTTTTCTATAATATAGCCAGTAATATTGCTGCCACCATCATATTCAGGTTTAGTCCACTGAATTACAATAGTGTCTTTGGACACATGGATGGCCTCTGGTGTACCAGGAGGATCACAGGGGTCACGGGCAACACAGCCCTCAGAGACCTTACTGCTTCTTCCAACACCAACAATATTTTCAGCATAAACCCTATATTCATACTCAGTGCCTTCCTCCAGGGGATAACTCTTAAAACTAGTATCATGAATAAGTGTCTTGTTAATTTTCACCCAGAGAATGCTATTTCTTTCTTTCCTCTCAAGATGGTAGCCAAGAACAGGACTGCCTCCATCTGAGACAGGTTCATGCCACTCAACAACTTGGTGGTCTCTGGAAAGTGAAGAGATGAAGGGAGTGCCTGGTGGACCTGGTTCTTTGTACGGGTACTGAGCAACTATGCTTGATGAATCCAGACCCTGACTCTTGCCATAGCGATTTTGAGCAATGATCCTAAACTGGTACTCAGTTCCAGTTGTGAGCTTAGTCACTTTGATGGTGGTTCTAGCACAATTAATGCTTACATTTTCCCAAGTTGTTGTGGTAGTATTTCTTTTTTGAACAATGTAGTTTGAAATTTGACACCCGCCATTGTATTTTGGAGGGTCCCATGACATAGTAACACTCTGAGTTGTAATTTCCTCAAATCTTACGGGGCCTGATGGTGGACCAGGTTTGTCTAATATTATGATTTCAATAGTTGCTTCCTTTTTTCCAGCTGCGTTGGTTGCACAAATACAGTACATGCCACCATCATCACTTGCTGCCTCCTTAATGTTTAGTGTTGTAAGTAATGGTGTATTGAGAATATTAACCCTAGTGGTGAACTTTAAAGGAGCCCCGTCTTTAGTCCATGTGACTGTTGGTTTAGGGCGTCCAAAGATGGGAATGTCTATATTTATATCTTTGCTCACATGAACGCTGTAGTTGCTAAATGCTGGACGGACATCTGGTTCATAGACTAAGTCTTTGGTCATCACCGGACCAGTAAGAGCTTTAGGGTCACTCTTTCCCTTGTCATTAATTGCTGTAACTCTGAAAACATACTCCTCTCCTGGGTTTAGATTTGAGACAGTAGTTTCCATAGTCTTAAATGTGTTTACTGCACACCATTTTTCCTGTCCTTTCTGCTGTACTTCAAGGAGATACTGCACCACTCTGCTTCCACCATCATAGTCTGGCTTTTCCCAAGCCAAAGAGATGCTAGTTTTGGTCTGATCTGTAACAAATAAATTCTTCGGAGACTGAGGCACCTCTGAAACCTTGAGAGGATCTACTGTTGCTGAAGGCAAACCAACACCATAAGCATTTTCCGCAAGGACTCTGAAGTAGTAACTACATCCCTCTTGAAGAGGCTCAATTTTCCATGAAAGAGCATGACAATTTGTTGCAACAGCAGCAAATGTTTTTCTTGTACTTTCTCTCTTTTCAATAACATAGTTCTTGATCTTGGATCCACCATCCAACAAAGGTGGTTCCCATTCCAGTGTTACTGACTGGTTGGTAATTTCTCTCACTTTAAGATTAACAGGAGCACTGGGTGTGTCAAGGATACGTACAACCAAGAATGAAGATTTTAGTCCACTGGAATTTTCTGCAGAGATTGTGTATTTTCCACTGTCATTTCTGCTTGTCTTGTCAATTACAAGGGATGTGTAACTGCTTGTCGTCTCAACTTGGGCAGAGTCTTTAAGTGGAGCTTCATCTTTGTCCCACTTGATGGTAGGAGCGGGGCGTCCTTTTATCGGAACAAACAGCCTAAGGGAGGTGCCAGCTTTACAAGTCACTATCTTTCGCAGTTCTGGGTCAATGTCAAGGTCTGGCTCTTCTGCCCTCTCTTGCACAATAACAGCTCCAGTAAGGTCAGCATGCTCACCAACTCCTACTTTGTTTATAGCACACACTCTAAACCTGTATGCCTGATGTTCCTTCAGATTTACAACTTCAAATTTGGTTTTCTTTACACCCATTGGTGGGGTACAAATTCTCCATTCCTCAGCTGGTGCTTCTGTAGCACTTGTCTCTGTATCTGTGGTTTCTGGGGGTCCAGTTGGTGCTATTGTAGTACAGCACTCAACAATATATCCCTGTATCTCACAGCCTCCATCACATACAGGCTTTGACCACATAAGCATCACTGAAGATTTTGTTGTGTCTAAGACTTTTGGGTTAAGTGGTGGGCCAGGCCTGAAGGTAGGATCAACGGCTTTATGGAAAACAGTTGGGGAACTTGGCTCACCAACACCAACAGCATTTTCAGCTGCAACTCTAAACTCATAAACGTGGCTCTCCAAGAGTCCAGTGACTTTAAAAGTCAAACCTATGACTGTTTGCCTATTGCACCTTGTCCATCTCACACCCTCTTTATCATGTTTTTCAATTATGTATCCACTAATTGGACTGCCTCCAGTTTCAGAAGGAGGTTCCCAGTTAAGAATCATTGAATCTTTTTTAATATCTGAAACTTCTACATTTTTGGGTGAACTGGGAGGCAGACATGGATCCTTGATTAACACAGGAGCAGATTCTAGCGGTGCACCTACTCCAAAATGATTGACAGCATAAACTCGGAAGATATACTCATCACCCTCTAGGAGCTTTGTGACCTTTAAACATGTTGTTTCCACTTTTGGGTCAACAACTGTCCAGACCAATCTGCTTGTTTCTCTTCTCTCAACAACATAATGGGAAACAGTGCTACCGCCATCTTTTAGTGGTGGCTTCCACGCAAGACAGCACTGGTCATTGTTTATTCCTGTGACAACAATAGGTCCTTGTGGTTCACCAGGCTTATCTAAGACATCCACATTAACATGTGCTGCCTTTACTCCTCCTGGATTTTTTAGCAGCAGAGTGTATTGGCCTCCATCTGATAGCTTAGCTTCTTTTACAGATATAAAGGCTTTATTAGGTGTATTCTTTATTTCTCTGTATATAGTATTACCCAGTTCCAGCTCCCCTTTCATCCAGTGAATAGTGGGCAATGGCTTTCCATGAACATCTGCATAAATTTTGAAGTTTTCTCCAGCATTAACCACAAGTGTCTGGGTGTACTCTGGATCAATACTGATGCGTGGAGGTTCAACTTCATCTCTGGCAGTTATAGGGCCGGTGGTGTCAGAAGGAGCACTAAGAACACCGGCAGCATTTCTAGCAATGACACGGAATTCATACTGATTATCCATCACAAGCCCAGATGCGATATATTCTGTTTCAATGACATTAGTAAAGTTAGCCTTAAGCCAGCGTCCTTCGGGAAGTTCTTTCTTTTCCACAATGTAGCCAGTCACCTTTGCACCACCATCATACTCAGGCTTGGTCCAGATAATTGTCACAGAGTTATTAGTAATTTTTGTTGCCTCTGGAGTACCTGGGGGATCACAAGGATCTCTTGCAATGTGTCCCACAGATACCTTGCTTACTTTGCCTATTCCAACAATGTTTTCGGCATAAACTCTGTATTCATATTCCATTCCTGGTTCAAGATTTGTGGTCTTAAATGTTTGGTCAGTAATGAGAGATTTGTTTAGTTTGACCCATAAGATACTGTTTCTTTCTTTGCGCTCAAGATGGTAACCCAATATAGCACTGCCCCCATCAATCACAGGTTCATTCCAGGCAACAACCATGGTGTCCTTCGTACAGGCAACAATTGAAGGTGTTCCTGGTGGTCCTGGGAGCTTGTATGGATACTGAGCAACAATGCATTCAGAAAGAAGAAATGGGCCTTTTCCATATCTGTTTTCAGCTGTGATTCTAAACTGATACTCAGAGCCAGTTTTCAGCCTGCCTGCCTTAATTTTGGTTCTTGCTAAGTTGGATGATACAGTCATCCAGTTTGTTGTGGATGTTTCTCTTTTTTCCACAATGTAATTTTTGATGGTACAACCACCAGAATATTCTGGTGGATTCCAGGAGATAGTTACACTATCAGAAGTCACCTCCTCAACCCTAACTGGGCCACAAGGCTGGCCAGGTTTATCAAGAACAACAATAACAACATTTGCTGTAGTCTCTCCTGCAGAGTTGCTTAGAGTAATAACATATTGCCCAACATCATCTTTAGTAGCTTCTTTAATGTTGAGTTTTAGCATCGTTTCTGTTGCATCAAAATTAACTCTGGTAGTTCTCTTCAGAGATTGACCATCTTTAACCCAGGAGAGTACAGCTTTAGGACGAGCAAAAAATGGAATTTCTACTGTCAGATCTTCTCCAGCAAGCACAGTAAAGGTGTTAAATAACATTTTAGCAACAGGTGCTATCACAAGATCTTTTACTATTACAGGGACACCAATCTGGCGAGGGTCACTTGTTCCCTTCTCATTTCTTGCTGCAACACGAAACATATACTCCTCCCCTGCATTAAGTCCACTGATAGTAGCTTCTGTTTCCTTAACAATTACAGCCTGTGTCCACTTATCAACACCCTTAGGTTGGATCTCAACAACATAACAACCCACTCTGCTGCCACCATCATGTTCTGGCCTTTCCCACGTGAGGGTAACACTACTTTTGGTAACATCTTTAAGAGTTATTTTTCCAGGAGGCTGTGGTTTTTCAGACACTTTGATTGACTCAACAGACTCAACTGGTAAACCAATGCCATACTCGTTTTCAGCCAAAACCCTGAAGTAATAGTTGCATCCCTCCAGGAGCTGATTAACTGTGAATGTGGTATTATGGCAGTTAGCATTAACTGTGGCATATGCTTTTCTTGTAGACTCACGTTTTTCAACTATATAGTTCTTAATTTTCACTCCTCCATCATTCATTGGTGGATCCCAAGTTAAAGTCACAGCTTCATTTGTTACAGCAGTAATTTTCAGATTTTGTGGGGCACTTGGTGTATCAAGAACTCTTACTTGAACTGTAGCTGTTTTGGAACCAGAACTATTTTCAACAGTAAGATTGTATTTTCCACTGTCAAATCTATTTACATTTTCAATTACAAGTGACGTGTATGATGGTGTGCTGTCAATGGTTGCTCTCTCTACGTGCTCCCCATCATCTTTAGTCCATTTAACTTGTGGAGGTGGTCTTCCCCTAATTGGCACAAATAGTCTAAGGGAGCAGCAAGCTCGCAGACAGACCACCTTACGAAGCTCTATATCTAGGTCTATCTCAGGTGGAAGAAGTCTGTTCTCTGCTTTAGGATTTCCAGGTACAGATCCTGCCTCCCCAACTCCTTCGCTGTTGATGGCAGATATGTTAATCTTATATTCTTGGTTCTCCTTTAAATCAATAATGGTAAATGAAGTGCCAAGGAAACCATCCTTGGGGGTAGCAATGATCCATTCTTCTTCCTCTAGTTTTTCACAAGGTAAACATGTCTCCACGATGTAACCAATAATATCAGAGCCACCATCATATAAAGGCTTATTCCAAGCAACAGTAATTGAGGACTTGGTTGTGTCCAAGACTCTAGGGTTGCATGGAGGTCCTGGTTTATACAGTGCATCTGTGGCCTTGTAGAATGGGCTGCAAACACTTGGTGTACTCACCCCAGCAGCATTCTCAGCTGTGATTCTAAATTCATATTCATGTCCAAGAACAAGGCCTGTTGCCTTGAACTGTAAATCTTTTATCTTTCTCTTGTTGCATTTGACCCACCTGAGTCCAACCCTGTCTTTTCTTTCAATGTTGTAATTAATAATGGGTGTTCCTCCATCACTCTTTGGTTCTTGCCACATTACAACCATAGAATCTTTTGTGATAACAGTCACTTCAGGATTCTCTGGAGGATCTGGAATCCTATATGGGTTGTCAGCAATAGTGGGCTCTGATTCAAGTGCCTCTCCAAGTCCATATTTGTTGATAGCCATAATTCTGAATATGTATTCATTTCCTTTCAGAAGTTTGGTCACTTTGTATTGTGTCACTAAAAGGCCAGAAACAACAGTGGTCCAAACCAATCTGCTTGATTCTCGTTTTTCAATCACATAACCCTCAATTTTTGACCCACCATCATCTGCAGGTGGATACCAGGTTAGTACACAGTTATCAGCAGTTACTTCAGAAACTGTAAGCGGTCCAAGTGGAGCTCCAGGTCTGTCAAGCACCTTGACATTAAAAATGTGCTTTGCAAATCCTCCAACGTTAGCAGCAGTCAAGACAAATTCACCACTGTCAGACCTGACAGAGTCCTTGTTGGTCAGAGTTGTTGTTAGTTCAGTATATCTGACTTCAAGTTTCATTGTGTTCTCTACTTCCTTTCCATCTTTTGTCCAAGACATAGAAGGGGTTGGTTGGCCAGCTATATCGGCATCCAACTTGAAAGATTCTCCTGCCTTTAGTAGGATAACGTCCTTGAAGATGGCATCAACCATAATTCTTGGTTCAGAAATGTCATCTTTACAAGCAATTGGGCCAGAGGAATCGGAGGGCATGCTTACTGAACCTGCTGAGTTTCTGGCTATGACACGAAACTCATAGGAATTGTCTTGAGTCAGTCCACTGACAGTAAATGTTGTCTCAATTATGTTTGTGAAGTTAGCTTTAGTCCAGCGGCCAGTAGGGAGCTCTCTCTTTTCCACTGTGTACCCAGTAATTTTGAAGCCACCATCATACTCAGGCTTTGTCCACTGAATTGTGATGGCATTCTTATTTACAATTATGGGCACAGGCTGACTTGGGGGATCTACTGGGTCCAAAGCCAGTATTGCCTCTGAGACCTTGCTAGGTTTACCAATTCCAGCCATGTTTTCAGCCATAACACGGAACTCATAGGCAACTCCATCCTCCAGTCCTGTGGATTTAAATGTATTTTCTTTTACAAGACCCTTGCTGATCTTATGCCACACAATGCTGTTTCTTTCTTTCCTCTCAACATGGTAACCAATTACTTCATTTCCACCATCATACACAGGTTCATTCCAGCCAATTGTGATCGAGTCCTTGGTAAATGCTACAACAGTGGGAGTACTTGGTGGCCCGGGTACCTTGAAAGGATATGATGCTACAACTGCCTCTGAAGTAATGGGAGGTCCAACACCATACCTATTCTTGGCTTTTACTCTAAATTGATACTCCGACCCAGTGGTTAGGCGAGTTGCTTTGAATATTGTACGTATGACTGTAGAAGATAGCTCAGTCCATGTTTGAGAAGTAGTTTCCCTTATCTCAACCACATAGTTAGTTATTGGAACACCCCCATCATTCTCTGGAGTTTCCCATGAGAAGATGCAAAAGGTACGAGATTTTTCCACAATTTGAACAGGTCCTTTTGGTGGTCCAGGTACATCATGTATTTTCACAATGATGTTATCTGTAACAGATCCAACAATGTTCTTTCCTAATATGGTGTACACACCACTGTCATCCCTAGTGCATTCAGATATATTGAGAACAGCTGTAGAAGCAGTAGTATCAACATTTATTCTCTGGGTAAGCTTCAGCGTTGCATCATTTTTTTGCCAAGAAATTGTTGGTCTAGGACGTCCGAAAACTGGAATTTCAATCTTTATGTCACTACCTGCTTTGGCAATAACCGTTTTTTTACATACACCACGCAAGTCAAACTCAGGGAGGGAAGTGGAATCTCTAACAACAATAGGTTTACTCTCACGTGGAACACTTCTGCCAGATTGGTTGACAGCCATAACATGGAAAATGTACTCCTCATTCTCATTGAGATTTTTTACTGTGAAATCCATGGACTTTACTGTTGTTACATGAGCCCATTGATCTGTACCCTTCTTTTGGGCTTCTAATACATATCCTGTTATCCTGCTTCCACCATCATGCTTGGGTTTTGTCCAAGCCAAGCTTATAGAGTTCTTTGTGATATCAGTTGGAATTATGCTTTCTGGAGCAGATGGAGACTGGGATGCACGGATTGGATCTGTGGTTTCAACTGCCTCACCAATGCCATACTCATTTTCAGCAGACACTCTGAAGTAGTACTCGCAGCCTTCTCCCAGATCACCAATTCTGACTGATCTTGTAGGGCAGTTCGTAATAACAGTGGCAAAAGCCTTGCGGGTTGATTCCCTTTTCTCAATTATGTAGTTGGTGATCTTGGCTCCACCATCAACAAGAGGCATCTCCCATTGAAGTGTTATACTTTCTTTGTCAATTTTAACTGGTTTTAGATTGAGTGGAGGTCCAGGTGTATCAAGAACTCTCACATGAATATCAGCACTTTTCTTACCAGCAGAGTTTTCAAGTGTAAGCTCATATTTGCCTGTATCATTTCTAATACTTTCTGGAACAAGGAGCATTGTGTATGATTCTGTGCTGTCTATAACTGCTCGGGGAACAGGGCCCCCTTCTTTAGTCCAAGTCACTGCAGGTGTAGGACGACCCTTGATTGGCACAAAAAGTCTTATGGAACAGCATGCTCTGACAACAAGAGTTCTTCTTAGTTCAACATCAAGCTCTAAATCAGGTTCAGCTGCACGTTCCACAATCTCAACCAGTTCTTGAATTTCAGCAGGTTCACCTGTTCCTTTAGCATTTACTGCACTTATTTTGAAAAGATACTTTCCACCAGCTTCCAGATCTGGTACCACAAATTCTGTGATCCTTACTGGATGTGAAGGAGTATCTTTGACCCAATCTTCCGTTCCATCTTTTTTGTGTTCAATCACATACCCCGTGATTTCAAGTCCACCATTATCCAAAGGTTTTCCCCAGTTCAAAGTAGCAGTGGTCTTAGTTGTGTCAGTAACTCTTGGATTGATTGGACATCCAGGCACATCTGTCACAAAACAAAATTTGTAATTATTTTCTCTATAACTACATTTTTGAAATAATGTGAACTTGGCTGAAATAATACATAAATATTTAATAAATATGTATGTATGTATGTATGTAGTATTTCATTTTTAGAATGCTAATACATTGTGATAATTTGCATGCCTTTCAATCCCAGACATATTAAACTTTTTTCTTTACTTACAAGCAGCAACTATTGTTCTGACAGGTATAGATGTTTCACTTGGCTCCCCAAAGCCAGCTCTGTTCTCAGCAATAACTCGAAACTCATACTCCACACCCTCGGTAAGGCCTGTGACTTCAAAGCTGAGGTCAGCAATGGATTTCTTAGATGCTCGCATCCATCGTACAGCTTTCTTTTCCTTCTTCTCAACAGAATAGCCAATAATGTCACTTCCTCCATCCTCAGCTGGTCTTCTCCAAGACAAAGTGACTGAATGTCCATTAATTTTTTCAATTTCCGGTTTGGATGGCGGACCAGGAGGACCTAGATGAATGCAAACACATGAAAAGACACATTAAAGGTATAAATATTTATATGAATTTGTTATCTTCTACAAAATACATTAATGCAAGCCAATAAAACACAAATAAAAAGTAAGAAATAAAAACAACAAATTACAAAAAAACCAAAAACATACAATATGCAGTCCTTACCAAATCTATCAACCATCTTGACAGCTTCAGAATGAGATGGGTCACTGGCACCATACTGATTGATGGCAGAAACTCTAAAGAAGTACTCGTTGCCCTGAATGAGTTTGTTGGCAACAAAGTGACAGTCCAAGACATTGTCTTCTAGGACAGTCCAAAGCAGGCGACTAGTCTCCCTCTTCTCCAAGGTATAATATTTGACTGGAGAACCACCATCCTCAGTTGGAGCTGTCCATGTCAGAGTTACCTTTTCAGAAGATACACCACTGCATTCAATAGGTCCAGGAGACCCAGGAACATCAAGAACTTTGACTTTGACAGTTTCCTCTTTCACACCAAAGGGGTTACTGGCAGTTATTGTGTACTCTCCTGAGTCTTTTCTGCCCGCATATTTTACAGACAAAGTTGATGATGTGGCAGTGCTTTCAATATGAACGATGTCAGATGGTTTAAAGTACTTTCCTCCCTTTGACCAACAGGAGACCGGAGCAGGCTTTCCCAAAATACTTGTGGCAGTAATAACAATGGTATCACCAGCACGAACTGTAAGGCCCTCCATTACCTGGGCATCAATAGTAATGGTTGGTGCAGCTGTTGGAAAGAAGTAATAAATATGTTACCTACTGTGCAATATCCTAATCTCTAAATTTTTCATATTGTTGATAACATTAAATGTCTAAAAAATTATACAAATTCATCTCACCATATTCATCTCTACACAAGATTGTGTCCGTCTGCTCAGAGGGTGGGCTGATGGCACCGGCCGCATTTTTTGCCCTAATCCTGAACTCATATTTGCAGCCCTCTTGCAGATCAACAATAGTGAATGCAGGTTCTACAACATTCACATTGTTGGCCTTCACCCAAATTTTGGAAGGCAAGTCCCTTTTTTCAACAATGTAGCCAGTAAGTCTGTGGCCACCATCAAACTGTGGTTCAGTCCATTGAAGTGTCACACTGCTCTTGGTGATGCTGATAACATTTGGTTTACCAGGCACATCTAGAAATGCAATTATGCAATGTAAATGTTAACTGTAAAACTTATGTATGCGTACACTTGTTGACACTATCACTCATAAACTCACCAATTGGATCCAAGGCCACTTGTGGATCAGTGGGAGTACTTGGCCTGCCAATGCCTGCCAAGTTGACAGCCATTACTCGGAACTCATACTCTAGTCCTTCAGTAAGCCCAGTAACCTTGTGTTCTTTCATCTTCAAAGCAGATGGACTAGCTCTTTTCCACAACATGCTGTTTCTTTCTTTGAATTCGATGTGGTAGCCTAAACAATGTACAAGAAAAAGAGTATTTGCGTGGGGGTGGGGTGGGGGTTGGAGGATATGTCATAAACATTTTAAATAAGCTGCAATAGCAATTTTGGGGTGTAAAGAAAATGAATAATGTTGTGAGTAAAGTATTAATTCGGATTGCACCTGTGATGGGTGAGCCTCCAGTCTTCCTAGGGTCACCCCACGCCAGATATGCAGAATCGTGACGCATGCTCATTATTTGAGGAGGAGCAGGTGCATCTGGGACATCTACAGAAAACAGCCAGACACAGCATTATACAGTAAGCATAAAATAAAACAAAAACAATTATCTGCTAATTTTTTGCATTAGTGATATAAATTTCAGAAACTTACTAAATGGATGTTTTGCAACAACAGACTCAGATTTAAGACTTTCTCCAACACCATATTTGTTCTCTGCAGCAACTCTGAATATGTATTCAGTACCCTCATGGAGACCAGTAATCCTCATACTATTTGTCTCCACAGTGGAGGATACAGTGACCCACATGCTGGTGATAAAGTCCCTCTTTTCCACAATGTAGTTGGTTATCTCTGAGCCCCCATCATCCTTGGGAACAGCCCACTTCAATGTAGCACCATCAGCAGTGACATCTTTGAACTTAATTGGTCCAGTAGGAATACCAGGTTTACCCACAACCCTGAAAAATGCAAGTTATATATAACTTAATCTTTATTTTTATTTTGAAAAAAACACAAATTGGGTAAAACAGAACAAAAGAAAAGCCATAATGTGGTGTTGCCTTTTGTAATATGCCAAGGTAGTTGTGCAGCTACTACCTGATGAAGATGGTGGACTCCTTGCTGCCAGCACTGTTTCTCAAGGTAATGGTGTACTTAGAAGCATCATTTCTTTGACAATCTCTGATTAAGAGGGTGGTATTGACTGCAGAGGACTCTGCACATACCCTGCCAGTATCTGTTAGGTCTTCATCATTTCCCTTTTTCCAAGAAACCTTTGGAATAGGTTTGCCAACAATAGGGATCTTTAGTCTGACAGTGCTGCCCTCTTTGGCAATATAGCACATGTTGGGTAATTCTCTCAGGTCACAGCTAGGAAGAACTACAAAAAAACATAACACAACACAAAGAATAAACAAAACACAGAATTTACAAATATCTTTCAAAAAGATACATTTTTAAGAATCTATTTTGCATTAAAATGTCCTTTGTGGATACTGACTGATCTGATCTTTGGCCACAAAAGTTAGCTCCTTGACAGCGCTCTCTCCTGAGTCATTTACAGCTTTCACTCGGTAGGTGTACTCTTTGCCTTCCACCAGGTCCTTGGCACTATACTGCATATTCTTGGACCGCATCAGTTCCTTGTACTTGTCATCCCCATTGAGAACCTCCAGTACATAGCAGATGATGCGACTGCCACCATCACTTAAGGGTTTCTTCCAGCTTAGAGTGCAAGAATCCTTGGTTACCAGCAGGGTCTTGAAGTCCATGACAGGTCCAGGCTCCTCTATTAAAAAAACACAAAAAAGCATAATTTCACAAAAGTATCATGGTTTCAAAAATTAAAAGCCATACAAAATCAACATGCAGGTACGATTCATTTTGATTATTCCTCTCACCTGTTGCTCTGACTGCATCAGCTGTCTCACAACATTCCCCAGCACCAAGCTGGTTAACTGCAGACACTCGAAAACAGTAAGACCGCCCAGCATCTAAGTCTGGGACCTTGAATGATGTCTTATTGCAGTTGTTTGAAACAACTGACCATGCCTTTCTCTCAGTGTCACGTTTTTCCACAATGTAATGGGTGATTTCAAACCCACCATCTATCAAAGGAGCATCCCAATAGATGGAGGCACTGTCTTTGGTAGTTTCTTTCACCATCAGGTTTACTGGTGGCCCAGGTGTGTCTGAAAGACAAAAAGCTTTTCTTTACATATTGTCACACAAACAGCTGTGGCCAAAGCTGTAAATGCAATTAAAAATGAACTTTTCATCTTATTCCTTTTGTAAACAAAATATTTTTTTGATAATAGTTTAAACAGAGAAGCAAAGCTTAAGTACTTTGACTAAAAGATATGATAATTTTACTAACCAAGTACTTTGACAATGATAGTGTACATTTTCATCCCAGCCGAGCTCTCAAGATTCAAAATATATTTGCCAGCATCATATCTGTTGACATTTTCGACCATCACCATCGTGTCTGTCTTGCTAGATTTGATGATGATTCCCTGACGGTCCTTAATGTTGGTGTTCATCTTAGCCCAGGTGATACGAGGAGTGGGACGACCCTTGATGGTAGCCTGAAGTCTCATGGTGGTACCAGCATGTAGTTCTAGAACTTGTTTCAGCTCTGCACTTAACTCTGCCTCAGGTGCAACTGCAAAAAGATGCATTATGAGAGACAGTGTGTGGGAAGTATATAGCAAATGCATTGCTACTGCTCAAAACACTAAAAGCCTAGTCATCCCCCATTTATTCAGATAACTCACATCATGAGGTTGTTTTAGCTCCTTGATGCTTTTTTGTGTCTATGTACATAATTGTTGTATGTTTTATAAGGAAAAACAAAAGTGCAAAATATAAAATTCGCAGTGGGAATTAACGCAATTTCTCCGCCACAAACTTTTTACCACTTTCTGTTCATCATGTCTATCGACAGTAAACCTTTTGATAGCGGCTAGTCTCTAATACAGGTCTTACAGGTGTTTCTTTACTTTAGACGTCAGTCTCCAAGAGTGGCTGACCTCCTCTAAGCCATACCTCACCCAACCCCCACACGCACACTTGAGCAGATGCCTGGTGTCTGACTGTGGTATCTGTGTTGTCAGCCAGTGTAGCCAAGAAACGTCCTTTCAATTTAGCCTTGAAATTAGGCTCAATGGCATACACTAAAGAATATTCTGGTGAGGAATCTGCACCACATTTTGGGGTGGATCCAAAATGTATCTGAGAATGGTGCAAGTAGATGGTGATATTGACAAGACGGCTGCTCAAAAAGGAGTAAACTGATTTTATGGTGGAGGTCCAAAGAAAGCGAGCGATCAGTTAGAAGAACTGGTTTGAACATAGATAATTGAGAAAAGACTGAAAGGTGCGCGTGTCTCCAGGAAAATGATCGGCATGAAAGTGAAGAGGACATCTGAAACGGAGATTGATGACTCATAGAGAAAAGAAACGTTCTCACGTTCTCATCATTTCAATCAATCCTGAAATATTGATCTGGTGTCTGCCTTTTGTGACAGAATTTCACCGCAAAGTGAAGCCATTAAACAACACCATTCTGTGTGTAATGGGATAAACGCCGAGCACTAATAAATGCCGGTTTCTAATAAACACTTGGCCGGCTGCCACATTTTTTGGAATAAACGCCGAGGATACCATTAGAAGATATAGGATGGACAGACGGCAAATTTTTTTTTTGTATTTAAAAACTAAAGGACATCAAATCAAATGACCAACAATGACCATATTGGGACATTTTGGGGTTTTATAACTTTAATACTAAATGACTTAACTTGTGGGAGTAAAATTTTCTCAGTACTAGCAATCAAGAAAATAGAAAAATCCTCCAAATACTACGTACCTATGATGTCCCTGGCAACGTGTTTGCCAGGTACTTCTACTGATTCACCAAATCCAACTTTGTTGACAGCAGTGATTCGACACTGGTACTCTGCTTTATCAATGAGATTTTGAATTACATAATTTGTCTCCTGCAAGTTCCTTGGAACATTACAGCGAATCCAGTCGTTGCTGTCAGTCCTTCTGGATTCCACTAAATATCCAATAATAGGACTTCCTCCGTTGTTAGATGGGGCTGTCCAGGTAAGACTGATGGTGCTATGGGTGGTGTCAATTACAATGGGGCTTAACACTGGCCCAGGAGGAGCTGAAAAGAACATAATGACACAATTTAGCCAACATAGAAAGTCTCAAAAGCATGGGAATACAAAAAAGTGTTTTTCGTTAAAACCTTTTTGGAACTCACTTATGGGATTTTGTGCACTGAAGCCAGCAGAGGGTTCACTGGGTTTTCCAAGCCCCGCTGCATTGATGGCAATTACTCTGAATTCATATTCAACTCCTTCGGTTAGACCTGTCACCTCCAATGTTCTCTCTATTATAGGCTTCCTGTTCAGCTTAGTCCAGTTGATTTCTTTGGTTGCCTTTTTCTCCAGTATGTAGCCCAAGATGGTGGACTTTCCATCATCAGCAGGCTCCTTCCAGCTCACAGTCATACAATCTTTAGTTACATTGGTAATCACTGGGGCTTCACACGGACCAGGAATGGCTGAAAGCAGATACTTTATTTAAAATGTGCTACAAAATTAAAGCTCCCTTGTGATAAGATATGAAAAACATGCTTTGAACAGCTTTTGGTTCAGTGTTTTCAAAAGCATTTTGACTGAAAGCACATTATGAAAAACTTGCTGATTGTTATACTCTAAATTTTGAGTAGCTCGTCTTTGCTACTTTGTCAGCTTTCTCGTTAATGCATTTCATTTGTTGTTGTTCTTACCTTTGAAAACTCTGAAGTCTATCAGGTACATTTGCTCATTTAAAATTCTTACACTAGGATTCATATATCATCAGCATGGGGATTAAACTGAGAACTCTTTAATGTAATCCGCTGGTTACTTGAATATGCTGCTGTTATCGAAAACAGTCAGGATTATCCAGTCTGATCAGAGTAATCAGTCAAATTCGACTTTGTACATTCAGAATTATTTGAACAATTTAATTCTAAACAATTGTTTCCACCTAATTTTTATAACACTTAGATATCAACAACTTGCAATTTTTCTGAGATATTTGTACGTGTAGTTATTTTTAACTTTGAGCAGTGTCTTTTATTTGAGAGCTGCAACACAAACATTTGTTTTATCGACACCACTTTTTACTATAATACAAGACATACTTCACAACATGAGAAAAGGCACTCAGAAAAAAAAACAGAATTTACTCACTGAATGGATTCTTGGCGATGACTGGGTTGGTGATTAGTGCATTTCCAACTCCCCACATGTTTTCTGCACGAATTCTAAACTGGTATTCATGATTCTCAATTAGTTTTTCTACTTTAAACTCTAGAGTATCACCCTTGACCTTAGAGGACACTTGAGCCCAGATAGCTCTGCTGGTTTCACGTTTGTCTACGATGTAGTTGTTGACAGGGGCACCACCATCTTTCAAAGGAGGGACCCAGGACAACGTAATACTGGTGGCAAACACCTCATCATATTTGGCACTGGCAGGAGGGCCAGGCACATCTGTGAAGAAACAAATTCAGTGTTAATGTATAACTAAATACCAATAAAACTACTTTGAACTGTGTCTCCACCAAGATCTCACCTAGTACATTAACTTGAATTTCTGCAGTCTTGGAACCGCTGGCATTCTCAGCCAGTACTGTATAAGTGCCTGTGTGTTCTTTGGTGACATTAGAAATCTCTAGTTGAAAGTGATGCCTCGACTGGGTGATTAACTGACCCTCACCAGATTTCAAGTTATCATCATTTCTCTTCCAAGTTACTCTGGGCATAGGCTTGCCAAAAACGTCAGCCTCTAAAATAATTGTGGTTCCAGCTTTGACCTTCAAACCCTTCTGCATCTTGGCGTTGAGTTCAACTCTTGGAGGAACTGTGTTTGCAAAAGAAGAGAAAGTATTTTAAAGGTATAAACAAGTAGTGTGGATTTATGCTCAAAGGTTTATTACCCAGGTCCCAAAAGTAAAAAAGTCAAAATCTCTCACCATTCTCTGCACAGACCAGGATTGGTTCTGTGGTTTCTGAGGGCTTGCTCATATTCACAGCAGTTTTGGCAATGACTCTGAACTGATACTGAAGGTCTCGCTCAAGGCCAGTGACTGTATACTCCTCCTTTTGGACGTTTTGACTACTTGTGTTGCAGCGAATCCAAGTGTCTCCTGGCAGCCGCATGGCTTCAACATAATAACCAATGATCTTGCTTCCACCATCATTTTTGGGACGGGTCCAAACCAAGGTAACAGAGTTCTTAGTTACATCTAGGACTTCAGGTTTACCTGGAGTGTCTGTGATGCAGGCATTTTTTTAAATTAGTGACACGGTCTGCAACTATGTTATATATACACATAAGGTGCAAACTCACCAACAGGAGTCCTGGCAGTTATAAAGTCAGTCTTCTTGCTTGCCTTGCCTTGCCCTGCACGGTTAATAGCAGACACTCTGAAAGTGTACTCCAGGCCTTCTATAAGGCCAGCACATGGGTACTCAGTGGTGCGCACAACAGTGTCGTTAGCCTTCACCCACAAAAGGCTGTTCCTCTCCTTTCTTTCAATATAGTAACCAGTGATGGGACTCCCACCGTCACTCTCAGGCTTATCCCAGGCAACAAACATACAGTCTTTGTTGGTCTTGTTAATACGACAGTTGAGGGGCTCACTCGGAACATCTATTGAAAAAAGTTAGCATTCTTTAACATGAACAAAACAAATATTTACCCAAGCATTTATATCATTTTTATGGAGAGAAAACAATATCAGCCCCATTTGTGCCTGGAAGATTTTGGATTTGTGCTTTACTTTAGATTTGTGCTTTACTTTAGATTTGTGCTTTACTTTAGATTTGTGCGTGTGTCATTTTGATTTGTAACTCAAACAATACATTTTGAGCATAAGTACAAAAATTAATAAAATAAAAAAAAAATTCAATATACACATACACAACTTAAAATTACAACAGCTTCAAACTAACTACACACACAAATCTTTAAAAAATTACACACAAATCACTTGTTATGCAAACACAAAACCGCATTTACGCACAAATAAAGTCAGATAAATAATATTAAAAAGTCTAAATATGTGTTTTTAAAAGAATCAACACTAAAGTTTCTCTATTCTCATTGCTTCCTTGTTGCAGCGCTTTCCCTGCAGCGCCTTCGCCTTGGCACTCTTCTGCGAGCAGGCAGCACAAGCTCCTCCTCGACACCCACTCCCTGGGTGTGGAGAAGGACCTGCTCCAGATATATAAGGGGAGGGGGGTTCTGCTGAGAGTAAACAATGTGCCGTTCAGCTCTATGCCCAGTTTTCTGGGGCAAGCAGACAGTTGAAGAGTCCGCTCCCTGTGTGTGGAGAAGCCAAGCTTCTAAATGCTGCAGATCAGAGCGGACCGTTGAGCTGATCAACCCTCTCCGCTTTGTGGGTGTTTAGAAGGGCCTTGAACTGCCTCCGCCGCATTTTGCTGCCGTGAAGAAACTCTGCGTGGAGACCAGACTAGAACAGGGATTTCTGGCCTTCAAACGCAGCCTCCCCCCCGCCACTGATACAGTCAAAGCAGAGAGCTCTGGTCAGCAAACGTAGCGATAGCAGGCAGCAGCGGGAAGTCCTTCTAAACACCCACAGAGCGAAGAGGGTTGATCCGCCCACCGGTCTGCTCCGATCTGCGCGTGTTTAGGAGGGTCCAGCAGTCCCTTCTATCCCGGGGACTGGTGACCAGTGGTCGGTAAAGAGCCCCATGTTGGAGGTGCTGTCAGGGGAGGGGCTGCAGAGAGGAAACAATCAGTTCTGGAAAATATGTTTATTTTAAGAAGGACAAGTATTTTATAAATTATTTTTTTGACTTTTTTACGTTAATTATCATATCTGATATTAGCATATCTGTTTAAGAAAGTGGGAAAATGTCAAGTTTCACCAGGTGTTATTCACGATCTAAGTTCAAAGCGGCTGATAAGAAAACTCTGATGACCCAGCATTCTAGCAGCATTTAAACGCATCACTTACACATGAATCTTGGAGATGTGAAAAGAATCGCACATCAGATTTGCGCGTAAATGCGGTTTTGTGTGTGCGTAACAAACGATTTGTGTGTAATTTTTAGAGATTCATGAGTGTAATTAGTTTCAAGCTGTTGTAATTATAGGTTGTGTATGTGTACGCTGTATTTCTTTTTTTGGTAATTTTTGTACTCATCTACAAAATGTATGAGTCACAAATCAAGAATTGGGCACACACAAATAGGGGTGATGTTCTCTTCATACATTTTTGACATATTCTTTCATATGCAATAAACATGTGTAGATCGAATGCTCATTAAGGCCTTCACATGAGGAACATTTTATATAAACTTACCAAAGGGAAACTTGGCAATCATCCTGTCAGACTGAATGGGATCTGATACACCAAAGCGATTTTCAGCACGGATCCGGAATACATACTCTTTCCCCGGAATAAGTTTTCCCAATCTGCAACTGGTCTTTGGACAAGATGACACTGCTGTCACCCAGTCACCTCTACTCATGTCACATTTTTCAACTACATAGTTGGTAATGTTGCTTCCACCATCCTCCAGTGGTTTATTCCAGGACAGGGAGCAAGCATCAGAATCGATGTCACTGATCTCCACAGGACCTTGAGGAGAACCAGGGATATCTAAAACAAACAAGGATTAGATTACTTCTTTTGTTGATCAATTTGGACATCACAAGGCTTGACTGTGTATCTTTTTCTTTGATTTGATTGTTGACATATTCAATAAGATGCTTTTAGGTGATCTCTGTTGTGAATTTGAATTATGTAAATTCATATAATTCTTTAAAACAAAATTGGGTACACACCTCTGATAACAATCTTTAGTGTCTGGGTCACCTTTGCAGAACTGTTTTCAGCCACAAGACTATACTCTCCACTATCGGTTCTTGAGACGTCTTTGATGATGAGGACACATAGGTTGACAGACTGATGCACAGCCAGGCGACTGGACGGAACCACTGGATTTTCATCACGCATCCACTTGCAAGTTGGGGTGGGTTTTCCTGAAACCAGTGCCTCCACTCTTAGTTTGGCTCCAGCTCTAGCACTGGCTGTCTCTGGCATAACAATCTTTGGCTCCACTGTGGGTTAGAGTGCAAGAGGTTTGGCTTAGTGGACTGGGAGAAATTCTAGGTAAAATGAGCAGTTAAACGTTTAATCATGAACGAGTTTTTTTTTTTTTGTCACATTGTTTTCTATTGTCACATATATAAATTACTTAATCATGATACCTAGTCTTGAAATGGAATTATAACAAATGAACATATGACTAGCCTGACTGAACTGTTTTTGTTAGCCTCCTGCTTGAACTGCTGCCGTATTCTGCTGCTCTTTACGGCAATAAAATGTGCTGAAATGTTCATATAGTGAACGGATATGCAGACCTCTAGTGGAGCATTTACTCTGAATAATAAGCTTGAAATATAAAGCGTTTGTCATAATAATAATAGATTAAATATCCAACACTGATTGGGAGACCAGTCACCAACCACTTGATATGGCCGCATTTCTGATAACGTGATCGGATCGGGGCATCCCTAGTCCTTAGTGTCACACAATCTGACCACCATGCAGTGGAACATACTGAGTATTTGCATCACTAATGTGCAGTCAAGAAAGTTACTGTAACTTGTTGGATGTTATCATGAATGAAAATTCTGAGGAATATTTCCAACAATTTGTTGAAACAAAAAAAGCCATTTAAGGCAGTTCTGAAAGTATTACAGGATCCAAAATGTTAAAAATCAAGTGGCTATTAAGTGCGCATAATATTTTAGAGAGTATTAGCAATGACCCTCCTAGATTCTAACATATACATACCCATTTGTTCCTTGATCTCAGTCGGTTCCCTGGTCTCAGTGAATGAACTCAGTCCCATTATGTTTTTGGCAGCCACTCTGAACTTGTACCTCTTTCCCTCCTTAAGACCACTAACACCAACTGTTAGACCTTTTACTGTAGTGTAGGTGTTCCATATTTCCTTTTCTGGTTCTGGCTCATCTTCTTCCTCTACTGGAGGAGAAGGTGGCGATGGTGCAGGAGCTGTCTCTTCTTCAGAACCCTTTTGATAGTTGTAAGGGAAGATTAAGAATGTGTAGCTTACCATTTTAAGGCATAGTCAGATTCACAAAATCACAATAAAGTACTCATAGCTTTGAGATATGTATGGTTACAAACCTCAACAGGTACCACTGGCTCTGGAGAAAGTTTTACCTCAATGTACTCAATTACATAACCATCAATTTTGGCACCACCGTCTCTTTCTGGCTTTAACCAGCCAACTATGGCACTGTTTTTTGTTATTTCTAAAACTTCAATCTTCACACACGGGTCTGGCTTACCTGAAAAGAAAACAAATGAACGTTTTAAATAACTTTTGGTGATATCCAATGTTTGCCCATGTGTTTTATTAAAAAATACGTTGTAAAGCAAGAGATAATACTCACTGACAGGATCAGTGGCCAGGTAGGAAGTTTGTGTCATTTTGGGAACACCAGACCCATACTCATTGACAGCTGTGACTCTAAAATAGTATTCAGTGCCAGGTATCAGGCCACTGACTTTGAAGGGAATCTTTTCTGGTTGAACCTCAGCCTTAACAGTTGCCCATGTCTTGCGGTCAATCTCACGCTTTTCAACAATGAAGTGTTTTATCTCACTGCCACCATCATTCTCTGGAGGATTCCAAGTTAAGACGGCTGATGTCTGTTTAATGTCTGTAGCTTCAAGATTCATTACAGGTCCAGGAGTATCTGGTATGTGTCAGAAATAGGAGATAGATTTCAATACATTTTTAAATAGAAAAAATAGGAACATATTTTTTAGCAATTAAATGCATTTCATCAAAAACTACATTAATAAACTTCTGACAACAAGAAAATCCAAGTCACTTTATGAAAAAAACTAAAATTAAAACTGATACTTACCAAGAACTTTAACATTGACAAAGACAGCTTTTTCCCCAGCAGGACTGTGCAGAGTGAGGCAATATTTGCCAGAGTCATCGCGAGTGCTGTCAGGAATGATCAAGAAGGTCATGGTGTCGATAATATCAATTTTACCCTTCCTGACAACATTGTCGACACCCATCCTCCTCCAAGTGACCTTGGGAGGAGGCCTTCCTCTAATAGTGGCACAAAGTCTTATAGGACAACCAGCTCTAACAATCAGTCCCTGCTTCAGGCTCGCATCCAAATCAATTTCTGGCGCCTCTGTTGGAGGAAACAGTACAAATGTAACTTTAACATCACAAATGTAGATTTAAGAGTTGGCTTCCAAAGACCTACTCATAATGCAAAGATTAAGATGTTTTATGCTTTGTTGAAGGATGAATGAAAATAACATAATACATACCAAGAACTTCCTTTGGGATGACAGCATTCTCTAGATTACAGGGCAGGCTCATGCCAACTTGATTCTGAGCAGACACTCGGAATTCATACACAAGACTCTCATTAAGGCTTGTGACAGTGAATTCACACACAACAAGTTGAGCTGCAACATTGCACCTCTTGAAGCCATCTTCTCCTTTCTTAGCAGTTCCCTGTGTTCTCATCTCTACAACATAGCCAATTATTGGTGCTCCCCCATCAGAGACAGGCTTTGACCAACTAAGAGTTACTGTGGATTTGGTACTGTCCACGACCTTTAAATTAGACGGTGGTGCAGGAGGCTCTGTAAGAAGACAAAATGTGTGTAAAACAATAGAATTTAGCTATTAAATAAAAATAAACATGTTATCTGTTACATACCAACTGCATCTTTTGCTGTGATGGAACGGGATGCCTTGCTTGGATTGCCAATGCCAATTTCATTGACAGCCTTTACTCTGTACTGGTAGTCATGAAGAGGTAGCAGTCCATTAACTGTAAAACGAGTTCCAGGAATCGGATCCTTATTGACAAGGGTCCATCTGATGGCATGCTCTTCTTTCTTCTCTAACAGATACCCTGTGATTGGCTTTCCTCCATCTTTTTCTGGCTCTGACCATTGCACAGTCATTTCTTCCTTGCCAATCTTAGTTACTTCTGGCACTTCAGGAGCATCAGGTACATTAAACTGGGTACCAGCAACAATTGCGTCACTCTGAACCGCAGGTCCTGGGCCCATTTTATTTTCCGCTCGAACTCTGAAGATGTACTCGTTGCCCTCAATAAGACGAGTTACTTTAGCTTTATTGGTGATGACAGCATTGGAGTGTACAGACCAAACCCCTCTTTTGGTCTCACATTTTTCAATAATATAGTTGTAAATGTCACAGCCACCATCATCCTCTGGGATTTCCCAGGCTAGATGGCATCTGTCGACAGTAATACCAGAAATTTTAAGATCCCTGATGGGGCCAGGTCTGTCCAGAACATTGACTACAGCATTAGCAGAGCATGATCCTGCACTGTTAGAAGCAGTTGCATAATATTTCCCACTGTCGGTACGTTTAGCACCAGTGAGCAAAATCTTAGAAAAGTCTGCACCAGTCTCAATTTGAAGTCTGGGGCTTTTTCTAATCTCATCTGTACTGTCATCTTTTGTCCACTTTATATCAGGTTGAGGCTTACCCTTCACTGTCGCTTCAATGGCAATGGAGTCTCCTGCCCTAACTGTAAGTACTCCCTCCAGTTTAATTTTGATCTCAGGTTCTTCAAGATGTTCTTTCACTATTACCTCAGCTGTGGTCACCCAGTTGCTCTCTCCACCCTCATTCTTAGTCTGAACTCTAAACTGATAAGCCTGATTTTCAATGCACCTGTCAGCCATGAAGTAAGTTTCCTTGATTGCACCCTTATGAATCCTCTCCCATTCATCTGCCTCTTTAGGTTTCTTTTCTATATGATAACCTAGGTTACGGCTCCCACCATCATTGTCTGGTTTTTTCCACTTTAGGAAACAGAAAGTCTTCCCAATTTCAGAAATGTGTAAGTCGATGGGTTCACCAGGTTTCTCAATAGGATCAACTGCCAAAACAGGTGTTTTGGTCTCAGTTGATGGTCCTGCACCAATTTTGTTCTCTGCACTTACACGAAAGAAATATTCACAACCTTCTGTGAGAGGAGCCTTAATCAGGCGCTTGGTCCAATCATTGGAGACCACAGTCCAGCCTCTTTGGCTTGGCTGTCGGCACTCAATAATGTACTGCGTAATCTCTGTACCTCCATTATCTTCTGGATTCTCCCACGAAACCATGCAGGATTTCTTAGTTGCATAGGCTGTCTTCAGATTTTGGCAAGGTCCAGGTGTGTCCAAAACATTGACCACAATAGTTGCCTGTGCTTGTCCACTGCTGTTCTTGGCCAAAATAGCATATTTTCCATAATCTGACCGCATAGCTTCACTGATGACCAGCTCACATAGAGGGTAACTGTTATTGATCTCTGTGCGCTTATCCCTTGACAAGGCCCTAGCATCCTTGGTCCATGTTATCTCTGGATCTGGGCGGCCTTTCACTCTACAGATCAAACTAATAATCTGGCCTGCCCTGACTGTCAAGGCGTCTCGGCAAGACACATCAACAACAACCTCAGGGGGTACCAGGATGTCCTTTGCCAGGATGGTCTCAGGCAATTCCCTGGGTTCACTCTCTCCAACCTGGTTGGCAGCTCTAATGCGTATTCTGTACTCCATTCCTTCAATAAGACCTGGCACTCTGTAAGCACACATTTTGATCAGATCCTTATTGATTCTGTTCCACTGGGCTGTTCCTGACTTCTGAGCCTCAACCACATAGCCAAGAATTGGGCTTCCACCATCTCTTGTAGGCTTGGTCCAGCAGATGTCAGCATAGGATTTGCTCCAGTCTTTAAGTTTAGGATTACCTGGGGGGCCGGGTTTAGTAAAAGCACGAGTTGCTTTGACAGGATCCGAGGTCAGAGAAGGTTCACTAATGCCAGCAATGTTTTCTGCAAATACTCTAAATTCATAGATGTTGCCTTCAAATAAACCAGAAACTCTGTATCTTAGGTCCAGTACAGGTGTTTTGTTGACACGAATCCATTTTCCTGTCATTTCTCTCCGTTCAATCACATAGCCACTGATGGGGCTACCTCCATCATTTTCAGGTAGAGCCCATTCTAATGTCACAGCATTTTCTGTAATATCAGAACATTCTGGAGGGCCTGGGGGACCAGGAGGATTGAACAAGTGTTTTGCAATAGTAGGTGGACTTTCAAGCCCAGTGCCAATGCCAATTTTGTTCTCAGCACGAACACGGACAATATACTCACGACCCTTCTCCAACCTTGACACTTTAGCTTTAGAACTGGTGCCACTTGAGCTAACAACAGACCAGGGCTCCCATGGTTTCTTCACATCCTTCTTTTCCACAACATAGTTAGTGACAGGAGTTCCACCATCATCCTTTGGTGCCCTCCACTGAATCATCATATAATCTGGAGTAACCTCCAAGATATTTATGGGCCCTATTGGCGGGCCTGGTACATCCAACACAGTGACATGAAGAGCAACTGTCTTACTGCCAGCTGGATTTGACACAGTGAGGACATATTCTCCAGTGTCCATCCTTTGACAGTCAGAAATACTGAGAATGGTTGAGGATTCAACAGATTCAATGTGATATCTGCCCTCATTTGTTATTTCTTTGCCATCGCTCATCCACTTAGCAGTGGGAAGTGGTATACCCATCATCTTAGCTGGTAAAGTGATTGTACTGCCAGATTTTACAACAAGTCCTTCTATGAGCTTCACATCAACTTCAATGGTGGGTGGCACTTAAGGGGAAACAAAATCAACAATATGACAATGAGATTTTCCAGCCAAACATGCAACTATATACATTTTGCATAAACAATAAAAAAATCTTACATGTCTTTTCTTGGCAAGTGACTGGGACACTTGTATCAGGACGACTCACACCTATGGCATTCTGAGCCTTAACCCTGAAGCGGTAAGTTTTACCCTCCACTAAACCCGTTACATGGGAATGGTTGTTGCTAACAGTTTTGAAAGTGATCCAGTCAGTCTGACTTTCTTCTTGGTACTCCACAATGAAGCCAGTAATTTCACTTCCACCAGTGCGATCTGGCCACTCCCAAGCCAACCAAACCTCTGTTTTATCTGTATCAGTGTGGTGCAGGTTCTTTGGTGGGCCAGGTGGATCTAAAAGTATGTATGGAGGCAAAATTAGCTCTGATGTTGGAAAAATCAAAAATAATCAGACAAACTTAGAGGATTTTTGTTAAAATAACATCATACCATACACAATTTAAAAATATATTAAAGAATTACACTAGATTAGGTTGATGAACAAGTTGATGATCATGTAGGTTTCACTTACAGAGAGGATCAAGAGCCTTAATTGGTGTTTTGGTCACAGTGAAGTCACTCCTGCCAAACTGGTTCTCAGCAGCCACTCTGAATAGATACTGGATGCCTTCCATCAAGTACATGGCCATCAAACTCAGCTTTTTATTGGCTGGAGCAACAGGCACCCACTGTTCTGCAGCCACATCTTTCTTTTGCACAACATAATGAGAAATAACCGCACCACCATTGTCCTCTGGTGCTTTCCATGTAAGGTAGGCAGACTCACTTGTCACTTCTGAGACTATTAGGTCTCTGGGAGGAGAAGGCTTGCCTGTTGGAATCAAAAGTTTGAGAAAGTAAAATCCACACTTGTTTGCATCACCAGCTACTGTTGTTGTGAGGTTCACTTACTCAGTACAAGAACTGCAACAGTTGCTGATTTCTTTCCAGCAGGATTTTCCACTGTGACCGTGTAGTTGCCAGAATCAGCACGGACACATTTAGGAATAAAAACTTTACTGCCTGAAGCAGTAACTACAACAGAAACGTGTGCAGGAACAGCTTCATTATTCTTGTTCCAGCTTACTGTTGGAATTGGTACACCCTTAATTGTTGCACTAAGGGTGATATCAGTGCCAAGCATTGCTAAGTGGTCACGTGCCATGTTAGCATCCAGTAGTATTTCTGGTTCCTCTGTAAAAACAAAATCAAATTAGCATCTTAAAGCATTTTTAAAAAATCACATATTGCTCTTTTAAAGTACAGTTATGGAAATGCAGTTTTCTTAGACTAATCTGACCTAATTATACAATATACGAATTCTTTAGAAGTAATACAATTGGAACTAGCTTAACTTGATTTGATCTTACTTGCGTTTAAATTGTACTTTGACAAAACAATATCTAGGATTTGGCGCTTTACAAAAAAACTGAATTCAACTTGCATTAATAAAAGGTTAAATAGACATTGATGTTGACTTTTCAGTTGCACACAAATGTAACATTTCTTAAATCAAAAACTTTTAAATGTTAAAGGAAAATGTTACTTTTTATCTACTTAAGGAATCAGGATCTCAAACTGTACGTACAGCTGTATGTACAGCAGTCAGCTCGTGCACAGAAAAGTTACAATGCATTAATGTTTCCAAATATTTTGAAACCAAACACATTGAGCTATAGTTATAAAATGTCGTAAGCAATGCCCATACCAAGTCTGTCGTGAACCTTGATGTTCTGCTTCACATAGGCAGGGTCAGATTTTCCAGCAGCATTGACAGTAAAGATCCTGAAGGTGTACTCTTCGCCATCAACCAGACCTGTCACTACATAGTGGAGATCAGGACATTGCTCTGGGGTCTCGTTGGCTGGAGTCCATTCTACTGAACCAGGTTTTTGATATTCAACAATGTAGCCAAAGATTCGTCCTTTGCCATCATGGCGTGGCATTTGCCACTTCAGGCTGACAGAATCCTTGGTCTTATCATAGGCCTCAGGGGTCACTGGAGGGCTAGGGAGTACTATAAAAAAGGAAAAAAACAACCATCAGTAGCTTGACAAAGAGTCTACTTTGTTCAAATCTGATCCATTTTTTATGTTTTAAAATATTCAAAACAACGCACACCCAAGACGTGCAAAACATTCAATGAAATGTTTGTTTAAGAAAGCAGAAAGAGCTTTTTTTTTCAATCAAAATCACCCATTTGAATTTTAGATAAAGGAAGTGTAACAATTTAAACACACATTCCTATTTTTTGTCACTTTTTGTCAGACTGACCGATGGGATCTTTCGCAAGAATAGGTTTTGAGGGGACACTGGGATCTCCGGTTCCGAGTTCATTCTCTGCAATCACCCGAAATTCATACTCGCAGCCTTCCACCAAATCCTGAACTCGGTATTGAGTGGCTGGGTAGAGGGTTTCTCTAGTGACTCTTGACCATCGCTTTGCACCAGGCTCCTTCTTTTCAAGTATGTAGTTGATGATGGGTTTTCCTCCATCCCGAGGTCGATTCCACAGCACCAGGGCATTGGTAGCGTATACCTCCCTGACTGTTGGCATCTCAGGGGCTTCAGGGACTCCTTCACAAGAGAAAAAGAAGCCAAAAACATACCGTTTTAAGCATTCTTTAATCACCATTTTAAAATGCATTAGAAGTTATTTTACGGATGAATTATAACATTGCTGGAACAATAACGCATTTTATAATAAAAATGGCAAGGATAAACTTTCTTTACTTAATAAAGTTAATACAGCCTTTCCTTTCATACTGGGTGTAATGCATTTGCTTAATGTTCTTCACACAAGGATATTCCTTCAGAATTAGATTGAATAGGCAAGCAATACTAGTAAACTTCCCACCTTCCTTATTATTCTTTTTTATTTACTCACACCAGTCTCTGAAGTTCAGACAAAAACTCAAGCAGACCAAACATCCTAAAACAACTTCTTCTGGTTTATAAGCTTTTCATTTTGGGGCGCTATTGCCTTGGCAAGGTGTTGGTGGTGGGGCTTGAGTGAGCTTCTAAACTTGTCAAAAAAGCAACAATCCAAATCAACAAAACCTGGTGTGAATCAATGCCAAAGGGGATCTGCTTATTGAGAAAGATCTAGTGAAGCAAGGTTTTCAAACCTTTTTATTAACTCAAAGGGGCATTAGCTTTTAGCCAGATGATCACTTTGAAAGTTTGGCAATGAACCCCACATTGGTAGTTATAGGTGGGTACCAATAGGAGCCAGCAGTGTGTGAATGGAACTGTGATTGTAAAACATGTTGGGTCTTAATGAAGCTAGAAAAGTGCTGCTTAAGTCTACACTATTAAATATTTACCATCTAGATGTTAGCAGCCTTCTTACATGCTATTGATATGGAAGATATCTACCAAGGAGACCTAGATTCTCTTATCCCTCTCCCTACTTATGGCAAGCAGTTTTCTGGTTTACAGTTACTCCAGAAATAAAAAAATTACTAACTTTTTTAATCATGAAACATAAAAACATGTATCATTGGAATAAAGTCACTGAAAAAATGCAGAGCTGATTTGCAGCTATCACGTTGCCTCTAATGCAAAATTTATTGATGATGGATAGAAAGGCAAGGATAGATAGGAAGGTAGACAGGCAGATGAGAGAGACTGATGCACACAAACAGGCCGATAAGACAGACAGACATTCTTTTTTCCTCTGAAGTAAGGTGCTTACTGAAAAGATCTTTAGCTTTCATCTCCTCAGACTCCAGTGGGTCACTAATTCCATACATGTTCTCAGCAGAGATTCGGAATATGTATTCTCTGCCTTCTGTCAGTTTGGGAATCTAGAACAAAATACACGTGATACCATGATGTTAATTCCATTACTTTTTTTTCTTGCATTACATTGCTTCTAGTACTTAATGACATCATGGGATAAGTTAGGAAAAGACACCTTGCAGGTTGTCTTGGTAGTGGCAGATGTTACTGTTGTCCAGATTTCTCTGTTAATGTCTCTTTTCTCTATTATATAGTTTGAAACATCAACACCTCCGCTGTCTAGAGGGGGCTTCCAGGACACCACCATATGGTCCCTGTGCACCTCCTCAAACACCACAGGGCCGACAGGGGGAGATGGGCGATCTACAAAGACAAAAGGACCAAAAAAGCCTGAAGAAATGTGTTCAAATCAGCTTATCTCCTCATTTTTTCAGTTAGCTTCTTTTGCAGCAAATACTGATTTCATTCTTCAAGGTGACTTCATGCCACAAATGTAGCTGTCACATATTTTTGTTCATTGCTCCATAATATGCTATATGTGTTGTATTTGTTTTTTTAGCTTAAACTACGTACCGACAACTGTCACATTGCAGACTCCCTTTCTGGATCCAGTGCTGTTTTCCACCACCACCACATATTTACCACTGTGTCCGCGCTTTGCCTTCATCAGGCCAAGTGACATAGTGGTTGGTGTGTTCTTGAACATGATATGTTTGTCAGCTTTCAACTCATCATCATCTCGGAACCAGGTGATAGTAGGTGGAGGCTTTCCAGTGTAACGCCCCTGAAGCAGACAGCTCTCCTCCACACGGATGATAATCTTGTCCCGGAAGTCCAGCTCAATTGTTGGTGGTTCTGTAGAAGTAAAGATTTCATAGAAAATCTCACAAAGGCTGTGTCCTACTGTGATCAAATTTAGAAATTGCACTTCTAAAAAATACCTGGGGTTCAGAAAATGTAAATTAGTTAGTTTTATTTTTTTTTTTTTGGATCAGTTGATTTTTCTTTCCTGTTACCAAAAAAAAGCACCATACACTGAAGAGGTAACAGAAACTAAAAGAGACCACTGAGGTGGAACTCAACAAATGTAAGAGGCTTTTGCAACCCTATTCCTACTACTAATATTATATTTGTTGAATTTCTTTAGTAGGGGTGTAACGATTAATCGATGATCAGTGAATCAATTTTTATTCCTACAATCCAAACAGATCAATCTGTTCTCCAACAGATTGATCTGTTTGGATTGTAGGAATAAAAATTGAAGTTAATAAATGAATCAAATCGACCTATTAAAACGTGTTCTTGTTTACAAGATATTATACTCAGTTATTTCAGAAAAAAGACCAACCATTGAAACTTACCATTAAAAAAAATGTCAAAATGAGATGAATTAATAATCAAAGATACATTCTGGATTGAAACGTGAGAGGTTTATTTTACTTTAACGTAAAAACGACCAGCAGACAGGATGTGTGATGCAGCAAAAACGGGTAAAGCCTCATTTCAGTCTAATGTGTGGAAACACTTCAGTTTTTTGGTCTTATGTTTGTTTTTGTTTGCTGTTATTTCCTTTTAAAGTGAAGCTGTAGGGGTGAACTGTCATTTTCTTAAGTACGTTTTTTATCCTCTTTATGTTAGTCTGGAGACGTTTTATCATTGTTTTCTTTTTTTCCTTTACAGGTAAGATTTTTGAGTTTCAATAGGTGGGGTTTCGTTTGTTATTTTGGCCTTTGGTTCACCCTGAAGCCTCTTTGCTTCACCTTTAAGTTATCGCTGTTTGTTATTTATCAATTTTCAAATAAATTAGGTATTTTTTATGGAGAAAATCTTTTGGTCTTCTTGTAAAAATATATTCTTTTATGCTATGCTCCAGGGACATGTTAATTGAGAGTTAGGAAACAACTCACCCAGTTCATCCTTGCAAGTGATTGGTTTAGTAGAGAATGACGGCTTACTGGGTCCAACTTCATTGACAGCAATCACCCTGAATTCAAAGGTGTCACCTTCCCTCAGACCATCATATGTAAACTTCTTTTCCATCAACTTGTCCTTGGTCAGTCTGTTGAACTTGTCTTTTCCAATCATGCGAGCCTCCAAGGTGTACATTGTGATCTCAGATCCTCCATCAAACTTTGGTGCCTTCCAGGTTACACTGATTGAATTTTTGGTAACTTTGGTGACTTCGAGTTCCTCGGGACGATCAGGTACACCTGACAGAAAATATAAATCATATAGATTCTCTTCATATCCGAAGGATGAATTTTTCATTTTAATTAGAAGGATTGTAGGTTGAACTATATCCTTAAAAAGTTAGACATGCAGAGAGCAGTTGAATCTTTAACTCACTAATTGGCTCCTTGATAATGAGCTCAGCAGCAGTTTCCACAAAGGGTCCAATGCCAATGGCATTTTCTGCAGCCACTCTGAAGAAGTAGGCTTTTCCAAGAGTCAGACCATTAGCCACGGCATTCTGTCTGCTGGCAGTGTAAGAGAGTGAAGTCCAGGCTTTGCGGTCAGCCTCCCGTTTTTCAATTATGTAGTTACTGATTGGCGATCCGCCATCATTTTCAGGGAAAAACCAGCTGAGCTTGCAGGAATCTATGCTTAGGTTGTCAGCAATAAAGGGGATGCCCACAGGTCCAGGTACATCTTTACCAAAGAACAGAGATAAAAACAACAAAACAATAAAACACAGTTTCCGTCTATCAAAATTGAATTATTGGTTGACATTGTTTCACCTAGAACTTCAACTGTGATGTTTTTTGTTCTTTCCCCTCCAGCATTCTTGGCAGTCAGTGTGTAGATGCCAAAATGTCTCCTGACACAAGGTTTTATGACAAGTGAAGAGCTTATGGCTGTTGTCTCCACTTTAGCCTCAGGAGGGAGGGCTGCTCCGTCTCTGCTCCATGTCACATCAGGCGATGGCCTGCCAGACACATAGGCAATGATGCGGATCACTCCACCAGCGTGGACCACAATCCTCTCCTTGACTGTAGCATCTAGCTCAACCTCAGGAGCAACTGCAAAAGAAAATCAATGTAACAATAAAACAAATAATTCAAAGAAACATAGCATCTTCAATGTAATTTTTGTAACCAATAATAAAACCTTCAGTTTGACTTACTGGTTCTGTCATTAACCTCAAACAGCTCCGGGACTTCTCCTGGTTCTCCAGTTCCACCAGCATTTGTAGCTGACACTCTGAACGTGTACTTTTTACCTTTTTTCAGATCAGTGATTACAAAGCGAGTCCCTCTGATTACTGAGTCTTTTGCCTGAAAATGGTAACATAAACATTAGTCCCTCTAACTAGTGAAACAATAGAAACACAAATCTTAACAAGGAAAATGTGTACCTGCACTTTTTTAAATTAATGCAACTTTTAAGCTTGAGTGTCTGTTCTCTTACCTTGATCCAGGCCTCAGTCCCCTCCTCCTTGTGTTCCACCCAATAACCAATGATCTTGGAGCCTCCATCCTTCAGAGGTGGGATCCATTCAAGGTCCACTGTGGAACTTGTCCAGTCAGAAACCCTTGGGGTAGGGGGAGAGGGTGGGGCTTCACAGAGAGACAGACAGTTGCTTAACATGACTTAATGCACTCAAATGCTAAAACCATGACTTTAAAGTATGTACTCACTAATGGGGTCTCTGGCAAAAATGGGATCAGTTGGGGGGCTGGCAAGTCCAGGTCCTGCTGCATTGATGGCAGAAACTCTGAAGAGGTACTGTGACCCCTCAACGAGCCCACTTACGACAAACAACTCGCCAAGGCCTGTGGGACGAATTGGGTCCCGGGTTACACGAGCCCAGCGTTTGCCAGTAGTCTCTTTGCGCTCCAACCAGTAGCCAGTGATAGGAGCGCCACCATCATCCTCAGGCTCCTCCCAGTTAACTGTCATGGAGTCCATGGTGATATTGGTTACTGTTGGCTTTTCACACTGACCTGGGACTGCTGTAAAGGCACAAAGTTTTCAAGTTTAAAAAAAAATGACCACAAAACAGCATCACTGTTGACTCTCAAGCACCAAAGAAGATGACAGCGTCTTCATTTTACAACTTTCAAAGCATTTAAAAAATGCAAAAAAAAATCTCAAATATGTTGACCATAATGCTTAGTATTTTACAAATTATTTTGTAGATTTTGTGGCTTTTGGATGTTTTTGAAACTCAGTGACTGCACTTTCCTAGAGCTGACCAAGCCTGCTGGAGCTTCTCAGGCCTTGGGTTACTAGATTCCCCCGGGGGCAAACCGGCTTGACTCAGATGACTTCCATTGGAACCAATTGCTCAGCGCCTTTTTTATTTTTCTGGAGTTACTGGCCCTAAACCTGCTACATCTTCTTGAGGCTTCCCAGGCCTATGGTTGCTACATGCTCCTGAGGCTAACCAGCTTGGCCCAGCAGAGTTCCCCAGGAACTAACTAGCCAGAACCTTCTACATCCTCCATGAACTAAATAGCCAAAGCTTGCTACACCTTCCCAGAGTCATAGGGGCTGGACCTGCTACTTCTTCCTGGAGCAAACTAGCTTTACTCAGCTGAGTTTTCCTGGCTCTAGCTGGACTTTGCCTGCTACATTGTCTTGGAGTTAAAGAGCTTCATCCAGCTAAGTTCTCCTAGAACCAATTACCGTAAGCCTGCTACATTCTTATTGTGTAAATTGCCCCTATTTTGTGTTGCTATGTGCCTATTGGCTTTCTTGGACCTCAGACTAATGATCTGTTACTGGTCTCATTGTGCAGGAACTCTTGACATCCATTTGCATACATTAAGAACGTGTTACAAAGGAATCTCTGCTTTTGCCTGCAAAATCTCAAAGCAACTTCCAATTCAGTTGGACAAGGTTATACATTTGCTACTATTTCTACCCAGAGATCTACCACAACTACAATGTATTCTTGCTTTGAACATGTATTTCTCCGGTTCACAGAAAAGAGGTCTTCTCACGGCTTCAACATAAAGGCTTTAGTGAGTCAAAACCAAAGTTAAAGAGACTTGACTATTTTACTTTACTTTTGTCAGAAAATATACAACAAAGTCCTGGTCCTGAGCTGCAAAAGTCCTCAACTCCCACAGATTTTAAATCATTGCCTGGTCTGGAATATACTTACAACAAATGTGTGCAGTTTACTTACAAAGATGGATACAGTTAGAATCTGGGTTAAATCTACAAGTACTGATGTCAATATCACCAATGAAAACATTAACATACATGAGTAGACATTTTATTGTATGGATAGACCAAAAAAAAACAGGGGGGGAAGCGACTTGTGTGAAATCAAGATGTAATCCCTGCCTTGTTTTGTCTCAGTCAATCTCCAAACAGAGTTTTTGGCCACCCACCACCACCCCAATACTGTTATTGGGTTTTATAGGCCCTCATTTGCTCCAATAGAAACTTTAGATTGTTAAAACATGAAGTGATACCAAGCTTTTAATAGGTGGGGGATCTGAACTGGGACTGGTTACATGCAACTTCTGATTAATCCTTTTGGGTGAGTCCTTTTGTGACTGTTTTAACCAAAGCCAGTTAGTTATTTAAACCCACTGGGACAAATCTAAAAACCCCAAAAAGCTAGCAACTTGTTTGATTCTGCATCAACTCCTACTACAAATCCTTGCAGCAACTCTTCAAAGTTCTCTGGTGATCCTTTTACAGTTTTTCTCAGTTGCTAAAACACTAAGTGCCAATCAACCAATCAACTTTTTCTTTTCTCAAAAACATCACTCTTTGGTCTAAACTTAAAACACAATTTGCAGTCAACACACAATCTGCATAACTCTGAGTCTACGCTTGGCAGAACAAATAACACATTCTCACTTTTAAAACACAGTTGCATTCATTACACACAAGATGCAAAAACGTTGCTTCTTTACCAGGACTGCCTTGCAAAACAGGTTTTTAATCTTAATGTGAATATCTTGGTTAAATAAAGGTTAACAATATTAAAAAGAAGAAACCAAGTGTATGTTTTGAAGTTCTATATAACTTATAGATCATCTAAATCTAAACTCTAGTTAAACTATGCAGTGGAAGCGTTTAACTAAATTATTGGCATAAGATCCTACATACATGTTAGGGTTAACATGTCTGTTTATCAGCAGTTAAAACTTACTGAAAAGGTTTCTGGCAATCTCAGGATCACTGTCCAGTGGCTCTCCTACGCCATACTTGTTCTGTGCCATGATACGAAACACATATTCGTGACCTTGCATAAGGTTCTCCACTGTCCAAGTTCGCTCTTTGGGCTCACTGGTGACAGGCACCCAGGTCTTTCTATTGGCCACCCTTCTCCAAATGACATAATTTGTGACTTTAGATCCACCATCATCCTTAGGAGGCAGCCATGAGAGTGTAATCCTTTCAGCTCCAATTTCTTCAAATTTGATTGGAGCAGAGGGAGGACCAGGGCGACCTAGAACAACAACGACAACACAAAAAAACCCAGTTTATGTGAAACAAAACTCATTTGTTAATAAGTTAATCCTTGTTGTAAGAAAAATGACTGATGGGCAAGACATTCAGTGTAAACTCAGCAAATTAAAGCTTTATGTCAGAGTACTGCATAACAGCACATATACAGGTGTCAATGGAATGGAAATGGTTGCAGATTTAAATTGTGTTCCTTTGAGTTTTTGTTTAGCAGATCTACAATCAGCTGGATTAAGCAGACTGAGAGCAGCTGCTTGTCTTTTAAACGAGGTTCACTTAGACTGGGCTTTGACTTATTCAGCATCCCAGCAGTTGACAGGAAAGTTCAATCCTCATTAGTTTAGAGTTTAAACCAATGTTATCTTCACTCCATCAAGTTTTCTTGGCTGGCTAATGACACATTCTTCTGTCAGTTTAATTCACTCCATAAGTGATGTTTTTCAGAAAGTTGTAATAAGAAAAACCAAAATATTGCTAAAATTGTAAACTTCCATATAGCATTCCTATTAAGTAGTTGATTTGAAGTGTGACAATACGAATGGGACAAAGCAAAGTTCCTTGAGGTTTGTGGACATGTATGTGTTCATACCAAGCACATTGAGTCTCATCTCCTTGAAAGCCTTGCCAAGGCTGTTGGAAGCCACCACCGTGTACAGCCCTGTGTCAGGGCGTTTCCCCTGCTGGATAAGCAGCATGCAGCTGTCTTCTGACACAATCTTGTTGATGTGCTCATCGTACTGGACCTCGACCTTGTTGTCCGGCTGGTGGGGGGGTGCCTTGTACCAAGTGAGAGTTGGGAATGGACATCCACGGATTTTGGCCACAATGCTGATGTCACAGCCTTGCTCGGTTTCCATAAACTCATTCAGCTCAATGGATGGAGCACCTGCAAAACAAAACGAAATTATTAATAAAACTTGTCTTTCTTATTGATACTTTTTAAGCAGAAACATTGTAAAAGCAAACATCTTCAAAATCTCCAAAAACACAAACCCACCATTAAATTGTTTGAAACTATCTGGGATCAAAAAAGTCCCTCAATGACACATTTAGTTCAGTACAGTTTCATTTGATCATATACAGATGAGAGAAGAGAATGCTGTTTCTCCTAGCTAGCATTATTGCAGCTTGGTGAGCTTGTGCCTTGGAAAATAACAGCTATGTTTTTAAAATCAATAGCATATATATTCGAATAGAAGATGGTCCATGATGTATATTAAGTGAAGATCAGGTTCATTAAAATTGCGATATAGAAAAGTAAAAGCATGCAGCAATGAGTTTTCCAACAGACTTCATCTGAAAATGATTTGGCCATGCAGCAACTATCACTAGAAAATCTGTAAATATTTGTGCTTTGTTCCAGTAGTCAAAGATGTCCTGATATATGTTGCAAAGAGAAATGCAAAGGATAGATCTACTAAACCAATTGTAGTTGTCATCTTACAAGTCTGGTCCTGGATGGTTATAGGTCCAGCAGTGGATGAAGGTCGACTAGGTCCAACTTCGTTGTAAGCTATAACCCTGAATTCATACTCATCTCCCTCTGTCAGGTCTTCTACCTTGAAGTAGGTAGTGTCCACATCTCTCCTGTTACACCTGAAGGGAAGACAATTCCATCAGAAGTGAAATGTACAACAGAGCACTTGAATGAATGCTCCAGAATGAAGTGAAACCAGAATGTTCTTCAGTGAACGCCATGCACCAAGTTTAAACGCTAACTCAAACAAATGTTTCCTGGCCGTCGCTACACTGGCCCACTACACAAATACCACAGACAACTGGTGTCTGCACGATATGTGGGTCTTGTAGGAGCCAGGCCACTATTAGAGACTGCTGTCTAACAGTAATGAGAACTTGTTAGACCTCGTGGATATTGAAGACCGGTGTCAAAAAGAGAGGAGAGACAATTGGCAGATGAAAGTCATTTGCTGATTACCAATAGCTTTGCGAAGAAAGTGTGTGTGTGCGAGTGTGTGTTAGTCTGGTGACAGTGCTGGCAGCGCAGATGCTTCCTGGAAGGCGCTGTTCTCACTTGTCTACGTCACAAGGTGAGGACCCACTCGTTTTCATGGATAGGGAGGGGCTGGTGCTCAGAGAGAAGGGTTTTAGACGAATGCTCTTAGATGCATGAATGGTTTAAAATACCACTTTGGAGTGGTTTTTCGTAAGGAATAAACAAACAACTTCACTGAAAAACTCCAAAGACTTCTGATGAAGCCATTTGGATGAGTGGTGAATATTTCAAGGAATATGACTTTAAGTCAAGATGCTATGACTCAACTTCCACACGCAACCTGGATAAATGAGGACATTTATCGACATGGTTCTGATGAAAACTCAAGTTTTTAACAATAGGGGGAAAATCCCAGTCTCTTCTGGCTAAAGGGAACAAGTGCTAGGGTATGAGTATCCATTGAAAACAGCAATGACAAAGTCTGATCATAATGGAAAACAATATTTGAACAAGTACTTCAGCAAAAACAACTTTAAAAAAATCTATCAGATTACAACATGCTGCTATTTAGATATGGTTTACTTCAAATGTGGATATCCTAGACAGAAGCTTAAGGTTCAGTTTTTCTGTGGTGAAAATGCAATTTTATTTCAAGTCAAAAAATGTGTAAAAAAAAACAAAAACACAAATGAATCGAAAATAAGTCAGTACCTTCTCCAGGACTCCTTCTGAGAGCCACTGGAATCCCAACAAAGGAGATCTATGCTGTAGTGGGTAACAGGAGAACCACCGTCATTCTTTGGAGCCTTCCAGGTCAGAGTCACAGTGCCCTTCCTAATGCCTTGAATCTTCAGCCTTGTTGGAGGGTCAGGAGGATCTGCAGGTCAAGAAAATAATCACAAACCCTTCAGACTAAACTCAGAAAAGATAAAGCTTTTATCATTTTAAGGAACTATGTCAGATTAACAGAAACCAGTTTCTGTATTCTTAAGACTTAATTCTAAATCTATCTGTAGCCGGTCTCCATGTTTCAGCCCCATAGAAAATCTCTGGAAGGTGTTAAATATCTGTGTTGCAAAGTAACAGCCCCAAAACATCACTTCTCCTGAGGAGATCTGCATGGAGGAATGAACCAAAATACCAGCAACAATGTTGACCTCTGTCCTTTGACCCCACAACAAACAGTACATCCCGTATATCTTCCAATAGTAGTCCGGAAGTTTATTTTTAAAAAATTGACAGCCAACCCGGTGTTTATTAGAGACCAGCGTCTATAAGGGACCATATATATATATATATATATATATATATATATATATATATATATATATATATATATATATATATATATATGCAACACAACATATGTATAAATTGCATATATTGCATTGTATATATTGATTGCATATATATATACATATGTTGTGTTGATTGCATATAAATATATATATATATATATATATATATGTGTGATCATACAGTACATGCTAGTGTTTTGTGAGTTCTGGGTTTTTGGTGTTTCAGGAAGGAAAACTTTGGCTTGTTGGATGTCTGCAGCTCTCAGCTCCACTAAGGGATACTGAGAACATATTTCATGCACATAGGTGTGAGACAGCTGATGCGACTTTAACTTTAAGCTTTATTTTAAAAACAGGCAGCAAAGCAGCCATGTGCGTCTTTGCTGCACGTATTACATGTGGCCGACGTGAATTTCCATCACTATTTATGCTGCTCGCATGTAAATACGTGTAAATGACATCAGTCATGTAAGAAATAACCAAAATTAAACAATACCAGGAACAGTACACAGAGATTTGCTAAGTCGATCTATAGTTAGCCTGTGTGATGTATGATGATAATTGTGATGATATTGTCTACATATGCAGTAAAACATTAATCAGACTTACGAATTGGATCTCTGGCTTTGGTCCCCTGGGTAGTCTCAATAAAAGGTCCAAACCCAAAGCGATTCTCAGCGCGGATGCGGAAAAGATACTCCTGACCCTCTATCAGATCAGAGACTACCAAAGACTGAGCAGCACATGTTGGGTTTACCTGGAAAAGGCAGTTTGGGGTCAGACTTTGAAAATAAGAGGACACCAAGTCTAATAGGTTTAAGACTGATTTATCACCTTTGTCCAGGCTTTGCCCTCCACTGTCTTCTTCTCAATGTAGTAGCTTTTGATGCTCTCTCCACCATCGTTCTCTGGAGACTTCCAGGTGAGTCTGCAGGTGCCTCTTGTCACATCACTGACCTTTAGATCTCTGGGAGGTCCAGGCAGGTCTACGCATCACCAAATCCCAAATAAAATTTATTTATTTAACAGAAACAATCAACAGCACTAATTTTTAGATGTAGATCCATTCACATTTTTTTTTACTGAGCATTTTCACGTTTTTTTTTCCTGTCTTTACTTACCAAGCACAGTGACTCTAACTTTGACCACTTTGTGTCCAGCAGGGCTTACTGCATTGATGATGTATCGCCCACTGTGGCTTAATTTACTTTCTGGGATCAGGACCATGGAGGTTGTGTCTGTAGAGTGGACCTGAGACAGAATAGCTAATGTAATACATGCAAAATTTAGACAAAATTACTTTTCACTTCAGATTTTTCCAATGCTAATTTATCAACTCCAAACATGTCTTTTTTTAGATTCAGTATTTTCAAATGTTGACGTCCTTCAGCAGGTCGGACTCACTTAACTTGCTGAGAGTGTAAGCAACCCTCGGCCTCCCTTATGCCTCCCTTTTTCATTCACCCACATGCTAATATAATCATAGTGGCATCAGGGGCCAGACCACCACGAGCAATGTTGCAGTGTCTTGCTCAAGGGCACTTCAATATCTAACGCAAACTGTAATCTTCCAGGTTGACTGCTCTTTATTAGCGGCATGGACATCCCATACTCTACTGAAAGTGCTAACATCCAATGTTAAGTCTTTTATTTGTCATGAAAGTACCATCTTCTGAGTGACTGTTGATGTCTAAACAATTTAAGGCAAACCTCAGAGTCAATAGGCAGCGTGTGAAGTTCATTCTTCTTTTCTGTCTCTGCGGTTCCATCCACAAAAGTCCATGTAGCTTTGGGCACAGGTCGTCCAGTGACGGTGACTGGAATTCTGATGGTGGTTCCTGCTCTGCAGCAAAGCAGGTCATGAGCGTTCACATCCAGGGTCACTGTGGGTTCAACTGATGAAGAGACAGCATTGCTTTGAGAAGCCTTTTACAGATTGTGACATCAAAATGAATTAATCTAAGATATATAGTGTTGCTTTGAACAACATTACACTTCTTACTTAGGATATCCTGAACCAGAATGTCAGCGGTCTTGGCAGGCTCAGAGTTGCCAGCAGTGTTTACTGCATAAATCCTGAACTTGCACTTCTTGCCTTCCTTTAGGTCGGGGACGGTGATTTCACAGGATGGGTGGAGCTTGTCTGCAGCATTCACCCTCCTCCAATCAGGCGAACCTTCTTCATGAACCTCGACAATGTAACCCTTGATTGGACTGCCACCGTCTTTGTCAGGGGGACTCCAGGTCAAAGTGATGCTGCTCTTGGTCTTGTCTTTAACCTGCGGGGCGCCCGGCGGGCTTGGAGGGTCTGAAATATCAAAGGAAAATATGACAACAAAGTTTTTTTTCATTTACTTTCATCATTGCGTGTTAAAGATGACGTTTGTTTTGGCGCTGCTGTTGTTTTTTGGTTCATAATAGGACAAAGTGACCACAGGCTGGTCCGTCAGTATTAAAAAACCTTTGGAGCTCTGATGAAAATCCAAGTGGACCTCATATTCCAAAGGCTTTGTGTCATAAATCCATGAAAGAAAAAGCTGCTGATTCCCAGAGAACAGCATACTGAAGTGGGTCTGAACTATAAACGAGTGAGACTCACTGCAGGGGTCCATGGCAAAACGGCACTCAGTGGGCTCACTGGGAGGTCCAACTCCTGCAGCATTGGAGGCTGAGACTCTGAACTGGTACTCTGTGCCCTCTATGAGCTTCAGCACGGTGTACTGCAAGCCCTTCACTGCAGGCTTGGTAACCGGACAACGATTGACCCGACCCCAATATACAGCACCACGCTCCCTCTTCTCCAGCCAGTAGCCTTGGATGGTAGAACCGCCGTTGTCCAGAGGTGGATCCCAGGTCAGGGTCATGGTGGTTGCTGTCGCCGCAATAATTTTAGGGTTACGTGGAGGTCCAGGGAGTCCAAAAGGATCTTTTAGTTGAACCCTCTCTGAGTCACAGCCATCGCTAACCCCGTACTTATTTTCAGCTTTGATGCGGAACTGATACACTCCGTTTAAGTCCCGTTTGTAGACCTAGAAGGACAAAACAAAAGAATTCTTTGTCATTCGTATCATTTTGTAGATTTAGTGGATTTTCTGATCTTTGCAAGGAAAAAAACAACAACTTCAGATGTAAGCTGCCATAACTAACCCCATATCGTCTGTCAATAAGATTGATGGTTAAAACATCAAAATCAGATTTCTTTTTGCTTGCATCTCTGCACTCCACAATGTAGTTGGTGATGTCACTGCCTCCATTGTCTTCCGGGGCATCCCAGGTCAGGTAGCATGAGACTGCAGTAACCTCAGAAACCCGGATATTCCTTGGAGGAAGTGGACGGTCTAAGAATAAGACAACAATAAATTACTTTTGACACATAATTGTGACAAACAGCCAAAAAATAGTGGTTGTTCATTTCCTTTCACTCAATTATTTATCTTGTCTAGGTGTCTATGTTGTGAAAAAATCATGTTCTAAAATCCCATGACAAAAATTCTCTAGACAATTTGGTTTATTTAACTGCAAGAGAGTTTTTTGCAAAATAAAACAGGATGGCAAAGGTCCTCTTATTTGACATCCATATGGATTGTAAAGGTAACACGGCTAATGAAAATGTTATCACGAATGTCTTCAACACGCTCATGTTTTTTACTCACTGTGCCACATGATTATATGGAAGGTATCAACAAGAAAGACACAAAAACCATCTATTAGTTTTTTTTTTTTTTTTTTTGTTTTGGATTAAGCACATGACAACAAAGTAAGTCCAAACTGGGATTACAGTGTTTTTCACCAGTCTTTATGTTGTAGATATGAAGCTCGCAACAATTTCATGTTGACATCGTCAAAGCCTAGTTTGCTTTACTTTCTCCCAAGAAAAAATCTTGACAGTAGATTGTTGTTAGCAGTAAAACATTTCCACTATCATGATGCAGATGATACACAACAACTTTGCAGCAAAGAGAATTTGTGAACTGCAAACCAAAGCATACACAAAGTATATTCTTTGTCGCATTATTCAGATATTTTGGATACTGTATGTTATATATCAGCATTATTGTGCTGATTGTTGTGTTTTTCTGCTTGACATGTTTTGTCGTCATGGGTCTCATTTATTACGCCCATTTTGGTTGCACAATGACATCGGCACAAGGACAGTAATATTCCATCCTTGTGAGTGCTGTGTGAACAGATATCAGGAGAATCAAGATGACGGTACGACCTTATTGAGATTTATGGCTTAACAGCTGACTGTAAATAGATTTTGACCCTTTGAAACAACATAATTTGATCATAATCTGACAGATTGCAGTTCTTACCAAGGATCTCGACCCTAATAACATGTTCAGCTTTGCCATGACAGTTTTCAGCAAGCAGTTTGTAGTTGCCTTTGTCCTGTCTCAAGGTTTCTGAGATGGCAATCTTTGTCCTCTGGGTTGTTCGGTTGACCTGAAGATAAAAAATGATGAACAAATATGTATCTCCTATCAAATTAACCACAATGACAATTTATATACTAAGTAAGAAGGACATTTTTTCTTAAATAAATGCAGGAGTTATCTGATACTTGATTTATCATCAAATTACAATATGAGCCTTCAAACCATAAAAACTTGTATGGTAGTAAAACGTTTTTACTTGAGCTCAAGACAAGTAAAAGTTCAAGACATTCAGAATGTTTTGCAAATAATCCCACTATTAAAAAAGTTCAGGACCTCTTCTGTCTCCATCATCACTTTGCCATCTTCCGTTTTCTCAATCTTGTCATCATCTTTCATCCAGTGAAGTGTTGGCTGCGGAAGTCCAAGCACTTCCGCTGGGATGTCAATGGCAGCTCCTTTCCTCACGATGATTGAGTTGCTCTTGAAGAACTTCAATATTGAAATAACTGGAGCAACTGCAACCAAAAAACATCATGGCAATTATCATTCATATTAGATCTTTGCTTCTTTAATTCAGCCGAACTTTCAGTCGTCAAATTACAACATACTTTCATCATCCTGGATTTTGGCAGTTATTGGCTTAGAGGGATCTCCATCTCCAACTTCATTTACTGCTTTGACTCGGAACTCGTACTCCTGCCCCTCTGAGAGGTTTTCAATAGTTCCACAGCACTCTGTGAAGATTTTTCTATTGGCCACTTCAAACTCAGTGCTGTCAGACCTCATCTTTTCAACGTAGTACCCCCTGATGGGGCTGCCACCGTCAGTGCGAGGAGGTAACCAGGCCAGTGTGATGCTGGTCTTGCTTCTGTCAGTGTAGTGTAGTTTCTCAGGGGCAGATGGAGTACCTAGAGAGTTGTCAGCAGAGTGTACAACATCACAGATGGAACCTTTTTCTTGTAGTGTCAAACACAAAAGTACCAAGAGAAATGGCAGGTTTGAGTTGATTCTCAAATTTCTCTGGAGGCCATTGAATTGCTCCTTTGGGATCTGAGAGACATTTTCTGGCTTTTGGATCAAGTACTTAAATACTGGAGGCCAAGAGGGACTGAGCAGCCAAAGATGCAGCAAATTTTGAAGACTCAAGACCAAAGCACACCCATCCCAAGGGAGACAGATTAGATAAATATCTATTCTCTTATTTTCCTAACAGCTGTGTTCTTGACTGGTCTTCAGTCTTAACGCAACTTTTTCCCTTTTGGTCTGAAAACTGGTTGAATTGGATCCAGACATTGGGACAGACACTCCAGCCTCCACTTGCCCCATGAATCGTTGAGGTATCCGGCTGCATGGGTTCCGTTCCGGCAACGTGAAATGGTAACGATCGAATTCAAAGACCAGCTTATCAGATCCATGTTCAGAGTGAAATATGCAGAAGGATGCACAAGAATGAGAAAGGCAGGCTCAGAGGGGAAGACAGGACAAAAGCCTTAGGACTGACTCAGGAGGAGCAAAATAAAAGTGTGTCTGACTCCAGCGAGAGCTGTCCATAGAGAAAGAGGCTTTCTCTTCCTGCTCTCGCCAAGGACAGATGCTTTTCTTATCTCTCTTCTTGTGCTACTCCCAAGGCTTTTGTCCTGACGTTCCCAGAGCTTGCATTTTTCCTACTCGTACAGCCTTCTGCATTTTGAACGTTCGGAAAATAGATATTATCACCTGGTCACTTTTTCCACACTAAGGCACAGGAAAATGGACCCCTCCTGCCCAGACAAAACCATGCGGCTGGATACACCGAGTAGCAGTCAGTGAGTTGGCATTGAAGATATAGATCTCTATTCTGATATTTGGATTCCTCGCAATTGAAATCTGGGGATTTCTAATTTATCAGGCATTTTTGGAGCATTTGTGGGTCATAATTTATGTGGTTAGCAAGACCGGTGGTATTCCGGGACTGTCTTTTATCTTATCTCGACAAAGTGCTGATACTTTAAAAAGTGGTCTATATTAAAACATTTGAGGCACCCTGAGGATTACGGGACAGGATGTTGGACAAAAACCCCACATATAACAATGAAGAAACTTTAAATAAGACAGGCAACTTAACAACTTGAACATGTTTTACTATTAGTTTGGTTACCTTTGGGATCTTCAGCTAAAATTGGACCCAGGTCTGCTGGCACTCCATCCCCAAATTTGTTTCTGGCAACGACTCTAAAGTCATACTCCTCACCAGCCAGCAGGCCTTGGACATCACACTTGCAGGATGCTGTCTCAATGGGCTGACGGAAAAGTTTCATCTTGGTGTCTTTCCTCAGTACCTCATAGCCAATGATGTCACTGCCTCCATTGTCAAGAGGATCGGACCATGTGAGGATAATGTTCTTTTTGGTCACCAAGACCGTCTTGAGGTCAACCACTGGCCCAGGGACATCTGAGGAAACACGATGTGGCCATGTTTCAGTTTGTTAAAAACATTTAGCCCTGTTGAGCTTCTTTCAGGGAATTTCTGAGCTTCTTTTTTTTTTCTCTTCCAAAGCTTTTTCATTTTTAGAAAATAAATAAACACAGACTTAATTGGATAAAAAACACTCCAAAGAACTTGCTGCAAATGTGAAACATTTGAATTGACCAACAAGGGGAAACTGTGCTAAAATTGAAAAATACACAGAACAAATGCAACTCTGCCAAAAGGTTAACTTGGAACATGTACATAATACGTTCTTTGTTGCACTTTAGCAGGGAAAGTGTCATGTAGCACTCACCCATAATGTCCACCCTGGTCTCCGCGGTCTTAGATCCACTGCTGTTGGTGCCAGTGATTTGGTACTTTCCGTGATCTGCCCTCACCACCTTCTTTATTAAAAGCACACTGTCCTTTCCCTCTGTCTCAATTATTGTCCTCTCTTTGTCGACTTCAGACTCATCTTTGGTCCATTTGACCTCTGGTTGAGGTCGGCCCGTCACAACAGCAGGAAGTTTTAGAAGATCACCAGCTTTAAGAATGATGCCATTTTTGACTGAATCATCAAGTTCCACAGCAGGAGGTTCTACATGGCCAGACAAAGAATGAGAATTAAAAAACAATGTTTTGGAAGACTAATGAATCACATAGCTTAGTTATTTCCAGAACTGGAAAATGCTTCTTTCAGAAATAGTTGCTCTAAGAAGCAACTTCTTTCTTCCAAGAGCCACTCCTATGAAAATGGTGTTTTTAACACGTCTTTGTAGCATATTTTCCCATAATGGAGGACATGTACAGAATAATTCTTTTAAAACTGCATTTCTCAGTATGTATTTATTTGAGTCATGATGATCAAAAGCAAACAAAAACCTGGGGATTGCAAAAGCTCAGGTTTGTGATGCAGCAACTGCCATGGGCGGCCCAAAGTCTCCTTTCCCTGCTACAATTTTTATGCATCTACTTGCAGACAAAAAGATCCATTAGTGTCCTCCTTTTCCTTCTCCGAGCGGCTATCTAGCTCTAAACTGTACAGCTGCATGGCTCTTGTATTGTTAGCCTGGGCTTGTGAGGTTCTAGAAGCTCATGGGAGTTTAAAAGAGGCATGCTGAGAAACTAGTGGGGCGAACCTCTGCGACAGCAGTTCTGCCCAAAACCAAGAAGAATTTCTGATGAAGTCCTGCTGCACTGAAGAAAACATGTCTCCAAAAACAACACTGTTTTTATTTTGGCTAAAAACTGCGTAATCGTAGTTAGACCACTGGGAACAATTTTACAATAGAAAAAATATAGTCGGAGTGGGACTTAAATGACACTGAGCACGTCAGACACTGAAAAACTCTCCCTTGTGATTCAGAATGCCTTTCAAATGGGCACAATTAATAGAACCATAAGGAAAAATGAAAACAAGTTTTGACTATCGTTGTCCTCTTTAAATGTTGATGTAATGTATGGATACATGCTCTGTTTGTGATCCTCTAACGGAGATTAGGACTGGGATTGATTCACAATTTAGTCCTACATGCAGAGACGTGAGACTTCACTTGAGACTCAACCTCAGGAACTTCGGACTTGACTTAAGACTTGAGGTCTGGATCTTTTAATGTAGAATGTTCATATCTTTTTATATGCAGGACATGGCTGACAGGTCTAAAAATAAAAGCTGCGTTTACAAAGCTTTTGCATTACAAACGTAGAAACCCCAACTTCCCACTATTCTGTCCCCAAAAGTTGCTTAAAAGCAATTTAATAACAATGTGGGAAGATAAAATGTGTTTTGTTTATAAGTTTTAACATTGGACACTGGTCTTAAAATTCTAGCTAAAGGCTTGAGACTTGACTTGGAATTAAAAGCAAAGACTTCAGACCTGACCTTGAAAAAACAGGAACTGGTAAGCTACTTTCTCCCTTTTAAACAGCAGCAAAAGCAGCAAAAAATGAATCTGCTTGTACCTTGAGGCTCTTTGACTGTGACCGGTTCTGTAATGCCAGGAGCTCCGGGACCGGCATCATTAACAGCGACAACTCGGAAATAATAGTCTGCTCCTTCTGTGAGGTCTGTGACGGTGTATGTAAGTTCCTTACAGCGGAACTCTGTGCACCGACTCCAGTCCTTGTTTCCGGCCAAAACCTATCAGCACAAGATCGAAGACTCAGACTCAGCTTTGATTCAGAAGAAAGATGTTTCGTCTCTGTAACTGTAGAAGCAGTAAGTTGAAGGTAAAGGAAAGTCGACACTTACCAAACACAAGGCCAATACATTTTTACCTTGGTGGTTCACAAAACTTTACATCTGAATTTGTATCTCGTGAGTACAGTAACCTTCTTTACCTTTTCGACATGGTAACCCAAAATGTCTCCTCCTCCATTGTACAGAGGGGCCTTCCATGCCAGTGTAACAGTTTTACTTCCAGTGTCCACAACCCATGGAGTAGGGGGACCAGGAGGAACTGCAGGAAGTGAAAACAATCTTTTTTTTCCCTGGGTGAAGTGTTGTACTGTAAGCTACATACATATGGCTGTTTACTTGCAGCTTAAAAAACTGTGAATTTGGGAATGAACATTACAGGGTGGCATTGTAATGTTCATTCCCAAATTCACAGTTTTTTGCACATGTTCAGGGAGTCATTCTATGTGTTTATAAAATGGCTTAATGTTGAACCAGATGCTGCACAGATATTACTACAAATCTGAAATACTGCAAAAGCACATCACCAGATCAATTCAATGGTTTGCTTAACTGCTATAGGGTGGCTCAAACACAGGTTAACACAATCCGTTGTATTCATTTTAACAAACCTCCCATCCGTCTGATTGTTCATTAAAACTTACGAATGGCATCCATGGCTACAATGCGGTCGCTGGGTTCACTGAATGGTCCTGGCCCAGCCAAGTTTTCCGCACAAACTCTGAAGATATAAGTCAGCCCTTCCATTAAGCCGGTGACCTTCACATCCAGAGAGCTGAGGAGGACCCGGTTGACTCGAGTCCAGTGTTTGCTGTTCACTTCCTTCCTCTCGATCCAGTAGCCGAGAATGGGGCTGCCGTTATCCTTCGGCTCATGCCAGGAGATGTGGGCAGTGCTCGCTGTTACCTCATGGACTCTGGGTGTGTTGGGAGCATCAGGAGGATCTGTGTTTGGAAAAAGAAAGGAAACGACACAGTAGCTATTTTATTAAAATGTGACACTTTTATTTCACTAATGTCATTTAAAATGTCAGCAAATGGAGATGCAGACATTTAAATTAAGTTAAGTTAAGTGAAGGTTCACATTGCACCATGAAGTTTTAGGAAGGAAAGAATTGGTAATTTTTGATATGTACTTTTTGAAACAATGTAGAATTTACTGTTTTGAAAGGTATAGAAAGGACCTGCTTGTAAATGTTATTTTGTCACTTTTTAATTGATTTAGGAAAAAATGCTCAACTGTGGCCTGAATTTAAATCTGTTGCTTGAGTAGGAACCACAGGAAGACTGAACTTTCAACCAGTCGAGAAAAGGAATTGTGTTTTTTACTTACTAAACTGATTTTTTGCAAGGAGTGGCTCTGAGATGCATGGACGGCCGCATCCGTATTTGTTCTCAGCAGTGACCCTGAAGATGTACTCCTTCCCTTCAATTAGCTTTGTGACAGGAAAGCTGGTTCCCTTGAGGGTGGAGGTGACTGTGATCCAGCCAATCTCATCATTCTTGTTGTCCTTTTTCTCCAGAATGTAGTTCAGGATCTCACTGCCACCATCGTCCTCGGGAGGCTCCCAGTTACAAATGACTGACGTGTTCCTTATCTCGTCAAATGAGAAATTGATAGGAGGGCCAGGTTTGTCTGCAGGGCAAAAGAGTTGAAAATTACATTTCCATTCACTCATGTAGTTCACACTTTTTATCAAAGTGACTCACAAATTAAGTACATATAAAACAACAACTGCATCAGGGTAACCACATCAAAGTCAAGCGAAGAAAAATATTCCATCTGCAATAAATGTCAAGGAATAGAAATTCATTTTTCTTTATCAAATGCAAAGAAAACTTGAGAGGAGACCAGTGGTTTTGTTTGTCCTTGCTGAGGCAGCTTTTTCGTTCAGAGTTGGATTTCTCAGTGGATTATTGTGCATCCTATAGCTCAAGGCAGGGGCCTCCTGCTGGTTTTTCTGAAACTTTTTGTGCCTTTTGTGCCTTTTGTGCGGTTGATTACCTGGATCAGGGATGTTTGGCCAATAAGGAGTTTCAATGAGGGTTGGTTGGAAAAAATGTAGGACACCGACCCTCAAGGCCTGGATTTGGACACTCATGGGCCAAATCCGAGTTCTTAGCCTCCCCCTCTGGCTTCTCCCTACCCCTCAAATTGAAGGGGTGTTTGAAGGGAAAGGGGTGTCTGAACCGTTTTTTAAAGGGTAGAGGGCAGAGCGCCGGTTAGGGTGATCCGCGCCAGACTGTGTCGCGGGGAGAAACTGATTTCTTTACGTGGGTGCACTCTGAAGCACAGAAGTTTACATTTAAATGTAAATCGTGACTTGTTGTTCTAGCATGACATTTTAGAGGTATAAATCCAACGTTTTTATGTATTTTCTGACCGATAGCAGCAGCTTGCTAATGAAGATGACCAGTGACTTTTGATGACGCCATCGAGGGTTAGTGCCAGTCCGAATTCAAAGACACTTTTCCATAACTCTCCATTTGGAGGGCTCAATGAAGTGGTGGGAAGAAGCTGTCAACTGATGTTGAAGCGATTTTAAGAGGTATTCGGGGCTTTGTCAAAATGTTTTGTTGGGTGTTATTGTGAATACGCCAACAAAGCGTACATGCAGCGGTGTTAGACTGTTGTTTAACTGTCAGGAGTCAACGCTCTGTCTCCCCACTATGTCTCATAACTATGATTTAGCTTTGTGGACTTTTAGCTGAGTTTTGCTCCTGTCTGCCTGTCACCTTATAATAAACCTGCTGCAAGTGGAACCAGCTGTCTGCCCGTTTGACATCAAGTCAAGTTAGCATAGTTGAGTTAGCATAGTCTCAATAGTGCTTGTTTTAGCAGTATTAGTCTGTTTTTTTTACATGTTGCAGATAAGGTTGGAAGGTACAGGCACCGTGAACACGCTAACATGCTACGAACAACTTTCTTGAGTTACTGTGAACTCAAGTGTCTGACTGATGGACTTATCTTTGACTTTTTTGTTTCACTTCACGTACCTTACATTTCTGTGCGCCTTATATTGACATAAGTAAGTAATAGACCATTTATTGACCATGTGCCTTATAGTGAAGTGCGCCTTGTAGTGTGAAAAACACGGTAATAATGGTGAGACGTGTCCTCATAAAAATGAGATGTACTTCAGCATTTTTTGGCCAGTTGTAAAAGTTTGAAGGTTGATAACCCTGTTAACAGATCACTGTAGTGATAAACTGACGGATGGCAAATGCCCGAATAAAGAGATGACTTGGGTTTACAGAAAAGTAGGTTTTTAAGCAAATATCATTGGGGTAAGAAAATGGTCTAACAGATAATTATTTTGAAGAAAACAATTCTAGTCACTATGACATGTTTACTATTTAAAAACTTTCATTTTTTGCGAGAGAGACAGTAAAATATTTTCATGAAATGTGAGTCTTTTTACTTTCATAAGATTCCCTTCTTCAAGTGTTTAGAGAACAACAATTTCTGAAAGTGACGATCTATTGAAAGCTAAGCAGAAGGTGAGGCAGAAGGCCAGTCACCACTAAATTACAAACATAGATCTAAAAGGAGCAGTGACTTTGGCATGATACGGAGAGATAGTTGAGATTGTTTGTCCTTGTTTTAACAAGTAAAATTTCAATATTTGAAATCTGAACTCTCTTTATAAAAAAGGCAACTATGTGACAGGGGCTTTGAACATGAAACTACTGCAAGTTTACTCACCCAAGACATTGACATTGCAGGTGGTGGTGGCAACGCCATGAGTGTTTTCCACCTTGATGGTGAAGTTGCCGTGATCTGCTCTGACAGCTTCACGGATCATCAGTGCAGACTGGCCTTTTTTGGTCTGATCCAGACCAAGACGCTCATGCAAGGGGGTCACAAACTCTTCCTCGGGTTCTGGGACCTGCAGCCAAGAATTCAGAGTCATGTTTAAAAGAAAATGTTGGGGAGCGTTTAAATACTCAGAACTCCTCAATAGCGTGATAGGAACACAAACCTTGGCCTTGGTCTTTTTCTTTATGAGAACAGGAATAACCTTTTTGGTGGGCTCTTTGGTGACATCCTCGTCATTCCTCAGCCAGGTGACTTTTGGGTATGGAGACCCAGAAACATAAGCGTCAATGCGTATTTCCTCACCCTTCTTGACACATACACCAGATTGCACACGGGGGTGTAGAGAAACAGTTGGTTTTTCTGACAAAAAAAAAAAAGATGACCTCAAACAATCTGTTTCTTTAACTCAAAATCTGATTTAAAGTAGTTTTAGATTCACTTACCAACAGGATCTGCAGCTTTCATGAGTGGCGTGCTGCGTGATGGCTCACTAACTCCTGCAGCGTTCTCAGCTCGGACCCTAAACTGATACTCTGTGTCTTCTTTTAGACCCATGACCACATAGGAATAACCAGGTACCAGACTTGTAGTGACCTTCTCATAGCTGTTTCCATCCTTCTCAATCTTTTCCACAACATAGCCCTGGATAGGACAGCCCCCATCATAGTCTGGAGCCTTCCATGTGACTGTGATGGATTTAGATGTGGGATCGTGAGCCTCTATTTGGATGGGTGGGTCTGGTTTCTCTGTGGAATCAATGGCAACAACACCATCAAGATATCCTCTGCTGCCAGAACTCGAACTGATGAAATTAACATGTCTATTCAAAAGTTATTTACACACCTCTGGGAAACCATGAGCTAAATCTGATACACAATGTTCATGTCACCATGCTGAACATCCTCACAGTGATGACACAGAAACCTTTCAAGATGGCAGTGAAAAACAGCACTTACGTTTTATTTCCTCTGTGATAACTGGCTGTTGCAGCTCCAGGTAATCTCCAGCCCCGACCTTGTTCACAGCCTTTACTCTAAAGTAGTACTCACAATTAATGTAAAGTTCTTTGACTGTGAACATCAGAAGATCCTCTCCTGACATGACGGGCATGTATGTTTTTTTGGATGCCTCACGGCGCTCCAGAGTGTAACTGACAATAGGCGTGCCACCATCATCTTCTGGGGCTTCCCAGGTGATTTTACAGGAGTTCTTGGTGACATCACTGGAGGAAATATCTTTACATTTGCCAGGGATTCCTGTACGATTTACCACAAAAAAAGCATGTTAGAAATGTAGTTTTTGATTCCTTGTTCCCATTAATGACAATTATCTTACCAATGACTTTGACATTTATAGTCCCAGTAGCAGTTCCCAGACTGTTCTCCAGTGTTATTGTGTAGGAACCAGCATCAGCACGTGTGCACTTCAGCAATTCAAGATGAGCACTGTTCATCTCTACAGTCATAGATAGCCTTTCCTCAGCCTTACACTCCACTGAGTCCTTCAGCCAAACCATCTTCGGTGTAGGAATAGCCTTGTAGGGGATGTTTAAGTGCAGCTTCTCACCCTCAACCACAATCACATCCTGCGCCTCCAAATCCATGGTTGGGGCACCTTCCAAGCACACAAGAGCATGATAAGTCAGGGTTTATGTGCACGGCTACTCCTGCTGATCGTTTACACTGTAAAGTCAAAGCTCTATCCGTGCTTACAGTCAGGGTCCTTGGTGGCAACTTTGTCAGAGATCTCAGAGGGATCACTAATTCCAATTACATTGATGGCTCGGATTCTGATCACATACTTCTTCTCAGGTTTGATTCCATCATCAATCCGGAATTTGAGCTCCTTTACTGGTCTGCTGTTGACTCTTAGCCACTTGAGCTCTGGACGGGCTTCTGCCACCTCAACATGGTATCCAGTCACAGGGCAGCCACCATCCTTTGCTGGTGGCTTCCAGGTGACGTTTATGTGTTCCCTGCTGGCATCTACAACAGCCACTTCCAGAGGAGGGGATGGAGGGCCTGGGTGAAGACAGTGCAAAGTTTCTAAATGATTTATCACATTCTTAATTATGAAGTTCATTGAAATGACTTACATTTGTGCATTATCATTAAACACATGAACAATGTAAACCTGATCATTTACTTACTGGTTGGATCTTCAATAGTGAGGATTACAGTTGGTTCACTTGGATCTCCAACTCCAGCTTCATTCTCAGCTCGCACCTGGAACTGCACCTCTGATCCTTCGTCAACGTCCGTCACTTTGAACTGAGTCTGCCTGTCTGGAGTTTTGCAGCACTTCAACCAACGTGTTCCAACCTTTTCTTTCTTTTCTATCACATACCTGAGGATGAGGAAAAAGGTTAAATCCACAGTAGCTGGTTTTGCTCATGCAGAAATGATGCTACTCTGCAATTCTGCTGTATCCAGTGGTATGCATAAGAACAATGACAATTTGAGAAAAAATCACGATCAGCTGTGATATTTAGGCTCTGGTAGAAACATATGGTTGCTTTAACAGCTGTTCAGTCATACTTGGTAATGGGTCTTCCACCGTTACTCTTGGGAGGTTCCCATTTCAGCTCCACATGCCTCTTTGTAACCTCTACCACTGTTAGGGCGTATGGAGGTCCGGGAGTTGCTAGATAGAATGAATAAAAAAAGAAAAGTGAAAATCCCTTTAGAGACAGTTTGCTTTAACTAAATCTTTCCTTTTTCAAGATCCATTTTTAGAATAAAGTTACCACACAGAGCGATGCCAGGAGACTAGAACATTTATTGTCTTTGTTCAAAGAGGGTGAAGGAATTGGATTTGTGGGTGTATTTACCTGTGGGACCATTATTCATCTTTAACATAAATGCAAGGTCACTTAGCACTAATTGCTTTGCAAGTGCTTCAAAGTTAGGATACGAAAATCTCTCTTTAAAAAAAAATAGTTTGAGGGTTTGAAAAATATCCAAGTGGAGAAAAAATCTCTTAACATCTTTTTAAGTAGGGTGGGTTATCGTTGAGATTGACTTTTAAACAATATATATGTCTGATGAAAATTTAAAAAAAAAATGCCATCCTGATGGTGATCTGGAACTCAGATCCTAGATTTTCACTGAGAAGAAACATCTGAATTTGAATACCAGTAGGTCTCTTGAGCCACAATTAAGTTCCAACTTACTGAATGTGTCTTTGGCGAGCACAGCGTCCTCTAGCTCACAGAATTCGCTCATACCAATAGCGTTCTCTGCAGCAACGCGGAAGACATACAGAGACCCCTCGTTGAGTGGAGTTACAGAGTACTTCAGCTCTTTGACAGTTGTGTCTACAGTTTGCCAAGCTTTCCGTCTCACGTCCCTCTTCTCCACAACATAGTTGGTAATGGGTGAGCCTCCATCACTGCTTGGAGCTTGCCATTTCAGATCAGCATTAGTCTTAGTAATGTTGGTCACCTCCAACCACTGTGGTGCAGATGGAGGATCTGGAACAAGGAAAATGCATTTTATAAAGTCATTCTCTCCGTCATCTTATTTGCTATCAATTCCCTGACCAACTCACAAAGTCTCTCCTTGCAGACCACCGGGTCACTGGGCTCACTGGGTTCACTCTCACCAGCCTTGTTGACAGCTTTGACCCTGAAGGAGTACTCCTGCTTCTCCATAAGACCCTGCAGCTGGTGCTCAGTTTGAAGGACATCCTCAGCAATATGGATCCATTCCTCACTTCCAGTCTTCTGGAACTCAATAATGTAGCCCTCAATCTTAGCTCCGCCATCATGCTCTGGCCGTGTCCATGTCAGCAAGGCAGAGGTCTTGCCAATCTCTCTGACAACAGGTTTACCAGGTGCCCAAGGAGGATCTTTGGAAGGGATCCACAGTTAGCAAAAATGTCAAGATGTTCAGTGTAGAAATAATATAATTCCACAACTTTCTTCTCCATGGATAAATTGTGTAAAGAGGAATGCGACTTACCAATGGGATCTTTGATAAGAACAGGATCAGTCTCTAAACTTGGTTTTCCAGGCCCAGCCAAATTCTCTGCCAGGACACGGAAGCGATACTTTTTCTTGGTTGGAAGTCCTTTCACCCTTAATAAAAAAGGCTTTCATTCAAAAAGTGTTTCTTTCTTTCCATAACGAGGAAAAAAAGTTGGAAAAAATTAATTCAAGAGCAGGTGGAGGAAGATATTTACCTGAAAGATGTGTCTTTGACAGGTAATTTGTTGCATCTAATCCACTTGTCGCTCTCTGGGTCAAACTTCTCAATCCAATATCCGGTGATAGGACTGCCGCCATCCTCATCTGGCTCAAACCAGGACAGAGTCACTGCATCTTTGGCAATGTCAGAGGGGGTGACTCTAGATGGAGGACCTGGGGGATCTGAAATGGAAGGAAATAATGTGAATCAAGGATAGCTCCATATCTGGCCTATAAGTCAGCTTTTGCCAGTGTTACAACAACATACCAAATGAATACTTCGCAATGATGGGTGAGTGCTCTTCAGGTGTGCCAATGCCAAACTGATTCTCAGCACTGATTCTAAATATGTACTCTTTTAAAGGTGTGAGCTTGCAAGCTTTAAAGATGGTGTTCTTCACTGTGGCAGATAGCTTGACCCACTCTTCTTTATCTGTTTGACGGCACTCCACAATGTAATTTGTAATAGGGGAGCCACCATCGTCTCTGGGAGGGTTCCAGGCTAGGGCACAGGATTCATTTGTGATCTCTGAGATGTCAAAGGCAGCTGGAGGCCCAGGTTTGTCTGAAGAGGAGGCAACAACACAGGCAAATCAAAATAGTCATTAAGTGTGACAAAAAATGTTTCAGGAACCCTAACGGTTCACACCGAACGCGATTTGTGCAGTGGAGGCAGCCACTTTCAATGTTAAGTCAATGGAACAGATGCATCTGGGGCTCTGCGACGCAAATTGAGCGGCCAGCACAGCACGAAATTCTGTCAGTGGAATTGAGCGGAGTGCAAATTGGGCGGCAGCCGCTGTGGACCATACACTGTAAAGACAATGGACAGTTCAACCCCTCCCCTCTTGTGTTCCAAATAGGAAGTCCCTGCTGGTTGCAAGAAGGCCAAAATCCCATAGACTTCTATTGAGGAATAGACAATTCTTACTTAGTCATTTTATTTCTCAGAATAACCATTCTTGCTCTGATACCTTCTTCTTAACACGTTCTTTATAATCCTATTTTTTTTTTAAGATATTTTTTCTTGATAACAAATTATTCAAGTTATAACTGACCAATCAGATGCCTCAGTAAAAGCCCCATTCGAGGCCCCACCTCGAATGTTTGATTAACCAATTCTCCCGAGCTGTCTCTCATGGGGGAGGGGTGTGGCCTTGGAACAAGCCGCAATAAACTCACTCATGATTGGCGACAGTACATCTAAAAACGTGTCTCAGATCGACTCGGACCAATCACTGTTGACGGGTTGCAACATGGCGGCAGACTATCAGGAATTGAAAAAGAATTGATTTTGCGATGGCTGGAGGTAAGACATTTCCTATGTGTGACGTTCAAACCATATGATGTCCAATAATTAATACAGTCTATGCTGTGGACCAGACTTAAAACAAATCTGAACTCTGGGGAAGTCGCTGCATCTCCTCAACCAATCCAGGACTCAACTTCAGGCACGTGACATTTTCCGTGACAGCGAGTAGAAAACATCTAATAGGGTGGATCGAGCTGTAGTTCTCCTGAACTTCATTCATTTTCTTAACCCCCTGGATCTCTTTCGGGGCAGCGGGTTTTCAGAGCACGTCCTGGCTACTGTTTGGCAAAAGCAGGTACACTCTAGAGAGTCTGTCGCAAGACCTGTGGAGCGGAAACCCTCAAACTCGATCAGAGAGAGAAAGACAGTGGACGCATGCTGTCTTTCATACATTGGAAGTGTTGGCTTAAACAGTTCACTAGTTTAGAAATAAAGTGATCTTAACATGGTGAAAAACTGAGAAATACAAAACATGCCATGACAAATCCGTTTCTGTACCAAGAATGTTGACATCAATGGTGGCAGTGGCACGCCCACAGATATTGACTGCCTCAATGATGTAGGTGGCAGTGTCTCCTCTGGTGGTGTTGCTGATGGAAAGCTTTGAGTGTCCTGGCTGACAGTCAATGGCAATACGGTCATCGGCTCGCAAAACCAGATCAGCCTTTGTCCACTTTACACGAGGATCAGGCTTTCCTTTGACATCTGCAGGAAGCTCAATCTTCGAACCAGCTCTAGCAGTCAGACCAGCAAGCAGCTTTACGTCCAGCTGGATTTCTGGAGGATCTACAAAGAACAACCAGAATGAATGAAAATGAATGAAAACCATTTCTGGTGTCTCTGCAAGTCCACCTTGGCATCATTAGTCTTGCTCATACAAGAAATAAAGTTTGTTTTAATTGTCTTTGTTTTTCATGTTCCCTCTTTGCTGCAGTGAGTAACTTGTTTCTTTCTGTGCTTTAAAATGTTTAAGGGGTTTCCGGCTCTGATTTCTGCAATGGCTAACTTTTCTTCTACCCTACTCTACTGACATAAGACCTGTTAGTTCCTCAAACAAAGAGTAACCAGGATGAAGAGGAACCAACTCAAAGTTTATTCTAATGTCTTGGCAATTTAAAGTTCATCTGGTTTGTGTTTTCTACATTTTGGAGCTACTAACCTACCTATTTAATGTTATTTTGCATGTTCCACTTTCCAGTCCTCTTTGATCTCATCTGATGAAACCAAATGACCTCTGACCTTTCTTATCAACCTCTGATTTTGTCTTAATCTTTCATTTAGTAGGAGTTTTTCTCTCCACTGTTACATTTTGCTTGCTTGGTATGAGGATTAAACCAAAAACCCTTCAATGCTGTCTGTTGATCACTTTTATATGGCAGTTTGTAAAGAAACTAACAGTAGCCACAAGCTAAACAAGCTTTGGGATGTAATGTTCTTGTGAACAGTACAGATTGCTTGGTGAGTGTGCACTGAGTCTAGACTGGCTTACCTCTTGCATCCACAGCTTGTATCTCATCTGTTGCTCTGCATGGTCTGCTGGCCCCAAGTTTGTTGAGAGCTCTCACTCTGTAAGCATACCACTGGCCCTCAACTAAGCCAGTCACCTGGAATCTGAACAAAAAGTAACATTAGTGGAAACTGAATACAGGCAAGATTGCTTTTTTTTTTAAATATTAAAGTCAAAATCAATATTGTTGGCAAACTGTTGAATCCTACTTCAGTTCAGGGATGGGGTCACAACACGCCTCCCACTTGTCGGTGCCACGCTGGCACTTGTCCAGCACATATCCTTTAATAGGTGCACCTCCATCATACTTGGGAGGTTCCCAATACAGGAAGATGCTCTTGGCACTCTTGTCACGCCACTTGAGGTTTTCAGGTGGATCAGGTACAGCTTCAGGAGAGAACAGTAAAAAACATGAAACTCATGCATTACTACCTGGATGAAACACTGAAACACAAAACATAATTTATGTGCAGCAAATGGAGAGAATTAGCCTCATAAAAGGTAAGTCATTGAAAAGTGAGGGAAAACAATGCTCACTGGCAGGTGAGGAGACGTTGACAGGTTCATCAATGTATGCTGGTTCTCCAGGTCCACACTTGTTGCAGGCTGTGACACTAAACAGATACTCTTTTCCTTCTAGTACATCAGTTACAGTGTGTTCCAGGTCCATCACATTGGTAGCCACCTGGACAAAAGCATTGGCAATGTTGGGCAAAAAAAAACTACAGCTCATTATGAACTAACTCTTTTCTTCAAAGATGTTTAAACATGTTGAGTTGTTTGGTATTTCTTAAAGCAAACAGTATATGAAACAATATTCTCATTGTTGCCATTGCCACGTACTAATGCTACGTTCACACCAAACGCGATTTGCGAGTGAAATTTGATTCAGCTGCCTCTTTATGGATATGTGGCAAAAAACGCTGCTTGACACCAAGCTTGATGTTTTTAGCCATTTTAAGTATCACCGCTATACCCCGTGTGTGCAGCATCCACACACAAGGAGCCAGTACTCACACCTCACTAATGATTAGACTGTGTTGTAAGGACACCGTGCAAAAGCATCACTCGTACGTTATAAGTGTGTGTCGATTCCATTAGAATTACAAATACTTCAGAATACATTTCCCACAGGTATGACAACGGTATGTTACATTTTCATGACAGATGCCCCTTCACTTGTCCCTCCACTAAACAACTCTTCATGGGCCTGATAACTCAACAGTCTGTACAGGTCAACCCCTTGTGTGTGTGCATGTGACTAAAGCTTTAGTCTTTCAGACTTTCAGGCACTCAGACTTCCTTGCTGTGGTTGAGCATTATTTATACATGTCTTTTTCTGAAATACTTGTTTTGTCTTTGCTGTAATTTCCTTTTGTATTTGAGATTTTAGCTCTTCTACTGAACACTTCTTTTAAACAAATCTTTGAAACACCTATCCTCCCCTTTCTCCTCTGTAAGTGTCAGAAGTCAGAGCTCTCTCTCCCCCTCTGGTCACCGGCGGAAGCCTTCTCCAGAGTATCTTATATCTTCCAACAATGGCCGGTCTCTAATAGACGCTGGTCTCTAATAAACACCGGGTCGGCCGACATTTTTTAAAAATAAACTCCCCGGCCTCTATTGCAAGATATATGCTACTAAACTCACTACATTTCCCAGCAGCCCCAGGATGTAGTCTGTGATTGACTCCTGTCTGAATACGGATACCTGCTGCAAGTGGAACCAGCTGTATGCCCGTTTGTGACACTAAGCAATTATTCATTGCTGATAAACTTCAAATGTCAAAGAAACATCACATGTGATCTTTTTACATATGCAGAATATGGATATGCTTTTTTCAGTTTTGCAGTCACACTAACTGTCACACTTTCCTGAACATCTGAATCTGTTTTAAATGCTTTTAAATCTTGCTGCAGTACCTTGGCCCAGGTCTTGCGAGAAACCTCTCTCTTCTCGATTTGATAATGTGTGACTGGACTTCCTCCATCGTGGTCTGGTGGCTCCCACATCAAATGGACATGGTGTCGTGTGACTTCTGCTACTTTGAAGTCCTTTGGTGCACTAGGGCAGGCTAATTCAACAAAAGGAATAGGATTTTTACCTTTATAGTATCATTACAGGTCGTTTAAAAAGCAATCATTCCAAGACAGCCTTGCTACCAATGACGTTGACTTCAATCTCTCCGGACACTGATGAGACATCATTCTCCAGATGTAGGGTGTAGGTCCCTTTGTCTGGGCGAACACTCGGAGAGATGGTCAGTTCTGTGAATGTGGGCTTTGTCACCATAGCAATGCGCTCATCCGTTGTGGTCAACTGTGCTTCGCCAAACACCCACTTAGGGGTAGGAGTTGGATACCCAGAAATGGGAACTCTGATTGTGAGAGGTTGAGGGACGATGACCTCCAAACCGTTTCTGAATCCACTTAGATCAAAAGTTGGACCCACTGCAGATACAAGAAAAACTTCTTGGTATTGTGCAGAAGTACAATGTACTACATAAATTAATCTATATTTGCTTATAACATTTTGAATTGATCATGATTTCACTTTTTGAAAAATTCACAATTTCACCATAAGTTTTTAGTAAAAATACGATATCTCCAACAATCCAAGAGTCAACATCCAAATTTTAAATATTGACCAAAAAAAAATCTCAAAACATTGTTGAAGTTGGATAAAACTTTAAACATCATTAATTGGTTTGTTTTTCAACTTAAATCTTTTGTCTTTAAGAACGGGGCTAGTTGCCTGTACTGCTCAGACTGCCTTATCGTATACCAACCATGTGGGTCATCAGATAGGAGTGGTCCAAGCTTTTCCGTTGGATCTGAAACTCCAGCTGCATTCTCAGCACAGACTCTGTAGAGATATTTTTGACCAGGCTTCAGTCCAGACACCTGAAATGACCAAATAAATGATTAATTCACACATCTGTGATAAGAAGTAGGTCTGATGGCTCAGAAATTATAGGAACAAATATAAAGTTACTGAAGGGGAAATTGGTGAAACAAACTGTGTTCTTTTGCATACTCTTGGTAAGTCACATACCCGGTAGAAAAGGTCAGGACACAGTCTAGCATTGCAGCGCAGCCACTTGTCAGTACCCTCATCACACTTCTCAACAATGTAACCGGTGATCATACTGCCACCATTGTTCACAGGTGTCTCCCAGGTCAGAGTGACTGCTGATTTTACTTGATCACTAAAATTTAAGTTTAGAGGTGGGCTTGGCCTCTCTGTGGTAATGGGGAGGAATGACCAACTGTAAGTATTTGTTCTACAGAAGTTTAAATGAAAGCTTTCAACTTTGAAAATTTAGGCTCACCTATGGGATCCATGATCTTGACGGGGTTGGTAGCAGCACTGGGCCTTCCAATGCCAGCCTTGTTCTCAGCTCGCACTCTGAAGATGTATTCTTTGTGCTCCACCACATCGTTCAGTGTGGCAGAGCGGTCATTGGCACTACAAACCAATGCTGCCTCCCACTTCACAGATGTCCTGTCACGAAGTTCAATCACATAGGCTGTAATCTCTGATCCACCGTCAAATGAGGGAGGTTCCCAGGTAACAGTGGCACCAAACTTGTTTACCACACCAATGGAAACATCCTGCGGAGCATCTGGAACATCTGATTGCAAAAGAAATTAATTGCTAGGGTTTTAAACCAGCTCGATGGAAGCGTGCCAAATAAATGAGCAAGTTTCTGTAAGTGTTTTTTTACCAAATTTGTTTTTGGGCTGAACAGCATCCTCAGTGGCAACACTTGGTCCACTTCCAACTCTGTTTCGAGCACAAACTCTGAAAAGGTACATGGATTCCTTCTGCAGACCACTGACACAGTACTCTGGAATATCAGCACGATCCGTTGCCACGGTCCAAGTTTTACGCTTTACGTCTCGTCTTTCCACAACATAGGAGACAATCTTGCTGCCCCCATCACTCTCAGGCTCATCCCAGGCTAAACTGACTTCATTATCTGCTGTGTCTACAACTCTCAGGTTCTTGATGGGTCCAGGCACATCTGGAAACCACAAAAACAGAGCTTCTTCAAAATCTTTTCATTTTTAATATGAGATTTATTCCTCAGACTCACCAATCACTTCCAGGTTGATGATAGCTTCTCCCTCTCCATGCTTGTTTTTGATGATTATTCTATATCTGCCCTGGTCCTCCTTACAGGGACTCTTTAGGCGGTACTCTGTCTTGTCCAAGGAGGTGTCAATGTTCTGAACAGCCAGACTCTTGCCCTGAAAGAACCACTCAGCATTGGCCCGTGGGTAAGCATCGTAGGGGATGCTCATGACAAAGGGTTTCCCAGCATCTGTCACCAGGTTCTGGTCAGTGGTTTTGATCTTTGGAATGGCTGCAGCATAAGTGGAAATTATGAAGAGGGAGTTAGTTTGAACCCTGAATACTGAGAAATATAGCTAAATTTGTATCTGTTCTCATAATGCCTTTGAGTCTCAGAATTGCAAATTGCATAAAACCTTTATTTTTGCTGCTACATGAAATAACGGACTGTCAGCGCACCTGCCAGCTCCAGTTTGGCTCGGGCATCTTTATCTTTGGCCACGATCCTGTACTCTCCTTGATCTCTTGGTCTGATCTCACAGACTTGCAACCTGTGGATCTTTCCTTCACTAATCATCTGGTATTTGTCCCCTTGGACAATGATCATGTTGTTTCGCATCCACTTTACTTCCACTCTGTCCTTGTTAAGTTCCACTTCAAAGACAACATCTGAGCCTGGAGGCTCAAACATGTCCTGTGGTGGTCGGACAATTTCCACTGGGGTCTCTGACAAGGAAGCACAAACATTGTGAATATTAGAAAATATTGCTTAAATTGATGTATTTTAATTTTTGTTTGTTTGTTTTTTTTTGGGGGGGGGTTACCTTCAACAAAGAGTCTTGCTCTCGACCTCGTTTCTTCCAAGCCACAGGCATATTCACATTCATCATCAGGCCTGCACACCTTAATTATCAGTCTACATGTCTTGCCATCTTTTTCCATATGATATCTACAATTACAACAAAAACGTCTCTTTTTAAATAATCAAAAAAAGAAAAGATTTCCATACAAACTTGCATTCGTGTCTGCATGAACACCAGCTAAACAGTAATACCTGGGTCCTTCTCTGATCTCTCGTCCATTCCTATACCATTTTACGGCAGCTTTCTCCTTGCTTAGCTTGCAAGTGAACTCTGCATCCTCAAACTCTGTGATGGTCTGGTCTTTCAGCTGTGTTGAAAAGTCTGTTGGTGCTTCACTGATGATCAACTCAGCACAGCACTTGTTCTCTCCAACAATAGCAGTGTATTCGCCCTCATCTTCCATGACACAATCCTTGATGGTCAGTGTATGTTTGAGGCCATCGGTTCTGTATACCAAGCGTTTGCTAAGCTTGATCTCTTCGCCTGCCTTTAACCACCTCACTGTCACATCGGGCCGATTCACCTTACAAACAAAGCTGATAGTCTTCTTCTCTTGAGTTTCAATGTCTTCAATGGGTTCCATGAATTTAAGTTTCTCTTCTGTAAAATCACAGGTTCACAACACAACAGGCGATACATGACAAACTGGAGCAAACTGGACAAAGCAAAAGGATTCTTCACACTAGTTACCTGCTACTTTGGCACTGGCAGTGCACTTGGCATGCTCTCCTCTGTGATTGGTAAGACTAATGGTGTAGGTGGCCTCATCTCCCTTTTGGGCATCTTTGATCCTCAGAGAGAAGACGTTGTCTCTCTGGGATATCATGTACTTGCTACTCTCAAAAATGGTCTCTTCATTTTTCAGCCACTTGGCTTTTGCTCCCTCTGTGTTTGTCTCGCAGTTAAAGACAATCTCACTTCCTTCTTTCACGTCTGTGTCTTTAATCGGTGTGACAATCCTCAGTTTTTCTGTAATAAGATAAAAAATTAGCCAAAACCAAACACTGTTCCAACAGAACTGAAGCAAACAGGTCCTCACCTATCACAAAGAGACCAGCGGAGGCTTTAATGCTCCCAATGTGAGCGACATAGTCCCCCTCATCCTTCAGACTGCAGTTTTTGACAATGAGAGCCCTCCTTTTTCCTTCACTGATGATGGTGTATTTGTCCCCAGCTTGGATCTCTTTGTCCCCCTTGAACCACCTCACTTCATATGTGTCTTTGGACACTGAGCAGGCAAACTCTGCCTTCTCACCCTCCACCACCTCCTGGTTTTGGGGACGAGCAATGAACTCAGCAGCAAGCTCTGAAAAGAGGAAATAAAAGATGGGAGAGGTGGAAGGGTGGAAAGTGCTGTTGCAATGTCAAAGCAACTCTCAACCAAATAAAAGATCTATTAGGACAAATAAGTCAAGGTTAACTAAAACACATGGTTTTTCCTTTAAAAAAACTACTAGAAGAACTGAATAGCTAGTTACTTTTTAGGGAACTGTCATGAAAAGTCTTTTTTCTCCAATTGATTTGACAAATTCAGAGCAAATTGAGAATGTGTTAAACGCATACTAACTTTTTTTAAGCTATGTCAAAAGGTATTGTTGTAGTAACACAGGATTGGTGGGCGAAAATGAATTTATCTCAACTCAAGGCAGAGATTCAGCTGCAAAAGGTCAAATTCATGGTAAACCCCATATTCAATCTCTTGTGCAATATAAATCAGTGGATTTTTTATTTCCCTAAATCACTGGCCTTGTGGTAGAGTGTCCACCCTAAGAAAATCCACTGCAGAGTCTTACCGAAGATTTTAAAAATGGGACAAAATCCCTCCCTGCTTGACACTCAGGTTTTAAGGGTTGGATTGGGAAGTTAAACCTCTACATGGTTTGTTCCCTTGTGTGGCTGTCTGCAGCTTACCCCCCTGGGGTCAAATGATGGGTCAAATTCAGAGCTCAAATGTCACATACACAAGGAAGGGGCATTTTTCTGTAAAACTGAGTGTCTAAGATCTTACATGAAGCTGCAGCTGTGCTGCTTTAGCTAACTAGTACATCCTTACAAGCAGCATAGTGATTGATAGGAGCTGTGACAGTCACAGACTGCAACCCCAAAACGGCAAGAGGTCTGCAAGTGAGTTCACACCTGGGTGCTCTCAGAAAAATGTAGGAGTCTCAAACCACTTCAAATGCTTGGAACAGCATAATCTATTATCTGATCAGCCGAACCAACATCGTGGTTCTCTGTCCAGGACACTGTCAGGGAAACCAGGAGTCGTGACAGATGGGAGCGTCTTTCCTTAATGACCCACTTCAATGACAATGGTCTTTTTTTTGTTTTTAACATGTTCTTGTAGCATTTTTCTCATAAGAAAGGACCTATGTAAAAAAAATTATGATTAAAAATGTGTTTCTGAGTTTTCTTAATTCAAATAGCATTGGATCAGAAAACCAGATGCTTGAAAAAGCCCAAACTAATGAGACAGGTAGTGAAATGGCCGTGCCAAAGTCTCTACCCTCTTCTGCTCCGCCCCCTAGTCCGCTTACATCTAGATGTGCGAGAAATGATCAGCCTTCAATGTTCATGTGCTGAAGTGGTCAAACAATAACAGATGTCCGCTTACATTTTTTTTGTGTCACTAATGCCAGCTTGGGGCTATGAGCTTGAACGTAAACGCACAAGCAGAGCTCCCAAGGAAGGGGAGGGGGAGGGCTTGCTCCGAGCCAACAGTCCCGCCCACAAACCAGAAAATTATTTCTAATGAGCTACCGCCGCTGGGCATGAAATGTGTCTTAAAAACCTAGTCTTACTGATTTGGGCTAAAAACGACACAATCGTGGTTAAAAGAGTATTGGGAAAAACTTTACCAAAAAAAAAAGAAATAATATGGTTGGAGTAAATACAATCTTTGTTCTGTTGAAGAGAACAGCCATGGAAAATGCACTCAGCATAAAAGGCTGAGTTCAAAAGTAAAACATTTTAATACGTTTTACTTACAAGATATAAAACTACATGCTTGCGGTCATACTCAAAACAAATAAGAAGCACTGAAACAATTTTCTCAGTAATGTGAGGAAGTTGTAGTAATTGTACTTCATTACTTTCCACCCCTGAAGGAGATAGGAATACTGACAACTCTGTATCGTGAATGCAAAAATAGTTCTCCATATTATTTGGACTGTCAAAAAAGGAAGGATGAAATGAAGCATTTCTAGAAAAAGCTGAGCATTGTTTCAAGTCACCAAAATTTGGGGTTTTAACTTGACTTTTACTTGTACCTACCATGGATTTTTAGCAGGGCAGAAGTCCTGACAGCTTCACTCAGCCTGCAGTTGTACTCCCCAGAATCCTCCATCTTAAGGTCGTGGATGATCAAGATCCTTTTCCTTCCTTCAACAACCTGGTCATAGCGACCTCCTTCTGGGAGCTCCTCATCCCCTTTGTACCAGATCACTTCAGCATCAGCCTTTGACACTTCGCATATCATTTTCACGCTGTCCGTCTCTGTTCCCTCCACATTGGACAGGTTCTTAGTGAACCTGGCAGCTTCCTCTGAGAAATCAGGCAACAGCAGCATTAGCATTAGCATGTCACAGGATGCCCGTTAATTGCTCTTCCATAGTTTTTGATCAAGTGGAACAAAAAAAAGTAAAAAAAGACTGCAAAGTGCAAACTGTACTCCCTCTTAAACAACATCAGAGTTCAAGCTTAGCCATTTATAAGGCGCAGTACAATTTTGGAGTTCATTTGAAGACTAATGTATTTGTTTTTAAATCCTTCAACGATTGCGCAACTCTCTGAGTTTCTCTGTCTCTACACCCCGACCCGGTGCCTCAGGTCTGCTGATCAGCTTCTCCTGAAGGAACCGAGGACCAAGAAGAAGCCCAGAGGGGAACGAGCGTTCTCAGTCTGTGCACTGAGGCTGTGGAACGCGTTACCGCTGCCACATTCGGCAGGCATCTTCTCTGTCCAATTCTAAAAAATGTCTTAAGACCCATTTTTATCGCCAAGCCTTTGACACGACGTGAGACTCTGCTGGTGCATTTTACTGTTTTATTGTTTTGCTTTTATCTGGTGTTTTAACCTTTTTATGTCACTTATTTATCCTTTTTGTTTTGAATTGTTTTAACCTTTTAGCTGTTGTTTTATTGTTTTCTGAGCTTTGCAGAGCAGCCTCAGCCACTGACTCCTTCCGTCATTGCTTGTACGAATCATTATCCCTGCTACAGTTGTACTGTTGTACTGCTACAGCTGTCAGCTACACAAATCTCTTGTTCCTCACCGATCACAGTGAGAATGCCGGAGGTCCTGGAGGTTCTGGCGTCACATTCATACTCAGCTTCATCATCAAACACTGACTTGTGAATTATAAGGATTCTCTGGACTCCCTTTGCAATGACCTCATACTTCTTTCCTTTTCGGATTTCACTGCCATCCTTAAACCAGGAAACCTTAAAGAAGCACAGTTTTAGTCAGTCCAGATCATGTTGACATTGGCACTGTTGAGTACTTTTTAGCTTTTCATGAGATGGTGTCCTAAATGGGATGACCTTGGTCTTACCTTGGCAGACTCTCGAGATACTTCACATTCAAATTTAGCTGATTCTTTTTCTCTGACCTCCACATCTTGTAGAGGTTTTGTAAACTCCACATAAGGAGCTGCAGACACAAAAAAGGCACTGATAAAAGCTGCAAGCAAACAAAGCATTATAAATCTGACAATGGCCCTTGGTGCCTCTAAATCCTCGCTCTTAGAAAGCCAACTGGGGGTTTGATGAGACTGAAGCAAAGACTTCAAACTAATACAATTTCAAACTTCATCCTTACGTGTAACCTCCAGGAAACAGGAAGTCTTAAACTCTTTAGCATCACATGTGTACAGCTTGGCATCATCAGGAGAGCAGTCGTGTATGACGAGGCCTCTTTTGCGGCCATCAGCGATCAAGTCATATTTCTTGGTCTTCCTGATCTCCTGCCCCTCTCTAAACCACCGTACTTCTGCATTCTCTCTGGAAACTTCACACTCAAGTGTAGCGTTGGCCTCTTCCTCCACAGTCTGGTCCTCCAGAGGCTTTGTGAACTCAACCGGAGGCTCTAAATGCACACAAGAGAACACACTTTTAGCATCCATAAAAATGGCTTCATGAAAGCCTACATCCTGAGCTGTCTGGGCTGTTGTTGTGAACTTTACCTCTGACAATAAGCTGTGCCTGAGTCTGGAAGTCTTTGGCTGTCAGTTTGACCTCACCGGCATCCACCAGTTTAATGTCGCGAACCGTTAGAGTGTGGACTTTACCCGCCACCCGAGTCTTCACCTGTGGAAAGAGCGACGTGTTCTTTAAAAGTCCTACTCTGATTCACAAACAGCTTTTGTAGCAATTGTAGATGTTTTCTTTTGGGAATTATTTTAGAAAGAAAAACATAAAAATCAGACAAGCTGGATTTACAGCTGCAGTTTTTTTCCAGCAGCAGTAAAGAGGAATATGTGATGAAAAAGGATCATGGAGCGCTTTCAGGTATTTTAAAGACCTATTTTCATCTTAAGTTGTGTGGTGATGAACTTTAACGAAGAATGTGTGCAGATAAGATAAGGCAAGCTGTGGCTATTTTCAGCAGCGGGGCATTGAGTGCACATAACACATGACTTGGGCCACAAAGAAGACACAAGAAATAAAAAAAGACAAAAAGTCCCTTCATAGCTGTTGAATCTCTTAAAATCTCAAACTGAATCTCTCGTTTAGCTAATTCTAAAAAGTTTGTCTATCTGGCTCTTTTAAGGCTAACCAGCCATTTCCATAATTTCACATTTTTTAGATTAAAAGCAGAAACAAGTGAAATGGATTCCAATTAATGTACTGGTTAAATTTAAAGTCTAAAGACAATTACAGCCTGTATCTTTAATCTCTTTTCCCAGCATAATTTGGAAGTTGGACTATGAGTCTCAGGATGCACAGCTTTGCATCTGAATACAAACACATACACTTTATTGTGAGATTCATACCAAGAAATCAGAATTGGGTGAATTTTGTTAGTTTATTAAGATGGCAATGATGCTGACAGGAGGAAGACGTGCTATTCTAGAGTAGCATAGCTGCTGTAGCTTGACTCACCCGGTCACTGGCCTCCATCTTCTGTGCTCCCAGGAACCATTCCACTGCAATGCCTTCATAGGACAACTCGCACTCAAAGGTGGCGGTTTCCCCAGCCGTCACCGTCACATCTTTCAGGGGACGGCTGAGTGTTATGGACCGAGCTGTCAAAGAGGAGACAGCTTTCACTGGAAAATCCGCAGCAAGCTTGAGTTAATGCTCAGGGCCCCTCACAGATAAGGCTAAGAGTTGAAAATAACTGTGGTACCCAATTGGTTCAAACTCTTAAGCTGAAAGAAAAAAATACCAGGTCTTCTGATGCCTGTAATCGTAAATGATGATGATGATAAAACAGCATTATCTTTGTCTTTTGGTTTGTTTGCTTCATTCGATTTATTTATTTCCTGTCCATTTTTCTTGGGTTATGGTAAACTGCCTTTAAAACAACTAGTGATTTAAACTGAACAAATGATTTCATCAAAAGACTACCAGAGAGGACTTTTCTTATAGTTTATCAAGAATTATGATTTAAATCAATAATGCATCTTCTGCACATAATTTAATCTGGATTTTTCTAATTCAACCGTAGTTTTTAAATAAAAAGAGAAACATTTTAAGACTTAGTTAGCAACTTTGCTTTCCCAAAGGATTTGAATTTTTCTTTACTTTGACCAGTTGCTCTGAAATTTAAAAACTACAAAATGGTTTCTGAATCTCAAGTCAGGTGCCCAAACTTTTTGCAAAAAAGACCATATTTGGTAAGGTGAAAATGTGTACGGGTCAACCAGTCAGCCTACATCTGTTAAACCCTTAAATGCAAATCAATTATGCCATTACATGTTTTTGCAATAGCTTACTTTTAATTTGTTCACATAGAACTGAAATACACTCAAATGCATTTTGACTAAAATTACTTTGAATTTTGTATTTGAAGACCAGAAATAAAATAAAGAAAAAGTCTATTTGGAAAAAAAAAACTTTTGTCAACATTCAATCTGGGTTCACACAAAGTGACACATTTGAATAACTTTATGAATGCTGACTCTGAACGTCTAAATGGAAATCATATGCACAGAAAAATAGTTATCTTTTTCACAAGTACAAACCATTGTGGTTTTGATCAGAAAAAACGAACAAATCTGATCCTCTCGTTTGGTTCTTAACTCCTAATTTAAGTTCATGTCATTGTCCACTCCACTCAAATAGTTCGTAACAAAGTGGTGTCTGATCATGTCTGTGCTTTTACTGCAGGCTGATTGAAAAAAAACACCCTTTTTCCCTCTGTCTCATTTCACATGAAATGGCCCCAATTCTCCAGACCACAATTACTTTTCCTTTTTTAACAGTCAACATTTTACAGATGAGCTAGAAAGTGTCACAGAAGGTTCCCAGAAGGTTGAAATGACCTCCTGTTGGCGGCTGAGTCTGGTCTTCTCACGATCCTCCTCGACCTCAGTGTGGCCTTTGATAGTTTCACATTCAACCCTCCTTACAGAGACACTTGACTGTTGGCATCACTCATACCACCATCGATTGGTTCAAGTCTCACCTCTCCACCGCACCCAGTTTGTCCAAGTCAATTCCTTCCCTTCTCCACCTTTACCAGTCACCTCAGGTGTGCCCCAAGGGTCCATCCTCGGGTCGCACCTCGTAATCAGTTACCTACTCCCACTTTGCAATATTTTCAGGAAACTCAACATACATATTCACTGCTTTGCTGATGACACACAGCTTTCTTTTTCGACTACACCTAGCTCTACACTGCCCCCCACCTCCGTCACAATGTGCTTATCGGATATTCAATCTTGGTTCTTGTCAACTCATCACAACTTAATAACAGCAGAATTAGGGTTCTCCTTTTTGACTCTAAATCCCCGCTCTCCAATTGCAATCACCTTACCATCTCCATTGACAATTTCCTGGTGTCCTCCTCCAAAGTAAAAAGCCTTGGCATTATTATTGACGGCTGCCTATCATATCACTCTAATGTCAGTAATATTTCAAGGTCATCGTTCTATTATGTACACAACATTATCCGTCTCGGGCCTCCCTCATTCCCCACACCACTTCTGTTTGAGTTCACAGCCGTGTCACTTCTCGCTTAGACTTCTGAAACTCACTTCTCTTTGGCCTCTCCAGCAAACGTCTCCATAAAGTCCATAAACTAGCTCAGAACTCTGAGAGCAGAGCTTTCAGCTGCTCTGCCACAGACTCTATAAACTCACTCCCACCTGATATTAGGAACACACCCTCCTTTATTTTATTCAAGTCCAAAGTCAAAACTCACCTGTTCAAAATGTTGTATGGTCTTTAGTTCTGTTTGCACAATGTTTCTATCATTTTAATCTCATGCTTTAATTGTGTGTTATTTTCAGTTGCAGTGTCCTTGCGAGCCAGGAAAGGCACGTATAATTAAATGAATAATAGTAATAATGATAATAACAATAATAAGGGTTATTCTTATTGTTATTATTATTCTTATGTGACCAAAACAAAAGACCCCAGAGGTTTGGTTCACACTGACCTTGGGGATCATTGGAAGCATGCTAAGGGTTACTATGAGTTGTTGTTACTATGAGTCCTTCACCATTGTTCAGTTAACAAATATTGCGGGCTAACCTTTGACCCTGAGCTGAGCATTGGATTTGGCGTTGGCTGCTGAGAAGTCAACAGTTCCAGCCATGTCCATGCGGATATTGTAGAGTATCAGCATGTGTTTGGTCCCTTCCTCCTTGATCTCAACGTCCTGAAGAAAATTTAGGAAAGTTTAGTTGTTTCCTCATAAAAACAGAAGCTCTAATCAGCTTTGGCAGACTCACAGCAGACTGGTGCAGAGATTCCCCTTTGAGCTTCCAGTTCCCGTGGACATCCTCCTCTGAAATCTCTGTCTCAAACTTAGCTGACTCTGTTTCCATGACTTCAACGCTGTACAGAGGACGAACCACTTTGATGTCCCGCTCTGAACAACAGAAAACCACAAACAGCTTTCTTTAGAAAAAAACCCCATTCATAAATGTATGTTGTTACAGCAGCCCATTTTTAAAAAGATGGATCCCTTTCACTTTCTCCAGCTCCTGACCAGTTCTTATTTCTTTTTCATTTAACAGCTTCAACTGAAGGGTGATGTTAGTGTATCCTACAGGTCCTGGGCCTTAACATCAACTTTTTAAATTTACAGCATCAAGAATCATGATCATGATGCTCTTGCATGTTCTACCTTCAATGTTGAGGTTTGCAGTGGTCTTGTCTGAGCCGCAGTCGCAGGTGTACACTCCAATGTTGGCCTTCTCTGCCTTGCGTACTGTCAGGATGCGTTTCTTCCCATCAGTGCTGATGGCAATGTTCTTGGATGGAGTGATTTCCTTCCCATCCTTAAACCATTTAACATCAGCGCTGGTTTTACTCAGTTCACACACCAGCTGCACTTCATCCTTTTCCACAGCTGTGTAGTTCTGCAGCTTAGTGGTGAAATACAGGTCGCCCTCTGTGCAGAGAAGACAGACATTTTTTGGAGAATGTAATGAAATCTCAGCATAAAATTCAAATATGGTGTCTCATTAAGTGGTTTCTAGTATGGAACTACTTTAATTATTTGCAAAAGAACTCTTGCTTTAAAGCAGGAGTCACTTGCTGCTGTTTCAAAAACAATCCTAAGATAGAGGACCAGCTGAAGTGGAAAGTTACTCATATGTCACTAGATTGAACTACTATCAGTTTTACTGAATAGGTTTATTTTCCACTAAAGATTCATAAGAATATTGTGAATTTAAGCTCTAAAACTAAGCTAAATCAGACCTATAGAAACCTTTAGACAGGCAAATAACCTAAAAATGTTTTTGAAAAAAGGGTCTCGTGTTGGAACGCACCAATGACTGTCAGCATGGCTGAGGCGCTCTTATCCCCGGCCTCCACTTTGATCATGGATGTATCATCAATAGTGACTTCTTTAAAGGCCAGCGTGTGGATCTTTTCATGATCTGACATGTGAACAACCTTGCTGGGGTGCAGACGAATGTCGTTTTTGTACCACACCACGGTGATGTTGTCGTGGGACAGCTCTAAGCTGAACTCTGCTGTTTCCCGCTCTTTTACCGTAACGTCCTTGATTGGTTTGACAAACTCCAGCCGAATACCTGAGGTTGACAGAACGGAATTCAGTGTACACCAACCAACAAACCATTCCAAAGCGGTTTTAGAACAATGTCTATTTTGCATCTTCTGCTAATTAAGATTTTCACTTATGACTTTTGTCATTTAAGTTGATCAAAGTCAGAGCAGACGCTGTGTAAGTCTGTGTCGATACTGAGGTGGAAATGCCAAGAAAAAGTTAACATATCTCAAAATCATTTTAATTTTCAATATTTTACTTTTGCTTTACTTTACTGACAACCAAAATATTTGTACAAACATTTTTTTAACAGTTGTGGTGCAGAAAATGATGCAGAACGTTTTAAAATTCTTACCTTGGATAACAAGTTTTCCAGCAGTTCTCTTGTCCTCGGCCTCAAACATGTACTTGGCTTCGTCATCATAGGCAGCTGATCGAATAACCAGCACAAATATCTTTCCCTCCTGGGATATCTCGTACTTTTCGTCGCTCTTCAGTTCTTGTGAGCCTTTCAGCCAACGGAAGCTCTTCGGCACCCTGGAGACCTCAACCTCAAACTTGGCCTCATCCTTCTCGTACACTTGAACATCACTCAGTGGAGTGAGGAAGTTCAGAGGAAGTTCTGTGGTAGCATGGGGGTTGGAGATGGGGGGTTATAGAATTGAAAAGGGTGGTTCAACATTTTAAATAGTCAAAACCCATAATTAGCTTTCTTCATCTACTCCAGCTCAATACAATGTTCACTCATAGACCTACAAAGAAAAGTCAAACTAAACCAGGATCCCTTTTGTTGAAGTGTTGCCTGTTTTGAGCCCAAGGCAGACATCACAAAAACTAATACTACATTTGTTTGGATTCACTGGACTTGGTTTGGGGGTTTTGGGATTCAATGTTTTCTTTGTTGACCTGTAGATGTGATATCAGGATATAAAGTCCCACTCCGATTACATGTTTTTCTTTTGTTAGCGTCCCCAGAAGTCTTTTAACTATGACTGTGCAGTTTTTAGTCAAAATCAGAAAGACTGTTGTTTTTTAAGACATATTTCATGCCCATATCCAGTAGCTCATTAGAAATATAAGTCTGGTTCAGCAGCATTGGATCAATCCAGTCTTACAGTGTCAATTCCTTCAAGTTTGCAATGTGTACTTTCGAGTTTTCAAGTTTTTAAAAAAAAAATTTTAACTTACAATGTTTTGTTTTTTGTGTTTTTTTCAAATTGGCAATCTGGTTTTTCATTCACTTTAATCTGATACTAAAGTAAAAACCGTATGGAAGAAAGCAGGAGAAAATCTAAATGAATGTTGCAAAGCATTCACACAATGAAATTACAGTAATTTCTTACTTTGTAATTTATTACCCCCAACTCTGCAAGTCAATTAAAAAATAAGCCTATTTTATGTCAATATAAAAAATAGGTCAATAGAGTCACCTCACATCCATGAAACTCAAATTATTGCCTCAATTCAAATGGATGCGTTGTTTCTTGTATGAACTTGAATATTTTTGTTTGTTTAACATCCATAATATTCGATTGATACCTGTGTTACCTGGGCTTCCTGCCTTTCAATATTAAAAGTTCGTGAATAATGGAGTCCAATCCAGTACTTTTCACAGTACATTGATGATAATATTTTTGAGGTTCTGGCAGCTTTTACAAATCAAAGACATTGCAATCTCTTCTTACTTTTGTTCTTTGAGGTAACAAGAGTGAAAAATATTTGTATTTTTTTGTTTAAAATTGAAATGACTCTTTTTTCTGATTTTCTAAATTCAGTTCTATTTTCACAGAGATGTCATGATGTCCTCTACAATGAAAATACTGGAAATTAAAATATAAATATATATTTTTAAATCAAACTTAAATTGCAGTGTGCTTGTTTTTAAGCCCAAAAAGATAGGAAAAAGATGACTCATTACTGCAAAATATTTCCGCTCTTGGGTTTTTTTCTGGGGTCTGACTTGTGGGCAGGAAAACTGTGACTATCCACCACAGCCCACTCAGAGGAAAGGAAACGGTGATTGCCGCTGGCTTACCTTTGACTCTGAGGTTGGCGGAGCACTTGGCATTGGCAGCAGCGTACGCCACTTCTCCTGTCATGGAGACTTTACAGTTGTACAGGATCAGTGTGTGCTTCCCTCCCTCCTCAATGATATCAACATCCTGTCACACAGTAACAACTCAGCCGTGACCATCAGAGCAATGAGACATTTAGGGGATTGTACAGATGGCATGACTCTTACAGAGGTAGGGCCGAGCACGTTCCCGTTCAGCTTCCACTGGCCATGGACGTCATCCTCAGATATCTCCGCTTCAAAACGAGCCGTCTCCCCGTCAAACAGCTCCACGCCATAAATTGGTCGAACAACTTTAACATCCCGTGCTTGTGGATTTTGAAAGTTGGACAAAACATTTTTTTTCAACAAAATAAAACTGTACTGTAATTGTTATGTATGTTCATTTGATCGGTTTTACTGTTTATCTCTCTGTACAGGTAATGTCTGCTTCAAATTCTATTCTACTCCAAAAGAAAATCTAAAGAATGGTTTATTCTTTATGCACTATACTGGATACAAACCTGTAGAAGGTATGAACGTGTTTTCAACTTTTCAGAGATTCTCTTTTACACACATTAGGAAAGCTTCACATCAACATTGGTCAAGTTTTCAAGAACACAAACTATCCTCACAGTAGGTCAAAGTTATAAGGACCACACAGTCAACCCTATTATTTTTACATTCAAATCAAAACCCAGGAATCCAAAAACCCAAGAATCTTGACATTTCAGAGGTTTTGTTGCCTAATTTTATGAAATGAGGATGACATGTGCTTCTTGTCATAGCTGGTGCTTTGGGGTGCCGTTAGATTCTCTGTCATTACATCATTTCATTCATCTTCAAGCTAACGGCTTTGGTCCAACAACCGTTCTTTCTGCTTTTTTCCGCCTTTCCTCTTTTTATTCTTTTTTTTACCGTTGTTGACATTCAGGCTCTTACCCTGCTTCACTCTGTTGCCATCTGACCACTATCAGTGTCTGGGCTCTACGGTCTGGTTATCAAAAATGCTCCAACTGAAACAAGCCTATCTGTTTGTGTTCTCATCCCTAATCTATTTTAATTCTTGGAATGAATATAATGCAATTGATCAAAGAAATCCTACTTTTATTTTTCTGGGATCTGTTCTTATTAAGAAGGAATGGTCCTAAAGAGAAGGAGATGGCTCGTTTTGATCTTCTATGAGCAGCACTTTACTCCCCAGTCCTTTGAATAAAGTCAATAGATCGAGTACAGCAATAGCATCAAAGAATGAAGGTTTGGGAAAAGATCTGACTGCTGAGAGCATTTAAATGTTCAAGAGTCAATGTTTAAACCTATATTTCTTAGGTTTATTCTGAAGACTTTTAGAAAGACTCCAGCACCATCACATTACAGAGATCTGCAGAAGTAGAAGCTTGCAGAGCAGAGCATCAAAAGCTGAGGTACTTAAATCCCAAACAAAGCAAACATGTGACTTCTTCTCAGTCTTTTTTCTGGGCTGAAAGCAGTGTGGTGACTTGTCAGAACTTTTAAACAGAACATGAACGGTTTAGACTGTGTGGGTGAACAAGGCCATGTTCCGGCTTGTTTTCTTACATATTCTGCTTTAATTGGCTAGAAATATCAAGTAAAAAAGAAGCAACCAGCCACTGCAGAGCACCATCAATTACACTGAGGTACCCTGGCTAGCGGAGGAGCATGTTTTCAAACTATTCATGCTGAGTTCTCGGAGAAAAATCCTTCTCAAACCATTCAGAGTATGAGGAACAGGCCTGCGTTTGCTGCTCTCTGCTCTGTAGTGGAGAGCTGACAGGAGGACTGCTTGTTTTCATACACAGGGGGAAGAAAATGAACATGCATTTTAATGTCTTACATTTGTTCACTGCAGAAACTGCAGCTGGAATCACAGAACTGTCAGAAATCAAACTCTGGAACCACTTGATGGTTAAATTCCCCAGTCCTAACTCTTTTATTTCAACCAATTAAGCTTTCGACTCATTGCAGTTCTTATTTTCCTTTGATCATTTTGAACCCCTTTTAAGAGATTAGTGTCAGGACAGTGAACTTTGGTTTAGAATTTGTTGTGCGTTTTGATCATGTTCTGTTTTGAATTGTCCGTCAGTCACCAGTTTCAGGTTCATGATCCACAGCCGTCTTCATTACTGCTAATGACCCTGAGCCTATTTAAGTGTCTGGTTTTATCAGGTCATCTGTTCTGCTCTGGCACCTTTTTTGTTTCTCCGTGGTTTTTGCCATGTTTCAGTTTATTTATTAAATGTTTTACTTTTTGCCACCAAGCCTGGACTCCTGCATTTTGGGTCCTCCACCACCACTCTGTGACAAAAGGCTTATCCCTTCTATGCAGACAGAATACATCCTGGGTATGGAGCAGGCTCATCTGCTGACATTTGATCATGTTTACCTTCCACAGTGATGTTGGCTGATGTCTTGTCTGTGCCACAGTCACATTCGTAACAGCCTTGATTGCTCTGCGACACTTTCTTCAGAACCAGAGACCTGCTAGTGCCCTCTGACCGTATGGCCACCGTCTTGGAGGCAATCAATTCCTTCTTGTCGTGATACCAAATGACGGGGACATCTTTGCTGAGTTCGCACTGCAATGTCACTTCTTCTTTTTCAGTGGCAGTGTAATCCTGCAGCTTCACCACAAACACAGCATCGCCCTCTGGAGCAGGACAACATTCAGGAGTCAGTCATTTACGAATACCATACAGTTGGGTGTTTCGGCTGTTCTGCTGTTTCAGAGATACTCGGAACTTAAACAGAAATCATGTTTTTTAAAGCAACTTTACAAAAGCACATATTGAAAGTATATATTAGAATAACATGCTTTTAAGGCAAATATTGTCCAAGATTTATTACCAATAAACATGCAACACTTAAAGGAATGAACATGGAAAAAAAGATGGAAACAAAAATGTTACCTATGACTGTCAGTTTGGCTGTGGAGTAAAATCCTTTGGCCTCTGCCTTTATCTGGCAAGTATCATCTAGAGACAATGACCTCATTTCTAGAGTGTGTTTCTTGCCTTCCGTATATGTGAGAACCGTTCGACTCACATGGAGTTTGACTTCATTTCGGTACCAAACCACCGGCACATTCTCATGACTCAGCTTGATATCAAAGCGAACAGTGTTACCTTCCTTCACTGTTTGGTCCTGAAGCGACTGAACAAAGCTGAGCCTCATGCCTGGAATACACCAATCAGTGCACACAACAGTTCATTGCCGAGAACCACCTTAAAGCCAAAAACGTGAAAAGCCACACAGATGCAGAAAGGGCAGAAGTCTGAGGGTTCTGACTGCCACTTACCTTCAACCCTCAGCTGAGCTGTGGACCTTTGCCCCAAAACTTCTATTGTGTACTCAGCCTCATCTTCAAATGCACAGCTGTTGATGATCAGCATGTGTTTCTTTCCATCGTCTAATATTTCATATTTAGGACTTGGGGTGACAACCTCTACCCCCTTAAACCACATGACCTTTGGCACATCCTTGGTGACTGTGCATTCAAACTTAGCCTGTTTCTTCTCAGGCACAGATATGTCCTTCAACACGTCAACAAAGCCCATTTCGATTTCTGTTAGGTGCAAATAATTGGTTCATCATTTTCCAAAGCATGTGCAAATAGAAGTCTCCGCTTAGAAAAACAGAGAATCATGCTTGTTCTCTATTTGCCAAGACAAGCAAAGACAGTGTCTCACACCAGAGGCAGGCAAACTGAGCGAAGCTTTCTGCTGACATATTCATACCTTTGACTGTGAGCATAGCACTGGTGACGGCATTTAGAGCTTGATAAGACACTTCTCCAGCCTGATCCAGCTGCACATTCTTTAAGGTTAGGAAACGTTTGCTGCCCTCGGCTTTGATGTCACACGTCTGTAAAACAAAGTCCAAATAAAAATGAACTTTATTTGGACTTCCTGTTACTCTTTGTCATTTTTTTTAGAAATTTCGATCTCTTTCTTCATATGAAACTCCTTTTATTTTTATTTTTTTTAATAGAGGGTGAATATTCAAAAGTCCTACAGGAGATCTTGTCAGGACTTGGCCTCTCAGTTTCCATTCCCCAACAACATCCTCCTCAGATATTTCAGTTTGAAACTTGGCCTCTTCCTTTTCAACAACCTCCACACTGGTGAGCGGTTTCAGGATCTCAGCCTCACGTTCTGAAAGAGCAGAGTGAGCCAAAAAGTTGAGAGAAAAAGAGATCTGTATATTACTAGCTTCTATTCTTAATCTTCCCATTTTCATGAACCAACCTCCAAGTGTAAGTTTGGCAGTGTATCTACGATCTTCAACCTCGATGGTGTAGTCTGTGACATCATCAGGCTGGCAACTATTGATGGTGAGCGCCACATCTTTTCCATCTTTTTTAATCTCTACTTTGTCAGAAGGAGTGAGCTCATTTTCTCCTTTGAACCATTTCCAGTTGGGAGTATCTTTGAACAGCTCACATTTGAACGTGGCTTTTGCCTTTGGCTTCACATGCTGATCCCTCAGGGGCTTCACAAGCCAGTCTTTGATGATCTCTGCAGGAGTGACACTCTGGTTTTTAGTAAAGCCATTTTCATTATCTTCACATTAAAATACAGCAGCTCACACATGCAAAAGAGATGAACATGAATAATTGTCTGAGAGGTTTGGTGCAAACCAAACTAATAGGTACTTGTGTCTCAATGGCGGATGGCAAAATGGAAGTCTGCCTTTCTGATGGAGTAAGTTACTGATGTTCATGTTTTTGACTGCTTACCAATTACTTTCACATCGGTTGCTGTCTTGACATCTTCCTGGCTCTCCACCTCACAGGTATATTTACCAGCATCCTCCTCTGTGGAGTTCTGGATTGTCACAGCGTGCTGCATCCCAATTACATTAATGGCCACTTTTCCAGCCTTTTTCTTAAGGACTTCACCATTACGCTTCCAGATGACATCTCTCTCTTTGTTCAACTCACAGGTTAGGTACATTGGCTGACCCTTCATACACGATGTCTCTGGTTCCAGTTCTTTCACCCATTTCACAGGCAGCTCTGTGCAAACGGACACACTTTTTTAGAAGAATAGCATTTCCAGCACAAAAACAAGTGAATATTGTTCACTGATTCCTTACGGTGGCATGGTACACCTAAGTCTTATACGTTTATGACATTCAACTTGTGTTGTTTGTAAAAACTTTAAGTTAGACAAAAGTTGTGGTTTACCTTCAACTATAAGCTTGGCAGTGCATGATATCTCTTTACCAGCATTCTTGGCCACACAGGTGTATTCACCAGTGTCTGAAAGCTGGACATCAATGATGTTCAACTTGCGATCTTTGCCATCAGATGTAAACTTGTGCTTGGGACTTTCACGCAAGTTGGTGCCATCTTTCATCCATGAAGTGATGGCGGTGGAAGGAGACACCTCACACTCAAACACAGCAGAAGATCCTATAGACTCAGCCTCCTGCAACACGATGTCTTTAAGCTTCTTGGTGAACTTCAGGGGTACAGGTTTCAATGCAAATTTAATTGGCTCCTCTGGTGGTGATGGGCCTTTTCCACCAGGCCTTTGGCCCCGTCCCCTGCCACCATCTCCAGGAGATGGAGTTTGCCTTGCTGCAACATCAGACAAAGATAACTCGTACAACTCGTTCAACTGGTTGTTGATACGAGGGTGAGAAAAGAACTGGAAGGACACACACCTGTTTCAAACATAAAGTTAGCCATTTTCAGGGTCAGAAGATTAAAGTATATTGAAATGAGTCAAGATTCAGAATTCTGCACATGACTCATTATAAGCAGAATTTAGTAAAGATTTAAAAACGACAATTACAACAACAACATAAAAACAAGACCCACAGACCACACTAAGATGGGAAGATGTGGCTGCTGCCAAAAATCAAGCAAGTGATGTCATTGAACAGCCCAGGCGATTGGAATCAATAGCCTCTGCAATGGCAAAGGCATACTCTGACCACTGTACTACAGCTTGAAATGTAATGCTAATCAAGCTATGACAATTTTGGGTCAAAATGTGCTTGAATTGGCTGTGTTCAGTGACAGAAGTGTGGCCTAAGCGTAGTTGGGGTTTAGCGAGAAAGGCAGGTTCATGATTGGAACATTTTGTTGCAGTAAAAGGTGTCTATCCTCAGTGAAACAAACACTTCTGTACATTTTTTGTGTCAACGGAATCTTCTCTCTTCACGGTCACTTGATCTGACTCCTAAAGGAATAGCAAGGACACAGTTTACTGGTCATGGGTGTTTCTAATCTTTATTAGAAAGCTGAACATCTGAAGGAAGCCCAGAGACTGGGGAAGGACACACAAACTCCAAACATAAAGAACTGAGCTAGGACTTGAACTAGCAAACCCCTGCTTTGAGAGAGCAGATTTACCAGTGGCACCGTATTGCCTCAACCACAGTTTAAAGGAGAATATGTTTGACATATACATTAAGTCCTCGTGCTTACAAAGAATTCACAGACATTTACTTGCCTGACAGATAATACTGCTCAGTCAAAAAGAGGGTGACAAGCTAATGGAAGTTAGATGACTATCCAATTTCCAATATCAAAAAACTTGGAAAGCAACATAAGTTTGTGTTGGAAAGCAGGCCACAAATGTGCATGCATGTCAAGAACAGATTGGTTTAAGATATTTCAACTGTTACTTAGTACAAAGAAAAAGACATATGCATAGATTCTGAGTATATTAGTGAATTCTCACCCCCAAATCCTCTGCCTCTGCCTTTTGGTGGCTCTTCTGAAGGCTTTCCCTCTGGATAAAAGACAATAAAATTACTTTCAAGTTTGTGGTAAAGCTCTGTGGGCAGAAGTATTCCCAAGACAAAGAAGAGTTCTAAACTTTGGTCAAGACAGATTTTTGTTGAACTTAAAGGACAACACCTCATTTCAAACCTCCAAAAAGACAAGAGATCCGGCATGTATAACCAAATTAACAACAACAGTGATGATGATGATGATGATGATGATGATGATGATGATGAAGAAATAAGAGAGTTGACAAGTATGATTAAAACAGCCAGATAGAATGATGTTTGCTCTGATGACAATCACAGAATGACTTAAGACTTGGAAACAACCACATGGGTGACAGACATGCTTATGAGCCCAAAATAAACAAGAGGATTGCAAATCGGTAAGATAGGGATTAGATGGGTCGTCTGAGATGGGATGGATGAGCAGACTCCAAAAGGTTCCAGATTCATCATTTTCCGAGCTCACCTCTTTTTGGACCAGGCATGCCAGGAGCTTCTAGGACCCCGTCCTCTCTTTGCCCTTCCCAATCCTCTGAGGGAACCAGTTCCCAGCCCCACACCTCGTCTTTCTCACAGTCTTCTTCCTCAGCCTCCATCTTGCCTACTTCCTCCTCTGGCTGAGTAAACACTCGGCTTATCTGCACGACTTTTGGGGACATCTCCTTTGCCACAGGGATCCTCTGGAGAATTTGGATTTCCTTTTCTGGGGACTCCATAGGAACCTTGCTGAATGAATCAGACTCGGGTGATACAGACTTGGAATGCCCTTTAACCTTTTCTGGCGCCAGCCTGTCTTCAGTGGGGACATGCTCCAAGTCTTTTGGCTCATACTTATCAAAAGGAGAAGGTATTAGTGTTTCTAGCTCAATATTTTCCAGCCGCTCCATGGTTTTTGTGGACATTCCTGAAAACCTTTTTTCAATTCCAGTGCTGTTCTCAAAAGGATCTGTCTCAGTCTTTTGGAGCTCTGCATTTGAGTCTTTTTCTGGGATCATGTCTTTCTCTCTTGAAAACAAGGCTATGGGGTCTGGAACTGCTTTTCCCAAAGATGTTTCTTCCTCTTTTTGACATGCTGTTGTCTTATCGACATCCTGAGGATCCTTCAGGGGTTTGGTGTCTTCGGTTCTTAGGAACTGATCTGGCACCTCTGTGTCAATGGCTTTATGGTTCTTCTCAGATGCTTTTTTTGTTTCGGTGACTTTAGTAAAAGGCTTCAATACAACCTGCTCTGGCTTTTCAGTCATGAACACAAGTTTGTGCTCTTCATTAGGTTCCAGGCTAGCAGCTTTGGTTTCCCTCCCCATAAGTGATTGATCAGCGCTTCTCTTTTGCTCTAAGTCTAACTGGGACTTGTTGACATTCTGAAATTTGTCTAAACTGGTTCCAAGTGCATCTGAATTGTTGGTCTTTTCAATTGCAGCGGACTGATCTAAGAATGGGGAAAGACCAGTTTTAAAAGAACTACCCTCATATTCAGTCTTTGCTTGAACCACTTGCTTTGACTTTATTAATTGATTTGTTTCTAGTTTTGGGGGATTTATAAAAGCTTTTAGCCTCACTGCTTCTTGTTCTTCGTTTTTCTTTGGCAACGTCTTTACCATCTTTTTGGTTACATTTGCCTTCAATTCTCTCTCCTGCTGAACTTTAGAACTTCTTGTCCATTTGAATTTCTCACCTACTTTAAGTTGTTCAGCTTTTTCCACACAACCAAGTTCCAATGACCCCACAGCTGAGGGGATGACTCTTGAAGTTGTTTCAAGGCTCATTCTCTCGAGGACCTCGCTATCCTGTAGCTCTGAAACAATCAGTTTTACTTCAACTTCCTTTGTCACTTTAGCTTCTTGACCCAAAACATTTTTTTCAAGATTTTGGAGTTTTGTCTGTACTTGTTGCAGCTGAACTGTTTGATGTTTATCTTGTTCTGCTTTCTCTGATTTCTCAGACGTTTGGGGTTTTACAGACTCTTGCTGTTTATCAGCAGCTGGAGGTAGAGTTAACTTCTGTATGTTTACTTTTGAAACTTCCGCCTCTTTCTCCTGCTTTTGTTTAAGGGTGCTTATCACTTCTTCATCTCTTTTAGGTGAAACTTTAAGCATGTCTGTGCCCAGAAGACTGCTCAGTGGCCTTGCCTCTTGATCCGCAGTGAAGACTGGTTCTGACCTCTCAAATGTCATTACCGCTCGATCTTCCAGTTTTTCCATGAGTCCATGAGCTCTTAATTCTTGGTCAACAGTTCTCTTCACTTCTTCTCTGTGAGTTAACACTTGCTGCTCAAGAGCCGTAGGTTTCACGGGGACCTTCTTTAATTTAACCACTTCTGGTTGTGGTTCTTGCTCTCTGGGTATACTGGTGAACTTGTTTTTTCTCTTTAGTGACATTGACATGTTGTCCTCCAAAACAGGGATCGCATCCATTTGTTTAAGGGCTGACACTGTTTTTGATGGAGTAAATACACCTTTAACCATTCAAGAACAAACATAAAAGACCTTTTTATGTTCAAACCATAAACTTACAAAAAAACACAGAGACACAACATTTGTCTTATAGAATGATCCGTACATTTCCTAAAAATGATTGCCTTTTAAATGCACGACATTTTAATGAAACTCTCAACTGTCTAAACTTTAATATACCTTTGGTAGGTCCAGGAGTTGACACTGGTTCCTTATCTGCAACATTTAAAAAAGGATGACCGTAAGCATTTATATGCTGAAAGGAAAAGCCTCTGTCAAGGCCAAGTAACTTTTTGAGAAAGAGGCATTTAAGTGTCTCAGACTGAAGAGGCTCCAAGTCAGACAGACATGAAGAAGCCACATAAATGACGGTGAAACACAGTGAATTACCTTCTGGTGAAGAGATTGTCTCTGATACAAGATAAGCTTCGGCCTTAATGGCTTCTTCAGAGGGTTTCTTCTCCGATGGTGCAACTTCAGCTAAAAGAACACCAACTACATTACAGCCACATGTAAAGGTGTGCTCATTAAACAGTTAAACAAAGCTGACAATGCATTGCAATCTACTGGAACATTGGACAAACCATCAAGACAATTACCATGACAAACACAAGAAACTACCTGCTGGGGAAGTAATATTTTCTGCTGGTGCCTTTTGTGTTGGGGAAGATGGTTTCTTTTCATCAGCAGTTGTCACTTAGAAGTACAAGACATAAAGGTAAAAACCAGTTAGGCAGTGTGGAGATAGGTGACAGCACATTAAACACAGCCAACTCAAAAAACAGTTTACTTTATGGTTTCTTCAAAAGCCCAAAAAAATAAAAGCAAAGTCCACTAAAAAGACTACCTGGAATAGGAGTAACTTTTTCTGCAGAAATTGCAGGGAGCAAAAGTTTTTCCCCAGAGGGTGTGATCTTCTCTGTAGAGTAGGAAAAGTGACGCAAGGATCAAAAGAGTAGAAGCAAGTAAAGCATGTGTGAAACAAAAAAGAGAAGAGATTGCAAATTACAGCCCAACCAGGGCAGCATCTGAAAATCCCCCACCCAAGAAAATCATCACAGCAATTCATAAAACAAAAGAGTCTACCTTCAGGAGGGGAAACCATGTGTGTTGCCGTGGGAGAAAGAGGGGTTGAAGATTTTAGAAGTGAAGCAGTTGGCTTCTTCTCTGGGAGAAATTCTTTTTGATTGCAAGATGTCCAAGTCATGACAAAGAAACCAATAAGTTTTTTTTAACGAGATAAGGACACACACTTCAGACAAATATACATTTCAGACAAATGATTCAAAAACAACAAAAATCTGAAGGCAAGGTATGTCACACAACCTGCACGAATGGAAGAAGATGTGCGAACATTTGATTATAAGAATTCAGCAAAGAAAGAGAAACTAGGAAGATTACCTCCAGGAGCTGCAGCTCTCTGAGCACAAGGAGATGGGAGAGGCGATGGCTTTGCTTCTGGTTCAGGCTTCTTCTCCTCTGGGGGAGGAGCTTTACAAACAAGAGATGCTAATGTCATTACCAGGTCAACCATGTTGGTAAGTAAGAGTGATAAAAAAGAGGATTTGGACATGAGAGTCTCCAAACGACACTAAGAAGAAAAACCAGAAGAGTCACAAAGACAAGCACTCAACAGCAGGAATGTGAAAAAGACATTGGAAAAGCGGTACTGTCTGGAGCACTGCATTTCCATGAGCAAAGGTGGCTCTGTCCCCATGCCATTAAGTTTGGCCTGCAGCTTGCTATTGGGTATCGTTTGTAGAATTTTAAAGTTCTACGAGATGGGAGGCTGAATCCCTCCAGAACCCTTGGGACTGTGATTTCCGTTGGGTTAGTCACAGCCAACTCTGCAGACCATCTAGTCACTTGGTTTATTTTTTAAAGACCCACTCCAATGAAACTTGTGTTTTTTGGTTTTTGACATGTTCTTGTAGCATTTTACTCCCGCTTTCGACCTTTTTGGTTTAAACTCAAAAAAAGGACATAACTGACATACATCAAGACATTAAACTACCTCTGCTCCATTCTGATGCATCCACTAGCAGACCAACAGACCCATGTACATCTTTGTTATCCTCTGAGCTGGAATCTGCATCAGAACTGTATGGCAGAATAGCTCAAATGTTGCTTGTCATTTTTGTTGCACTGGTAATGTTAGCGTGGAGTTGTGGGTGGCTGTAAGCTAGTGGGAAAGAGGGGGCGAGCTTCCTCCACACCAACAGTCCACCCACAACTTAGAGGCAAATTTCTAATGAACCCCTGCTGCTCTGCAGAAACTATGTGTCAGAAAACGACACAGGTTTTTATTTTGGCTGAAAACGGTTTATCCATAATTAAAACACCACTAGGAAAGCTTTAAAAAACAGATCAAAAGATGGTGGGAGTGGGACTTTAAAGAGTTATATTAGGGTCTCGCGCTCAACATTTTCCACCCGTTAAACAAAATGAATAACCGTAACATCTTCTGAGGGCTGTGAGTGTTTTGCTTCGTGTTCTCACCAGTGGTAACTGTCAGAATTTAGTCCTCTAGCGTTGACATTTGTTTGGATTATGGTTAGACAAAGGGACAGGATAAGAGATGCAGAAGGATTACAAGGATTGGCATCCTTTGTGAGCAAAATAATTTAGAACACAGCACAAAGAATAACACTTAAAGAATGACATCAAGTCACCCAGTAAAGAGTTGTAACTGTTCCATTCACTTGTACTTTTAAGAAGATCCAAAAGCACATCACGTTTGTCTAGTAGTCATATCTACCTTGTTGCTGATGCTTTTCGGTCGGAAGAATTTGGTGCAGTCTTTCAGAATCTTGTGTTGGTGATGCGCTGTGACAGGGAAGCGTTTTCTCTGTTATCAGTTCCAGAGCAGCCATTTTCTGGATTTCTAATGGTAGGCCTTTTGACACTAGAGCCGCCTTTGGTTCCTTCTTAAGCACTTCTGCTGCCGTAGGATGATGCCTTAGTGTTTCTGGAACTTTCTTGCAGGCCTCAGTTGCCAAATCTGTATCATTTGAGGATTTTATTTGTTTTCTAATTTCCGAAAAACCCTTTATAGGGATTTCTGTAGGAGCCTGAGATGTTTCCAAAACAGGTGTTGGTACTTTTGCAACAATCTTTGGTGTTTTTTGTTCCTTTTTTGGCATCTCCAGAACATTTGTTGGTTCTTTTGTCAGTTTCTTTGGGGTTTCTGTAGTCAGCTTTAGTTCTTGTTGAACCTCATTTGGTGCATCTGGAAGCCTCTTTGGTCCTTCAGAAAGTTTCTTTAGTCCATTGGGGGCCATCCTCTGTGTTTCTGGAAGACTTTTTGACATTTCCAGACCATTAGTTGGTTCCCAAAGTATTTTAGAGTCTTTTGGAAGATTCCTTGTTGTTTCCAAAACAATTTGTGATGTTTCTAGAAGACTTGTTTGAGTTTTTGAAAATGTTTTTACCACTTCCAAAACATTATTTTGTTCTTTCCTTGCCTCCATTATCACTTCTTTTATATCTGTGACCATCAGTGGGACATCATCAACCCATCTAGTTTCTAGAAGATCCTGGTTTTGTTTTTGTGGAACCACTGATTCTTCTGGTTCTCCTTTATTGGAAAGACTGGGAGCGTCTGGCACATCGTTTCTATACAGCACAAGACGTTTTCCGGGAAGCTCGGTTATCTTTGGCTTGGAGATACCTTGGTGGAATAGTTATATGAAAATAAGGTCAAATCACACCCTAGCGGGTGCTAAGATTTTGAAGACATTTCTCAAAAAAAAGACACATTTCAAATTTAAAAAGACATTTAAAAAAAGAACAATCAAGATGAAAAAAATGTAACCTGTCATGATGATCATTGCAATACCTTCAAGAGGAGTAACGTCTGTCTTTAGCGGAGGTCCTTCAAGTGCAGATGGTAGAAGAGCAGCTTCATTGCACGTTTGTATTTTTGGTCCACAAATAACAGCAAACAAACAAGTAGTACAAGATTACACTCTTAACGAGTGATGAATGCTTGAAGAATGACAAGTTTAACAAAACAAGCCCACAGACTAATACCTTCAGCTGGCACACAGCCTGGGCCCAGTGGAGCTGCAGCTGGCTGAGCAACACGCTCTTGGGGCTTTGGCACTTCTGCTGTTCATGGCACATGTAAACAAAATAAGAAACCTGCATGTAGCCGTGGACGCTGCCACCACTGTGACTTTGACATTACAAGTCACTCTATCGAGCGCACAAAACAAAGACACTGAGACACAGACAAAAACACTCCAAACTCTCCTAGACACTCATTTCAAGACTTCCTGTGACATCTTCATTCTTTGGAGGACTGATCTTCATGATGGGCTGGTTGTTTTACAACAGTTGGGAGTTTGGAGAACATTAAGATCTTTTTCACTCCATCTCAATAAGAAAGGCTGTAGAAATGTGTTCTTTATGCTTCAAAGCTGTCAGTCAGCCTAAACAGAGACTTGGTGGAACACAGCATAATCAGTAGAAAAGAACTTGTTAGTTTCAAATAAGGAACATCAAGCTAGTAGCTGTGGGAAAAGAAAAACCAAACTGTGAAGAGACAACAATCCCTTTCCAGCTCAGTGGCGGTGAGACAAAGATGTTCTAACATTACCTTGTGGCTGCAGGCCGTCTGACGTTTGTTTGACAGCTGCTGGAACTTGGGTTTCAGGCACTGTCTTGGCTGCTCTGGACTCAAGAACTTTTAAGGAGTGATCTTTAGAGTCCAAAGACACAGTTTTCAGTTCTGTTGATATCTTGGCTGGTTGAGGTTCAGGAACGCTCTTTGTGGGAGCTACAGATGTTACAGAGATTCAGCACAAAAAACACAACTGTAAAAGCTGAAGCGCTAAAAAGAGTGAAGATAACAGAAAACCAACAAACTGACAGATAAAACATTTAACGACAAGTAAACTTGCAGAAACACAATTCTTCTAGTTCAAGAATTAACACAAACAATGACAGTTGTTTTGACAGAAAGCAGCCATAACAAAACCCAGTTAGCGCAACAAGGTTGCTTCAAACACGTCATTTATGGAACTGCAATCTGCCAAGTTTGAAATGCAAATTCACTGTCTTTTAATGTACTTGAAAAAATGTCGTGTATGCAACTGCAGCATTTCAAACACAGTACAAGTTGTATGTTCCAATTCAGATCAGTGGCTTTCTACTCAAAGTTGATTATTTTTGTTGGGTAATTCTGAAAAAATGACATTCCCAACTTCTCTGAAAAGAATGAAGGAGTTTTGTGCCTATGCTAAATACTTCTTTGTTCCTTTAGTGACAAAAAGAAGAGGAAGAGAAGTCCTAGTTTTTTGTTAGATGTTCTTTCTTCAGGAAATACAAGAATTATAGCAGAGGAATGACCCACAAAAAAAAAACAATACCGAACAGCACATGATAACATCATTACCTTGTTGGCGTGGAGCCTCTTCTTCAACCTCAGCTGGTGGCTTCTTTACTTCAGTTTCTTGAAAATATTATGGTGCATTTCAGTTCTTTGATCACAGACAATACCACTTTCAAGATGATTATGTATAAAGCTTAAAGAATGGCAGAAAAGCTGAAGAACAATGGCAGAGAAGAACACGACAGGACAGAGAATACAGAGCTAAGATTTTCAAGAAGGAAAAGGGAATTTGCAGATACCTTTGGATGGAGCTAGGAGCATCTCCCCTGGTACCCTGTAAACTTCCGCAACTTGAAAGATCAAGAAATGTCATGTTAACCCAGCTTAACTGTGTGCTCTACTTTCTGCTGACAGAAAACTCCAGTCAGGGTTAATTTGAGCAGAAGAGAGAGGTGAAGAAGAACCAGAAAACATCAAAGACATGAGATAACATTTAAGAAGAGCGATCACAAGACCACTAGGACTACGACTACGCCTAGAGGCAAAGATTGGACTTTAAAGGCAGCAAAGGGGACAGATCAAAGTCACTGTTAGTAAGTCTGCATGTCTGATTAGCCATTAGCTTTAGGAACAGCCAGAAGCCTTCCAGCCTACTCTCTAAAGCTGTAATACCTGGAGAGTCTTCTGTTCTGACCCCAAAGTGAGTCCTCTCAATAGGTTCCTCCACAACCTTTTTCGTTTCTGGTGAAGGAGAAAAGAAGATGACAGACATGAGAGGCTGCTGCCGGAAAACTTTCATCCATTGACACTGAGGGCTGAAGTCAGGAAGTGCAGAAGACATGAACCTACAAAAGGACAGAGAGCACAGAAATAAGTTCTAAGAACATGACGAGTAAAGTAGCCCAGGTAGACAGTTGTTCTGTGGAAGTCCAAGGAAGAAAGGAAATGACATGAAACCACACAAGTCAGGAGTCATCGGGAAAAGCAGTGCGGGGGGGGCAGCATGTCATGTTTAACCTCCTAACCTAATTTCCAAAGACAAAATGCGATTCTACATTCTAGTCTTGGACTTTGATTCTAACCTGATACAAATGAGTGAAATATTTAAAGTTAAAGATTACTAATAAGATGTCTGGTGCTTCAGTCTTAGTACAGAACTTAACTCTTTTATCTCATTCCAACATTTTGGAAACACATTTTATTTTTAATACTTTGAAGCAGTTGTCAATACAATATTTGTTTTAGCCAAAACGTAAGTCATTGATGAATATTGTAATATTATCTTTGCCAGTTAAATTAGTGGAAAATCATCACACAGTTTTTAAGAGAGGTGAATCCCTGAGGAGGCAGTGACTGAATTAATCACGTATGAGTACGAAACAAGCACATGGAAGAACGTTAAGAAATGAAAGGTTTATGACGATGATGGTTAAAAGCTACAGAAGAGTGAAAAGCTTCCTGTTCATGGATGAGAAGCACAAAAAAATCCAAAATAATCAAGGCCCTGGTTTGTACCTGTGACTTCACTTCTGTCTTTGCAGTGATACAACTCTGCTGAGTCTTTGGGTAAAGACAAAAAGTTAAGTCAGGATGTGTTGGTAAAGTCACAGACACAGATGATTCAGACACTCCTAGACTTACCTCCACATATTGCCATTGAAGCTATGTTTGGTACATACAGTAGTTCATCAGCAGCATCTATAGATTTGTTAAGAAATACTCAAATAAATAAAGTTTATGAGGCAAAACACCCTGAAGGCTCTGTCATGACTCATGAAAGAGACAAAGGAGTGTCCTAACTGTGAAGTTCTACTCAACCACTACCACTGACTACGTTGGAATACTCACTTTGAAGGAGCCTTTCCAGCCCCACCTCTGTAAAAGGACAGGGTGCACATGTATCAATGGAAAGGTTGCTTAGTTTAGCCTAATCCACCTGCTGTCTAAAAACAAGTACACACCTCTGCCTGACAGGTAAAGCTCAGCAGTACTGCGAGCTTCTCCCAAAGGTTCCAGACGAGCGATCACAGAGTAAACGCCTGACAGGTGAACACATTAAACAGCATAAGTGCTTGTAGTATGGCTGCTGCTTTTCCAGTGTTGATGTCATTTTAAAGAGGTTAGAGGAAACAAACAGAAGAGTTCTGTGTCACAAATGTTCTTTGGATCAAACGAACCTTCATCTTGCGCAGTAACATTGTGGATGGTCATAAAGTGTCGACGACCCTCAGTCCTGAAGCTGTATTTGGGGTTTTCTTTAAGTTCCCATGAGTCTCTGTACCAAGTGACGGTCGCGTTGTCAAAGGACAGCTCACACTCGAAGATGGCAGAATGGCTTTCGTTGACCTCGATGTTTTGGATGCATTTTGTAAACTGAATTTGGTTGGCTAAAATCAGATACCCAGATAAAGATTTTACAGTTTGCAAAGGTGTCAGCCTAAATTAGGAGCTGATTTTATCTGGTTTTATGACAGAATCTGGAGGTTATTTACATTTTCTCTGTGACCAGAGTTAGCAGACAGCGGAAAAACGGAATTTGACAGAACACCAAAAAAAGCTGCAGGTGGCCCCGCAGGCTTAAAGAGGTCAGTACAGGTCTGTTAGTAGTGAATTTTAGAGCTCACCTGCTTTGCTATGAGCCAACGCATTCTCACTCCCAAGTCGTCACATTGACGCAGGGGTAAGGACCCCCCTGCATCACTTTGACGCTCCCCAACCCGTTGTTTATTGACGTGCTGGCTGTTCCTATTAAATCAAGGGTCCAGTCGTTTTATCAGACATGGTACTGAACATGCGGGACGCGTCCAGTACCGTTTCCCTAGTCCGGTCCATATTTGGAACTGGTACCGCGTCTGGAACTGGTACCAATCCTTATCAAGTACCAGGTTATGGTTAGGGTTGTGGTACCTGGTTACGGTTAGGGTTAGGATACCAGTGTGGTCTGGTACTGATACTGCTACCCATTTGCAGCCTGCAAGTTGGAGAGCCTTGATTTAATTGGATGAGGCAGCGCATCAAAAAACGACGAGTTGGGGACCCCCAAAGCGTCAGTTTTTGACACAGAGGGGTCCTTACCATTGTGTCAATATGTGACGGCTTGGAGGGAGAATGGGTTGTATGAGCCTCTCGCAATGGAATTCAAGAGTTTGAAAGCATTAAAGATACACAGCCCAGAGGCTGCTTGAACTCTTACCTGTAACAGTGAGCTTGGCATTGGAGATGTGAGGTCCACACACCACGCGGTAGTTGCCCTGATCTGAGGCCTGGCAGTTCTTGATCTTCAGGTAGTGGTTGTCACCAACGCTGCCAATGTCATACTTCTCACTGGCATCCAGTTTCTGTGTACCTTTGTACCAGGTCAGACTGATCTCTGGGTAATTAATCCTGATTTTACACTCAAAGGTGGCACTCTGGTTCTCTGGAATGGTCTGGTCAGTGATATTCTTCACCACAGTAACAGGCTGAGGAAACATGAACATCATTGTTTCAAGATTTTTTGTCTTTCCGAGGTCTGAGGATAAACAGGCGGAATTTCACCTCAGTGCTGACACCGCCCTCAAGCTGTGGGATGAGCCGAACAAGGTCTCCCTCCTCAACCTGACCTCCGTGTTCAACCTCCTGCAGCAGGACACATTCTGTTAGAACCACCAGAGAGTTGAGAGCAGCAAAAAAACAACTGCATCTTGTCAGACAGTTCAGCTGTCAGAGCGATTCCACACTTGCTTTGTGTTTCACTGCATACTCCGTTCTGCTAGAAATCTGATGTAGAAGTGCACAAGCAATTGAGCAAGCCATAGCGCCCTCTAGAAGGTGAGTGTTCTGTTATTTGTGCCTCAGCTCTGATTTCTTATGAAGGACTATATAAGGTTTTATTTGGAAATCAAAATCTTCTTCCTTGCTTGTTTTTTCTCTTAGTTACATGGTCAGTGTCAGAAAACGTAACCAACAAAAAATCCATGCTGTTTGAAGATAAAGCCACACCCTCACAGGCAGGTTCCAACTAAAACAGGAAATGCGTAGGAGGTCATGGGTCATAATCTGCTAATCTCTCTCATACCACTTTTCCCGCCTCCATCTCCTTCTCCCTCTTGAGGAACTCCACGGCCTGTAGAATGGCTCGATAGTCATAGATTTCATGCTCTCGCAGGATCCTCTCGTAGTCTTTGGGATCATGACCTCTGAGCAGATCCACAATATTGATATCCCCCTCTTTCTTGGGACTCTTTTGCTTGGAGGGAGTCCTGATAGAGATTGAAAACACAGAGGTATGGAGTCTTTAAGATCACAGCATCTGTTATAATTGTCAATTAAAATGATTTTCTTTTTGTAAATCACAAAACGGCAATACTACTTACTTTTTGAGCCCTTTCCTAACGTCTCCAATTTGCCCCACGTCTTCCTTTTTTGTTACTGTCATCTCAGCACCACACTCAATTTCTCCATGTTTGTTAGAGGCAATGCACCTATACAGACCAGAATCAGATTTGATCACTTCCCGGATCTCCAGTTTGGCATCTTGACCCTTGTGCTCAATGGATATCCGACCACCAGGGGTGATCTGTCTCCATTTGCCCTTCATCCACTTTACACTGGGGATTGGATCCCCTCCGATTTTGGCAATGAAAGTTGCAGTTCCCTCTGGCAGAAAAAGAAAGAGACGCAGGCGCAGATGAAAATGACAAGAACCAAAACATAGGCTACAAGCTGAATTTTAAAAAAAGGCTTACTTTCTACAACAGACATGTTTGTGGGTTCCTCAATGAAGAAGAGGTTGTCGAGCCGTTTGACGGGGGCGTCTGCAGATGGGACAGCAGCCTCACCGGGGGCAGGCTTCGCTCCCTTTTCTGAAACTATATTGTAACATGACTGTAGTTGTGCATCAGACCCAGCTCATCATCATGTTGTGCTTCAGTCATAACTGTCTCTATGGGTGGATACGTGCTGTCTGCGGGTGAAAAATGGTCAAATCTGTCCCGGGCACCCAGGTGGCCCGTACAAACTATTAAAATCGCAGACCGCTCAGTATACCCGTAACGAGAAAATGTTCACACACCTTTTTTTTACGGGAATGCTGTGGGCGACAGGCATTGCAAATGCTTAAACCACACACAAGAGCAAACGGTAGGTGAAACACAGAAATGTCCTACGAATTTTCATTTTTTTCAAACTCCCTGAAACCTGCGCATTGCACAGTTAGTGCTGTTCCTGTGATAGGCATGTGCGGTCAGGGTAGGTAGGTGAGGAATTAGTGTCCCAGCACTCACACTGTACTAATGACTAGAATGCGGCGTAAGGATACTGTACCGCAACATCACTTCTATGTCATAGGTGAGCGTAACTTCCATTATCCCTGCAAATATATCATGATACACTCAACACACGCATGACAACAGTGCATTCCACTTTCTGATGACCCTTCAGATGGCCTCAAAGAAACTGCAAGACAAACCTACTGTCCCCTTAAGATGCTGCCGCTCCTTTCTATGTACCTCCATGAGCCCAGAAAACCCCAAAACCCACAGGCTACGCAAGCGTGTGAATAAAGCATTAGCTCCCTCATCCTCCTTTGTATCTGTGATTTCATCATGGACATAAAAGTAGGAAACTTGTTGGGTTCAAACTATTACCATTAAGAGACTAGTCCAGTGTTGTGCTCGTCAATGAGCTTCTTGAACAAATCTAGACAACATCTTATTTTCAAAAACCTCAAACTCCATCCAGGGAGACAGAGGGATTCGGTTACCTTTCACAGTGACCTTAGACTTGCAGAAGTCACTGCCAGAGGCATTTGTGGCTTTGCACAGGTAGTCTCCTGCATCAATCTCTGACACTGGTCTGAGCTCCAGTGAGGCAGTGCCATCAATGAACGTGATCATGGTGTTCTCGCCAGACTTCAGCTCCTTTCTGTCCTTCATCCACTGGATGGTTAGCGGAGGTGAGCCGCTCACGTGGCATTGGAGGTTCAATTTTTCTCCCAGTGTCACCGTCAGTGGCTTCAGTGGAACATCAAACTTTGGAGCCTGGGCAGTTTCTGAAAAACAAAGGCAGACAACTGAGCACTTGTTTTTTGAGATAAAAAAATAGGCTTCTACAAGACTTTAAAGAAAATCGTCCTAAAAGTTTGAGTAAGTGATACTTCTGTTTTGTCCATGTTTCAGGCAAAATAAAAATATGAACTGAATCTCACTTTGTTGTTGATAACAGGTGACTTCTGTTAAGACTGGAAATGAGCCGCAGTGACAGCTGTTTGTCTATTTCAATAGAAAAAGCAACACCAGAACTGTTCCAGAAGTTTGGAGAAACTGATAAACCAACAACTTTAGGATATCTGGACCCTTACAAGACCCTAAATCCCATACACTTTGGCTTTAGATTAGGGATGTTCATTACACCAATGGATCACGAAGGATGTGTGGGTAGATCATGGGCCATCAAAAATAAATAAACAAAAATAAAGAATAGATTTTTTAAAAATCTGTCAGGAAATAATCATCCACACCAATAAGTATGTCATTTGATTGACATATAGAACAGCCAATCGAACATCCTCTGATAGTGTTTAACTACATAGATCTGCCAGGCATTGGAGAGCCTCTGATGGCCCAGGTGAAGGGCTGGGCTGCAGGAGCGTCTGTTGAGGCCCAGGCCAGCCCCCCTGTCTCCCTAATTAAAAGCGAGCACAAAACCCACCCATCTAATCCAGCCTAACAGGGCAACTGCAGCCTGTTCCTGTCCAAGGAATCAGGACCCACACAGGCAGCAGTGTCATCCATCAGCAGGTACTTTTCCAGTTTTGCCCACACAAAAGTATGCATACACAAAAGTATACAAAGTGTACAAAAGTATTTCATGTTTTCATGGTTCATATGCATTAAAAGTACACGTTTGTTTGTTTTTGTGCTGCCTCAGAATGTCCAGGTAGATAAGAGGTTCTTCTCACATGACTTTCCTACTTGAATAAAGCAAAACATTGGCAGAAACTGTCTCCCATATTAGACACCTTAAATATGAAAACATCCAACAATAAATGAACCATTTACTTTTTGATAAATGACATGAAACAGGTTTACCTGAAACTGAGAGGGAGACCTGACAGGAAGCTTTCCCTGCTTCGTTGGAAACCTGGCAGAGGTAAACACCGCTGTCAGAGATGGAGGAGTTCTTGACCAAGAGGACAGCCATGTTGTTCTTGAAGGTAATGTCATATTTCTCAGAAGCATAAATCTCTCTGTTGTCCTTATGCCAACTGACAGTCAGCGGCTGGGAGCCGGACACCCGGCCCTCTATCTTCACTGTTTGACCCGCTGAATCCGTCATAGACTCAGGAGGCTTCTTGGTGAAGTTTGGAGGAACTTTACGTTCTGGTTAGGAAGGAAACATTGATGGGAAAAAATTAGACTGCAATAAATTAGAAAAAAACCCTTTTTTAAAAATCACGGGGCCTTTGCTGGACCACTATTACAAAACATCAAACATAAAGACATCCTGTAAAGTAAACCCAAAGGAACTGGACGTCTACATTAAAAGTCAAATCTTTTTTTCATGCAAAAAAAAAATGTTAAATAATCCCATAAAGATGAAACTAAACTCTTGCACACCTTAGCGATTTCTTCTTAATCTAGTTGTTCTCATCAAGACCAGCAAGCAGAAACAAGAAGATGCAACATTCCTTAGTGATGAAGACAGCTTAAGACTGCACTGGTCAGTATTTGAAAAGAAAGTATTGCAAAGCGTCCGATTCTCTAACATTAGAAATTACACAAGAACCTCTATTGAATCCCAGAGGAGTTTTGGAATTCTTTCAGCTTTTGCATCAGTTTTCCATGACACATGAAAACTCCTCTCAGCTGGGGCGGCTCGGGCATCTGGATGGAAGCCTCCCCAGGTGTTCCAGGTATGTCCGGAGGTAGGTATGACAGAGACCCAAGAAAGACCTGGGACATGCTGAAGAGACTACGTCTTTCAGCTGGCCTGGAAACACCTTTGAATCTTCCCAGAGGAGCATCAGGAAGAGGTTGAGAAGAGCAAAGTCTGGGCATCTTTGCTTAGACTGCTGCCCAGTCCCGGATAGGCAGAAGAAAATGGATGGATGGACTCTGGCCTGCTGTAAGAACACTTCAGACACAACGGTATTTCCAGTGTCATGTGTGGCACCCTGCAGTTTCTTTACAAATCCGTTCAGTTTTGGCAGAAATAAATGCTGAACTCTGCCTTGGACCAAAACTGCTTCATGTGAACCATCTAACACTGGGATCTAAAGGGATCAGCAGGAGCATCACGGCTAAACACAATTTGAACCTTCCAGTGACACACACGCTGGGAGCATTTTGCCTGAGAGGGCAGGGTGCCAAAAGATCACCCATTTATGGGATGAGGCTTTTCAGGAAAACAGTTTTTGCAGGTCAAAACGGGTTTGGATGATTCCCTATGCTGACTTTGTCTCTGTTTTTTTGTTTTACATAAACTTGTGCTTAAGCCTGAGAGTGTCTCCCAGAAGAAAGTCACTCCTGGATTTACACTGATCTAATGCAAAGATATCTTTAATAGGAGCAAGCTTGCCCCAAAACACTATGCTGTCAACTGCTGCTCCAATGGGAGGTCCTCAGGTGCTCTAAAAAAACCATGTGGTTCTGAAATAACTTGCAGACTTTTTAAAAGATGATGATCCTACAACAGAAATAGAACTAAAAAGTAGAATCAGTGTCAAGTTTTTAAAAAAAGAGCAGGAAAAAAGGCCAGCACCAGGTGATTCTTCCTCAGGGTTATGGATCCGTTGTTTCAAACACCAAAACCTGCCAATACTTTGTTTGTGATTGATCATCGTGGTTGGTGTATAAGTGGCTAAACTCTGTTTGAGCTAAATGCAAGATAGTCATACAAAACACACGCAGGTTCTATTGGTGAACAAACATACGCTTGACCCCACTAAAGATCGTTTTTCCCTCGAGACATCAACAAAAATGTAAAAAGCAGCTGTGTACACTTTACAGGCTCTGAGACATTCACAGAGCAAAGACAGCCAAACATGAAACCAACAAAGAAGAGCCACAAACATGTGACAAACCTGTCACTGTGAGCATGGCGGCACATCTTTGAGTTCCAGCTTTGTTTGTGATTTCACACGCATATGTACCAGTGTCTGATATTTGAGCATTTTTCAAATGAAGCACAGTGCTCAGGGCTTCGTAGGACATCCAAACATGCTCGTCGTCTCTGAGTTCACAACCATCTTTCATCCAGGTGAATGTCATTGGACATGATCCAGACAAAACACACTTCATTGAGATCTCAGAGCCCACCATGCAGGCTGTGTCCTCCAGACTCTGAACAAATGATGGTGGTTCTGGTAAGAGAAGACTACAGATGAGACCACAGTGTGCAGCAGAACATAATGGGATCAAAAGCCAATATGCAGAAACGATAAAAGCAAGTTAGAAACCTGATGAAAGATGCAAATGTGCACCAATGTAAAAGATTTACACAAACAAGATTTTAAAATGTGGATGGCATGCAACAAGTGACCATGCAAACACCTGCTTTGACTAACCTTTTAAAGAAATTTGACAAGAACAAGACGTTTCCCCAACAGCATTTGTAACTACGCACTGGTATGTCCCAGCATCCCTGGCCTCACAGTTTGTAACATGAAGAGTCACTGTGTCTTTCTCAACAGTCACTTTACGCCTCTTGTCATTTGCAATCAGCTCATTATTGAAGAAACAAGTGACTTCAAAAGGAGCAGAACCTGAGACGGTTCCTTCCAGGAGAATATTTGATCCTCTTACAAGCTCAGCTGATTTAAAAGGCACATTGAACACTGGAGGTTCTACAAAAGAAGTTTGCAAAAAAAAAAAAAATACGATGAAAAAACACGTGTTAATTGAAGGATGGCTTTTTCTGGTGAGGTATGTTTTGTTGAACCCAACTATTTAAACAAAAGTGACATCAACAGAAGGGATCTTTCTGGAAGCCAACTTCTTTGCTGTGAAAGTGATGTGAGCTCCAAGGGTTTCCACCCACAGAACAACAGTCCTGTTTCCAGAACAGTTTGGTTTCGTGTACATCCAGTACTTTAGTTGTGTCATTATTTGTCAAACATTGTCAGGGGTTCAAAATGACAGACTGTTGTGTTATTGCTCTAGGTTCCAATGTACTGTAATGGTTAACAAGGTCTGTTGCTGCGCGAAAACAAGATTTGTTCTTCAGAGAGACGTGGAAAATGACTGAAAAGTGCTGAAAATGGATGTTATTTAAGCTTGCTTAAACCATAAAGAAACAACAATAAATCCTGCATGTGTGGAAGACCTGTTCTACTCCTTCCTGCTCTGTGTGCTTCTCAGAGTAACGGCTGTGTAATGTTTGCTACATGTCATGCTTCTGAGGCGCGTCTGCCAATCTCCAGCACTCTGCAGGGCCTTACAATGCAGAGTTACTGCTTCAAATGACAGTTTTGGCCAAAAATGAACTGTAAAGCTCAGTGAAAACACAGGTGACAGACCAGACTATAAGGAGTACAAACCTTTTACTGCTACAGAAGAGCAGCACTGGTCTCTGCCCGACTCGCTGACTGCCACGCAGGCAAACTCGCCACTGTCCTCTACACAACAGCTCGTAATCTCCAGAGTTGCCGTTGAGCTGTCAAAGGACATTATGTTTCTGTGACTGGAAACGATTTCTGAGCCGTCTTTTAACCATGTAATGCGGATTTCAGGACTGCCCTGCACTTTGCAGGACAGTCTCAGAGGCTGGCCAGCTTGCAGCACCTTTGAAGGCTCAAGCTTCATCACGAATGAAGGGGCCTCTGCAACCCACAGCCACATTTACAGTTAACCAGGAGCAAGAAAACGAAGAAAACTGTTTGGCAGAAGAAAGAGTTCAACCACACCTTTTACAAAGAGGACTGCAGTGCAATCCACCTTTCCAGCAGCGTTGGAAACTTGACAAGTGTATTTTCCAGAATCACTGGGTTTTACTGAATGGAGCTCCAAAGAGCTAGAGAAAGAATCTTTCTTGATGACACATTTTCCTCCTGTGAACAGTTCTTTCTCTTCTCTGAACCATTTAACAACAAGCGGTGTTGATCCAGTAAAAGCAGATTTCATCGCAACAGTTGATCCCTGTAAAACATCCAGGGACTCGTGTTTCACGGTGAAGCCTGGAGGTTCTGCATTAACAAAGAAAACAACATTCATGTTGAAAGCAGTGACCAGAAGCGGTTGTGTTTCGGCTTCATCTGCAGAACATCCTTTCCTCTGACCTTTCACATGCACAGTCCCGCTGGTTTCCTCTGTTCCAGCGGCATTTGAAGCCCGGCAGATGTACACTCCTTCATCACTTTGAGACAGGCCTCTAATCTTTAGTGAGGCTGCATTTTCACAAAAATCCAGCTCATATTTCTCGTCATTGTGGAGTTCCTTAAGGTTTTTGAACCAAGACACAGCCAGAGGCTCAGATCCAGCAACTCGACACTCCAAAACTACACTGCTGTCAATTTTTTCATGTATTTCTTTTAGAGGTTTGGTAAAAACTGGTGCGACAGCTCGATCTGTGTTGAAAACGAAATGATAAAAATAATACAGCTAGCCAATGTTAAGGCTCTTATTTGGTTTCAAGGCTATGTTTGTGGGCTGAAACTAACCTATAACAGTGACTGAGCTTGTGCATTTGTCTTGTCCGACTTTGTTAGACACCTCCATTGTGTAGTCTCCAGTATCTCCTTGTTCTGCTGTGAGAATCTTGAGAAGGGCGCTGTGCTCTTTTAATTTGACTTTATATTTATGACCACTGATGATTTCCTTGCCATCTTTGAACCATTTTACTTTGAGCTCGGGGCTTCCAGTAATTGTGTTTTCTAGCGTGGCTGAATTGCCTGCAGTCACACTGATGGATGCTGCTTTTTCTACGATCGCAGCAGGTTCTACAACACAGAAGGAGCTTTAGAGTTTATCAAACTTTCACTTTACACAAACCACAACTTGCTGTGTTGAACAATACTGTTCTAACCTTGAACGGTAAGGACGGCTTCACATTTCTGTTGTCCCGCCTCATTCGTAGCAAGGCAAGTATATCGGCCGCCGTGCTTTATTTTAACAGAGGGGAAGAAAATGCTTGCAATATTATTCTCAAATGTCATTCTGATACTAGGATCATCTTCCCTGAGCAGTTCAGAGTCCTTCATCCATTTGATGGAAATGGGAGTTGAGCCCTTCAAAGTTCCCTGTAATTTTATTGCATTTCCCAAAACTACCGTAGAACTGTCAATCCTCTTGGAGAAGATTGGTGGCTCTGAAATAACGTGAAATGGCAATGCCAACAAGAGAACTGTAAAACCATTGAACGCAATACTTAACATAGTTACTGTTTACAACATGACTAACCTTTCTGTCTAACCACAGATTTGGAGGTCATTGATCCAACATCGTTTGAAATGGTACATTCATATTCACCGGCATCAACGCTTTCAAAGGCATGAATCTCCAGTGAGCTCAGGAAACCCTGGGAAATGATGCTGTACTTTTTATCACTAGTCAGGTGTTTCTTGTTCTTTTTCCATGTAATTTTAAAGGGTTCAGAGCCTGCAAACTCACACTCCAGCACAGCAGCCAGACCTCTGACTGCTTCTATGGAGGCTAAATCCTTTCTGAAGTATGGAGATTCTGATGGAGAGCACAGTTTTGTTAGTAAATCAGTATCCTCAAAAATGACAAGTGTGTGTTTATGAAAAAGAAAACAAACAAACAATGGCCTAATTGCACACCTTTCACCACTGCCTTTGTACTGCAACATTCGTATCCACAATTATTGAGAACCTCACAGCTATAGTTTCCACCATCACTCAGCGTGACATCTCGAATCTCAAGAGCAGCGATGCCATCCTTTAAACTGATGCCATATCTGTCGCCAGCATGCAGCGCGCTGTTGTTGTAGAGCCAGTTGGTGCGAAGCTCAGGGGATCCTTGGATACTGCACTGCAACTGCACATTGCTGCCTTGCTTCCAGACTGTAACAGCTTCTAGCCTTTTCACAAAGCCTGGTGGTTCTGGAGAAGGGAGTGTGGAGCAAGAACCGTTAGGGATGTCACTGTTTATCAAAAATAAACTCCGTTTCAGAGATGTGGTTCAAGACCCAAGAGTGGCATTCATTTCAAACACAGCCTCTTGTGGTTTGGCTTTTTCTGTGTGCTTTATTGTTTGAGGATGAAGATCAGAAGAAAGAGTGAAAGACAGAGTGAAACAGCCGCTTACCTTGTACCTGTACCTCGGAGGAGCAAGTTGAACTTCCAGCCTCATTTTTGACTGTACACTTGTAAGTTCCACAGTCTTTCAGTGTAGTTTTTAGAATATCAAGACTAACTGTCTTCCTTTCAAATGACAGTTTGCAATCTGGAGACTGGTGGATTCTTTTACCATCTCTGGTCCAGCTGACATTCACTCCAGTGTCCTCATCCACCTGGCACTCCAAGTGCAGAGGAGCTCCAACCACAAGGGCAACAGGACACATGGGCCTTACAAAGTTGGGCTTTTCTATAACCCGTAGCTCCATGCTGCACTCTGCCATCCCAACACTGTTTGACACTTGGCACACATAGAGCCCTTGATCTGTTGCCTCAACGTTGCTGATCTCAAGAGTGTGCTCACTGTTTTTACTAGAGAAGTGATAGTGTTCTGGCACTTCTGGCAAAAACTGGTTGCCTTTAAGCCACACAATGTTTAGAGGAGTCGATCCTCTTATTACACACAGCATCAGTGCCTTCTTTCCAGCATACACAGCCTGGGGTTCAGGCTTACTTATAAAAACAGGAGGAAGTTGCTCTACAAGGATTAAGAATGGACAAAACAGCTCATTAGTGGTAACGTGCTTTGGTTTGCATTACCGCTTTAGGCAACACCTGCTGTTCAGAAAAACAGGAAACCAACTTTATGACAACCCATTTTTTAAAGTAGGAAGACAAATACAAAATCTGAGAAGGAAAGATATTTTTGCAAAAAGCAACCCATTCTGTCATAATGACTGAAGAACACAGACAGGCGTTCCCTTACCGGTCACAGTGAGAGAGGCAGAACAGTTGTCGCTGCCATGCTGGTTGGATGCCTCACAGGTGTATTCACCAGCGTCGTCTTGGGTTGGGCTCAGAAGCTCCAGAGACGAAGCTGTAAATCGGCTGATAATCCTACATTTCTCACTTGCTTTGATGGGGTGTCCATCTTTGGACCACTTGAAGCTCACATTTGGAGAAAAGTCGGTTTCACATTCAAACCTGGCAGCGCTGCCAGCGTTGACCTCCAGAGGAACCACTCTGTGTTTGAAAACAGGTTTAACTGTGGGAGAGAATGACAAAAAAATAAGGAAAAGTAAACAAATGGCTCAAAACTAAAAAGCAGGATTTGTTTTGAAAGGGGATATGCAACCATCCTCGTGTGAAAGATGACTCAGACACACTCATCCTTTGAGTACTGTAGGGGAGGATATGTATTAGTGCGAAGGTGTGATCAACACGTTTCCTTAACAAGGGAAGGAGACAGTGCACAAGCAAAGAAGGGATCAAAAACTAGGATTGATGGGTAAAGACATGAAGTGGAAGATGATGGCTAGGAAAGAGAGGCATAGAAATACGATCAATGTGTGTGGAGTCGTTATGGCTTGTTTAAAGTAGAAGACAGAACTGTTTCAGTTTCACTATGGTGTGAAGTTAGTTGTCGATATCAAAGAAGCGGCCATCATCAAACCTCTTGAGATCACAGTGAGCCTAGAGGATGTCGTGGTCCTGCCAACTTCATTCACAGCTTCACAGACATATTGCCCTTCGTGCTTCTCCTTGGAAATCTTGTTGATAGATAGTGTGTAAGTGTCATGGTGTTTGGAACACATGAACTCTGTGCCAGATTTGACTAACTGCCCATCAAAATACCACAAAACTCTGCTAACCTTCTTAATCTTAGCAGAAAAGACAGCTTTGCTATTTTCCTCAGCACAAACATCCTTCAGAGAATTAACAACCAAAGGCGAATCAGTTGCACTGCTATTGGATTCTCTCACCATGACTACCTCTGGAAGGCACTCGTCCCTGGTTTCTCTTTGTGTAGACCTCTCACCCAGGGCCTGGCCTCTAGCCGCTGTCCTTGGTCTCTTTGAGCTTTCTGATTTCCAGCGGTCTTGCCTGGACTCATTGATCTCAGTGTTATTCTGCACAGTGGCATTATAAAAAGAAGCCAAGGCCTCGGTTTTGACCTCAGCAAAGCTAGGTACATCTGGAGGAAACCTAACTGCGTTCTCCATCACCAACACATTGCCCACCAGAACTGACAGCTTCTTTGTGGAAGGTGTAGAACTGAACTGTGCTTTTTGAAGCATCTCATTCTGAAGGATGGTTGCCTGTTCTGGTGTGAAGCTCTGCTTCTCCTTGAAAACCACTGCGTGCACAGCTAGTTGGAGTTCAGACTTGAGGTCGGCCATCTGGTGGCAATCTCCTTGAAAAAACAGCGTAAAATCCAGGGGAACAACTAATGATGTGATCAGATGAGCACATGAGATCTTTGAGGGCTCTCTCAGAGCTTTGACCTCTTGAATCTCAACTGATTCCAATTGTTGTACAGGGTCAGACAGTAGGATCAGTTGGTCTGATGTGAGAGCTGACCGTAGGGCATCTCCAAGGTGATGCTGTATGATCAGACTGAAGGATGTTGGAAGGTCAATGACAAAGTTGAGCTCTTTAGGTAAAATCTGGGTCTCTTGAGACTCATGGGCAAACATGGCCTCTTTGGATTGATTATTCATGCTAACAGTGGAGCTCTCAGGTTCATACAACACTCTTGCCTGGTCTCCCAACATAACTTGCTTTTCTTCCAGCAACACTGACTGACATATCCACTGTCCCTCTTTGATATGGAGAGCGAAGTCCTGCTCAGCTTCCCTTAGAATTTTGCAGCTGTCAGTCGCCACTGCATCCGCTCTAACAACAACAGAGTTTTTAGAGATGTTGGGTTCAGTTCTTACTTCAGCCTGAAACTTTTCCTCACTTAGAAGGCCAGTGCTTTGAACCTCCTCAAGAATCTGAGTATCTGTGGCGTTTAAGGAATGCATAACGATTTGGTAATCTTCCTTCTCTAACAATGCTTGCTGTAGCCCCAGGCTGGCGACCAAGACAGCTTCTTTTGGTAACTGCAGGAGCTGCGAGGATACAGCTAGCAGGCTTGAAAGCCTTGACTCTCTATGACACTGTGGTTTCACCCCCTCCATAGACACATCTAAACTTTCATGGAAGTCAGCAGTAATCTCCTGTCTCACCTCTGAGAGTGCTGCACAGCTTAGCACCTTCTCTTGTTTTCTGAATGCTTTTTGTCCATCGGAGCATGTGCCTGGGAGTTTGCCTTCCAGTGACAAAGATGGGGAAGAACGAACTGACTGAAGGTGTTTTGACTGTTGTTGCTCCTTTGTTACCTCTAAAGCTGTCTCATAAACAATGGTCTGCTGCTCCTCTTGAGTCACTAGATGCAGTGAAGGCAGGTTCCTGCTGACTTTGGCCTGCTCCACGAAGAGCTCTTTGCTGCTAAGCTGCCCCTCAGACTGTAAAACATTCTGATCACTGATCATCTGTAAATGCACAGATAAAATGTCCTCATGCTGCAGATTCAGAGACACAGGAGACCCAATAAAGGGTACCTCTTCAGTCTGTTCTGTCTGGACCTTGTATAGCTCTTTAGTAGTTGTAGCAGACTGGCACTCTCTGTGTCTGCAGGGCCTGACGCTTTCATGCTTTTGCCTTTGTATTTCAAATTGCTTCTCTTTATACAAAGCCAGTTTGGATTCACTCACAGGAGCTACCACTGCTTTGGGCTGTTCTCTCCCAATCGAGGGTTTGTTTGCTGATTGTGATGCCAGCAGGGGCTCAGAGTGTGCTTCTAGGAGCAGTAGTTGGCCTGCTGACTGAGCCAAGAACAAAACCTTAGATTCATTAGTGATTCTAAAACCCCTTTCCTCCTGTGCTCTGTTTGCGCTGCCCAACATTTTGCCAAGAATACTGAAAGCTGATTCTTCTTGGTGACCACTAGTGAGGTGAGGAGGCTCAGACTGGACCTGCATGTGCTCAAAGTCGTAATCAGTTAACGGCTGATCTCTCACTGTCATTAGAGGAAGGATCTTCTCTGATGTAGCTAACCTGAGCCCAGAGCTCAGCTGCTCACGGGTAAAATCAGGTTTTAAGACGTCAGGGCTGAGGATTTGTGCAGAGTGTTGCTCTATGATCAGCTGCGTCTTTACTGAAGGGAGAAACATTCCCATTTGAAGGTGCTCTGTTGGAACTGCTGAGAGCCTAGGGGGATGAGCTGAAGTAAAGCAAACCATCTCCTGTGGTTCGTGTGACTGCAGAACTGCTGCCTGGTGGGTGTGCTGCTCTTGTTTAGGGGCTGCAACAAAAATATCGACCTCTCTGAGCTCCACCACCTCCTCACTTGGAATAATTAGCTGATCTTCATTACTAATTGTGTAAATCATCTGACCTGACTGGCTTCTTTCCAGACAAGTTTGGAATTCTGAGTCATCTTCCCACATCGCCATCTTCAGATGTTTCCTTTCTTGAAAAGATGTGTGTTCTTCTTGAGTTCTGTGCGTCACTGCGAGCATTTCTGCAGAGCAGCAGTCTTCCCCATACTGGTTGAACGCCTTACAGGTGTAAACACCACTGTGCTCCAGTTTAACATTCTTAATGTTTATGAAGCCTGACCCATCCGGGTTGTTTCTAATGACACAGCACTCATTGGGTTGGATTTGGAAGCTGCCTTTAAACCACTGAATGTCAGGGAGGGGCTTTCCCGTCACCCTGTAACTGAAGAAACACTGGCCTCCCTGCTGTACTGCAAAAGACTCAATAGCTTTAGTGAATTTAGGGGGTTTCTTAGGGCTGCTCAGGTCCACCTCTCTACCACTTGCTGGCTCTTTCAGTTGAACATGCAGATGGGAAGAGCAGGTTGACTGGCCAAACTGGTTGCTGGCCAAACAGAAGTACTCTCCTTCATGTTCTTCTTGAGTTTGGTTAATCACTAAACTATAATTGTCTAATTCATGAATGAAGCGGTATTCAGATGAGCTTGTTATCCTCTGGCCATTGTGGAACCACTGAATGACGGGTTCTGGGAAACTGGACACCCTGACAGTAAATACAACCGTTTCTTCAACAGTCACAGAAACTGGTGAAAGTGTGCTGAGGAAAACTGGCTTCTTTTCTTTCCTCCCAAAAATGTGGGAGAAGCTTTTGGTTTCTGGTTTAAGTTCATGTGTTCTATTTGTGTCTGTTAATTTGAATGACTCCTGGATTTCCTCTTCCTCGGTCAAGCTAGAGACGGCTGAGTGGAACAACAACAGTATGAAGTGAGACAAACATTCTGGCCAAAAAGACAAATGCATTGAAACTATTGAGCTTTTTTTCATTTACATTTGAGTTGCAGAAACAAAAGAACCTTGTTGCAATTTAAAAGCAAATAGTGAATATTTGTAACTATTTGAACCCTTTTTAGAATGACTGTGACTGACAGTGTTCTAGTTCCTGCAAATTCCAAGCAGTAAAAGTGATCAAACTGTAGCTGTGTGTCCTACACACATTGTCAGTGGGGTTTTTGAAGGCAGACACAGCAATGACACACCAACAGGTTCCCGAAAGGCGCTGTGGCAAAAGCAAAACCTCATTTCTATCTAATATAGGATTCATTTTGCAACAGCAGTTACAGATGATCCTACAGTCATACATATGAAGCCTGTTAGTGAGCTAAGTATCGACAGTAGAAGCATTGATGGTGTGGTCGAAGATTTATGTTCATGACTAGTGGAACAAAAACGCCATGAGGTCAAGTCAGCGACGTGTCTCAGATAAGAGAGAAGTCGCAAAACCAGTCACAACACACAACCAGGACTCAGACATTTCCTCTTTATCTGCACCTTTAAGACAAGGTCAAATGGTGAGAATTTTGAAGCACAAAACTTGCGGTCCCCCAATCAAAAAAAAAACAAAAAATCACTGGGCATGAAGGCCCTTCAAGTTTGTCCACATATCTAAGCTTCACTTGAAGGATTATTGAAAAGCACTGCAGTGTCATGTCAGCTGAGCTGTCGAATGCAACGTTCAGACGGAAGGACTTGTAACTTCTGCACTTCAGCTCTGTCACTACATGCTCTTCAAAGGTCTCAACTCCTAGAAACTTTAGAATTGACAGAATATGTGCATCATGATCCCTGTTAAAGCAACTTTTACCTTGGACTTGCTCCTGAGTGACAGGCTCCTTTTTCACTGCAGGTACTGGAAAAAACACAGATGTTGAAAAGTTAGAAACACAAAACCCACAACCACATGTTTGGCACAGAATAGCTAAAAATAACACATTGACCATGCATCCACAGTACAGGTTTGATTTGTTCCTTTATTCTACTAGTATGCAGCACCTGAGGCTTTTGGTAATGCTTGATCGTTTAGATCCTGAGTCTTCAATGTTTTAGTCAGTGGAATATAAAACCGAAAACCCTCTTTTCAACACAAAACAGCTTTGCAGGTTAATTGGATCAACCTGTGAAGAAATGTGTTTCTGATGGTCATTTTGTAGAACAGTGGTGTGTGGGTCGAACAAAGCCTGAATAAGAAGGACCAAAAGCATGCAGATGCCAACCTTTCATCATCAGTGTGCTGCACTCAGCTTTTGGAACTGAGCTTACAGCTTTGCAATTGTAAGAGCCCATTTCTCCAGTCTGTGCATTGTAAGCATTGTTGAAGCTCAGGGACCCGTCATGCTTTGAAGAGTACAAGTCAGAATCTTTAATGTTCAAGCGGTTGAAAAGCCAAATGTCAAGTGGAATGGGAAGCTGCATCAGGGCGCTGCACTGAGCTTCAATGGGTCCGTTGGTGGTCTGCAGGTCAGGAGGGAGTTTAATCAAGATTTCAGGGCTAGTAAACAGGTTCTGACCCCCTTCATTAGGGATGGTGTCTGGGAAATACAGAAGGCTGATAAGGTTGTAAGGTCTCTGAGAGGATTCAGGCAGTGGTCCCACTTTTGTCATCGTCTCCTGCTTGTCTTGGTCAGAGAGATCTCTGGGAGCATTCTTGTCTGCCTCTGTCTCTGACACTTTACCCACAGAATCTGTAAGGATGTTCATCTCTGCTTTGAGATTTCCTTCTTTGGCTAGGTAAGAATAAAGTTAGGGAGAGTAGTTAGAGGTGAGAAAGTCAAAAAGCTGCACCTCTAAAACTAAAGGGTTAGTGGGATGAATTGTGAGATTAGCAAAGCAAAACTAGCTCCGGGAAAAGAGCAAAAACTGCATTATAACATTGTTATTCCATTACAGTCTGGCAGGTTACTGACCAAAAGGAACATTTAAATCATAAGAGATCTAACAAGGCAAGAAAGAGCAGATGAAGAGGTGAGCTGGAGTTGATTAAGATGCAAATAAGATGAAGCACCTTCAACAATGAGCTGGGCAGAGGAGCTGTTCTGACCATGTCGGTTTGTGGCTGTGCAGCAGTACTTTCCCTGGTCTGCCACACTAACACTGTGAATGACGAGGGACAGCAAGCCCCCACTCCGAGAGCTCCTCACCCGCTCTGTGTCTGCCAGGTTTCGACCGTCATGATCCCATGCCACCACTGTGAATGGGTGCCCATTGAACAAGCAGCTGAACTTGGCCATCTCGCCACTTTTCACTGTGATGTCGCTCATTTCCTTTAAGAGCTGCGGGCGGGGTGAGAGTCTGAAATCCGAGTTGCTATGAAAACTTGTCTCCACTGAGTTTACACTCTCCTCACGAACATCTATGGTTCTGTATGACGTGGAGGAAGACTCAGAGAGCACTTCTGTGAACTCAACAGTGTGGGCGGTTTGCCCCACCGTCAGAGAGCTGAAGCTCTCCCTGTGAGCCTCCACTCTCTGAAAGAGCTTAGCCTCGGCCCCGCTGCTCGACACACTAGCTAAGGATTTTTCATCTGGGCAACAGGAAAGAATAACAGAGTTAGGGAAACATGGTATCATCTGGTGACTTCTGTAGTTTATGTGTCACAACTTGTTTGTCAAAAGTGCACTTGGGTTTTTAAGATCAGCCAGGAAGTTGATAGTGATGGCGTCCGACGTCATTCATGCTCGACCAGAATGAGAGTTGAAAACAACAATCCAAAGTAAAAAGAAGAGAACACTGAGTCACTTGAGTGCTCGTGGAAAAGAGAATCCAGCAGAAAGTGTTTCCACAGCTCAGTTTGTGGTCATGCTGCAGGAGTCCAGGAAGATCAAAAAAGAGCTGCATTTGTGAGAAAAAAGATGTGGCCATGCAGAGGAGCAGAGAGACCTGCGGGATGGTGCTTCCAGTGATGGGTAAAACAGGAACGCTACTTCCACACAGATTTGGAAAGCATGCACTTTTCAGAGCAGCAAACACAAGAACAACACACACGATAAAAATCAAGACATGACAGAGTGAAAGATGTACAGTAATACAAAGGCACCGATGACATCATCAGAAAACGCTTTAGGACTCTGTCAGGAGCCAGCACCACAAACAAACCCAAGCCTAAAAGGTCAGGAAAAGTGCACATGCCGTATAAACATGCATGCGTCATGATGGCGTGCCTGAGACATTTGGCTGCAGGTTAACATTTTTATGTTGAAACCGTGAAGAAAAGCTGAGGTTTAAAGACAATGCACCCATGTTCAGAATGACTAAAGCGCATGTTACCTGTGACATGAAAACTCACCTGCTAACTCTGAAGTCCTTGTTTGATTTAAAAAAGGATTTCATTTTGACTTCGTAGAACTTCGCTGTGCTAACCGTAAACACTACATTTTTTGGTTTCTAAAGATGAGAGCTTGCTGTCTAAAATAAAAGTTTGGATCTGGAATCTTTTCTTGTAAACAGCAGATTCCTTCAGTAAAGGCACTAAGAGACTTCAGTGCATCCCCGAGGAGCCAAACCACTGATCAAATCTCATCTCACTTTTGTCCCTACGGCATCACTGAGGTGCATGCCCATGCAGATTTCCAGCTTTGACAGAGATCCTGTTTGAGGTGGACAATCATTTTTGGAAATATTCAACCTTATGTGAAAGATCTCAGTGATTTATTTTGGTGATTGGGTTGGCTCATCAGTCTGCTGAAAACTACCAAACTTTTTCTGTCGGTACTGATTCAACAGTTGGTGAAGTTTGAGCAATTTCTCAAAGGGTTGGTGTGAAAGCGGTTGTGGTGCAGCAGGTAAAGTTCATGCAGAAAGTGCAACTTCATAAGTGTTTTATGAGCATGGCACGAGCCTTTTCAGAACTCACCGTCAAGATTCAGCGTGGCCGAACACGTGACCATTCCTGCTGAATTTTGGGCAATACACGAGTACTCCCCTTCATGTGAAGGGAGAACTCTGGAAATCTCCAGAAGGCAGGTTTCATCAAAATGAGACATCCTGAAGATGTCAGACTGCCTGATCTCTCTGTCATTACAGAACCAAGAAACCTGCAGATCTGAAGACACAGGATAAGGTAGAGTCAGTTATCTGGAAGACTTTCACTGCTGATGCAGACGCAGCTTCATTCCACATATGTTTGTGTGTACTTTCTGAAGAGAATCGGATGTGGACAGGTCCCTAGCAGATCGTTTCCCACTTAGTATCAAGCCAGATTTCAATTTCACTTCATCTTCATTTTCTTTTCATATTTTTGGTGTCTCATTTTAAGCTTTATTGAGTTGTATGTAAGTGTGTGTGTGTGTGTGTGTGTGTGTTGGTGTGTGTGTGTGTGTGGGGGGGGGGGGGGGGGGGGGGGGGGGGGGGGGGGGGGGGGGCATTGTATGTGTGATTAATTTTCTTGCTGTTTGACAATTAAATGTCTTTATTGTGAAGCACTTGGCTGGAGCACTGTAACCTTAAACAGACAGGCAGATGGAGAGGAACGCAACAGTCATTGAAATGCTCCATAGAAAAGCTGTTGAACAGTCATTGATTTTTGAGAGGAAGTGGTCAGAAATTCCTTTGCAAATGTGAAAGTTATTTGAATTTAGCCCCTCTATCGCTCAAATCTTTGGCACAACTTTGATTCAGTAAATACTGGTTTTGTGAAACAATTGCTTTGTCATGTTTATGTGGGGCCATATTCTTTAATGACTAGTGTGCTTTTAAACATAAAAAGAGAGACAACTTTCTGCATGTGGAGCACTGATGATTGTTTAGGAAACTTAAGGAAAAGGTCATTTCGTGGCGGACAGTAAAATGTGTCACTACCTTCCCCAGAGACGGAGCACTGCAGCTGGGCAGGATGTCCCTCTGAGACGAGGATGTCCTGCAATGGAGTGATCAGAGCCGGAGGACATTTTGGAGCCGTTTGCACTTCAGGAACTGAAAAAAACCAAATTCAACAAGAAACTTTTTTCAAACACTAAACAGTGAATCCCAGCTTTGAAAATGATGAAGGATTTATTGAGCAAATGGTTTTTAGAGGTTTGTCTATTTCAGGGTTAAAGCAAGACCACAGGTTCTAGTGTAACTTTCAAAAGTGAACTTGATGTGGGTTCTGTCTTTGAAAGGTTTCCTTTCGAAATGTATTCATGTGTCATAAAACACAGTTTTCGCCTCAGTCCAATGTCATGCACAGGAAGTGGAACACCCTGCCTCCAAAGCGGTGGCAGTCTACCATGAGCAGTGTGTGAGTACCTTGCACAATAAGAGGAGCGGAACTTGTTGCCTCTCCATAGTCGTTCTTAGCTGAGCAGCTGTAAATGCCAGCATCCTCCGGGAAGACCTCCAGCAGCATCAGAGTGTGCTCATCTCCATCATGGAGAAACTTGCACTTATAGCTAACAGAGAGAAGCTGAGAGTCCTTGTACCAGAACACCTGAGGCTGAGGCAGGCCGCTCACCTGCGCAGAGAAGCGGACCAACCTGCCCGACATTGCCGTCTGAGGCTCCATGTGCCGAGTGATCTGAGGCAGTTCCGGCACTGAAGACCAGCAGAAAAAGAGAAGACATTTTTCTTCACAAATCGGAATAAAGTGGTCAGTGTGTCTGCACCACGAGTCACCTCTTTACTTCACATTTCTGATGGGAGCTCAGACAAAAAGACGAATGTCAATTTGGGATTCAGTTATACTTGTAATGTGGTACAGCGCACATTCAAAACCAACACAAGAGAGGTTTCCACATCCACACCACAGCCATAACTCCACACAATCTAATTGTTAACTCAGCTTTTTTTACTGTTCTTTTTTGAGCATTGCTGAGAAAGGACTGCATGGAAATGTTGGTGTAGAGAGCACACTGAGCCTTTCACAGGTCTCTGCCGGTCTCAGCATCGCTTACATTGCACGTGGAGGTTGACGGCGCTCCTGTTCTTTCCAGCCAAAAAGGTGTACTCGCCGGCATCACTCCTGTACGTCTCCGAGATGGTGAGGCGGTGCAGCTTTCTGATGGTGGCATAGCTGAACCTCTCCTCCACTGGGAACTGGATCTCCACTCCATTTCTCAGCCAGTGGCCCTCCACGTCATCCTCGTTCACCTCAAACTCAAAGGTTGCTCTTTGTTTCTCAACCACCTAAAAGTCAAAATGTCATTGGAATCAGATCAGACGGACAACAGAGTCATACATTTGGTTCCTGCAAAGCATCGCCTGCGGTTGGAGCTAAAATCTCTTTCTTTATTGAGCATGTCTGGGGGGGTTCCCTTATCAGTTAAGAGCATCTCCACCCTACAGTCGGACAGGGCATTGACCAGAGCAGTCAGGCTGAACTGAGAGGCAGAGTGACAGCAGCTCTGTAAACTCAACGGGTTTTCACATCTGTGCTTTGCACAAAGATACTCTTCATTCTTGACTTCTAATACTCTGTTCCTACTTGAATTTGGGGATGTTTCTCGGTCCTCCATATGACCTATTTCAACCCCTATAGGCGCCCATGTAAACCTGCTAAGCAATAGTTACCCCATGCAGCTGTTTGCACCATCCAGGTAAACTACGTCTGGTCAGGAGGCTGTCCTTACATTTCCACAACTGTTCTTCTCAAAATGATGCAGAGAAGTGAGTCTGGGTATCTGCTACTGTCCTATATACTCATTTTCTTGCTTTTCTGAAATGCTGCAGCCAGAGTTCTGACAGAATTTTTGGAAGCGTTTATTTAACTACTATGTATTGTTTGCCTATTAGCCCTAAAAGAGCTTAACTTACCATTAAAATGGCAAAACGTTTTCTCATCTTGAAGGGCTCATAGATGTATTTGATCAGAACAGCACTTTCTGTTCTGATAAAGTCTGCATTTTTGCAGGTTCTTCTCTAATGGAAATCTCTGCTTCAGAAAAGGTGGCAATCATCCTGCTTACTGTTAAATCTCTGACTTTTTATTTTTAGATCTTTCAGGTAAGGTTAGTCTAGATGAACCTGTTCACCCACTGCTGTGGGCTCACTTTGCTGGGCTGTTCTTCTGACCTGCACTTGATCATTTTCAAAGGACATATACTCATGTTTAGCTTGTTTGCTTTCTCTGTAAAGCGTCTGCTGGTGACGTAAATAAATGCATGTCTTCTTTATTTGTACTGCCTTTATAAAACTATCCAAATGAGGAAAATCTGTAGCATCAAACTGCAGTAAATAAACTTACTGTGATGTTTCTGCTTGCAGGCTCTGAGATTTTAATGTCTCGTCCCTCGACCATCAAGTGGCCCTTGGACATGTTGGACCCAGCTACTGCAGTGTATTCACCGGCATCAGACAGACGGACGGACGGCAGAACCAGACGGTGCAGAAATCCATCCACGGTTATTTTGTACCTACAGAAACAGACAGAGATAATGCAGTTCAAACCGGGATGTCATCATTTAACTTATTACAGCCTCAGAAGACCTGAACTAACCTGTCAGACATCTCCAGCTCCATGTTGTCCTTCATCCACATCACCTGAATGTTGGCTTCAGACACTTCACACTCAAAAGTGGCCCTTTTCTTCTCTGTGATACTCAGGTCCTTTAGCTGTTTGGTAAACTCGATCACACGAGCTGCAGAGAAGACAAGGATGTACGAGAAGCCTTTCGTTATCCATTCACTTTGACCTTTGTCTTTTTCACATCCATCAAGTCCACAATAACACAGTAAGAACAAAGATTCCTCCAGCTGAAAAATATGCACGTTTCATCATGTGTTGCATTATGCTTGAGTTCCTTTAGTGGAACTGACTGATGTGTGTAGCTTTCACTCACAGAAGCAATTCCCAGGGCTTTACAGTGACACCAAAGCTTCTGCAGCACACAAGACGACAGAAAACGTACACACTAAACTGGGACGTTTGAGAAACGTCTGCATTTTAAAATTGCAGGCTTTCCTAGATAAGATACATTCCTGATTTTTCTCATTTTGTGCTGCCTAACCTTATGATAACTGTTTTTCCGCACAATAAAGTGCACTTAAAACCCTAAATTTTGATAAATAAAAGACTGCGCCTTACAATCTGGTCAGTTCATAAACATGGACTCATTCCGGTTGTGTTTACTCGATGCTGAGGCCATTTTAAGAGGTTGACAGGGCTCTGTCAAAACATCAGTCTGTTTTTTTAACCTGTCGCAGACAAAGTTGAGAGTTACAGGTATTGTAAGTACTTTAACGAGTAGTGTGTTCTCAAAGTCTGGCTGACTGACAGACTTATCTCTTACTCTTGTCTCGTTTAATGCTCCTTACAGTTGGGCACGCCTTATATGGTCACATGTAAGGCACCCCCAACTGAAAATAGACCCTTCATTAGACCCTATAAAGCGGAGAACTTGGTACTGTTAGGTTTGGTAGTTGACACAGGACTCAGATACAGGTAACTCAGGGGTAGGATGATGTTGAAAACCTTGTAAGAATTTGATCAAATTACCTGAGGCATGAAAAACTAGTCAATGTAACCCCCCCCTCTGCAAAGCTATCATGTAGCAAAAGCTGAAGCATGACCACAATAAGCATTCAAGGTAACAAGTGATAAAGCCCTCTGTGTTCAGAAACACAACACAGCGGATACTTTTAAGACAAACTTTGGCTGGGACGTGACACAGTGGAAAAGCAGGACCAGAACCTAAACAACTGGAGATCAGCCTAAACTGATGGACAAGGCTAAACATGAGAACACAAAGCAAAAGACCAGCACCAACGAAGAGCTTCCCAAAGCACGTTTGTTTCTCTACAATGTCAGTCAGGTCTGATGGTGGGTTTGTGCTGACACAAATCAAACTGAAGTCAAAGCAGAAACCAGTTCCTGGGCTTAGTGACAGCTTGTTGTGGTTGAACCACCAAAGCTTACCTTCCACATGAAGCTTGGCTGCTGAAGCGGCAGACCCCGCCATGAAGGTGTACTCGGCACCGTCTCCAAAATGAACATTCCTTATGCTCAGTGTATGAGTCAGCTGTTTGCAACGAGCTTGGCATCTGTCGGTGAATTTGATCTCAGCACCATTTTTCAACCATTTATAAGCAATTCCCTCATAGTTGACGGCCGTCTCAAAGGTGACCATGTCTTTCTCATGGGCGCTGATATCCTGGAGCTTAGTTGTGATCAGAATCGCTGCAAAACAATAAGTTGGGAGATTGTGAGTTGAGAGGTTGATCATAAACAGTTAAGTCTTAGTCCCATCAGCCCTTACGGGTGGATAAGGGCTGTCTGCAGGCAAAAAAGAAGCAAACCTGAACAGTGCAGGCAGATTGCCTTTTAAGATAAGATCGTAGACAACCCTGTGAGGCCGTAAGGCCAAAATGTTCATGCACAACTGCTCTACGCGCACGCTGCAGGCGTCAGGTTGTAGTGACCACTGATACAACATGGAAGTAAGGGTGAAGTCAGTAAGATTTTTCTCTTTTTTTTCAAACTCCCTGAACGCAGGAAGCCCGTTAGTGCTGTGTGTTTCCCTGACTGTTAGAAGTGAGTCAGAGTGTAGTTTGTGTCGACGTCCAACACGAATCTTAGCGAGCGTTTATGCCACACATGTACAGCCTGTGCATGCAGTATTGCATGGACAGTAAGGTGCCAGTGTGCCTACCTCACTAACAACTAGTCAAAAATTCAAACTTTTAAAACATAACCTTTGAAAAGGTTACAGGTCAATCAGTGTCCATCTGGAACAAGTCTTACGATTTACGGTGAGGATCGCAGACACTCTGTCGCTCCCGCAGACAAAGGTGTACTCTCCAGAGTCCTCTTTGCTGCTATTCATGACCTTCAAGTGATGCTGTTTCCCCTGAACCACCATCCTGAACTTCTCGCTCATCTCAATTCCCACACCGTTCTTTAGCCAGGTGGACGGCACATTGAAGTGGGAAACTTCACACTCAAACGAGGCCATCAAAGTCTCTGGAACTTCCACGCTCTTGAGCGGCTGGGTGACTCGCAAAGCTACAGGAAATGTCCCATTTTTGTCAGAAAAACTTGAATTTAGCTGCAAAGTTGTGACGTTTGTAAAAAGCTGGAATGCAGTGTCTTCTGACTTACATTCAACAATGAGATGAGCGCTGCACTGCAGGTGGCCCACAACAGCAGTGTACTCTCCTTCTTTGGCGTTGTCCACATTCTGAATGATCAGTTTGTGGTTCCTCTTCTCAGAGAGCATCATATAGTGCTCACTTGGCTTCAACTCCATGTTTTTGAACATCCATCTCACTGGAACATTATCCTCTGAAATACCAACCTCAAACACAGCTGTTCCACCCAGCAGGGATGTGACATCTTTTGGCTTCTTCAGGATCTTGATTGCTGTTGTACAATTGACAAATGTTTAAGAGATGTAGCTTGGACCACTTTCTAAAAACTCAGGTAATGGAGCTAAACTTTCTTGTATTTCATTTAACTTACTTTCAACGTTGAGTCTGGCATTTGCAGACAGTTTTCCAAGTTTGAAGGAGTACACAGACTCGTCCTGTGTGTTGCAATTTTTGATCTTCAAGGTGTGGGCTGTGCCCTCGATGCTGATCTCATGTTTATCACTGGGTTGGATCTCCACCCCATTCTTGATCCACTGCACACCTCTGACGTTCTCATGGGTCAGCTCAAGACTGAAAACAGCCTCTTGCGTCTCAACCACGTTCACGTTCTTCAGGGTCTTCTTGATTTTTACAGCTGTGTGTGTAATTGTCTTAATTAGATCATAAGTGGCAAAAGTTGGATTAATTTTGAATCTCTACTGGCATGCTCTCAGGAGACTGGCTATATTTTCTATTGCAGCAAACCAATGAAGTCTGACGAAATTCCGTTTTTTTTTTTTTTCATTTTAAAGTCAACGTTTAAGAATAAATCCAAAAACACATCGTAACCCCCAAACCAAAAAGGGATGAGAAAAGACTTCAGCTTGATCATACTTGACTCCTGATATAGATTAACTTCCCTTTCCTCCTGCTGAAGTGGAACATTTCTGGGATTTTTATGCATTTTGTGAAACTCTGACCTACCCTCAACTCTCAGCATGGCGGAAGTTTTGGAAGTGGCAACTTGGTACGTGTATTCTCCAATGTCAGTGGCTTTGGTAATAACAATCACAAGACGCCTCACGGCTCCAACCACCTCACTTTGTACATTCTCACTGAAGTCAACAGGCTGGCCATCTTTCAGCCACTTTCCTTCTGCAGATGGGTTTGCTACCTGACACTCCAGCACTGCAGTCTGTGAGTCAGCTACCACCAAATCACGCAGAGGCTTTTTGATGGCACCCCCTGGTGACAGAAGACATAGATTAGTCCTACATTTCAATAACTGTGGCTAACAGTCTCATTTCCCATTACCTGTTACAGTGAGAGAAGCACTGCATGTCTTCTCTCCAGCAGCAAAGGTATACTGGCCCTCCTCATCTTTCATTGAATTCATGACTGTCAGGGTGTGGCGCTTCTCCTTGGATTCCATCTTGTGCTTGGCGCTGCCTTTGAGTGGCTGCCCACTGAAGGTCCAGAAGGGGTCAATGCCCGGATGGGAGACCTCAACTTCAAAGGTGACATTCTCAGACTCAGAGCACTCCTTGTCAGTCATTGGCTTCAAAATGTGAACAGCTGTTGGAGCAAAGTTTCATTTCAAGGAATTTTGCAAGGTATTCTGGGCTTAATGTTATTTATTTATTTATCATTTATTATTATTTAATGTTCAATAAAATGTCTACGTATTGACACTATCTGGTATTAATCACTCGTAATATTGTTTTCAATGGATGGGTTTTAATTGAGAAATTGATAACATGATATTTAAGAACATGTTAACTGATCTCATGCTTTGGTTTATTTCATAAAAAGTACTGTGTGTTCCACATCCTCTCATCAGAACAGAGTCAGAGATAAAATGTGTGCAAATATATGCAGAATAGCAGAACATGGACTGGAAACCCCAAAAGTCAAAATGGGAAACACCTCAGAAAGTGGTAGAGAATGAGAGAACAAAGATCCTGTGGAACTTCCAGATCCAGACGGACAGGATGGTAATGGAACCAACCAGACATTGTAGTGGTGGATAAAGAACAGAGGAAAGCTGTTGTGGTGGATGTAGCAGAACCAAGAGATGGTAACATCAAGAAGAAGGAACATGAGAAACCGGAGAAAAACCAGACAGTCAGAGAAGAACTGGAGGAAGCTTGGAAGGTGAAGGTGACAGTGGTGCTCGAGGTAATTGAAGAACTCGGGGTGAAACCTCCAAACTGGAGGAGTGGCTTCAGCAGATCCCTGGAAAGATGCAGTGCTAGGAACAGCTAAGATACTGCAGGACTCAAAGCTCCAAAATGTTGTTAGTGACTCAAACGTTTCCTGATGAGGACAGAGCCTGTCATGGACCTGAACCATAGTTTTTACTCACTTTTCTCTTGTTTCTCTTGCTTTCAATTTGGTGTGATGTGTTTGGTGCTTTGTGTCTGTTGTTGTATCAAGTAAACAGATGAGCTGTTGTGTTACTGTGTTTAACAGAATTGTGTTGCATCCTTGTCTTATATCACTCTCAGAGTTGTTTACATTTCTGTTGTTTTTATAATCATATCCTGTAAAATAGGTTATGTTTGATAATCGTGCCTCTTGAGTGCAGATGATTGAAATTTGTGACTCACGCTGAACAGTAAGAGTGCAGCTGGTCTCAGCACGACCCACCACCAGTTTGTACTGTCCTTCATCAGCAGCATGGTTCCTGGCAAAGACAAGCCGCTGCTTGGATCCCTTTGCAACCATGTTGATCCGCTCACTGGATGTCAGCAGTTTGTCTTTGTGGTACCATTTGACAGAGCTGACATCTTGAGCTGAGATCTTTGCTTCCAGAACAACTTTTGTGCCCTCAATAGCAGTTATGTCCTTGAGAGGGGTGAGGATGCCAATAGCTGCAACAGAATGAGTGATGTCAATTTATACAAATACAAAAAAGAAGATCCCATTATTCAACTCAGTGACCTACTCTGAATGATGAGCTTTGCTGATGATGAAATCTCATGGTCAGGGACAACAAAAGAGTACATTCCAAAGTCATCCTTGTTGGTATCCTCAATCAGGAGTTTATGGAATTGTTTGTCAATAACTATGTGCACCCGGTTTGAAGCCTCGACAGGCTTTCCATTCTTCATCCACATTCCTTCAACGTTCTCCTGGGAGAACTTGACCTCAAGCTGAGCAATGTCTCCCTCACAAACAGTCATGTCAGTCAAAGGAGACATTAGGGTGATAGGACGCACTAAAAGAGAAGGAATAAAGCGTTCAGTGTGGGATACAGCCAATGAAGATGAAATATGAAAAAATCAACATCTGTTCAGCTTTTCACATTTTTTGGAGTAGAGGTATTTTTGTTGGACGTGAAGTTTGTGAAATAAACTTGAGTAGCATGTTTCTTGGTAGAGATTCTTAAAATACATTCCATGCATTACAACTTCTGGATATTTCCTGACTCACATTTCATCTTAAGTGAAGCAGTTGAATGAAATTCTCCCACTTTAAAAGTGTATTCTCCCTGGTCTTCTTTCTTGACATCCTTCACAGAGAGAGTGTGCCGTCCACGGCGGGACGACACTACGTATTTACTGCTGGGTTGCAGCAGTTTTTCTCCAAAGAACCAGCTGCCCTCAGCATCTTCACGAGTCACAACACACTCAAACTCTCCAGAGTAGGTCTCCGGCACCTCTGTGCTGTCAAGGTGCTTCAGGATCTCCAGAGGGGCTCCTGTCAGCCAAAGGAAGCACATGTTGCATCATCAGTTCAAATCTAAGAAACAAAAATGACACACTTACTGTACTCACAACATTGACATGTTTCTCTTTTTTTTTCTTAGTGTGTTCATCACATCATGAATTCAAAGATTTGATTTACTTCTACTGCTTGTTACTTTCCTAAAGACTACAGGCAGGACTGAGCGATTTTACTAGAACTTGGCAGAACACATTCTTTTATGTTTCACGTGATCAATGTTTTTTGTGCATTGTCCCTTGTTTTAGATAAATAAACTCTCTCATGACGTCCCTTAAGGTGGCCGCACGTGCCTCAAAAGAACTACAAGACACACCTGCACTCCCTCTAAGATGCGGGCGCACCTGTCTACGACCCTCTACAAGCCTGGATAACCCCAAACCTGCAGCACCCTTACATATGCACATGACTAAGGCATTAGATATGCAACTTCAAAATGAGTCCCTTAACTGAATTCACCAGCAGTGTGGTAAAGCGACTTACAGGTTTCTTTGGTTTATCTGAGGACGAGGTAGGGTAAGGCCTTCTGTCTATAGACAAATCCCTGCCAAGCCTGAATTTAAACCCTCAACAGAATGACAACATCCAAAGATCCTAATATGCATTTGCGCTGCTTCAGAGTAGAACAATACCTTCTAAGAAAAAAGACAGACAGGAACATTTCTCAGTTTCAAAGATCATCCTGCGGCCCACCTTCAACATTGAGCTTTGCTGTGGTTCGGATGTCTTCATCCTCTATTACTGCACAGGTGTAATCTGCATCATCTTTCATCTCAATCATCAGCACAGACAAGAAGTGGACTTTTCTGTCAGAGTGCATCCTGTATTTGTCCCCAGAGAAGATCTCCAAATTGTTCTTCAGCCATTTGACCTTTACAAAGGGCTCATTGGTTTCACACTCAAAGGTAGCCATTGTGTCCTTCTCCTTGGAATCAACGTCCTCCAGCTTCTGTGTGAACGTGATTGCTTGTTTTGCTGCAATTAAAAAAAATCCGAATTAAAAAAAGATCAAAATGCATCACTCAGCTTTGGGATTAAGCAAACTAGTGTGTGATACCTTGGACCAGAAGGAAAGCATGGCTTGAGGTCTCTCCTGCAGTGTTGGAGGCCTTCACCATGATACTAGCAGAATCTTCTGCAGAGACATTTCTGATCACCAATTCACACACATGCTCTTCAGGCCAGAACCAACTGACACGGTCTGACTTCTCCAATTGAACTCCATTCTTAAACCACTGGCACGTGGGATCCGGTTTACCAACAACTCTGACCCTAAACTTCACTTCATCCCCCTGTGAGACTGTCTGGCTTATAATGCGCTCAATGATTTTAGGAGCTTCCATGTTAGGTGCAAGCTTGACTCTCTCTGGTTTGAAAGATTTTTCAGAGAGTTTTCGCTCTTCCAGCATCTTCTTTTCGGCTTCTTCCTTCTCCTTGACGCGGTGAAGCAGCTCCTCCTTTGTCTTTTTCAGCAAATCCTCATAAGAATCATCCCTCCTACGAGATTTAAGCTCCACTGCAGTAATGGACTCATAGTATCCCTCCTCTGTCCTGCGTTTGAATTTGCTCCTCAGCTCCTCTGACTCCTCTGTGGCTTTCTCGTGAACAATTCTTTGGGCCTTCTTGAGCTTGATGATCTCTTTCAGCTGAGCATCCTCAGGGGTTTGCTCAGCTTTTACCACCTCAAACTGGGTTTTACCAGCTTCATGGGGTGCCTCAGCCGGCTTGGCCTCTGCAGCTCGGCGCAAATGACTTCTTAAGTCCTCCTTCTGCTGAATCTCCAGCTTCACTGTGTGTTCAGATGAACCCAGGTTGTTGTCTGCCACTACTTTGACCTCTCCCGAATCATAGGATTTCACATCTGTAATCTCCAGGTAGTAAATACCATCGTAACTGAGTCTGTATCTCTTACTTTTTCTTATAAGCTGTCCATTAAGATACCAGTTAACCTTTGGTGGTGGGTAACCAGTCACTCTGCAGCGAAATCGTGCTGCATCACCCTCCATAACTCTGAGAGGTTCAGGAAGAAGTACAATCTCAGGTTTCAGTTTCTCTGTTTGCTCTTCAGCTGTGACTCCATAAGGTCCCCCTTCATGTGCCAGTCGCTCCATTTCATCGATTCGATGGGCTCCTTTCCTGCCTTCAGGAAGCTGGGTTTCCTCAACCAGACCCTTCTCATCCTTGACGATAAGAGTGGCAGAGGTCTGATCCACTCCAAACTTGTTGGTGGCTCTGCAGGTGATGACACCACTGTCTCTGGCATATGCAACTTCGTAATCAAGGCTGCAGTAGCCAAATTCATTGACCATACGCAGCCTATTGGCAGCAGCCAAAGGTTTGCCGTCATGCAGCCACTCCACTACCATGGTAGGGTCACCAATAGGTGTGAGTCTGCACTCAAAATGAGCAGGACCAATGCACTTCATGCGAACTGAGGTTAGCTTCTTTTTGAAATGTGGCTTCTGCTGTTTCTCTTTATCATAAAGGTCACCCTCCTCCCACTGCTCCTGACCATAACGCAGGTGGAGGGGCTCCACTTCTGGAGGAGTAATCTCCTTAGCTTTGTAGGTTCCTTTGGGAATTATGAGCTTCCTCTCTGGCTCAGGCTCTTCATAGTCCATCTCGACATTGACTCTGCAGCGGGTAGTGTCCCTGCCAGCCTTGTTGATGGCTGTGGCAGTGTACCAGGCACTGTCTGAGCCTGCAGTGCAGGGAATCTGGAATTTGGCCGCTCCTTTCGTTCCTTCAATCCTGCAATCACACATTCTTATATTAAATGGGCTTTCATTTGTGCATTTTTTAAAAGATCTTTCTCACATTGAAAATGGTTTGATCCAAACTAAGCTGATGCTTTTGGTGAATCAAGTGCTTTTTTATATGGATGCTGCATAATAGTGTCTTCTGTACAGATTTCTTCTTCTTCCATTAAATTTTTTTTCTTTACCTGTGGCATTCCTAAAATGGTCCTAAACTTTACTGTAGTTGCAAACTTCAGGCCCGAATGCATTTTAAAATTCATTTTTAATGGTTCTGACCATGTGCAAGTTCGGCACTTCAAAAATACTTTTCATTAGAAGAAATGTGCTACATGTGAAGATCCATCTGCCTGGAGCAGTGCACTGGCTGCTGTGACGCCATCAGCAAAATTGAAACTTCTGGATCACACAACACTGTGGTTTTCATGAAGCATTGCTTGCTTTGCCTGTTTCAAGTATTCTTGTTAACTTCACAGACCCCATTGTTGTGTGGGTGCACAACTCATCGATCCTTTTCAACAGCTTCCATTTGGAACTGTTCATATTAGCACAAAAAAAACATTTTCCCATCCCGACGGTAAACTTTACTGTCCTTCCAAATCTAAAACATCTCCAACAATATTGTCTCGAATCGGATTCAAAGTAACGAGTCTTCTCAAAGACAACTTCACCTGGATGAATAAAATGTTCATCTACATATTCATAGAATCTTTTGAATTTGCTACAAATTCCGTGAATCCTCTATTTGAACAAAAACAAAACTAAGAGAAAACACACTTGATATTTGGGTGCTTGTGTGTGGTGATTATGTCGCTGTTTTTCAGCCAGACAATATCTGGCAGAGGGTTCCCGATGGCTTTGACAGCAAGTTCAACCAGGGTTCCCTGTTTGACGCTGATGTTCCTCAGCTTCTCTGTGAACTGTGGTCGCACCAAGGTTTCTTTAGCTGAAGACAGAGACATACAGTAAGCAAACACGTGTCCAAAAGGCCTTCTTTAGTGAAACCTCAAGCAGAACTTTCAAAAGGTGAAAGGAAGTTTTACCATCAACAGTCAAAGTGATGGAGATGGATGAGCGTCCGGCCCTGTTCTGAGCGATGACTGTCCACTCTCCAGAGTCGTGTGGCATGGCTGGGACAATGATGAGTGACTGAGTGCCATCCTCTTTCACCACGATTTTATGGGTGTAGTCACTAACCACTTGTTGTCCTAAAAACATGATTTGTTTTCATACATGTGAGTCAAATTATTTCTTTACAACACTTGTGATGAGATCTGGTCAAGATGTAATGGTGTTCAACTCACCATTGTGAAACCAGAATGTGTCAGGCATCGGTCTGCCGATGACTTTCAGATCAAACCTGGCGGTCTGTCCCTCGGAGCATTTACAAGAAGAAGGTTTCATAACAAAAACAGGTTTGTAAAGTCTTTCTAGCTGAGCCTCATCAGTTTCATCAAGTCGGCGAGCTGGTGAGCGTCCAGGTGAACGGCTGGGAGAGCGGGCAGGTGAACGACTCAGTGAACGAGGAGACGTAGACCTGCAAAGGCATGAACATCAATCTACAATGCCAGTGCTCCCCCTTCAGGCTTCTCAGCATGCATTTTTGAGGAAGTCTTACCTGATTCTTTGCACTTGCTGGGGTGTATATCTCTGAGGTGTAGCCATTCCAGCTGGCTCCACATAAAGTTTCCCAGAGCTCACTGTGTTCCCTTTTACATTGGTGGCAAAGGCAGTGTACACACCCTCATCTTCTGGCCTTACCACAGGTAGACGGAGGCTTGCTCTTCCATCTTCAAGGACCTCAATCTGGTATTTGTCGCCATGCCTGATACGCTGACCATCTTTGAACCAAGCGATCTGCCAGAAGTTCAAATGTCACTGTTATTTACAGCGTCCTGTAAAAGTTTTCATCCTCCTTGAACTTCCCCACATTTTCTCACATTATGACCACAAACATAAATATATTTGATTGGAATTTGATGAGAAAGACCAACACAAAGCGACACACTTATGAAGTGAAAAGAAACTTGTACAAGAGTTCATTTTTTTTATAAATAATAAACTGAAAAGTTCAGTGTGCAAAAGTATTCAGTCCCCTGAGTCAAAACTTTGTGGAACCCCCTTTTGCTGTAATTCCAGCTGCAAGTCTTTTGGGGTTTGTCTCTACCAGATTTACACATCTACAGACTGAAATCTTTGTCCATTCTTCCTTCAAAACAATTCAATCTGAGTCAGATTAGATGGAGAGCGTTTGTGAACAGCAGTTTTCAGAGCTTACCACAGATTCTGGATTGGATTCGTTTCTAAAAGTTTAAATGTAATTGGAGCCTTTATTTAAGTTTATGACCCCCCCAGAGCCCTCAGATCGTCAGTTGCAGGTCTGCTGGTGGTCCCAAAAGACAAAACTAAAACCCACGGCCTGCAAGGCCACATTTCAGTACTGTGGAACAGCCTGCTTGTGGATGTGAGGGCTTCATTCGCTGTGGAGGTTTTAAAGAAAAAACGAAAAACTCTTTTTTTAGCATGGCCGTTACCTTGTTTTACATGTCCAAATGTTTTCATTTGATTGTATATGTTTTGTTAATAATTCATTTGATTTATTTTGATTATACATGTGGGACGTGTGTGTGTGTTGGGTTTTTATGTTTTCTTCCTTATGTTAGCTCTTTTAGCTACTATTTTTATCTCATTATTTCTTTTACTATGGAAAGCACTTTGAGATGCTTTGTAGCAGGAAAAGTGTTATACAAATGAAGTTGAAATTGAATTTGTCTAAAATAATTACTCTGAAAAAGCAGTTAAATGTTTCATTTACCTTGGGAAGCGGCATTCCTGCCATCTTGCAATGGAAGGTGACACCCATGCCCTCCATGATCCTGTAGTTTTTGACTGGAGTGTTGAAGTCTGGTGGCACTGCCTCAGTGGGGGCAGCAGTCACCATCAACTCTCCATCCTCTGTGACAATTTCTCTGTATGTGATCTTCATGATGTTAAGCTCAATCTCTTGAATGGTCCTCTGCTCAGCAGCAGACAGATGAAATTCCTGGAGATGCGATAGGAAGTTAGAAGAGCCAAACTCACAGGCAGACTATCTGTCTGTTTAAATGTGGTTGACATTTGGCCATTTTAGATATGCAACAGAAATCAGTCAAAATCAGGGCACTTTTCAAAAAAGAAAAGTATCTCTGACTTGCAGAGATTCTGTTCTTTGGAGTTGCTGAAATATTGCAGATTACACGACGCAGATGAATGGAAACCTGCCCAAGCTATCCTCAGTTACCTTAATGCACTTAATGTTTTCCACTGATTTTTTCTTTGTCTCTGTAGCACAAGTAAAGGTCCAATAGGATTGGTACATCTTTGCAAAGTGTGTGAGACAACTATTTGATTATCATCTGAGTCTACTTCTTCCTAAACAGCTCTTAGAACAATGAACCATTCTGCCGCACCTGTCCAGAAATAACTGTGGCCGTCATCTGCTCCATGGAGGGAGCAGGAATAGGAGGAATGTCTCCAACTTTGGGCTCCTGCACAAAAGCTGTCACTTCAGTCTTAAATATTGCTTCTTGTTTCTTCATGTAGGCCTCGTAGTCCTCTGCAAAAATAAAAAAAGATTGATTCAGGAACTTCATTATTATTCTGCGATCAAGCAACTTATTTTACTCAGAAAACTCTGATATCCCTCACTATTAAAAACTGCAGTCTTTAAGGAATAATTATTTTTACAGGATGGCTTCAGATTAGGGATGGGCATATCAGTCTGAGTAGCGATACCAAGGTTTTGATGTTAGCGTAATGAGATCAATACATTTCATCGCAGTTTTTCTTCAATACATACAGCAAAGAGTTTGAATTTACTTACGGAGTTCAGATAACCGTCCTATCTGCAGTGTTGGCAGACAAACAGGCCAATATGAATGAATACCCACCCAATTTGTGCGGGAAACGGCCCAATCAGGCAACGCTGTCTGTCTCTGTAAACAGCACCCCTACCCCCCTGTCTGTGTAAATAGCACCCCTACCCCTCTGTCTGTGTGAGCAGCACCCCTACCCCTCTGTCTGTGTGAGCAGCACCCCTACCCCTCTGTCTGTGTGAACAGCACCCCCCCCGTCTCTGTAAACAGCACCCCTACCCCCCTGTCTGTTTAAACAGCACCCCTACCCCTCTGTCTGTGTGAACAGCACCCCTACCCCCCGTCTCTATAAACAGCACCCCTACCCCCTGTCTATTTAAACAGCACCCCCACCCCCCCGTCTCTGTAAACAGCACCCCTACCCCCCTATCTGTGTAAACAGCACCCCAACCCCCCTCTTCATGTAAACAGCACCCCTATCCCCCCCGTCTCTGTAAACAGCACCCCTACCCCTCTGTCTGCGTAAAACAGCACCCCTACCCCCCCGTCTCTTTAAACAGCACCCCTACCCCCCCCCGTCTCTGTAAACAGCACCCCTACCCCCTGTCTCTGTAAACAGCACCCCTACCCCCCCTGTCTGTGTAAACAGCACCCCTACCCCCCTCTTCATGTAAACAGCACCCCTATCCCCATGTCCGTGTAAACAGCACCCCACCCAGTTCAGTTCAGATTGTTATTAGTTAAGTTTTATTTATCTGCTAAAAATCTCTGTCCTGTGTTTAAACACCTAAGTAACAAAAAAATGAGTATTTGCAAAAAGTATTCAATAACTAACATTTCAAGAAAAAAGTATTTCGGTATCATTATCGGGAATGTTAGTCCTGTATTACTTGGTTTTGGATCAATACCTACATTTCCAGTCTCACCCACCCCTACTTCAGATGCATTTAGCTGAATTATCCTTTCTTTCAATCTCTTGGCTTTTACACTCCATGCGGGTATTTTATTGTGACTGGGATTTTGACGTACCCTCCTCCAGCAGGCTTGTGGAGGCTGAGACTTCTCCAAGCTGATTCTTGGCAAAAACAGAGTATTCTCCGGCATCATCGGCAAATGTCATGGAAATCTCCAACCAGCACTCCCCAGTTTCCTTTTTGTGGGCGATTTTGTATCTGATGGACCGACAAGAGCATATTACAAGCAGCTTCATAGTACATTACAGTCATGCCAAAACAGACGTTGGCATGAGAAGGCATGAAAGCAGCTGTGCAGAAGCATTGATTGTGAGGCATAGATGGATGATGGTTCTTTTAGCTGAGGTCACTTTTGACATGACAAATAGTGTCTCTGGTGTTCACATCCTCGTGACAACACTATTGGAAACTTTCTGCCACCCTGACATCTTTGGGAAAAACTTCCATTGTCACCATTTAATAGATGTTTTTGGTCTTTTATCAGGAAGCATTCTCTGGTCTGAGGTCAATGGGAACTGGCACTTTAAATCACAAGGGATTTTGATTCACAGACAAACCACTAGTTGTGACTAATTGCAGCTTAAAGAGAAGTTGGTTGGCTCTACCTGTATCCAGTGGTGAGAGGCACACCACTCTTCTTCCAGATAACTTGCGGTTTGGGGCTTCCACCAACTTGACATCCAAACACAACACTTCCACCCTCAACCAGCTTCTGGACGGTAGGTTTCTTGGTGAAAAAGGGAGCAGCAGCTGCAGTGCTGTCTGCCTCGCTCACCTGGGGCATGGTGTCCTCTTTGGCATCCTCTGCCCTGAAAACATGTAAACAGGGCCCAGTTTGTTCCTGCAGGGTTAAAACCCAGCCTCTGCACAGCATCAGTCATGTACAAAAAAGATGTAAAAAAAAACTTTATTGACTCACATCTTCTTAGGAGCTTCTGCATCATCACCTGCCTCTTGTCTGCTCTCCATTTCTTCAGATACTAAAGTTCAAAGAAAGGTCAGTTCAAGACTAACCAACCCAACACAGTGGTCATCAACTTTTTTCAGGCCACAGACTGGTTTAATGTCAGACCATATTTTCCCGGACTGGCATGTGCAAGGCTGAAGTAGGCGTTTCTTTATCCTCCAGCTTGTCTTAACTTTGGAGGGTAAAGTTTATCTTCATCATCTGTAAAATGTCTTCAGCTGCTTTCAACTTCATTTGTATACTAGATTTCATGTAGGAACCTTTCAAATGTGTTCTAGATTTTTCCTTCGAGATCAAATTAGCAGTGGGGGTAGGTTTAAAAAAGTTGCAAATGGATTTTCAACATAGTGACCGAGCAATTTGAAATGCATCAAGAATGCGTCAGATGCAGTGGGAAGAATCCAGTAGTAACTTCCTTCAGAATAAGATTATTACCAAAACTGAAGAAATGTTGGTTGTGATTTTTCCCTGTGGCCCTGCAGTAACTATCCACAACTAAAAGATAAAGGCAGCATCTCATTCTCTGCGGTCAACTGCTGTGAAGTGAAATATGCATCGTACATGCATTTCAAAAGAACAGACAGAGGCTGTTGAAAAAGCCCCTGATCGTTCATGTGTAAAACAGAGTCTGGTTTGAAATCCTTTTCTGAAGCTTTTTTACAATCGAACAGGTTGTTGGTACTGACCCTGGACAAGCAGGTAGCAGGAGGTATTGACCGTTCCCGCTGCATTAGTGGCAGTGCAGGTGAAGCGTCCGCTGTCTTCTGCAAATGCTTCACGTATCACTAACCGGGCAAATCCATTCTCATAGCTCATCTGGAAATCAGTGGAGCTTTCAAACTTATAGTCCTCTCTGAACCACATGATGATGGGGGTGGGGTGACCAGTGATCTGACACTCCAAAGTCACTGACTCCCCTTCAGTCACATTTGTATTCCTCAGGCCCTAAGGAGAAAATAACAAACCTTTGAACTTTTCTTAAAAAAGCTCCACTCTGACACACAGCACAAGAATAGAAGCACTTACAGACACCACTGTGGGCGGTACCATCGGGCCAACAGCAGCTGGTGTGGCTTCTTCCTTCCCCACCTGTTGCACAGTCATAGATCTGTTAATAGTCGCTTTGACTGCTTCCCAAACAGACAACACAGAAACAGCAGAACAAACACGGAGAGTTCTGTTCACATCCAGGGAATGGCAAATGAAGAGGAGATGAGACAGAGGAAAGATGATGGGAAGGTGGTATGGGTTTAAGAGGGGCAGATGCAGAAGTCAGTGGCATTGACAGGTCAGTTACAGATTCATTAGAGAGACATTTATACCTGGATTGCAACAGAAATCAAGAAAACCAGACTTCTTACTGTCTGCACCTTTGGCCACAAAGATTGTAATGCATATTAACAACAAAAAGATCTGCAACAAAGCCTTACAGCTCTTATTCTGGCCAGAGGGTGATAGACAAATGGAAGACAAACCATTCATTCGTTTTGGTCACTGGTCAGATCTCTGCCACTGCTAATGTTAGGACAGAATGGAGTGGATATTTGTTTGGACACGTGGTTTTCTTGTCCTGTTCAGATCCAGCTCTTTAAACCAGGAGAACAAACCTTTGCTCCCCAATCCTCACATTCTCTCTCCAAGCCCCCCAAGTATACAAGTCCAGTCTGTAACTCAGCTCCAAAGTGGCTTTTGACAGAGTCTCTGAAAGGCGGCGGGATGCGCTCAGGTGGCTCTGTGGCTTCAGCCGCTCTATGAGACAGACTGGGGGACTTGACAGGCCTGATGATCTTTCTAGAGGAGGCAGAGGATGAGGACAACTCTTTCTGCAAAGTTGCGATTGCTGTGCCAGCGATGGAAACCTAACCGATCCAGAGAGGAGGAACAGCCACAGTACAGTCATCAGACAGAAGGCATTGATGGTTTTTCTTGAGTTAACACAGCACACAGAGCATCTATGGGAACTCAGTTAAATCGACAAGGAAGTGGACATAGAGATGAAGCAGGGTTATGGGAGGGTTCTTTTGACTGGTTAATGAACTGCATGATGACTGGAATAAGAAACATTTGTTAACAGTGTGCTGTTTTAGTCATTTCAAGGTGAAGACGTCAACCATTCGGTGCTACAAGAAGAAAGCAGCAAAGTGTCTGTCCACTAAACAAAACCACAGTAATGCACAAATCTGACACATTTTGGCGAGTGAATATTTTTAAACGGTGTTCAACATCATGATATCATAGGCTGTGTATGGAGATTACCACGATAAGACCCACGAGAGGGGAGGGGCGGCAAATGGGGAAACCATTCACAGCATAATGGATTTATCACGATTCTATCAGACTCCAAACAACCCCATTAGCTACCTCATGAATACAAGTTTCTGGCTTTTAATGTGATCTCCTTTGTGCTTTTTTGCAGAGAACCATCCAAAAACAAACAGGAAGGTGCTTCTAAACTACAAGGAATCTTAAAGTTATTGCATCCAAAAAGCAATGTGTGATCATACTCCTCATTTGTGTTTTGGCCTCGGCATTAGGTCTGCAGTATGGAGTTTCTGTAACTGATGAACTCCTCTGTGAACGCAGTCAAAAGCTTTTGTGCAACTCTAGGCTAATCTTCACCAGTCATGAACCTGTGGCACACACTTACACATCAACTCTGCAACTTTGGCAGAACATTTAGAAAGGTTACATGAAACAAATGTAAATCTTCAAGCTCAGCCTCTTTAAAGCCATCACCCTAAATAAACAGACAGGAATCATCTTTACAAAGTGGATCAAAGGTCACAGATATCTGTCATGATGCAGTGTTTCTAACAGAGCAAACCTATAATCCTGAATTAATACTATTTAATTTTTCATTGCTCTCTATGCACCAGCATTTACAGGTTGGTAGACAAGAAACTCATGTCCTCTGATGGTCTGTCCTGAAAAAAATGCTTTCATTATGGCTTTTGCTAACTCGTTCAGCGAGAGAGAAAAAAGCCGGTATGAACCACATTACTGTGGTAAAGAACCACATTGTCCTCTAACATCTGTGGTTGTTTTTCTTCTCTGGGTGATAAGAGTTCCTGCTCCTCCCACAGCTGAATCACAATCACACAGAGATTCAAGCAGTTTTGCTCCACATTGCAAAGAACTTCCGTTCACCTGACTTCAATGACTTTTCCTTCCTACATTTCTATCCAATTGCAATGTGATTTCATTCTGAAACTGGTCATTGAAACATCTCCATAACCAATTTTCTAGTTCAAGTCTCCATACATGCTGCTTGGTCCACGAGTGTGGACCTTTAAGTTCAATGTCAAACTCTGTAAATGTGAACTAGGATCAGATAGTAGGATACAGTCATTGCTGCTGGAGTACGTGGACACAACCACAGTCCCTGCAAGGCCATTGATGTCCTGCGACTGAGTGTTACTGACTGTGTCTGCAGGACACCATGTTGCTCATTGATAGTAAATAGTGTGCATGTTACTGTGTTCCTAACAGCCAGTGTTTGTAGTGCTCACCAAGGCCTCACTGTGTGACTGGTTAGCAGGTTTAGCAGCTATGAGGATGGACAGAAGCAGCATGTCAGTTACTGGTTAGACTAAAGCGTGGTTTGCTTTCGGTTTTGGCTTCGTTTAACTTCCTCTCCTTCAACACAGGTTATTTGATCCTACTTGCCCAATGTGGCCTTTCTTACCTCCCCATTAGTCTCAGGTTTTGGAGCAGAAACTTTAAAAACTGTAAAATGTGGAAGTGGAGATGAGAAGACACTAGTGTCCACATGGGAGGAGACCTCTGCTGTTCTCTGAACCTGGAGTAACTGACAAAGTTCACAGGAGAGAGTTAACATCTCACCATCTGTAAAATTCTTCATTCAAAAGTTTGAAATAAAACACATTTCCAAAAAAACTGTGATGTTTAGAATGGCCGCGTGCCGCGTTTCCATATAGAAATGAAAATGGTCTCTAGCTCCCACAACCTCTTCACTGTACCTGCAGTGAGGACGACCTCAACAGTTTTTTCAGTCCAATATTTCTGAAGACTCTCAGAGTATTAAAGCACAAACTGAATGTTGGTCTATTTGACAATGAATCTCCCTGTTTGATTTTGTGTGCGTTTGTGTATATACATCCACACATACATATATCTATCTCGCACTGGTTTTGTTGAGCTTTTTGCACTCAGATGACTCATCAACAAAAAATGTTGTTTTTGTCAGGATTTTACTCTGTTTTCTGGTATTGTTACTCTTTTTGAAATGATCTGATAGTTTTAGCATGCCTCGGTTCTCCTCTGGTTCTTTTCAGTCTCTTTCTAAATGTTGTCTAAATGATGGACGTTATGGAAGGCTAGCTGAAGCCCTGTTCGAGCTTTTCAGTGGTCCAAGCTTAACTATTTTCTACTTAAGTCCTGAGTTTATAATTGTTTTCCCACCAGGCAAGGACATGTCTATTAGATATTTAAATCATGACTATTTGAAATATTACAGCTATAGAAATGCATAATGTATTTGATAGACATCAATTCATAGAGGTCTATTGCATCTTGTTGTTTAGATCTCGAGCAGACAACTTCCCACAGCTAATTACGCTGTGGTCCCATCATGCCTTGCACATTGTAAACACACCATTAGGGCAGTTTCTTCCCAGCAGACACAAGATATCTATAATTTATCTCATAGACATCTGTTGTATTTGTCTTCTGGACATTTCAGCCAACTCTATTGTGTTAGTCTACTAGAAATCTACCAATAGAGATCTGCATATAGAGATCTCCTACACGTCTACCTGTAGACGTCTAATCTGTAGATAGTTTTAGACTTCTATTAGAGAACCTTTTTAAACGTTTACTAGATATAAAATGAAAAGTCAAGTCTAACGTGTTTCTATCATTGTGGTTTTGTGTGCCGTCATCCTTTTTCTCCTTTTACTGTCCAATCTAAAAACAACATTGGTGTAGAGTCCACTTTTTCCTAAACATGTAAATCCAAGTCTGTCCTTTTAGAACTTTACCTCTGAACAGCAACTAGACACTGTTGTGCAGCAGCAGATCAGAAAATGGGTTTTAAGATCATTCTAATAAAAATCCACTCTGACAACAGGTTTAACCTTTCACCATCATTTTGTTCACTTCTATGACAAGTTCAAATCTAAACAGAACTATTTCTGTTGGATTGTTGTTTTGATGCAGGTTTCTGTGACCTTTAACCTCTGGTACGTTTCAGTAGAAATGCTTGATTTTTTCTTGGAATGTAGAACTTTCTGATCATTAGTTGTCTGTGAGCATAGAGGCTGTACGGTGGTGTAGTGGTTAGCCCTTTCACCTTACAGTTAGAAGAAGCTGGTTCAGATCCCAGTTGGACCTTTCTGTGTGGAGTTTGCAGGTTCTCCTTCTACAGCAGTGGATTTTCTCCTGTTTCCTCCCACAGATCAATAACATTTTTCATGGCTTAACTGCTGTCTGTAAATGGTTTGACCCTGTGACCTGTGACCAAACTGGTGATCTTAGGGTGTACTTGGAACCAGCAAACCTGTGACCCCAAAAGAGATCCAGTGGGTTCTGAAGATGAATGGATGTAACATTACAGTATTTATGTTTTAACTAGTAAATGTTTTTAAAAAAAAGTATTGTAATAAACATCTAAAAGTATCCTGAGATTAGACGCTTCCAAGTAGACGTGTAGGAGACCTCTTTATGCAGAACTCCATTGGTAAATTTCTAATAGACTAAGAAAACACAGTTGTCTGAGATCTCCTGTAGACGTCTACAGGAGATGTATGGTTGGTATCTTAGAGACTTCTTGTGGCAGTGGGTTGTTGCGTGTCATTCAGCTTCCTTCAGTAGTTCTTTTGTTTTTAACAGACTTTGACAGATGATTTATGACTAGTCTTTATTTTTGCAAGAGGTGAGGGATGTGCAGCCACATGACTGTTTTATATGCATAAAAGAAGTTCATTTGAGCTAATTGTTCACATGGGCACTTTTGTGCCTACAAACCCATATGTCTGCAATTTTTAAAAACTACTGAAAGTCAAACTTTGGATCACACTTTAGTCTGGGAACCTCGCTAACCTGAGGCTGGAGTTCAGGTGTGAACTTCTCAGCAGCAGTGGGCATTTGGCCAGCCTGCATTCTCGTTGGCATCCAGTTGGTTCCATGCTGTTGTTCATCAACCTTAGCAAAGACCTGCTGACTGAAATGTGCAGCCTCTGCCTCCCAAGCTTCACCTTGATCACCTTTTTCATGCACGGGCTGATGGATGCGAGCAAAGTCAACGGCAGCCACAACTGTAGCCACCGCCCCAGCTCTCTTTCCTCCCTCATCCTGGAGACAAAACAGCAAACTGAAGTTGCAGTCACTTGAACAACTTGATCCTTTTGCTTTGAGACATCCAGTCCTCTCATCTTGTCTTTCAGAACAGAGCTGGAAACGAAAACTTCATTCTCAAGGCCAATGAGTTGGTTTAAACACATGCTTATCTTTGAAGAGTTTGGTTCATTCTGAGCCGTCAATCAGAGAAAGTCAGTGAGCATCACTTAAGATCCCAATGAAAGTGCTCACAGTTGTTTTTGTAACAAGTTCAGAAAGAAATTCACTCTAAATAACTGGAGTTACTGTTGTGTTCATTTAGAATGTGAGGAATTCAAGCTGTTGAATATGGATCCAGACAGGAATAATGAGCGACGCCCCTCTACATTCACACCAGACACACGTGCACCACAGGCAGGACAATACAAACAGGCTTCATCCCCAAATCTTTTCAGAACACCTTTCTGTTCGTTCTCAACAAACTGCCTCTGAAAAGTTGACAACATTTTCAAAAACTCTTCTTACAAGCATAATTGTTGTGTTGATTACTCTGAACTGTTCTTTTGCCATGACCTGAGACTGCTCTTGCGCTGATGCCCACACAGAGGTAGTATGAGACGAGTACAACAAGCAGACAAGAGACACTTTTCACAGTAACACACCAAAAGAAAACACAAAAAGAAGGAGAACTGTGCTGGTTACAGAGTAAAAGTACAACTGCAGGAGATCAACCCAAAACTATCCACAGCTCTGATTCAGAATCTTTACAAGAAAAAGTGACACTTTCTTCTTATTCTATTGAAATTTGAATTGTTTATTTGTCTTTTTAAATAAAAAAAAAAATGAAGCCACACATTCATGTGAGGCAAAGTTTGAGCGCAGGACAAAGAGAAGAGCACAGTTCCTGTGGGGTTCTGGACCCAGGACGATGGTTGTTTTGTGTTGTTTTCCTGTTTTATGCTTCCTGTGTTTCCTGTCTTCTCCTTTCACGTCTCTTGACTCTCCCCTCTATTAAGTTCTCTCGCTCCTTAATGTTGCACAGCAGTTGGTACTTGTCTCATCCTCTCCTCATGTTCATAAGTCCTTGTCTCCCTTGCACTTGTTGTCGGGTGGTTTTGGTAGCAGCGCGACTTCATGTGCTGCTTTCTCTACGACTGAAATAAATCAGAGACGTTGCTGCTACAAGTGCCGTTTGTGTTTTGTGCCCTCACGTCAACCCTGACAGTTCCAGTAAGAGTTGAAATCTTTGGAAAGAGTTTTCAACAAGAACATTTGTCTGAAACAGGAGGCTGGAATGACAAAGAGCAGCACGATGCACGAAATTCTGCTGGTAACTGGCAGCAACATTCGTTGGTCAGTAAAACCCAGTCCAGCTGCACAGATCAGCTTCAAGAGAACATCTCGCTCATCTGAGGCAGCTCAGCTTCTCTGCTTTAACAGAAGAAGACCTTTGTCAGGACACACAAGCCCCTCTGTAAAGACTTGCTGCTGTCCTAACAAATCCTGATCCTGGAACTTCTGCAGGTCACAGCCAGCTGATGATCATTTTGAATGAAAACTCATCCATTATTACATAAAACTATCTGTTTAGTAAAGAACATCATGTGGATGTTTGTGTGGGACTGACAGGCTTCTGGTTATTTAGATGGAAGAAGGAATGCTGCAGTAACGCCAAGACTCAAACTATAGGAGACATTTCCCTGCAGGAAACCACCCCACCCCCCACCCCCGTCCTTACCTCCTTCCCCTCTGTGATTGGCTGCTCGGGGAGCTCAGCATCACCTGCCCGTTTCCATGGCGGGCGGACATCAGCTCCAGCAGAGGCAGGCTGTTTGCGTACCATGATTGGGGATTTGACCGGCCTGATTGAGAAGCAGTGTTAGTGACCATGAAGATGACTACAAAATACTGAAGCCACAACTAAAAGTCAATAACAAGTAGCTCTTCCCACCTAACAGGAGTGGGTGTGGGTGCCTTCACATGTCTGACGGGTGAGGGGGACTGCTGGCGACCTCCAGCCACTTTAGGGACCAGTGAAGGTTGTGTTGGCGATTTGGACGCAGGTTTTGGTGGAACTCTGGGCGGAGTCTTGTGGCCCAGCAGTGGAGGTGTCTCCACACCCTCCATCTTCTGAGGAGAAACACAGGACATCCCGAGGACAATTCAAGATGAACAATTCCAACTGCCAACAAAACAAAACCTGTTTTGTAACATTAAAGTCAAAGTCCAGCTCCAATCATTCCTGATGTGTTTTAGAAATGTTCCCAGTGGTTTTAGAACTATGATTTATTACCAGGGTTATGTGGTTTCTAGGACACACACTCGCTGGCCACTTTATCAGGCGCAACTGTCCAACTGATCAGCCAATCACATGGCGGCAGCTCAATGTATTCTGGCATGCAGACATGATCAAGACAATCTGCTGCAGTTCAAACCGAGCATCAGAACAGTGAAGAACGGCGACTGAAGTGACTTTGAACGTGGCGTGGTTGTTGGTGTCAGACAGGCTGGTCTGAGTATTTCAGAAACTGCTGGGATTTTAACCTACAACCATCTTCAGGGTTTACAGAGAATGGTCAGAAGAAGAGAAAATCTCCAGTGAGCAGCAGGTCTGTGGGCAGAAATGTCTTGTTGATGTCAGAGGTCAGAGGTCAGGGGAGAATGACCAGACTAGTTCCAGCTGATAGAAAGACAACAGTAACTCAAATAACCGCTGGTTACAACCCAGGTCTGCAGAAGAACATCTCTGAACACACAACACGTCCAGCCTTGATGCAGATGGAGCGCAGCAGCAGAAGAACACACCGGGTACCACTGCTGTCAGCTAAGAACAGGAAACTGAGCCTACAATTCACACAGGATCAAAACTGGACAATAGAAGATGGAAAAACGTTGTCTGGTCTGATGAGTCTCCATTTCTGCTGTAGTGTAGCCCCCACTTCTTGTCAACCATCTGTTTACACTCTCTCCCACTAGCTTACAGCCCTTCACACCCAACCTAACATTGGATGCAACAAAAATGGCTCTCCCCTCCCAGCAAGAACGCCCTGGTTTGAACCCCAGCTGGGACCTTTCCTGCGTGGAGTTTGCGTCTTCTCTCTGTGCATGCGTGGGATTTCTCTGGGCACTCTGTCCTCCTTCTGAGACCCGAAAGGGATGAAGCGGCTTTAGCAAATGCATGGATGGTTGGATGAATCAGCCTAGAACGAAGCAGGGAGCTTGTGGCGTGCTGATTGTAGATGGATGTAACAACTACATGCTTTTTAACCACATTTTTGGTCTGATCCTGATTCACAAGGATGTGAATAAAAAAAAGACCCAGAAATGCAAATCTAAGTGTCTTTATATATATGTCCTCCATTGTGAGAAAAATGGCACAAAATGACAACAAAAGCACAATTTCCAACAGAGTGGGTCTTTAAAGGTCCCCTGCCTTCCCGTTTAGTCGTATTTATTCATTTATAAAATCAATTCTCATGTGAATTTTGTGTCTATGACTTTCCGGTTTGCATAAAAGCACTGAGTCGTTCAGTAAACAGCAAATATGAGAAGAATGATTGTATACAGCAACAACCTTATCTCCATGATGAGAGAAATACAAAAGCAAACGTTACTCCTCCTAAAAGTGATGGAATGTTTTACTGAAGTGATTCCCATGTTTTTATGGGAAAGCCACAGCTACTGTTTCATTGGTTGGATTTTTTCCGCCCCATGTTTACCTTTTCCTCCCTGGACTGTCGGACCTGTGGGGTTGTCTTGGTTTTCTTAGCTGGAACAGCTTCTTCACCTGGAAGAAGATTGCTTTGTTGGTTCTGAAGTCAAACCATCAGCCAAAGAAGAATGTGTAGAACTGTACCTTGAACCAGCAGTTCTGCAGTGCATGTGACCCGCCCACCACTGTTGGTAGCTATCACTGAGTAGGTCCCAGAATCCTCTGGGAAGGCCTCAGCTATCAGCAGGGTGTAGAGGTCTCCTTCCTGCAGGAGCCTGAAGTCAGCTGAGCTCTGGATCTCTGCCCCCTCCCTGTAGAACTTCACTCCAGGTGAGGGGATCCCGCTCACTCTGACACTCAGCTTCACCTGGCTGCCCTGTCTCACCGTGGAGCTCTGCAGTCTCTGAAGGAAGTTGGGAGGGACGGTCTCCGCTGGGGGGGACAAATAGCTTCTTTAGCCGGAGAACTCTGCAGCTAAAATATCACCAACTTCAACTCAAGACAGAAAAGATGAAACATATGTGGTAGAAATAAAGGTTTTCTGTGTGTTTTTAATAAATGATCTCTACATCAGTGGGAAGGAAGAACAGACCTGAATACTAACACAGATAATTACTGTTTTAGTTTGTTTAAAAATTTGGATTTTGTTTGTTCATAAATTTGGGGTTTGAATGACTGTAGATTCCGGCTTTGGCAGGGATCTTTAGTGATAATCTGGTTCTGGAACAAGCTCCCCACCATTACCATGGAATGCACTGCTTTCTCCTGAACTTTTGTTGCTTATTTCTACTTTTCTATATTGGTTTTGAGGAAAATAAACCCTCCAAACTCCACTGTTGTTCTTTGTTTTCAGGTTTCTAAAGGCATCCAGCGCCTCTGATGAGCTCAGCATCACCTGTAACAAGGAGCTCAGCGGTGCTGGTGGCTTGTCCGGCTCCGTTGGTGGCTCTGACAGAGAAGCGTCCGCTGTGTGCGGCGGTCACAGCAGGAATTCTCAGAACAGCGCGGCCATCACTGAACGAGATCTGAACGCCGGGCAGAGCAGCAGCAGAAAGAACCTGACCGTCCCGAAACCAGCTGACCTCAGGAACCGGAGAACCTGTGCGGCAGAGAGCAGGGAATGATGCCTGGGAATTGGGGGGGTCACATCCTACTGCAGGGCCAAAAGCTGGACCACATAACCCAGATTCACTCTGTTGTTAGATAAGTGCTTTCCATGTGTTGGCTTGTATGCATGTGTGTGTGGACTGCAGTTGTATTAACATGTTTATGTGTGAAGATTGTTGGAGCCAACAGGAATGTTTGTAACCTGTGAGCGTGTGGACAGGCCCCGCCCTTTGGACTAATATCTACATCTGACAGTAGTGATGAGAAAGCTCCAGCAACTTGCTGCTTTGTTTTCCTACCACCACCACCCCCTTTACCCCCTTTACCCCCTTTTTCTCCCCTTTCTTTTGTGCCCTTCTCCCTCATCTCTAACACCCCCCTTCTTCTCCTCTTTGCCGCTCCGGTCCAAAGAAAAAAAGCAGAAAAATCACCAAATTTGGAGGCTAAAATTGGGTGTGTGGAGTTGATGAAAATATTAACTGTAGAGATCTGCACATTTCTTGGTCATCATTGAGGTATCAGTCATTTGCTTAGTAAATCTAAACTGGTGTTGGATTACTTTGTATATGAAAAGAAATGAAACTTTTCTAATTCACCAGTTTTATTTCAGTTTATTCATAGCTCATGAATAGATTGGTTTGGTTAAAATAAAGGCAAATAAAGGCAAAGAATTAATAAATTCAATTCAATATTATTTATTTAGCACAACCACAGCCGTCTCAATCTGCTTTACACCGATACTAAAATAAAAGAACATGTAGTCAGTCATAAATCTGAACAGTAGCCTAACTCTAACCCTAAACTAAACAAACTAAGCTAAACTAACATCCCTGCCCTTTGACCCTTCTTGGTGAGGAAAAACTCTTAAAAAAAACCCTATCTTCGGGGAAAAATAAGAAACTTCAGGGATGTCCACATGAAGGAGGGATTCTCTCCCAGGACGGACAGGTGACGTACAAGAACAGTTAAAGAAGAATCAGCTTATCTAACTCTACAACTACACGTTGGAATAACGTCTCCCTGAAATAATAAGGGTTTAAAAGTCCCAACTGATATCAGGAGACAAGGTAAACATTTAAAGTGGATGAAATTCTAAACTCATCCAATTAAAAAGGCCATCTTGAACAGTCAAATGTGTTCTTATTCTGGTAAAGAAAAAAGGCAGCTTAAAGTAAACTCTTCACAAAAACCTGATTCAAGATTATTGTTGGAGCAGCTTCAACTCTCGGCTTTGGACAATTTGAAAACATGGAAATGTAATCAATTTCTTCTCCTGTTGTTTGTGGTGTGTTTTGTGTTAGTAGAGTCAGATAACATTTTGTAAACCAGCAGCAGCAATACTCAAGTGCTTCTTACCACTGACTTGAGCCTGGAACGTCGCAGCACTACCCTCTAGTGCCACGACGCTCTGTAGCGGCTGTGTGAATGTTGGCGCTTGAGTCGACATGGTGGCGGCACCCTGAAACACAAAAAACCCTGATCTGTCAACTGGAATCCCAACAGTCCACCTCTGTTCTTGTGGCAGAATGAGGATGAGATTCATGAAGCCTGATTTCACTGTGATGCTGCTTAACAGCAGCAGTATTTACTTAGTATTTATTAAGTATTACTTAATATTCTAACAGCAGATAGGGGGGGGACCAAACAGAGATTTAGCAGCATGGACTGCTGGTACAGGTGCACTCGTCACTAGATACAGTGACAACAGTTTTCTTTAAGCTGACACAGAAAAGTATCAGAGAAGTACCTTTCACTCTCTGTAGTAATGCCATTGCGGCTCTACAGCGGCTCTACTGCGGCTCTACTGCGGCTCTACAGCGGCTCTACTGCGGCTCTACTGCGGCTCTACAGCGGCTCTACTGCGGCTCTACAGCGGCTCTACTGTGGCTCTACAGCGCCTCTACAGCAGCTCTACTGCGGCTCTACTGCGGCTCTACTGCGGCTCTACTGCGGCTCTACTGCGGCTCTACTGCGGCTCTACTGCGGCTCTACTGCGGCTCTACAGCGGCTCTACTGCGGCTCTACTGCGGCTCTACAGCGGCTCTACTGCGGCTCTACTGCGGCTCTACAGCGGCTCTACTGCGGCTCTACAGCGGCTCTACTGTGGCTCTACAGCGCCTCTACAGCAGCTCTACTGCGGCTCTACTGCGGCTCTACTGCGGCTCTACAGCGCCTCTACAGCAGCTCTACTGCGCCTCTACAGCAGCTCTACTGCGGCTCTACTGCGGCTCTACAGCGGCTCTACTGCGGCTCTACAGCGCCTCTACAGCAGCTCTACTGCGGCTCTACTGCGGCTCTACTGCGGCTCTACAGCTGGGCTGGTGAGGGTTTGGTGCAAGACAGTCATCTCTGCAGTCAGAACTGCACATGTCGCAGAGAACCTGTTGTGCTCTTCTATGCACAGTGTGCAACACAGTCTTTTTTAATTCATGTACACTTAGTGCCACCGTCACCACCTTAACTAGAAATTCTACCTTGTCTTTTTAACATGAAGCTGAAAGCAAAGATAGACCAAACACAACCTCAATCTCATTTGGTCGACCTGCTGTCCAGCATTTTTAACACATCAGTTGATAAGTGGTCAGTCATCTGCCAACGGAAATCTGACAAGCAGGTTTTTCCAACCGCCACTAGATGGCAGCAAAGAACCAGATAGGTGTCATGATACAGATCACACCACTAAATTTGAGTAAAAGGTAGAAAGTCTGTCACACAGGACGCGTCTCCAACTTCTAAATATTGACATATCAAAACGTCCAAGAGGCAAACCCAATCCCAGATGGGAAGTTTACACAATATCAAAGGAAAAACCTGGCAGTGGTTGTTGAGTTGCCATGATTTTTTTAAGACATTGGAAATGTTTTGGCCACGGCTCTGTGAACGGCCTCAAAAAACACCTGCTGTCGCGCCTCATCGTCAACAGTCCAGGTCCTCAACAGCTGCCAAAGGGAGCGTCCTGAAACATCATGCCCAGCTGATATTCTAGGATCAGCATCTGACCATCAGATATGGCAGTCACCAAAAATACACTACCTGCCTTTAGCCCCACCTCTGCCTCAAGGCTGTTTGATTGACAGGCACCATGTGGTACATAGCTGAGGTGAACTGATAGCTCTGCTGCTGATTTCCTTAAAAAGCCATGAGACACCCAGCTGACAGGCCACTCTCATGCTTTCAGCAGCTATTCTTGGCTATCCACTGATCACCGCACCGCTTGCTGCATGTGGCCTTCTTCAGAATGCAAAATATAGATCCATCCAGCACGAAACTCACACAGATGACATCAAAACCTGAGTCCCGATTACAGATTTCCTCCCAGAAATCACAGACACAGTTACTGGGCGATTTGGGGACACAAGTTGGAAGTACTCACTTGTATCCACAAGAGTGCCAGGAACTGACGGGGCTGAGCCCACTAATGAACAGCAATACCCTTATCCACAGAGGTTTGTGCTGGGAAATCCACGATGAGAATGGTTGAGCCTCGAAATATTCCCTGAAAAGAGCAAAACTACACAGAGATGGGCCGTGTAGTTTTGCTTTCCCTCCTCGCAGTCCCTCCACCCGAGGCGAGGCTGGGAATGCTCCAACTGCTCAAGAGGGCCCAGATGGTGGTTTAGGGTTTTATACGGAGGGGGAATCCACATCATCCTTGCACTGAGCCTTCCCATTGGTCACAGAACCCTCATGGAAACATTGTGTGACATGGCAGTCTTTTATACAACCTCTAGCCTGTCAGTCACAGCGGCGTTTTTGACTGAGCCTGGGTTTTAATTCAGCGGTGAACGTTGATCATAGATAGAGTTTATTGGATCAGCTTCTTGTTTCACAAGGAAACCCACTTTATAGTGCAAAGTTTCAGCAGCCCCCATGTCAGTGAATATCTCCAAATGTGAAAGCAAGCAAAAGCTGTTGCTGTCAGTCAACCTTCCCCCCACCTTTTCCGACCAGAAAACTGTCTTTTGTGACAACAAACCAACTAACTAACTAGCTCCAGCATTACTGACAGTTTAACTCGACGGCTTTACTACTGTTGCTGTGATAAGCAGGTCTAAACTCCCTGCAGCGCAGCACTGCTACAGCACTGTAACAGCTCTGCCACAGTTTGGTAACACTGTTTGGTAACTCCGCTGTCAGGATCCGGTTCAGCAGTAAGAATGACCACAGAGGTCAGTTGCTGAGTCATGGTCATCATTAATGTTCTCAGGTTTTTTTCATATTAATAATTTGTATAAGGTCCGCAACGTTTATGACATGAAGTGCCAGTTCCAAATTCTCTCCTTAACAGCTAAGCCATCACCAGCTATACCATGAACTCTTGTCGTTGTTCACCTTTCAGCGTTTCCTATTGGGGGTCACCAGCTTTCATCCATTTGCACAGGTGGTTTGGGAGAGAGTTTTACACCGGACGCCCTTCCTGCCACAACCCTGTAGGAAGACCCAGTTGGACAGCAGCGTGAAGGATCTCGTCTAAAGATTCTAGCTCAGCGCACGCCCCAGGAAGAGAAACAGTCCTGCTCCCAGCCAACTCTAACACCAACAAATCCAAAAGCATTTCCAAAACATCTAAACACATATATCATTTACAAACAGCAGATAAAAAACTTTTGTAAACATATTTTGGCATTTACTAAAAGAATGCTTTCGTAACAATATTGAACAAAGAATAGGTCAAAGTTGAAAAAGTAATGAAACTACCGTCACCTGGTCTGTCAGACTGCTGGTTCTACTCCCAGCTGATGAAGAGCCTCTGTCTTCTTCATAGAGCGGCAGCAACGTGCTCGAACCGTCACCTCGTCTGTCAGACTGCTGGTTCTACTCCCAGCTGATGAAGAGCCTCTGTCTTCTTTATAGAGCGGCAGCAGCGTGCTCGTACCGTCACCTCGTCTGTCAGACTGCTGGTTCTACTCCCAGCTGATGAAGAGCCTCTGTCTTCTTTATAGAGCGGCAGCAGCGTGCTCGTACCGTCACCTCGTCTGTCAGACTGCTGGTTCTACTCCCAGCTGATGAAGAGCCTCTGTCTTCTTCATAGAGCGGCAGCAGCGTGCTCGTACCGTCACCTCGTCTGTCAGACTGCTGGTTCTACTCCCAGCTGATGAAGAGCCTCTGTCTTCTTCATAGAGCGGCAGCAGCGTGCTCGAACCGTCACCTCGTCTGTCAGACTGCTGGTTCTACTCCCAGCTGATGAAGAGCCTCTGTCTTCTTTATAGAGCGGCAGCAGCGTCCTCGTACCGTCACCTGGTCTGTCAGACTGCTGGTTCTACTCCCAGCTGATGAAGAGCCTCTGTCTTCTTCATAGAGCGCCAGCATAGTGCTCGAACCGTCACCTCATCTGTCAGACTGCTGGTTCTACTCCCAGCTGATGAAGAGCCTCTGTCTTCTTCATAGAGCGGCAGCAACGTGCTCGAACCGTCACCTCGCCTGTCAGACTGCTTTACTTTACACTGAAAATGACATTGATAGAAATGAAGAAACGCTCTGCTGTGGAGGAATGAAACACAGCTGACAGGTCATAAAGATAAAGACGGCGCTCATTACAAATGTCTTTCATGCTAGTTAGCATTAGCTCAAATGAAAGTTACCATTCACACTTATTTTTTGTTCAGTCCGGGCTGAACTTTCTGAGATCTATGATCTCTTGATTGGCTGGATTAGGTTTGAAAGTGTTGCAAACATATGACAACAACCTGTTGCTGCTCGACCTTCAGAGCCTTAAGGGCCCAGATTAACAGATTAATGAGTTTCTCTAATCTAAACCCCTGTGGTTTGTAGTTCTGAACAAGAAAACTGTTGAGTTATATTCCTGTTCAGAAGAAGTTTACAGTAAGAATTGAATCATAAATGATATGTAACATTTCACATGACCCCAGATAATTTCTTTAACTTGTTTCTGGTACTGCCTCCTGGACCTCATGGATCAGTTGCCATCATGATTATTGGCTACTCAGTTATTTATATTTGATCTGATTCTGTTTTATTTGTTTCGTTTTTTTATTTTCCTTATTTGCACTAATGAGCTGTTTCTGTTGCAACTTTGATCAGATTTCTGTTTTTAAATGAAAGAAAACACAAAGCAGTGAAGAGACAGCGACCATGTTATCGTTATCAGCATAATTTCAGATTCCTCACGTAATCAGTTACAACAAAAATGTTGAGTTTTTCTTTAAAGTAAATATTTTATTGTTTATCACTTGTTTTAATCTTAATGGAAGCATGCTTCATTCAGTTATAAAAGAGTGGTCTTTTTTTAATTGACTGAAATACGCTACAATCAAAACGTGACAAAGACTTGCTTTGTGTCCAACTGTAACAAAGGTGCTGAAATGTTTGGAGCCATGTGGAATTCAATATAATAAACAACAGGCAGGACAAAGTCAGGAAACTGACCAGGGTCAGGTAAGCAGGAAGGTAAACCATGAATAACTGCTCAGACTGCCCGTTGCAAAAGCAAATCAGGACTCCACAATGAGCACAGAGGTGATCAGGCTTAAATGCACAACACTGATGAGCCAGAATGGGAGACAGCTGGTGAGGACAGGAGAGGCAGCGAAGCATTGTGGGATTTGGAGTGAGGAAGGAGCAGAGGCAGTCATCACTTGGGAAGGGGCTCCCTCTGGTGGTCGGAGGAGTTGTTGTACAGTAGGGCCCTGACAGGTCCCACCCTGTGAGTAACTCCGGAAGTGAGAGGCCCTCCCACACCGGGGTTGAGGCGCTGGCCTGTCCGGGTAGTCGCGATAGAAATCAGAGGTCAGGGAGGGGTCTAGCATGTTGTCAAAGGCCACCCAGAAACATTTCTCGAGACCGTACCCCTCCCAGTCCACCAGATACTGAAAACGACCTCTCCGGCGTCAGGAATCCAAAATGTCTCTCATAAGGTAAGCCTGCTCCCCATCCAATAGCAGCGATGGTGTGCCGCTGACTGAGGGAGGGGTCTTTCAGTGTTCCCTCATCGTGAGGAGCCGTGGTGGGTTTCAACAGGGACATGTGAAAGGTGGGTGATATACGGTAGTCAGAAAGACACTGATGGAACCCATCCCACAAACCTGGGACTAAGCTTCCTGCATGGGCAAGCAACCATATCCCTGACCCTAGTAGATACCAGTAGCTGGGAGGGTTGCCATGACCAGGGGAGGAATGGAGGTTGGAAGCCTAAGACACATTAGAAAACTGAGAGACCAGTAGCTGCCTTCTTTAGGGAGTTCTGAGCATATTCCGCTCAGACCAAAAACCGACTCCAGTGCTCCTGGTGGTTGCTGCAGTAAGACCCCAGGAACCGCATGACCTCTTGGTTCAGCTGTACGACTACCCGTTGGACAGAGGATGATAACCAGAGGTAAAAGTCACTTTAATATTGAGATCCATGCACATCTCTCGCCAGACACTGGAGGTGAATTAGGGGCCACTGTTGGAAACGATGTCCTCTGGCAGTTCGTAGTGGTGGAAGACATGCTTGAGTAGTTGTTCTGCAGTCTCCAGAACACTACAACTTCACTTTAAAACACAACTAAACAAACAAAACACAGAATGGACCTCAACTCAAAACTGCAAAGTGTAAAACAAACAACATAATTAAGTGGCGAAGAGCACCAAGCTGCAGTGGAGACTGGTTGCCGCAAAGCTCCCTTCACACACATTTTTTTTTTTTTTAATTTAGAGTGAATGACCGCGCAAGGACAGAGGACGGTTGGAGCCCGAGGTGTGTGATCTCCAACGTTTGGGTGCAACCTGCAGGGCGGCGGGAGGAGGAGAGCTCGGAGCCCGAGGCGCTTAAAGCTATGGCGCTCGGGACCTGCAGAGTGCGAGCCACAGCAAACGCGGCCCCTCATCGAGGCGCGGCCCCCTCATTTCTCTGCGGATCAGCAAATTCAGAACCTAACTGCTAGGGTCCCTGGTTAGATTAGCCTTTTCCAATCAAAAACAAGAGTATATTTAGACCAAAATGTGTGGCACTTGCAGAGGGGAGTGTGGTGTTCCAGTTCTTAACTTCTTCCTGCTAATGAATTTCTCTCGCCATCTTGTCTACTACCAGGTCCGCTTCCAATGAGCTACCATAATGCTAATATAAAGACTAAATATCAAATTCATAGATATATATAGATAGATAGACGCCTCATGGACTATCGCCCCCTTGGTGTTGATGTCCCTATGTGTCGCCATCTTGAAGGGGTCTAAGTGGTCCCCAGTGCTCTTGTTTCTAATGAGCAAGGTGTATTTATAACTTACCAAAAAATATGTTCTTATGTTTTTAACATAATCTGACATATGTATTGGAATATTAGTAAAGAAGAACTAATTTAATAAGCAAATTAAGTTTGGCAGTTATGACTATTTGTTATTTTCTCTCTTTTTCTGTTGTGCTGGAAGCCAAAAACTTTCAACAAAAATCAGACATGTGTTCTGTCATCTTAATAAATTGAATGAAGAAATTTTAATAAAGAAATTTTGTAATTTTTCAAAACATTAATAACTAAAATACATTGATAGGATTCACTGATCTAACTAACCAGACATAACTGTGAAAAAGAATATTATTAATAGAACTTGTAACAAAATCAGATAAGCAATCTATTGAAATATTTTTTTTTCATTTAAATAAAAACAAATAATTTCTCCCACAACTTTTTATAACATGGCCTAATAATGACTGAAACATATAATAGCCTACTACCCTAAATAGAATAACTTATTACCCCTACGAGGGCATGTTCTCCAGCATAAAACAAGATTTTAAAAAAAGACATGGCTGACATTTACAGATCTAACTAAGCTGGAATATTTAAATGAGAAAAAATATTACGACCAAAACCCTCAAAACCAACAGTCATGCACTCTGAATCTTCAGGGTAGTCCATTTTACTATGTGGTGCGGCCTTTTTTATGGAACACAGAAACAATAAGACATAAACATTATGGTTGTTCATCCTGAACTCTACGATCTGCTTCCTGAGAAGAAACCCCGTCTGAACCAGTTTCAGCTCAAACTAAAAGATGGACACACTGACACCTTTCTCTGTAGAGTTCTGCTGCATCACACGTTCTGCTGCTCTGACCACCTTCACTGTCCCCTCTGACGGACCACCAGCCCACCATTGTTCTTCAGGTGTAGCAGATGGTCTCTCTGTTCCAAGGATGAGGGCACACTTCACAGGATAGTTTAAGGATTTTTCTGACAACTAATCCAGAAATGAAGACAGGACATTGTCTACATGACCATCCAAGCAGACGGGAAGGTAGCTGTGTTCACATGAATGCAGGAATACATGCAAATGGATGAACTGTTTTTAAAATGAGCCGTTACTCCCCTAGTAAACAGTGATTGATCCACGTCAGTTTGAGTCAATGTTTCTAGCCAATCAAGTGTGAGCTTGTTGCCACATCCCTACTTGAAAGCAGGCTATAAAAAATCTGTCAAACTTTTTTAAATTTGATTTTTTTTTTTTTGGGGGGGGGGGGCGCACAACTGATTGGTCAGTTTATTACCTGAACCACAGAAAAAAATATGTACTTTAAAAAAATCAGGATTATCAAGACCGTGTTAAAAAGGAACACAGATGGTTATCCTGACCAATAGAATGAGCCAGGCTATATCCAAGCAGACGGGAGGTAGCTGTGTTCACATGAATGCAGGAATACATGCAAATGGAGATGGGAGATCTTCCTCTGATATCAAAGCAGAGTGCATGTCTGCAGGTGACAGGAAGACAGTCACTTTGTGATGCACGTTTCCTGACCAACTGGGTGAGACACCACACCCAACCATCATACGGCGGTAAAAACCCTGGAACTGCCCTGCAGTGAGGTTGTTATTCCGGACTCCTAAAAAAAAAAAAAAAGAAAAAAAAAACATGATCTCCTAAAAGAGCTGAATATTGTGATAGCTGAATGAGCAGAGTAAATAAAGGAGTTAAAGAGCTATGGACGTCCAAAATGTGTAATACGGAATACGACCGCATAAATGCTGACACAACATTCACACAAATAAAAACAGGATAACAATAGTGTGATTGTCACAATAGCATTCTCACAATAATAAATTGAAACAGGATCACAAAATCATTTTTTCTGTCTGGATTATCTAGAGCACAAGGAAATTTGTTCCTTTTTTGATTCATTAAAATTCATGAAAAATTTTAAAAAGCAAGAAACACTTTACTTTTGTTAAAGATAGAAAGTTATACGAAACTCCTTCTTATTTGTGTGTTTTATTTCTGTGTGTATACGTTCTTTATGTTGACATTTATAGTTTCATTAATGTTTGCAATTTTTAAATAAAGTTTCAAGGGGGAAAAAGATACTCTAGAAAGAGGCGGAAAGAGAGGTGACGCATTTCCTGTGTCAGTCTCGAACAACCACCGTTAAGATGGCGAAGATCGCCAAAACACACGAAGGTAAAAAATGACAAAAATCTTTGAATGTGTTGTGCATCGTCGTCCCTTTAGTTCTATCGCCTTTGTTAATATTTCAGGTGCTTTTTAGTATCAACGGTTCTTTTAACTTGTGCTCCAAGGCCCAAAGATAAAACATAAAAAACGAGGCGGCCTGTAACGACGCAACGCGGACATTTTACGTAATGGCGCCTGTTGCTAGCAAGCTAGCTGAAGTCTCAAAGCAGCCGTGCTACAGTGAAATAGTTTATTTTACTACGTTTAAACCGTTGGCTTTTGTGTATTGTTATTATATTGTTTGTTGGCTTTTTGTCTGCAGTTGTTTGAAAGTGTTATTTGTTCTTTAATTTTAGCATAGCACCATCGCGCAATTTGACTGTGCAGCTGGGAAAAATAATTTCCTGGAGAAATGATCGCCGAACCGAGTCTGTGTGGTTCTGTGGGAAAGAACGGACCTTCCCATAAAAATCAGTCTGCGGTGTTTTGGATGCGAACCTCGCAGTTTTAGCTCCTCCGGAAACAGGAATTGTGCCAGGATGAACGTTAGCAACGTGTTAGGTTAGAGAGCTGTGCGTGTGTTTATTCTTAACGAAAGTACAATACTTGAATGTAAACTTTAACAGTCAGGCTGCGGTCTGCTGGGGAGATCAAGACGTCTTCTGGTGTGTAAATATTCAATAAAAATGACCAGGCTATAGGTGTTTTTCAATATTTACGTCATTTCAATCGAGAAAACTGTTAAAGTTAAGCATTTACTAGTTTGAATAAACTCACGTTTTCAGATTTTCGATTAAAAAAATGCTGTAAAACCTTAAGCTGATTTTTCAATGGTTCATTATTTGAATTAATATAATTCTTCTATTTCAAACTGACGAAGTAGACTAAAGAATGTGTTTTTCGTCATTTATCATAGTTATCTGCATGTCTCATTAATGAGATTTCAACAGTCCACTGACGAGTTTTTCAAATGTGTTCGATTTAGTTTAACTCTCATGTTTTATGAGCTAATGCAGGCCGTCATAACAATGAAAATCTAAATGTCATTCATTATTACAGCGTTACGTCCTGACACCACATTCTCAGAGCTTGAAGCTCTCTCTTGTGTTTTTATTCTTTCTAGGTATAGAGAAAAGCATCAAAGCTGCATAGACACAAATAGACACATTGATAAAATGTTAATAGTCTAGTGTTTTTTTTTGTTGTTGTTAAAAATTGAATATTTATTCATATTTTTTAAATTTGGATGCTTAGATATTGAGGCACAGATCCTGGAGATCCAGGGGATGAAGGCCTCCCTTAAAGAGGATGGAGGTCAGGGAGTGGGCCTGGACTCCACTGGCTTTTACGACCAGGAGATCTATGGAGGCAGTGATAGTCGTTTTGCCGGATATGTCACTTCTATTGCAGCCAATGAACAGGAAGACGTAAGTAGACTGTAAAGATTTCTGTCCTGTAGTTTTCAGCCTGCTCCCACTGAGCTGGACTCCTGCATGCTTGTGTCTTGTGTGAGCTAGGAGAGTCTTGCCATTTTGGCGAGATTTGACTAGACTCTTGTTTCTCTTTCTGTCCTTAGGATGATGAAGATGACACATCAACAAGTTTGTTGGGACAGAAGAAGCCAGGATACCATGCACCAGTTGCAATGCTCAATTCCATCCCCCAGTCCGATGACCATGTATGTGTTCATTAACATGGCAGGAGATGCACCTTCTTTCCAGGAAATCAAATCACAGCCTGATTTCTGTTTTGATATTGCAGTACGACCCATTTGCAGAGCATCGTCCACCGAAAATCGCAGATCGGGAAGATGAATACAAAGCTCGTCGAAGACAGATGATCATTTCACCTGAGCGCCTTGATCCTTTTGCAGATGGTAAATGTCCCTCCTTTTTCATCCTGACTTGTTGCCTCATTGTTACTTCTTTGTTGTGTTTCGGTGTTTTTCATGGTTCTTATGACTTTCCCATGAAACCCAATGGCTTTATCCAGGTAGATTTTCTGTTCAATCCTTCGACCACAGTGCAGTAGACTGAAACCTTCCTTTTGTTAAACTCACTTTGTGTGGCCTGACGGTTTGGTAAGAGGGTTTGATCCCCAGCAGGAGTGCTTAGGCTGCAGGGAACAGACATGGGTCGAAGGGTTAACAACTCCACAGTGGATAGCACGTTAGCTGTGTCAGATCAGCGTTCATGGGGGTGCAGTCATCCGCCCTCCTGAATCTGAACCATCAATGAGGCATTTGCTCAGCAGCACCTTCTTACTTTTTAAGAAGTGCTCTGAAATAGCATTGCTTTAAATTTGTCCCTTTAAAGTCTGACCTGCCCTGACATTAGGTGTCCTGTGGTAATGCAGGAGCTCAAGCTGGAATTGGACTTTATTCTAAAGTACATTTATTTGTTCTGAACACCTCCAGCTGTCAGGGTGAGCTGCTGCTGCTGCTGTAACTTGCTCACGGTAATGCCTCTCTGCCACTGATCGGCCTGGGGTCGTCAGGTGTGCTTTAGGTCACGTGAAACCTGCATGTGAAGGGAGTTTTTTTTTCAAAGTTGTTTTGTAAATATATATATTTATTTTACCAGTCTGTAAAATAGCAAAATGTTATCAAGAAACGTTGTGTACACCAATACCACAGGCCCATACTAACTGTCCTTAATTTCTCTCCTACAGCAGTACTGCTTTGCCAGTCCTGTACTGCACTCTGTTAAGGGTGCAGCAACTCATCCTGTGTAGGTTATGGGGACACTGTGCACTTGTCAGTTTGGTCAGGGTCCAGAGACTGCTTGTTGGGGGGCTGTGAGGGAATCAGCGCAGCTACAGCAAATCTCAACCCCCAGCAGCCTCTTTGATTTGGTTCTTCAGAGACCAACCATTTATTTAAAGCCTTTGACTACATGTTTTCATATTTGTGTTGAAAAAGAAGCCAAAGATCTTGGAGTACAAACTGAGCAGTGCTGTAAGGAGTCTGTTTTTATGTGGGAAGACATTTTGACTTGATTTTTTGCTACATTAAGTAATTGGGAAGCTGCAAAGTGGAGCCTGGTTTTGTAGTTTGACCTGAAGAAGCTTCATTGCTCTTTGAGTGCCGTGAATCATTCAACACAGGTGGTATACTGTTGTGTGTGACTTCAAACCCTTTCCAAAGTGTTACTAATGGTAAAGAGAAATTTTCTAGGCTTCTTTTCTGCCGGTTGAAGTCTGACTGCAGAAGGACCCTTGGCACTGAAAGTGTACGTATTCTGAGGAGCGCAGCCCAGGAGCCCTGCATCAGTGATGGCTATACTTAATCCACTTAAAGAAACTACACACCCTCAACTTTTCCATGTATCTTCTTGTTTTTCATTAGAATGTAAACAGGAAAAGTATATTTGTATGTAATTCAGTTATTGTTATGCTGTAAAAGAGCAGGAACACAAATAATCTGTTGTTAGTCAAGGTTAGCTGTTTGTGAGTGGGTGTCTGCTGTCTAATCTGATGAGTGTCTTTTGTTTTGTTGGTGCTCTTTCGCGCAGGGGGCAAAACACCAGACCCCAAGCTGCAGGTGAGGTCGTACGTAGACGTCATGTTGGAGCAGAACTTGTCCAAAGAGGAGGTAAGAGTCCATGCAGGGATGCTGCTATGGAATGAAGCCCTCACCTGGCCTTAACCACTGACTGGTGGGCCAGAGAACTGGACTGAGTAACCCCCCCTTGACATTTCAAACAGGAAGTACCTGCTGGCTCATTCTATTGGTCAGGATAACCATTTGTGTTCCTTTTTAACACGGTCTTGATAATCCTGATTTTTTAAAGTACATATTTTTTTCTGTGGTTCAGGTAATAAACTGACCAATCAGTTGTGCTGCCCCCCCAAAAAAAATCAAATTTAAAAAAGTTTGACAGATTCCGTATAGCCTGCTTTCAAGTAGGGATGTGGCAACAAGCTCACACTTGATTGGCTAGAATGGTTGCCACAGAAAAGTTGAACGATCCGATTCACTGACCTGAAGTGGATCCAGAACATCTTTCTCCAAAACTTCCCCAGTGTGACTCAGAGGTAAAGACCTGCTACTGAATAGTGCAGATGAAGTTTTCCAGATTTTTAATTGTACATGTAGATTTGATTAACAACTTGCCTCAGACAGACTGATCTTGTTTGATCGATTCATCGCTACAATGCTGCTGCTTACGGACGTCGTCTGGCTCCAACACAGTTTTGTCCATATCTCAAAAAATGATGACTGAAAAGACTGCATTTGGTTGGGGCCAGAAGTCGGCAGTTTTTTGTGGACGACATCACACTTACTCAGTCCAGTTCTCACTAAATTGCATTATGATGAAGTCACAGAAACACAGAAGATGTAGACAGGAAGTCACAGTGGAGCTGTTGAGCCTTCAGAGACGGTTGTGAAATGACTAAAATAATTCAAAATACAATTTTTAACCCAGGGCCACTTATCCATCCGGTCAGCTATCTAGGATTCTCTTTGGTCACTGAAATGACACAGAAGACAAATATTTAACAAAAACACGCAACAGCAAAAAGCTGCTGCTAAAATGACAGACAAGACTATAAGGATGCTCAACTCAAATCACCTAAATGTTGTCCACTGAGGAGAGCATCTGTCATTCCTACAATCTTAAGAGCACTTGACATATGCAGCCGAGGGAAAGAGAGATGTTTAGTTTCCTCCTCAGCTGCAGTTCCTCTGACAGGATTCTGTTCTTTAAGCCAACTCCTCTTCCAGAGGAGTCTCTTCTAAATGAACCTTTGAAGAACAGAATCCTGTGAGAACTTGACATGCATTAGGAAGAATCTGCACAGAGACGTCTCATTGGAATAAATGTAAAGCTCTGTGGGAGACCCTTTTTTCTGAGCTGGGTCATTAGAGTGACCTGTTCTGACCTCCTGTGTGTTGGATTGCAGAGGGAGATCCGTCAGCAGCTGGCAGAAAAGGCCAAGTCAGGGGACTTGAAAGTAGTCAACGGTTCTGCTGCCTCCCAAGCCGCCACAAAGCGAAAGCGCCGCTGGGACCAGACGGCTGACCAAACCCCTTCCAACTCTACACCCAAGAAGGTGTCCAGTTGGGACCAAGCTGATGCCAGTGCTGAGGTGAGCCTCCCTCCCCACCCTGAATTCTGAGGGTTTTGAAGTGCTTCTGCCTTTGACAGATTTTTATGGTCCACTCAGACTCCGGGACACACTCCTGCTCACACGCCTTCAAACAGCCGCTGGGATGAAACTCCTGGTCGTCCAAAAGGCAGCGAGACTCCGGGAGCAACCCCCAGCTCCCGTATGTGGGACCCCACCCCGAGCCACACTCCTGCCGGAGCTGCCACCCCTGGCAGAGACACGCCTGGCCACGCCACACCTGGCCACGGAGGGGCCACTGGGAGTGTGCGGAAGAACCGCTGGGACGAAACCCCGAAGACGGAGAGGGAGACCCCGGGGCATGGGAGCGGCTGGGCTGAAACCCCCCGTACAGACAGAGGAGAAGAGTCTGTGGGGGAGACACCAACGCCAGGAGCCAGTAAAAGAAAGTCTCGGTGGGATCTAACTCCCGCCAGTCAGATGGGATCCTCCACCCCTCTCCTCACCCCTGGAAAAACACCATTAGGAACACCAGCCATGAACATGGCAACCCCAACCCCAGGTAAACGTTTAACCCCCGCCCCCATTCATCCTGTCGCAGCACAGGATCGGGCTTTAACAGCTGTCGGTCGGTGTATCCCTCAGGACACCTGATGAGCATGACCCCCGAGCAGCTGCAGGCTTGGAGGTGGGAGAGAGAAATCGATGAGAGGAACCGGCCTCTCACAGACGAGGAGCTGGACGCCATGTTTCCTGAGGGCTACAAGGTGTGTGTGGGGGTGGGGGGTTTCCCAAGTCACACCCCCCAACGGTAGGGGACTAACCCCAGTCATAGAATAAGGCTTAGAAAACATAAAGACAAGCTGACCGTGTCTGTAACTGAGTTGAACATGTAAACGTCTGCTACCAGTCTGTAGACAGAAAGCAGGCATGAGGCTTTCATAGGAGGTTTCATGACCGTCAGCCCACCCACAGTCGGCACAGTTCCAGTCCACTCCCTAAAACAACATTATTTCCACTCTGTTTTTTTTAAGCGTTTCCATTTGTAAAAAAACAAATCTGAGAAGTTTCTGGAGCCCACCAGGTTATTCAGATTCATTAGGGATGTCCCGGTCAGGTTTTTTAAGGCCCATTCTGTGTCATTTGATGTTGAGTATCTGCCGATACAGCGTACAGATCCGATACTTTTAAAACACATTTAATAAACAGATCCAGGTTGTTCCACGTTTTTATTTTTTGATCTTCTTTCACCGCTTAACACAAAAACAGTGTAAAAATATTGCGACCTTAACCTAGGAAAAAAAATGAACTACTATCTAGTAAATATAGGTGATAATTGCTCATGTGAGAAAGTTTGGTGACTTTAGCTTTAATCTTCATAGGCATTTCAACATTTCTAGCCAAATGTAATTCATATCTTAAAATTCTTTAAAATGAATGACTGTTCTTGCATGAATATGATGGTTAGTATTCCTTACTAGCTGAAATCATTAGAACCATTTATCTATTTTTATATAAGTTTATGGGATTTCAGACATCACTTTTTTTTAAACCACAGTAGGTTAATTAACTCAACTTTACTTAACTTAGTTTACTTTACTTAACTAATTTCTGTTGGAAAATAAAAAGGCATATCAAAGAACAGCGTGGGACTTAAGGGGTTAAATCACAGAGCTAGCACTTAGCACAGTGAGCGGCTGCTGTCGACAGCACAGAGAGCTTAATATTTAAGAGAAACAAAAACGTCTTTCTGTTGAAATTCATTTGTAGGTTGTTGTTTACGTTACGACGGGCTAATACAGATACTTGTTGTCAGTTTAAAATGGTTTTAAAAGACTTCCTGATCCCAGAAGTCCAAACTGTTTTTGTTAGCCTCCTGCTTGAACTGCTGCCGTATTGTGCTGCACTTTATGGCAATACAATGTGCTGAAATGTTCATATAGTGAACTGATGTGCAGACCTCTAGTGGAGCATTTACTCTGAATAATAAGCTTGAAATATAAAGCTCTGGCAATAATATTAATAAATTAAATATCCGATATTGATCGGGAGACAACAACTGATACGATCCAAGTCATCAACCCTTTGACCTGATTTCTGATCATGTGATCGGATCGGGATATCCCTAGATTTAGTGAGTTTGTAATCTTGTAACTGCTGGTGAGAGTGGGCTTAAGTGTTTTCTTTCTGCAGGTGTTGCCACCTCCAGCAGGATATGTGCCAATCCGCACTCCGGCCCGGAAGCTGTCAGCTACGCCCACCCCTATCGGAGGGATGACGGGCTTTCACATGCAGGTGGAGGACCGCACCACCAAACAGATGAACGACCAGCCCTCAGGAAACCTGCCCTTCCTCAAACCCGATGACATCCAGTACTTCGACAAACTCCTGGTGAGAATCAGGCTGGACAGAGGGGGCTGGGGAGTCCTTTTCTGTGGAGGTAACTGCCTATTTGATGCTAGGTGGAGGTGGACGAGTCCACACTGAGCCCCGAAGAGCAGAAGGAGAGGAAGATCATGAAGCTGCTGCTTAAGATTAAAAACGGAACACCGCCCATGAGGAAGGTTAGTGTTTGTTGTTCCGTTTGGGTGGGGATTTCTGAGATGTTGCTGTCATGTTTCTCATCCTGGTTCATGAGGGAGCTGAGGAACCTTCTGCTGCTTGTCCAGCAGACCTGCAGCCTCAATCCTGACTGTCACTTCCAAGTCAGCTTGGGAGTTTTCAGGGAAGAAAACTGGCAGGTCTCATCCTGGTTTTTTTTGACAGGCTCCTTGTTTTTTGTAAAAGCTCACCTGAAATTTTCGGATGCATTTTTCAGGTAGAAATGCAGCAAACAATCGTATCAATGCTTGGCATTTATTCACCAGTAATGCAGCTTCATTGACCTGCCGTGTTTTTCTGTGGGTCACCTGCACTGCGCAGCTGCGTGTTTTCCAGGATTCTTTGGTCCTCGTCTGCAACTTCTGCGATCATGGTAGAAGTTGAGCCTCCTCGTTTCTTCTGTTTCAGGCGGCTCTGCGTCAGATCACAGACAAAGCTCGTGAATTTGGAGCAGGACCGCTCTTTAACCAGATTCTGCCGCTGCTCATGTCACCCACGCTGGAGGACCAGGAGCGCCATTTGCTGGTCAAAGTCATCGATCGCATCTTGTACAAGCTGGATGACCTGGTGCGACCGTACGTTCACAAGGTGGGTCCCGCTAAACATTTGTCAGCTGGGTCTACAGCAGTGAACTGAAGAGCTTCTTTCCCCTCAGATTCTGGTGGTGATCGAGCCCCTGCTCATTGATGAAGATTATTACGCCAGAGTTGAAGGGCGAGAGATCATCTCCAACCTGGCAAAGGTAAGGCCTTTCCTGTCACTACTATGTTTGCGAACCTTTCTCACCTGTTTGACCGGTCCATGGTCAGGACAGGGCTAGACGTTCGCCAGAGTGACACCAGCACGAGAGCATGCAGGCGGGGCATCAACACCGCGCCTGTTCTCAACCTGCACTCGCTGCTCACACCCACCTCTGTCTTTACATAGATGTGCTTCAACTTCTCTGATGTGTTCAGGCTGCAGGTTTGGCCACTATGATCTCCACCATGAGGCCTGACATTGACAACATGGACGAGTACGTGAGAAACACGACAGCCCGAGCCTTTGCGGTGGTGGCTTCAGCTCTAGGAATCCCCTCGCTCCTGCCCTTCCTCAAAGCTGTCTGCAAAAGCAAAAAGTCCTGGCAGGCCCGGCACACCGGCATCAAGATTGTGCAGCAGATTGCCATCCTCATGGGCTGTGCCATCCTGCCTCACCTGCGCAGCCTGGTGGAGATCATCGAGCACGGTCAGTCCTGCCCGACAGTCATCAACCCCCCCACATAGCTGCCTTAAATCCAACTCAAGCCTCCTCCCCTGCAGGGACAAGGTGCCTGCTTTTTTCTGAAAAAAGTTAATCTGTCACAACCCAAACCAGCATGTTTTCAGGAGGACTTCTGTCCTATTGCAGGGAAACTTGCTTATGTTTTCGCACCTTGGACTAGTCCGCTTCAGTTTTTTCAGTTAAATGGTGAAACATTTCACAACAATGTTGGTAACTGTTATTATCAGTCTCTCTGTAGTTTCCACAGTTACATTTTGGTGAAGGCAGACCTGCAGCTGTGTTCAGAACACACACCGTTGTTTTTCTGTAGGAAAGATCTTTGACGTTCCACCTCCAGCACACTGGCCCGCTTCAATAAACAAAACTGTTTAATCTGAAGAAGTGGAAGAAAAATGGGATCCCCCACTTTTAAATAGTGGGGAGTGAAAGTGTTCCGTGTTCTCAGACCAGAGCAGACCTTCAGGACGGCTGGTCCTGTGCTGGCAGATGGATGTTCTGTTTGGGAGGAACCGTGAGCCTCCACAGATCAGCCGGTGACTGGTTTCTGTTGCAGGTCTGGTGGACGAGCAGCAGAAGGTGAGGACCATCAGTGCCCTGGCTATTGCTGCCCTCGCTGAAGCCGCTACCCCCTACGGTATTGAGTCCTTTGACTCAGTGCTGAAGCCGCTGTGGAAGGGCATCAGGCAGCACAGAGGAAAGGTGAGCGCATCTGTGTGGAAGCTGAAGGTCATGTCAGCAAGATCACACCCAGAACTCAGCCTGAGCGTGGCTGCAGTTTGAATATTTGCTTGCTATAGTGACTCTGAAGGAGCTTCTGCTGCCAACTGAGGTCCACTGCAGGGCCAGCATCTGTTGGAAACAGAGGACAGAAGCGCCATGTCATGTCACCGCCTAACTCTCCTCGGTCCACAGGGTCTGGCTGCATTCCTCAAAGCCATCGGTTATCTGATCCCGCTGATGGATGCTGAATATGCCAACTACTACACCAGAGAGGTGATGCTGATCCTCATCAGGGAGTTCCAGTCCCCTGACGAGGAAATGAAAAAGATCGTACTGAAGGTAGGCAGAGTGTGCAGCACCATATGCTTTGATCAAATTCTGATGCCGAACAGAACCTGAGCAGGTTGGTGTTTCCTGCCTCTCAGGTGGTGAAACAGTGCTGCGGCACAGATGGCGTGGAAGCAAATTACATCAAGACAGAGATTTTGCCGCCATTCTTCAAGCACTTCTGGCAGCACAGGATGGCTTTGGACAGACGCAACTATAGACAGGTGAGCAAAGGGCAAGCAGCTGGCATTCAAAGATAGACAAAGGTCATGGTGCATGAGGACGTTCAACATGAACACACCACTCATGTTCCAGCTGTAGCCAGTAGGGGGTGCACTAATAAGTTCTGTTGATGTGGGTCTGGTTCCAGCTGGTGGACACCACTGTAGAACTGGCCAACAAAGTGGGAGCAGCAGAGATCATCTCACGCATCGTAGATGATCTGAAAGACGAGGCTGAGCAGTACAGGAAGATGGTGATGGAGACCATTGAGAAGATCATGGGTAATTTGGGTGCAGCTGACATCGACCACAAGCTGGAGGAGCAGCTGATCGATGGCATCCTGTACGCCTTCCAGGAGCAGACCACAGAGGTAAGGAGGCGGCAGGCATAGATTCCTGCTTACAGAGGCTTTGGTTAACCTTCTGACCATTTGCAGGACTCTGTAATGCTGAATGGTTTTGGGACAGTGGTGAACGCGCTGGGCAAACGCGTAAAACCGTACCTGCCTCAGATCTGTGGTACAGTTCTGTGGCGCCTCAACAACAAGTCTGCCAAAGTGCGTCAGCAGGCGGCAGACCTGATCTCACGCACCGCGGTGGTCATGAAGACCTGTCAGGAGGTAGGTGGCACGCGCACACCTGTAAACCTGCAGCTCAGGCTTGAGGCCTCACCCACGCTGCTGTCACTCTGCAGGAGAAGCTGATGGGCCATCTGGGGGTGGTGCTGTACGAGTACCTGGGAGAGGAGTACCCTGAGGTCCTGGGCAGCATCCTTGGAGCCCTCAAGGCCATCGTTAACGTCATTGGTGCGCTCCCTCCCCTCACGCACCACCACTTCAATAAATGGGGTTGCAGAGAAGATCCTGACTCTTGTTCTTGTTGCAGGAATGCACAAGATGACCCCTCCCATCAAAGACCTGCTTCCTCGCTTGACCCCCATCCTGAAGAACCGGCACGAGAAGGTCCAGGAGAACTGCATTGACCTGGTGGGCCGGATTGCTGACAGGTTCGTTGGTTCTGGAGGTTTTGCTGGTGTTTCAGGAGCTTTCCTTAAAAGCATGTTTCCGTTTCTTGTCAGGGGGGCAGAGTATGTGTCTGCCAGGGAGTGGATGAGGATCTGCTTTGAGCTGCTGGAGCTCCTCAAGGCTCACAAAAAGGCCATCCGCAGAGCCACTGTCAACACTTTCGGTTACATCGCCAAAGCCATTGGGTGAGCAGTTGTCCACCGCCTGTTGTCTCTGACTGAACCTGCACTCAACCTGTCCCGGTTCTGTCTCACAGCCCTCATGACGTTCTAGCCACGCTGCTCAACAACCTGAAGGTGCAGGAGCGCCAGAACCGGGTCTGCACCACCGTGGCCATTGCCATTGTGGCAGAGACGTGTTCTCCCTTCACCGTGCTGCCGGCACTCATGAACGAGTACAGAGTCCCTGAGCTGAATGTGCAGAACGGTGTTCTCAAGTCGTTGTCCTTCCTGTTTGAGTACATCGGAGAGATGGGCAAAGACTACATCTACGCCGTCACGCCGCTGCTGGAGGACGCGCTGATGGACAGGTGGGCCAGATCATGTTCTCTCACATCCAGCTGTCACAGCAGATGCTCACTCTTTCTCCTCTGATCAGTGACAGCTCAACACACACACACAGACACACACACACACACACAAACTCAAGCTGGAACTTCTTGGGGGGTCAGAACCGCCTTGGGTCAGGACTTCCTGCTGAAACAGCTTCCGGTGACAGTGGCAGTTGAAACATGAATGGATTCCAGTGTGCTGATCTGAAAGCATTGGGTCTGTGTGGTGCTGACCCGTTTGATGTGCTCCACAGGGACCTGGTCCACAGACAGACGGCCAGCGCTGTGGTCCAGCACATGTCTCTGGGGGTGTACGGCTTTGGCTGTGAGGACTCCCTCAACCACCTTCTGAACTATGTGTGGCCCAACGTCTTTGAGACCTCGCCTCACGTCATCCAGGCGGTGATGGGGGCCTTGGAGGGGCTCCGGGTGGCCCTTGGCCCCTGCCGCATGCTGCAGTATTGCTTACAGGTGAGGCCCAGGGAGGGCTTTCAACACCTACCTCATTGATGCTCCTGGTTGTTCTGCTAAAGCCCGGTTCTTGTCTCTGCAGGGTCTGTTTCATCCAGCCAGAAAGGTTCGAGATGTCTACTGGAAGATCTACAACTCCATCTACATCGGCTCCCAGGACGCCCTGATCGCGCAGTACCCGCAGGTTTACAACGACGACAAGAACGTGTATGTGCGCTACGAGCTGGAGTATGTTCTGTAAATATAGCCGGCCCCCTCCCCGAGAGTCTGCCATGACTGCAGGCCCGTTTTTATTTTTAGTGTCAGCCTCTGTGTTCAGACTAGAGACCCAGAAGAAGCGTAGTCTGTAAGCTTTTGTTTTTTTTTACTTTGGTCTTCTTGAAGTGTTTGCTGTAAGACGTGGGGGTGGGCTCCTCTTAAAGTGTCTGCTTTCTCTGTCCGTGTTAATGATTCAAACCCCCACCTCCCTCATTTTTCACGCATCCTCTGTTCTTAGATCAAGGATTTATTTAATCAAATAAAACATTTGTGTATAAAACTGAGTTCTGTGTTTCTGCCCCCACCTGCTGGAGACCCCACCCTCACAGGCCAGAGACCTGCTCTGAGGCCCCGTCACGGGGTCCCGGTTGGCACCTGGTAGCCTGCTGTTTGGGTGTTGTCCATCAGAAGCTCTGGGTGCAAGAATCACCAGAGACGATGCCTCAGAGCTGCTTCATCCAAACCAGAGGTGGAGGAACATCTGCTGAACCTGCAGGTGTTTGTGTGGGGGTGGGGGGTGAATCTAGAACTCTAATGATGTTGGTAGCTGAGGCTGAAAGGTGCTGCACCTGAAATCTCAAACGAGTTACCGAAGATCCCTACAGCGCCGGCTGGAGCCAAGTTCTCTAAACCAAATGGTAAATGGCGTTTACGTTTATAGCGCTGTTGTACCTTCATTGAAGGAACAAAGTGCTTTTTCTTGACCAAGGGCAGGCAAGGTGGGAATCGAACCTGCAATCCTTCGATCACAGAACTGCCCTTTCCACTGCACCAAGGCCGCCCCAAGACAACACAATACAGAAGTCCGTGCTAGGATCTCCATGGAAACCGGATCCAAAATCTTAAAACGTAAGAAAAGAATTAAACCAACAGGTCCAGCAGAACTCTGCTGGATGAACTGGGATGGTCCAAACCCAGGAAGGCTTGAAGGAACCGGGATAAGACCTCTGACCGAACCTGAAGAGAACTGTGGAGGGTTGGTCCAGAACGCGCGTTCACATCAGCCGTGACCACCGAGGCCGACCACCTTTACCAGTTTGACCACATTCAGCGCGCGCGCTCGATGCACGCGCCCTGTGGACCTGCTTGCGTGGTCGTGAAATACGAGCCGGCATCTCGTGACTCCCCGCGCGCGTACGTGCGCATACATGAAGTTTTGCTACAGAGCAACCAGCCTGACCAATGAGCGCGTTGCTTTGAAACAAGTTGACCAATGACGAGCGTGGGGGCAGGGCCCTGCCTGCGTCATCGCCATGAACTCGTCGCCCCCAGACGAAAGCGACGGAGAGGAAGATGGCGAGAGGAGGGCGCAATCTACGGAGGCTGACAGAGTTCATGATCAGGCAGCTGCCGTCCACGGCCAGCCGGAGGACACGGAGCGGGAGCGGCGTCCGGTAACGACCGCCTTTCAAATTCTCCTTCACCTTAAGGGCGGGGACAGGCGGCGCGGCCGAGCCTTTCCGAGGAGAACCGAACTTAGTTCGGAAACCGACCAACGGTTTCTAAAAACACGAAAGCTGGGTCAGTGGGTCGTTGATTCGAGTCCGAAAAACAGAGCATGTCCGAAGTAAAAAGTAAGAGCAGGGCCGTACCGGGGCGCGCTGCCGTCTGGGGCCCGCCCCCCACATTCCTCAGACGGAGCTGTCAGGCCGAGCCGGGGAGGAACACACCGGAAACACGCGGGGTTATGACGTTTCTCATTTTAATACTGTAATAGGGTTCAAACCAGAGACTGTAGAAGGACTGGACAGAGCGACCCCCATGAGCGACCCCCATGAGGTCAGGTAGCTGTCAAAAAGAAAGGATTCAGAAGGACATTTCAAGATCATTTCCCTGCGCAGGATCAATATCATTCTAAAAAGTTAAATTCTATCATGCTGGTTCAGAAGAATGTTTCTGCCTGTGACCCCGAGACGTAGGTTTGACAGTGCTTTACAGGAGAAATTCTTATTCAAAACAAGCAATAGTCGTATTCAAAAGAGACATGTGAAACGCAAAACTGAAGGTTGCAATCATAGAAATGTATGCACAACTTTGTATTTATGAAAACAACTTTTTCTTTATGAATATGTTTCTTTTTGACAGCTATCTTACTCCACAGACCCCAACAGGAAGTTCCTGCTGGCTCCAAGAAGCCAAAATCCCATAGACTTTTCAAGAGAAATAAACAGTTGTTCCTCAGTCATTCTGTTTGTAGGAATAATCATTCTTACTCTGATACTTTTTTCTTAACAGCTTTCTCAACAATCCTAATTTGATAATTTTTTTCTCTTTATCGCATGTTATAGTTAAGGTTTAAGCTGACCAATCAGAAGCCTCAGTCAAAGCCTGCGGTGCCCGCTGGCCCCACCTCAAACGTTTCATCGACAGATTCCGCCGAGCGCACTTTCAGTGGAAGGACTGTGGACGAGAACAAGCTCACTCATGATTGGTGACGGTAGTTGCCCTAAATACGTGACGCTGTCTGGCAGCGCCCGTAGTGCAGACAAATGAATTGGCCTTTATTTCCAGAGCTGGAGGTAAAGCATTTTCTATTGACGTCCCGCCCCACTTCATCGGGTGATAACAGTACATGTCATGGTCCAAACGCGGTCTAAACACAAAACCTGCTGTGACATATTACATTGCTTTTAAACATCGTTTAATTAGCTACACAGAAAATAGTGTCAATAAGGTACAAAAACAACACACTTGTAGCTGCTAACATGTTGTGTAAGAAGCAAAATAATAATAAAAATAATAAACAAGGGTGGTTTATTCACTAAAGTGGCTGATTGGATAAAAATCCACATTTCTGAGGATTTGAATGATTCCTTTCTCCATGGATGAGGAGCTCTGCAGTGCCCTACAGTAAAATAAAAATCTGAGCGTTCTCTCCTGCTGCTGTTGAGGAGCAAATGCTGCAGATCTGTCTCTTCTGATTTCACTAAGCTGTGGGGAGAACTAGATCTCGGGTTTGGATCTTGGATGAGAGAGAAATGTTTTGGCCTCAGCAGGAAGTGTCACAGAGCAGGATGTTTGATGCCTGTGTGTGGCTGCAGGGTTTCTCTGATCAGCCTTAGCTGCTCCTGGTAGGAGGGTACATGGGCGCAGTTCTCCGGTCCATCAGGGTCAAAACCAGCAGCACAGACAGGACAGAAATGTGGGTTTTCAGAGTCTCGTACTAACAGAAGTTCTGGTTCTGGAAGGCTTTTGTGTTTGTGGAAGGAGCCCTTTCCCATGCAGTGTGCAGTCCAGTTGCCTCCCTAGGTTGAAGGCAACTCGTCAGTTTCTCAATGAAAACTACCCATCAGTCATGTTGCACAACTACAGCAGCTTAAGATCAGCTGACGTTTGTTCTTTCTAAATACCAACCTTTACCATCAGTACAAACATTCTTCTCTTTTCTTTTTCTTAATGAGTATCTTGTGTTGTTTCATTTAAAAGTTGAAAAGTAAATCATTGTTTTTAGTTTTCATCATTTATTTTGTACATTTTACCTGAAAGGAAAAATCAAAGCAGAAATATGTAGAAACTTTTTTTTACATTATTCATTTTGTGCACAAGTTTCAAAGAGTCGGATGGTTCAGAAGAGCCAGAATTCCATCACTTTGTGAAGTTTGAACAAACTGTTAAATCTGAGGAGCTGCAGCCTCAAAGTCTCAAAGGGACGATGACAGGAGAGGACAGAATATTGGTTTAATTTGGAAATATTTGAGTTTGATTTTTTTCTGCTAAGATTACAGAAAGGATTTTAAATGTGGTTCTGTGTGTCTTTCTGGAAAAACATCAATGTTTACGTTTAGACACACCCTCTGATTGTTACACGGCGACAAACTGACCCCGGCCCCTCATCCAGGAGAAAACACTTATGTGCCTCCTTTGTAACACTGCAGCATTTGAAAAGGGAATCTGCTCATGACCTTTTGAGTCATGAAATGAATGGATTCAGAACTTGGCAGGACAGCCGCCTCCCTCACTAAACCCTCCCTTTGGGCCTGTTTGTGGTTTTGTCGCTGTAAAGCTGAGCTTTTTAGATATGTTTAACTAGTTACTGAGATGAGCTTTTGCTGAAACTGCTTCAGAGGACTTAATGGATCAGCTTCACTAACTGAAAGCTGGATCCTGCTGAGACATTTAAGAACATGGAGTATGCAGTCCAATGGTGTTCCCACTGTGGAATGGTCAGGACACCAGAAGTGCACTACAAAAATGTTATTTATAGTGTAAAACACAGCAATATCACTGTAAAAATGATTTTGGTAAAAATATATATTTGATCAATGTTTATTTTAAAATTTAATTGGAAAATGTCTCATTCTTACTAAAAATATTTATCTTTTAATTATGGATTTCTTCTATAAATTGAGTCACCAGCTATTTTAATTTTGATGAAACACTGGCAGCTGAAATGTAGGTCGAATATGATACTTAATGTTATCTAACAGAAAAGAACTACAACTGTTGTTTTTATGCAGTCTAGAGGTATTCATATTTGTTCAACTTATGACATTTTTCAGTGCAGCAACAGCAATAATAGAGCGAGTTGCTGTCATATGATGGTTCAATGGAGTCTCGGTCATCCAAACATGAATATACTGGCTTCATACATACATATTCTTTGGTGGTTTTTTCAAAATTCAGGGTTTAAACTCCCTCAAATGCAGCAGGAATGAGTCTAGTTTCTGAAATACAGGGCATCCAGAAAGTATTGCCAGAGCCTCACTTCTTCAGCATTTTATGATGTCACAGCCTTATTTCAAAATGGATTAAATCCGTTTTCTTTCTGGAAATTTTTTTGAAAAATACCTCATAATGACCATGTTGAAAAAGTTCTTTTGAAATCGTTGCAAATGTATTAAAAATAAAAACCTAAAAATAACATTTACAGAAGTATTTACAGCCTTTACTCTGAAGCTCCAAAGTGAGCTGAGGTTTCTTCTGTTTCCACTGATGAGATGTTTCAGCTGCTTCATTGAAGCCAACCTGTGGTCAAACCAGCGGATTGGACCTGATTTGGAAAGGAACGACCCTGTTTACATGAGGTCCAGGGTTGACAGTGCATGTGAAAGCACAAACCAAGAATGAAAGAACAGGAATGGTCTGTAGACCTCCGCGACAGGATTGTCTTGAGGCTCAAGGCTGAGGAAGAGTCCAGAAACATTTCAGCTGCATTGAAGGTTCCCATGAGCACAGTGACCTCCATCATCCGTAAGTGGAAGAAGTTTGGAACCACCAGGACTCTTCCTAGATCTGACCGGTCGTCTAAGCTGAGTGATTGGGGGAGAAGGACCCCAATCAGGGAGGAGACCAATAACCCAATGGTCACTCTGTCAGAGCGTTCCTCTGTGGAAAGAGGAGACGCTTCCAGAAGAACAACCATCTCTGCAGCACTACACCAATCAGGCCTGTATGGTAGAGCGGCCAGACGGAAGCACCTTCTTACTAAAAAGCACATGGAAGCCCGTCTGGAGTTTGTCAAAAGGCTCCTGAATGACACCCAGACCACGACAAACCAAGTTCTGTGGTCTGACCAGACCAGAATAGAACCTTTTGGAGTGAATGGCAGGAGTTATTCGTGGAGAAAACCAGGCACCGCTCATCACCAGGACAATACCATCCCTACAGTGAAGCATGGTGGTGGCAGCATCATGCTGTGGGGATGTTTTTGGGCAGCAGGAACTAGAAAACTGGTCAGGACAGACGGAAAGCCCACGGGCACTACATGTGTTTACTGAGGTTTTTGATTGGTCAGTTTATAACTAGTGATAATGGAAAAATATCATAAAAACATAGGATGAGAAAGAAGATGTTAAGAAGAAGGTATCAGAGCAAGAATGATTTACAAATAAAGTGATTGAGTAATAACTGTATATTTCTCAATAAAAGTCTCACAGATTTTGACTTCCTGGAACCAGCAGGTACTTCCTGTTTGGGAACACCAGAGGGGAGGGGGGAGATGCCCTTTGTTTTTACAGTCTTTGAGACAAATAGATCTGTGAACGGCCAATATTAGAGCTGGATTGCTACAACATTGTCGCCATTTTTGTTTCACCGTCAATTTTAGGTTGGGGTTGTGAGGGGCTGTAAGCTAGCAGGAGAGAATGTAAACACAGATTTGATTGGATCAGTGGAGGGTTACTTCCACGCCAACAGTCCCACCACATCTCAGAGGAGAATTAATAATGAACTCCTGCTGCTCTGCAGAAACTATGTCCTAGAAAACGACTCAGATTTTTAGATTTTGCCTAAAAACAGCAGAATCACGGTTAAAAAGACCACTTGGATGTTTCAGCTTGATTACACGCTGCTCTTTTCATGCCTATCCATAGATTTTCAATGATGTGAAGTTCAGCTGATTGGGAAGGCCGCTACAAAACCTTCAGTTTCTGCTTGTTTATGTAAAACGGTGTGGATTTGGAGGTGTGTTTAGGATCATTATCATTTGGAGAAGTCATTCTTTCTTCAACTTCAACTTTTTCATAGATGGTATCAAGTTAGTGTCCAAACTTTGCTGAAATTTGATGGAATCCTTTCTTCTTCTACTGGTGAAATGTTTCCTGTGCCGCTGGCTGCAATACAAGCCCAAACCATGATTGATCCACCTCCAAGCTTAATAGTTGGACTGAGGTTCTTTTCATGAAACTCTGTTCCCTTTCTTTGCTCATTGTGGACAAAAAGTTCCATCTGAACCGGGTCGGTCCACAGAACTGGTTTCCAAAATGCATCAGGCTTGTTTCTATGTTCATTTGCCAACTTCAGACGTTGACTTTTGTGGTGAGGACGTAGAAGAGGTTTTCTCCTGATGACTCTTCCATGAAGACCATATTTGTACAAGTATCTCCTGACAGTAGAACAGCTCAACTCCAGAGTCTGCAGGTCTTTCTGGAGGGATGCTGCAGTCAAACGTGGGTTTAACTTGCTTTTCTCACCATCCTGTGAGCTGCTCTGTCTGAGATTTTACTTGATCTTCCAGATTTTGCTTTAACTCCCACTGTTCCTGTTGACTGTCATTTCATTAATGACATTCTGAACAGAGAATATCAGCATCTGGAATTCTTTTGACATATTAAGAGATTTTAATCTGTAAACTGATGCCTTTTACAGATTTTTCAATCTTTCTTTGGGTTCTTTATACACAAAATTAAAACATTTTACCTGGGGTGTCCAAACTTTTGATCCCCTCTGTAAAGAGGAATATCTTGAGTTCAAAGATGTCATTAATGTTTTGCTTTCATAAACAGGCCTCAATGATCAAATGTTTTGATGTTATATATATTTGTGAGTGTATATATATATATATATATATATATATATATGCTTTGCAGTACTTTATATATGTTTTATTTAACACATTTTTTTAAGTCTTTCAAAAAATTAATTGTATGCTTTTATCTTATATCCTTTTTTTCTCCTTTACACTGATCCAAAAAATGATCTGATCTGTGACTCTAAAACCAATACACGATCTGAACTGTGAGTTTTGTGATCCGTTGCACCCCTACTATTGGATTGAGGAGCAGACTGGCTAGAACTCTCCAGAAACTTCAAATGCTTCTTACGTACTTTTCCGTTGTTATTCCATTGCCTCTGGTGGAAGGTTAGCTCCAGTGTTCGGCAGCGGAGCCTCCATCAGTGTGTGGATGGGTGAATGGGACTGTGACTGTAAAGCGCTTTGGGTCTTCAATGAAGGTAGAAAAGCGTTATATAAGTAAACGCCGTTTACCATTGATGTTTGGATTCATCATCATGCTTGAAGATCCGGACATGTTTCATTTTCAATGTTCTCACTAATGGAAGGAGGTTTCTATCCAAAAACTCTACATTCATAGCCCCATTTATCATTAACAAGGATCAGTCATCCTGTCCCTTTTGCAGTAAATCGTCCCCAAACCATGATGTTTCCACCCCCATGCTTCACAGTGAGTATAGAGTTCTTGGGAGCAACTCAACTTTCTTCCCCTTCCAAACATGGTGAATGGCGTTTATACCAAAGAGTTGCATTTTGGTTTTATCTGATCACATGACCATCTGTCGGTCCTCCTCTGGATCATCCAGATGATCTCTGGAGAACTTCAGACGGGCCTGGACATGTGCTGCTTTAAACAAGAGGACCTTTGGAGCTCTGCAGAATTTAAATCGATGATGAAAGCAAAATGGTCAATGGTGTATTCTTGTAAAGAGGTTTTTTTTTTACCTTAGAAAGCCCAAAGTGCTTTACAGTCCAATTTACCCATCCATACACACATTCACACACTGATGGCAGCTCTGCCGATCACTGGCCCCAATCTAAAACTACCAGGAGCAACGTGGAGTTCAGTATTGCTCAAGGACACTTTGACACAGTAGCACACAGAGCAGGGAACCGAACCTTTAATCTGCACCATAGCCGCCCCATGATGTCATGTGTTACAGCAGGAACCTTTGGTACTGCGGTCCCAGCTCTCTTCAGGTCATTGAGCAGTTCTCTGTGTAGTTCTGGACTGTTCCCTCAACACTGTCCAGATCATTTGTTCCACTGGGTGAGATCTTTCATGGAGCTCCAGCTGGAGGGAGATTATCAGTGATCTTGTTTTTCTTCCATTTTCTAATAATTGCTGGAACCGTTGACTTCTTCTTTTCAACTATTTATTTATTGTAGGGTGACTCATTCCAGTCTGGTTCAGGTCTACAACCTTGTCCCTGGTGTCCTTTGACAGCTCTTTGGTCATGGTAGAGAGAATGTGGTCTGACTGTTTAATGTGTGATAATACATTTGAGATTGAATCAAATCATTTTCATTATTGTTTGCTTTTACATTTCTGATGGTAAATTATTATTATTATTATTCTCATTCTCAATATTACTACAACTATTATTATTATTCTTACTATTATTTGCTTCAGAGACGAGTGAAAGTTCAGATTTTTCCATCATGTTCGTGGTTCTCCTTGGTTGGTTATTGAAAGAGGTGAAATGCTGTCAGAGCAAAGCTTCTGCAGCTCTCTTACTGTGTCTGTTGGTGTTTCCATTGAAAAGGTGGTGGGCTGGAAAGGAGCTCAGCATGTTCCGGAATGTGTGGACACCCCCCACCCCCCAGCCTGGATCCGGGTCAGACAGGTTTTCTCAGTGTGTCTTTGTGGACTCATCGCTGTTTTGTTCTGTGATCAGATACCTGACGTCATGTGGGATCCTGATGACCCGGACCCCCCCCTGCCTGGGTGTAGCTGTGCCGGGTTGGGCTGCTGTTCTGCCGACGCGCAGCTTCTTCAACCTTGCAGACTCTTTTTCCAAGAGGAGGGAGTACTCGGAGAGACGCATCATTGGGTAGGAGCTCCATCTATGGAGGACCAGAAGAGACAAATCGAAATAAATAAAATAAAATTGTTAAATTCAATTATTAAATAAATTCAATTATTAAATAAATTCAATTATTAAATAGCGGTAAATGTCATTAGTTTTTTAAAACTGACATTAAATAAATACAATTGAAATGAAATAATAAATGTGTTATTAAATGGCATTAAGTGGCAGTGCATTGGAGTTCCCGCAGAGATGGATGGAGAAGGAGCTTCGACTAAGTGACCCTAACAAACGTTCTACGTTTCACCAAAACAATCTTTACAGTATCTGTGAGAGGTGCCTCTTTAGCCTAAGAATTTTATTGTAATAAATATATAATTTTATTCTCAAAATTTAACAGTGACGACTTTTTCCTAATACATTTACGAGATTTAAATTCATAATTAAAAGAAACTATCATGGTAAACTAACCCTAATGCTTTGTCGTTATTTAAGTTTTTTTTTTTTATTTCCTATTATATTATTTAATGCAAATTTTAAATAATTATTGACAAGTTTATTTAACAATTTTATATTAAATATATTTATTTCAATTTGATCCTTTCAGCCCACACTGGACCTTGAAATAAATATTTTTGCTTTTTAATGACTTTTTTAAGATTTGAATGCCACATATATTGAAACATTTATTGATTCCCAGTTGTATTTATTTAACTCAAATTTTAAATAATTAATGACAGATATATTTAATAATTTAATGACATGTATTTATTTCAATGTGTGTCTTCCGGTCCTCCATACTCCTCTGCGTTTTTTGGGGGGTCTGGGTGGCTGTTTGGTTGTGTGCCGTTCACAGCTTTAAATATCTGTGTGGGAGGGGTTGTGACAGACAGTTTCTACCTGCCCCACATTAGCCCTCCCTGTTTCCTTTTTTCCGCTCCTCTTTGGGTGGTGTCAAAGTTTTGATGTCCCATCACTGAAACCCCCTCTTTCCCGCTCTGCAGGTTTTCCATGCAGGAGATTTATGAGGTGGTGGCCGGCGTGGAAAACTACCGCCTCTTTGTTCCCTGGTGCAAAAAGTCAGAGGTGGTGTTCAGCCGCTCTGGATTCTGCAAGGCCAAACTGACGGTGGGCTTCCCCCCTGTGGTGGAGAACTACACATCTCTCGTTACAACTGTACGCCCTCACCTGGTGAAGGTAAGCTGCCACCCCAGCTCATGAAGCCACAGGGACATGCATTCTTATAGCTGGATCTTTAATGGCAGTTCTATAAAGCCTCGTTTCCACTGAGCAGTTTATTTCCATGGCGCAGGCGTGGTGTAGACCGCTAGTGAGTTTGCATCATTGTAGTGCGACGACTAGAAAAACAACAACAATGGAGGTCATCCAGAAGCTCGTCTTTAGATTTCTTTACAGTAACCCCCCAAGTATGTGGGGGGCTACATACAGATTTGTGTATAGTTATAGATGTGTGTGCAGTTACATGTGTATGTGTGTGTAGTTGCATGTGTGTAATTACAGGTGTATGTGTGTGTAGTTGCATGTGTGTAGTTACAGGTGTATGTTTGTGTAGTTACATGTGTATATTTATGTAGTTACAGGTATATGTGTGTGTAGTTACATGTGTGTAGTTACAGGTGTATGTTTGTGTAGTTACATGTGTGTAGTTACAGGTGTATGTGTGTAGTAACGTGTGTGTGTAGTTGCAGGTGTGTGTGTGTAGTAACGTGTGTGTGTAGTTGCAGGTGTGTGTGTGTGTAGTTGCATGTATGTAGTTACAGGTGTATGTTTGTGTAGTTACATGTGTGTAGTTACAGGTGTATGTGTGTAGTAACGTGTGTGTGTAGTTGCAGGTGTGTGTGTGTAGTAACGTGTGTGTGTAGTTGCAGGTGTGTGTGTGTGTAGTTGCATGTATGTAGTTACAGGTGTATGTTTGTGTAGTTACATGTGTGTAGTTACAGGTGTATGTGTGTAGTAACGTGTGTGTGTAGTTGCAGGTGTGTGTGTGTAGTAACGTGTGTGTGTAGTTGCAGGTGTTTGTGTGAAGTGACAGGTGTGTGTTTGTTGTAATGTGTGTGTGTGTGTAGTTACAGGTGTATGTGTGAAGTGACACGTGTGTGTGTATTAACGTGTGTGTGTGTGTGTAGTTGCAGGTGTGTGTGTAGTAACGTGTGTGTGTGTGTGTGTAGTTGCAGGTGTGTGTGTAGTAACGTGTGTGTGTGTGTAGTTGCAGGTGTGTGTAGTAACGTGTGTGTGTGTGTAGTTGCAGGTGTGTGTAGTAACGTGTGTGTGTGTGTAGTTGCAGGTGTGTGTGTAGTAACGTGTGTGTGTGTATTTGCAGGTGTGTGTGTGAAGTAACGTGTGTGTTTAGTTGCAGGTGTGTGTGTAGTAACGTGTGTGTGTGTAGTTGCAGGTGTGTGTAGTAACGTGTGTGTGTGTGTAGTAACGTGTGTGTGTGTAGTTGCAGGTGTGTGTGTGAAGTAACGTGTGTGTGTAGTTGCAGGTGTGTGTGGGAAGTGACAGGTGTGTGTGTGTAGTTGCAGGTGTGTGTGTAGTAACGTGTGTGTGTGTGTGTAGTAACGTGTGTGTGTGTGTGTGTAGTTGCAGGTGTGTGTGTGAAGTGACAGGTGTGTGTGTGTAGTAACGCATGTGTGTGTGTGTGTGAAGTAACGTGTGTGTTTAGTTGCAGGTGTGTGTGTAGTAACGTGTGTGTGTAGTTGCAGGTGTGTGTTTAGTTGCAGGTGTTTGTGGTAAGTGACAGGTGTGTGTGTGTTGTAATGTGTGTGTGTGTAGTTGCAGGTGTGTGTTTAGTTGCAGGTGTTTGTGTGAAGTGACAGGTGTGTGTGTGTGTAGTAATGTGTTTGTGTGTGTGTGTAGTTGCAGGTGTGTGTTTAGTTGCAGGTGTGTGTGTGTGGTAACGTGTGTGTGTTTAGTTGCAGGTGTTTGTGGGAAGTGACAGGTGTGTGTGTGTAGTAACGTGTGTGTGTGTAGTTGCAGGTGTGTGTGTAGTGACGTGTGTGTGTAGTTGCAGGTGTTTGTGTGAAGTGACAGGTGTGTGTGTAGTAACGCGTGTGTGTGTGTGTTTGTGAAGTAACGTGTGTGTTTAGTTGCAGGTGTGTGTGTAGTAACGTGTGTGTGTAGTTGCAGGTGTGTGTAGTAACGTGTGTGTGTGTGTAGTTGCAGGTGTGTGTGTAGTAACGTGTGTGTGTGTGTGTAGTTGCAGGTGTGTGTGTGAAGTGAAAGGTGTGTGTAGTAACGTGTGTGTGTGTGTGTGTAGTTGCAGGTGTGTGTAGTAACGTGTGTGTGTGTAGTTGCAGGTGTGTGTGTGTAGTTGCAGGTGTGTGTGTAGTAACGTGTGTGTGTAGTTGCAGGTGTTTGTGTGAAGTGACAGGTGTGTGTAGTAACGTGTGTGTGTGTAGTTGCAGGTGTTTTTGTGAAGTGACAGGTGTGTGTGTAGTAACGTGTGTGTGTGTGTAGTTGCAGGTGTTTGTGGGAAGTGACAGGTGTGTGTGTAGTAACGTGTGTGTGTGTGTAGTTGCAGGTGTTTGTGTGAAGTGACAGGTGTGTGTAGTAACGTGTGTGTGTAGTTGCAGGTGTTTGTGTGAAGTGACAGGTGTGTGTAGTAACGTGTGTGTGTAGTTGCAGGTGTTTGTGTAGTAACGTGTGTGTGTAGTTGCAGGTGTTTGTGTGAAGTGACAGGTGTGTGTAGTAACGTGTGTGTGTGTAGTTGCAGGTGTTTGTGTGAAGTGACAGGTGTGTGTGTAGTAACGTGTGTGTGTGTGTAGTTGCAGGTGTTTGTGTGAAGTGACAGGTGTGTGTGTAGTAACGTGTGTGTGTGTAGTTGCAGGTGTTTGTGTGAAGTGACAGGTGTGTGTGTGTTTCTGTTCAGGCTTCCTGTTCAGATGGGAAGCTCTTCAACCACTTGGAGACGGTTTGGCGCTTCAGTCCGGGTCTTCCTGGTTACCCAAGAACCTGCACTGTGGATTTTTCAGTGAGTACAGCAGCTCGCCCACCTCCTGTAGTGTTGTGTTGTGTTCAGGGTTTTATTGATGCTAACAAAGCAAACTCCTTCCCCGTAGATCTCCTTCGAGTTTCGTTCGCTTCTCCATTCCCAGCTGGCGCATGTTTTCTTCGATGAAGTGGTGAAGCAGATGGTCTCTGCATTTGAGCGCCGTGCCTCCAAAATCCACGGCGCAGAGACGCCCATCCCACGAGAACTTATGTTCCATGAGGTCCACCACACGTAGCAACGATCTGTCAAGCCGTCAGACGCTGCACCAAAGAGCTGGAGGACTCCTCCCAAACCTGCCGTGCCTTCCTCCCATAAGAGCAGCTGTCTCTGTTTGTCATGCAGATCCTCGGTGCCAAACCCAGCGCCGATTCTGAGCCCCTGGCATCTGAAACAAGGACCCCCACAGATGAGTGTGTGCGGCTGGAAGCAGCAGATGTTTGTCCATCATCATCAATGAAGCAGAAAGCATCTTCTGCTTCCAGCTTGTCTGACTGGGGGGTTCCAAACGCTGTGTCATAGTTCATACTTCAGGGGACAATCTGTCCCTTAGAGATGCTGCAGTGCATTGTGGGAAACAAGGAGGGTATTTTAAATGTCATTCGAAACTTCATAAGAATTGCAGAGCCATCACTCTGCCACCCCCCGCCCACGACTAACATGTTCTAGATGCTGAAGAGAAAACCCCAACAAAAATGTAAACTAGCAAACATGAAACCACGACGACGCAGAGAAAGCATCTCATGAGTCTGAAGGACATGGCAGCTTCTCAGCCACCTGATGGTTTTGTCAGTGTGGGCGGGGCATGAATGTGGGACTTCCTGTCTTGGCAGCACAAATGTTTGTGTGTTTGTTGGGACAATCCTGAGCCAAGCCATAATAGGCAGCCAGAAACACAAACCCAATTCAAACCAGAACCAGCCTTCCTGGCACTTAGTGGCCAAACTGGAACTTCCTGACATCACAAGGAGTTCTGGTTTCTGAGGACCTTCTTCTGAGCCCAAATTTCCAAAGTGCCTCCAGGCCTCATGGCAGTGTATTTATCTTTACTTTCAGAGGAACATGACAGTCTATATTTATTCCGTTTCTTTCTGCCCCCCCAGCTCTAGTTTCTAACTTGAGATTTTCTGCAGTTTTGTATGTTTGTGGCAGCATGAACGTCCAGAGGCTGAAAAAGCAGCAGCAGACGCTTCGCTGGAGGCTGCTGCGTGTGAGTCTGCGACGTAGAAGACGTCTGCGTTAACATGTACCGACTGCATGATGTATAAAGTATTGTTTTCTAAGAAACGAGCTGTGGTTCTTTGGTCTGATGAACCATTCAGGAACAGGTGATGAGCAGAGAGCATATCCTGCTGTCCTCCACAGATCTCCAGAGATCTGGAACGTTTCAATGGGTCTGCTTGAGTGACAGCTGCTGCAGTCCAACCTCCTCTTATCGACACAGAACATGAGCATTCAGAACGAGAGACCATGGTCAACGTTCTGGTCAACGTTCTGCAATGTTTGGAGAGCTGTCTCTGAAGACACCATGTCGCATCTGACACTGAAACCCAGTTTTTGGAGCTGGAATCATCTCTGAAAGAATCCACTATGAACACCGTCGCCACCTGCTGGCTGCTTTATTAGTACCAGTACTGATGAAGAGTATGTGATGAAGATGAGCAAATATGTTCTGCAGTTTCTGCAGAACATCATGAAGACCAGAAACGACAGGAAAGGCTTGGTAAAAAAAAAAACAACTTTACTTAGATCATTAGACGGACCTAAAACAACCCCCCCAGCTCCAGGGATCATCCCAGACTCATTTCAGGATTCCTGGAAGACGCTCCATGGCTCACAACTTCCCAAATCCACACTTCTCAAAGACCGGGGGGGGGTTCTGTCCACATCCACCGAACCTCTACCAAATAAACGTGCATCGTCCCTCAGACTACTGTCCATTATGTGTGGGGGAGGGGTCCGTTCTCGGTCCTCTGAGACTTTGAGTTTGTTGGAAAAGCCCCCCCCCCCGAGCTCCTGTGATTCAGTCTGTACAGATTCAGGAGGACGGCCTCAGAAACCCATGCCTCCCCCCATTCCCCCCATTCCTCCCATTCCCCCCATGCCGCCCGGCATCTCCTTTTCCTCCTTGGGGAGTTCTGTGACCACAGCTTCAGCGGTGGACAGCAGAGACGCCACCCCCGCGGCGTCCATGAGGGCGGTCCTCACCACCTGCAGACGGGACAGGAAATCTGTTGAAATCTGCACCTTCTGCCCATTGTGGTTTCCATGACAACTGTCGCTTCTTAACCCTTGTTTTAATTTTCAGATGCAAATTTGGAGGCGTGGCCTCTGACATGCAGCAGCGGAGTAATCCGTAGTAGAATTAGCCAACCCACCAGAAGAACCCCGGGGACGAAAGCAAACGTGTACCTTGGTGGGGTCGATGATGCCCTTCTCCACCATGTTGACGTACTCCCCCTGCATGGCATCGTAGCCCATCTCTGCAGCCCCCTGCAGGATTTTCTCCACCACCAGGGACCCCTCCACACCGGCGTTCTTGGCGATGGTCATGGCAGGAATCCGGAGGGCCCGCCTTATGATGTCCACGCCTGAGCCAGACCAGAGGTCAGATCCAGAATGGCAGCAGCCCAGCGTGGGGGAGGGCTTTCACTCACCGATCTTCTGGTCGCTGTTGGCCGGTTTGAGAGTGTCCAGGAAGGGGATGCAGCGCAGCAAGGCACAGCCCCCCCCAGGGACGATCCCTTCCTCCACTGCTGCCCGGGTGGCGTTGAGAGCGTCCGTCACTCGGTCCTTCTTCTCGTTCACTTCCACATCTGATGTTCCTCCAACCTGAGAAGAGGCAAAGTGTCAGAGCCCCCCCTGTCAGGAGGAAGTGACCCAGCGTGGAGCCCCACCTTCAGCACGGCCACGCCGTCCGACAGCTTGGCCAGCCGCTCGTTCAGCTTCTCCTTCTCGTAGTCACTGGTGGTGTTCTCCAGCTGCTCGGCGATCTCCGCTGCCCTCTTCTCCACGTCAGCCGGGCTGCCCCCCCCCCTCAGCAGCAGGGTGTCATCTTTGGTGATCTGAACCTCACCCACCTTCCCAAAGTCATGAGCCTGGATGTCCTCCAGAGCTAGACCCAAAGCCTCGTCCCCGAACACCTGCAGCCGGGAGGACAGACGTAAAGAGAAGCTCCAGCTTCAACCCCCCCACCTCAGAGGTGACCTACAGTGCCCCCAGTGGCCACTGCCATGTCCTTCAGCTGGTTCTTCCTGTTGTCGCCGAAGCCCGGAGCTTTGACTGCCACCACCTGGAGCCCCACCTTCAGCCTGCAGATCACATGAGCGTTATTCATGCTCAGAACGGAACCGGGCGCTCCCGATCCGGACTGGGCGTACCTGTTTAGGACCAGAGTGCTCAGTGCCTCTCCATCCACGTCCTCGGCCACGATCACCAGCGGCTTGCGGTGCTGGTTGGCGATTTCCAGAGCAGGCACGATGCTCTGCACGCTGGAGATCTTCTTCTCACTCAGCAGCAGGTAGGCGTCCTGGAACTCACACTTCTGACCTGGACGCAGCAGGGAGACCGAGGTCATCTAACCGGCACGGAGCTCGTTCCAGGTGAGGCTGGGGGAGCAGCGTTACCTTTGGCAGTGTTGATGAAGTAGGGAGAGATGTAGCCACGGTCAAACTTCATGCCCTCGATGATCTCCAGCTCATCCTGCAAAGTTTTCCCATCCTGAGGCAGAAGAAATGAACATCAACTGGCTTGGAAAGAAGAACTCTTCTAGATGCTGAAGACATGAGGCAGACGCTGCCAGAGGCGACAGGAAACCCTCTCGTAAGCTTTAGCCCCACATCCCGTGGACGGATACAGAGCGCGGTTCCATCATTTCCCACGATTACTCAGCGGTCATGCAGAGAACCCAACAGCAACGACCGGGTCTCCGTTCCTGCACAGCGGCCCCTCACCTTCACGGTGATGACTCCTTTCCGGCCTACTTTCTTCATTGCATTGGAGATGATGTTTCCGATCTCTGTGTCTCCGTTGGCTGAGATGGTTGCGACCTGGAACAACATGCATGATGAGTGAGGGAGACCGTGGAGACGGTGCAGGAAAACCCGGTTCTTTTTTCAGACCTGTGCGATCTCCTCTGGGGTCGTGACGGGTTTGGAAAGTCTCTGCAGCTCACTGATGACTGCATCCACCGCCATCATGACGCCACGGCGAATCTCCACAGGGTTTGCACCTTTGCTGATGTTGTCAAAGCCCTCCTTGGCGATGGCTCTGGCCAGCACCGTGGCAGTGGTGGTGCCATCACCGGCCTCCTCATTGGTGTTATTTGCTACATCCTGCACCAGCTTGGCACCGATGTTCTTGTACTTGTCCTTCAGGTCGATGCTCTTGGCCACTGTCACGCCGTCTTTGGTGACCTTCGGGCTGCCCCAGCTCTGCTCGATGATGACAGTGCGCCCCTGGACCAAGAAGATGGTGCTTAAAGCTTTCAACTGGAACACTTTTCTACTTTCAGACCTGACGACCACATCCGCCTGTTAGTTACCTTTGGGCCCATAGTGACGGCCACGGCATCCGCCAGCAGGTCCACCCCCTGCAGCATGAGCGCCCGAGCGTCAGCCCCAAACTTCACGTCCTTGGCGTAGGCTCGTGTGAGATGAGGGGCCAGCGCCCGGCTAACAGGCCTCACCTGCCTGAACGCTGTCGCTAAACGAAACATCTCTGTGGAGAAAAGCATGGAACCATGTGAGGCTCGAACAGAGCCAGGACCACCAGCATCACCCAGTGGTCACCAGGGGAATCACGGTGAATGCTCCAGGTTTGCACTGCAACAGACATGCAGCATCTAAAGCATCCATGCAGCTTGTTTGCTTAAGATCCAGACTCTAACATGAACTTCAACCCACCGCAAACAAGCAGACCTCAGTTAACCCATGAACAAGACAAAAACCTGAGTTTGGGGATTTAAAAGCAAGTTCAGAACATCAACTTGTTTCTCTTTGGACTGCGTCTTCGTCAAAGTTCAGCAGCGTTTCAAAGACGTTAACGCTAGAAACCCTCCACCTGTCATCCGTTTAACATCATTAGATGTATCAGAACCATCCAGAGCCCAGCCTGACATTCACATGTTTCCAACAGCTTCCATCCTTCCAGGTGGGAGGAGATAAGAGGGCGGAGTCAAGGACACGTCCAGGTCCAACCCGAGCTTGTGATTGGTGGAGAATCACTGATGGCTACAACCCTCCAAATGGACTCATTCATTATTCTCACTTGTAAGGTAGCAGGTCTCCTGTTCACAATCAGATGTAAAGTTTTGACCGATGTATTTAAATACTGAAAGTTAAACTTCAGTTTCCAGAAGAACTTGCCCCAAATTCTGCAGCTCCAGAACAAATGCAGCAGATCAGACTGTGGAACCAGTTCTTATGGTTTCTCCCAAAATGACATTTAAAGTAGTCCCGTTTGAAAAACACTGGATCAGAACCAAGTCTGACCGGGTCACACGCTGGAAATGGGGAGTCGGTTTGAGGCATTACAGCCCCAGATGCCCCACAGTCTGCTCACAGCTCCCGGTTCCCCACGTGAGCTTTAGGTCGCACGTCACAAGGTCAAACCTGACGAGCTCGTGCCGCCTCCCTAACCGGATTCAATGGGCCGCTGCAGAGTAACGGGATTACACTGGTTTAGCTCAGTATTTGACACGTCCCTGCCGCGGTCCCGGGATGATTGGGACGAACCGGCCCGCAGACGCAACGTCAGAACCAGCAGTTCAGACAAACCCGGGCTCGATTCTCTTCGGGTTCTCCATCACCGTCAGGTCAAACGTGGGCGTCGCGCGCGCAGAGGTTCGGATCATCGGTGCTTACCTGAAGAAGAACTGCTGGGAGCTGTCGCACACGCTGCACGAGTGATCTAACAGAGAAAGCGGCACGTGGGGAATCACATCCGGGTTATGTACGGCCCGCCCAGGACTCTGTATGACACATAACCATTTCAAAAAGGTTCCATTTTAAAGTTCAAGCTGATATCCACGTTTGTATCACTCATTCAAACGTTTATTCACACAACCACAGAACTCTGATTATTTACACTTTGTAACTTTGTTACATTTAACTCTCAGCACCGCACGGTTATGCTGGTTCCCGGGCACGGATTCCAGAATCTTCCGTGCCCCATTGGAGGAAAAAAAGAGGTCAAAGGTCACATTGTGCAACATTGCGCGAGCCTGTACAGGGTGACTTTGAGCCGAGATCCTCGTTTCAATGGCAAATGCGGCCTAGATGAACCGGAACTGTAGGGGGTGCGGGTCTGCCTGCAGCCCCGGTGTTCTAGAACTTTCTGGCAGCGCCCAGCTTCTGCCCTAGTACTGCGCATGCGCAACCCGAAGCTGTCCCTCACGTGGAGCCAAAGTGCAGACTGTCGGTTCGAAGCTCGCGCAGTGAAGACGTACAGGTCCGCGCAGGCGCTGAAAATGGTGAGGACAGAAGAACGCGTTCACGCTCCCATTTTTTACAACATTGAATGACGGTCCCCGTTACGGGGGGAGGGCGGGGGACTGGCGAGGAAGCTAACGACGACCACCACGCGCAAGGTCACGCACCCGGGGAGGTTCTGTTCACCGGTTCCGGGTTCTACACCAGCTCCGTGAACTGCGCCTCCATTCGGTGTTTCATTTAACCTCGTTCCGCGTAGCATGCCATGCTCAAGGACACTTCAGCAGGGAACCAACTCCGCGCGCCGTCGGCTTTTAGCCTGAAACTGGTTGAAGAAAAGCAGCGTCCTCCCACCACGTGCTTCATTCTTCAGCAGCCTACGTCACCGGAGCGGTTTGCATGGATGCGCGTGCACGGTTCCGTGCTGTGGTTGGGTTGATGCGTTCAGCTGAGAAACGCTCTGAAGCCTGAACCTGCGCCTGTTGGAGCCCTGATTCAGAGCTGCTTCGGAGCGCCATCTACTGTTATCTGAACCATGTACCATGGTTCTCTTCATAAGAATGGAGTGTGTTCTGCACAGAACCATTGGGTGGCTTGGTCCGGCTCTCTAGACTGGTGATAGTTTGAGTCCGGTTGAGGTGGTTCCGATTCAGACTGCTTCGAATGGTTCATGTTGAAGCCTGTGAGCAAGTGTTCATTTTCATTCATGAATGTTTCAGTTCTGTTGTGTAGGGAGGAGGTCGGGTGTGGTGTTCACAGCTGGTTCCGGTCCAACGCTTGGTGTGCGGGTCAGGCTGAGTGTTGGTGAAGCCTGTGGAAACTGGAGTTAAGTGGTGTTGCTGAAGGCTGTTTGCTCAGGGTCTTATCGGGGGGTGGGGGGTGTCCTTGTCCTGCCTGCTCTCAAGGTAAACAGTGACAGATGGAGCCCCCCCCCCCCCCCCCCCCCCCCCCCCCCCCCCCCCCCCACACACACACACACACACACACACACAGGAGCTCCTGTCGGGACTCTGCAGCTTCAGGTCAAGGAACTGTTTGCAGAGCAGAGAATGTCTTCTTCAGACTGCTCTGCCAGCACGCCAGCTCATCCAACAGCAGCATCCAGCTGAAGGCTGCTGTTGGATGAGCCGTGACAACCGTCAGGCTGCTGTTGGATGAGCCGTGACAACCGTCGGGCTGCTGTTGGATGAGCCGTGACAACCGTCGGGCTGCTGTTGGATGAGCCGTGACAACCGTCGGGCTGCTGTTGGATGAGCCGTGACAACCGTCGGGCTGCTGTTGGATGAGCCGTGACAACCGTCGGGCTGCTGTTGGATGAGCCGTGACAACCGTCAGGCTGCTGTTGGATGAGCCGTGACAACCGTCAGGCTGCTGTTGGATGAGCCGTGACAACCGTCGGGCTGCTGTTGGATGAGCCGTGACAACCGTCGGGCTGCTGTTGGATGAGCCGTGACAACCGTCGGGCTGCTGTTGGATGAGCCGTGACAACCGTCGGGCTGCTGTTGGATGAGCCGTGACAACCGTCGGGCTGCTGTTGGATGAGCCGTGACAACCGTCGGGCTGCTGTTGGATGAGCCGTGACAACCGTCGGGCTGCTGTTGGATGAGCCGTGACAACCGTCGGGCTGCTGTTGGATGAGCCGTGACAACCGTCGGGCTGCTGTTGTCACAGACCTGGACCCCATAGAAACAGCTGTTTTTACCAGACCTGGACGGCTCACTTTGTTCGCTGAAAGCGCTGCTCCACAGAAACGCTGTGGGCTGATGCTGCAGGTGAGCTTCTGTGGAGCAACGGTGAGGGAGGCGGGGACTCAGATGTGCGGCGGCCAGGATTTCCAGACATGCTGATGTCTTCACGCCATGCAAAGCAGAACTCCATCCGTGATGCTGTCTGTGGGTCTTTGCTGACCCGGTGTTCTGGCAGATTCTGACCTCTTCTGCTCCTGAATTCAGTACGAGTCTTCAGTTTGAACTCTGTTCATGACATCATCTGAGCGTGCACGTGTCTGTCCGTGATCACCTGCAGGCCTTCAGGAAATTCCTCCCTCTGTTTGACCGTGTGCTCGTGGAGCGCCTCATGGCAGAAACCGTCACCAAGGGGGGAATCATGCTGCCGGAGAAGTCTCAGGGAAAAGTGCTGCAGGCCACAGTGGTGGCGGTCGGTCCCGGCTCCGTTAACCAGGTAACCTTATTCATCATGGCGCACACACCGCACGGGGATGTTAGCTCATCCACAGTAGAGGGTGACATTTTGGGGGATTTCCGTGGGATGGGAGTCATCTCTGCCATTGATCATGGGACCGGGACGGGATCAAGTTCTTACAGGAACGGGGGCCAAACCAGTTCAGTCGCCAATGAAACGGCTGTCAGGGCGTCGTCTCAGAGTGAACGACCAGCGCGGCTTCTGCCTATTAGCTTTTAAAAAAAATTGTTCTCTTGCTTTTTTCTCTTCAAGCCGTGATTGATCCATACAAACACGCTCTCTCTTATGGTTTGTGTGTGTGTTGGGCTGGACGTTACACGCACAGCAGCACATGAATAAGAATGATCAAGGTGCAACAACAAACTACAGAAACGTAAAGAAAATGAGTGACAGCAGGAAGAGAATCCAGATCAAGAAGCATTTCACTTTATTGATAACACAAATTCAATTTCAATTCAATTTTATTTTATAGCCCAATAGTCGTCTCGTTGGGCTGATATCAGTATATTGCAAAGGACGAGTGTAGAGTCTGCAGGAAAGTCATTTCATCTCAAAAAGGCTCCACAACCAACCTGTACAGACACCTGAGAACCGAGAGAACCTTCTTCAAAACTGTGATTCTACATGCAAACCTTGATTGTGGATGACAGTCATTTTCTGGATTTGCTCATTTTAATTTGTATTTTGTGTTGTGTTTTCAGTGTTTTCTGTTTTTTTTTTTTTTGCTTCAAAATTGTTTAAAAGAAAAGAAAACTAAGAATGTAAATAGTTAAAAGTTGAATTAGAAATACTTGTTTTTGTTTATCATTTGTTTTGTACATTTTATCTGTTCAAATCCATTTTTGTAGTCATTAAATGACCAAACCTGTTACAACAGAAACTGATTCCTGTTTAAAAATTGTGAAAAATCCATGGGAGGCAAAGGCTTTCCTGATTGTTCACCAAATTCAGACAATTTTCTAATCGTCTGCGAAAAAGAAAATCTGTTTTTAGATCTTATAATTGATGTAGTACATACTTGTGCAAACAAAACAAGAAGAGGAAAAGCAAAAAAGACCAACTACAATCAAACTAACACTGTTGCTAAAAGTCAGCAAAGCAAACCCTGTGTAGTGCTGGGGAGTCAAGCTACCGATTCCTGCAGTAGATAAACGACAGTGCGTGCCTTTGTTTTTTTTTGTTTTTTTGTTTTTTTTTTGCAGATGCAAAAAAAAGCTAGGAAAAATCGTAGAAAGTATTTTACAAATGCAAATCTTTTTGCGCGCATGCACGTCCTGTTATACACATTTGCAAACTGAAATTTTTTGGGCAGATTTATTTGGAATATAATGAAACTTGATTTATGTGCGAACATGCAGTTGTGGTTGCAAATCCATTCAGTTGCGGTTTTGAATCTTTCTAGCCTTGCATTGAGCCCATACTCATAAGAACTTGATCCATCCCGTACCGGTCCGGTGATCAATGGCAGAGATGACTCCCATGCCACAGGAATCCCGTGACCCGCAGGAATCCCAAAAAAATGTCATCCTCTACTCCAGAGGTCTGATCAAGAACATGATCTAGTTCCACATGACTGCAACCCTGCTTGTTCTGTTTGTTCGTCCAGAAAGGTGAGGTTCAGCCGATGAGTGTGAAGGTCGGAGAGAAGGTGCTGCTTCCAGAATACGGGGGAACTAAAGTGGTTCTGGAAGACAAGGTGAGCTTTGTTTTGGATCAGAACATCAGCTCCTGACCATCTTCCTGCTTTAATCTCCATTTTCTCTCCAGGACTACTTCCTGTTCCGTGATGCAGACATCCTGGGAAAATACGTGGATTGAAACTTGATGGTCTCTTGGAAGAGAATGATCTTCATCCCTGTCTGTTTCCTTTTTATGTTGAATTGTAAATAATCCTCATCCGATTTTTGACATTAAAGAAGTAAAACCCTTTCAAAAGTGCACCTGTTCCATATTAATCATGACGGAGCCTCCTCTGGCAGCTCTTTACAGTTTTCTCTGTTTGGTCTGGAATGCTGGATGAGACATGCTTTCTCTGATAGATCAACTGTAAAAGCACAAAAAAAACCATTTATTTTCAGATTCACAGTTTATTTCCAGTTTATTTTTTCAAAAACACACCAAAGTCTACTTTTTCACTTTCTTTTAAAATCACATTTAAAATTTTTGAGGAGAAAAAACTTGTTTTTCTTCAGTGACACCAGAGCAGTGAACCCTTTATTTATCTGAACCCCTAGTTTTATGCTGAAATCAGCACTGAGGTGAAGTCAGTTGAATTTGGACATTCTGCAGAGATTCTTTCAGGGAACTCTACGAAACTCTAGCAGAGAAAGCAGAGACAGTCGAGCTCATTGTATTAGAGGTGTTTGGAAACTATAGCATCCATCAACAAATTCTGTACATTTTTTTTCCTTTAATATGTTTATTAATGTCAAATAATATAATATATATAAATTGGTGCCAAATGTATTCAATAACCCAAAAGCAATTAAAAAAACACAAACTGATCCTAAAATAAGTCCCTAAAAACAGGAAAAGCCTCAAAAGTTCGTGTAAACTGCTGTCCCCGATATTTAGTTTTACTATTCTAGAGGGATTCGGACCGATTGGGTCTGAAAACCTGAAAGTTATCGAAGAAAAATACAAAAATGTACACAAAAAATAACTAAAAAAAGGAAAAGCATTAAGCACTTGAAGAAAAACACAAAAATGTACATTAAAAATGTACGGAATTTGTTGACGGTCCCTAAATATGACCGCTAACGTTTACCGACACCGTTTGCCAGTTCAATCCGCTCGACTGTCTCTGTTTTCGGCTCGGCTGTCGTGTTCAGAATTCAGGTAACACCCTGAGCGAACCTCTGCCGAATGTCCAATATCCATCTAACTTCACCTCGGTGAAATCAGCACCTGCTCGTTTCCGGTTCTAGCAGTCAACGTCGCCGCTGACGTATTTCCGGTTATTCTGTCGAGATGGTCATGGCGGAGGGCGCTGCAGTTCTTAGGAGGAATCGGCCTGGAACCAAGGCTAAGGTCGGTGCCCCCTCCCCGCAGGAGGCCTGTCGTGTGCCCGCAGTGGGCCGTCGCTAGTGGGTGATGGTGTCTGCGTGAAGCGGCGGGACTTGAGCTTTTGTTTGTGCCGCTGGAATGAGTTGCTAGCACCGCGGTGACGTTAGCCGCCGCTCCGTCTAGTTGCTGGAGGAGCACCGACGCCCTCCAGCCTCCTCGGACACCGACCCCCGGTCCCACATCATTGGTAGATTTCAGCCCCGATCGTTCCGACCCGCTTGAAATGGAAACGGAAACATCCAGCCGTGACTCGGTGTCTTTCTTTAGCCTTGCAGGAAGTAGTCGTATCCTCGCCACCTTCTTTAGCTTGCTAACTGAGCATGATTCCAGATGGAGAATTGCGTTAGACGGAAGAACCCGTAGAACCTGTAGACCGGGAGTCTGTGTCCGCGCCGTTTCGTGTTGTTCGGCAGAAGATTCCGCGGGATTTGGGGCAGGTATCAGTCAGCTGGAGCGGCTGAACTGCTTCAAGGGGCTTAATTTTCACCCAGTTTCTGCTTCGCTTTCAGGATTTCTACAACTGGCCGGATGAATCCTTTGAGGAGATGGACAGCACCCTGGCTGTTCAGCAGGTGAGTGTTGTTCCAATGCCCGCCTCCCCACCCCCGAGAAAAAGAAAAAGTTTGATCCCTGCAGAAAGTCCTGAAAGAGTCCTGATGTTTCTCCACGCTGGTGTTATTCCTGAATCATGGATCCAACGTTCCTGTCCAGCAGCAAACCCCAGAGATGCTCAGCAGATCCGAGCGGCTCCTGTGGTTTCTGTCTCTCGGAGAACCTCCCTTGATTTCCGGGTTCTTCTCACTGACTGTATGGAGAGATCTGGACTGAGTGACCTCATGTCCCAAACAGGAAGTACCCGCTGGGTCCAAGAAGCCGAAATCCCTTAGACGTCTATAGAGAAATAAACAGTTGTTACTCAGTCATTCTATCGGTCAGAATAACCGCTCTTGCTCTGATACATTTCTTAGCATCTTCTTGATAATCCTCAGGTATTTCTTCTGATTTTTTTTTTGGTAGTTCAAGTTATAAGCTGACCAATCAGATGTCTCAACAAGTTCACTCCTGTTTGGTGAGAATTGTTAGCGTAGAAACGCCACTGATTTGACTTCATAAACTGTTTCCTACTGATGACGTCACACTTGCTCAGTCCAGTTCTCTGATACAGTCAGTGATCTGACCACAGAAAACTGGAACCAGCTGATCATGAAGCGTTGTTTGTTTGATGCCAGATTATTTGTGTCCATCAGTACATTCAGCAGAACATTCGGTCAGACTGCTCCAACATCGATAAGATCCTCGAACCTCCAGAGGGACAGGACGAGGGGGTGTGGAAATATGAGCACCTCAGGTAACCACCCCTACTCATTTTTGTGGGTTGGGAGGGGCTGTTGCTTAGAGGAATACTCAGCAATGTGTGAATGGATAAAAATAGCACTTTAGGAATGTTTTTCAAAGGAATGAACATTATAGTACAACAAAAAGCTAAAAAAAGTTGATTTTACATGCTATGGGCCCTTTAAAAAAACGTTTAATTCAGACACACTGACACATCTTTTAGGCTATAATTCGCCGATTATGCCTAAGTGCGTGTTCAAAAATCGAGGTTTGGAATGAATTTGAGGTTTTCCACCAAAAGATTTATTCCTAACACCAAAATATGTAATACATGAGTTTAGGGTCTCCAGCTGTCCCTAGGAAAGCATCTAGCGGATGCTCTTCTCCGTGCACGAAGAATAGAGACATCCTTTTTCCCTTTGACCCAGAGTTTTATACACAATATGCAAAAAGAAGGTTGGATCCAAATAAGAGGTTGGATCTTCTCCCTGGAGATGCATTTTCCCACCGTCGGCCTTTTCCCTTTCCCAGGCACCTCTGCTCCTCGTGGACTCCTTTTCCGCTTTTCGTTCACTCCCATCTGCACACATTTGTTTCAAAGCAGCATACTCCCTATGTGAACTAACCTTGTATGCTGTGAGAAACTATTCATTCATTCTCACAATCATAAAAATGTCTGCAAAGTTTAAACCATGAAAAACCTTTTTGTTTAAGTATTCAATGTCTACCAAGTTTATCACTTTTAACATTAAATTTTCATACTGGTTAATACTGAATGATTATGACACACACATAAGTATTTGTTTATTTAGACTTCATTTCTTCAGTCTACAGCCAGCTAAAGTCAACCAGGACAAAACTACCCAAACTCTGCTCTCTTAGTGTAGACTCTCTGCTCTGACAAGCCTGTGCCCCCCCCTAAAAAGAGGGGGCACACAGGGTTTCTAAAGGCAGATGACACTCCCATATGCTATGCCATTACCATTTCTCCTAAGACAAAGATGATGTCGTGTGGAAGTTTGAGGTTAGTCCTGCTGCTCTCAGTCTCCATGTTGGATGTTTTGCAGACAGTTCTGCCTGGAGCTCAATGGACTGGCTGTGAAGCTGCAGGTGAGTGACACCATGGCACCTGCACAGCTTTTCCTAAAGCCTGATTTCCACTGGTCTGTCTGAGGTGTGTGTCTGTTATGTTGACACAAAAAATAGACCATTAATCAATCGAAACGGAGCGGACTGGAGATGCCACACAGATGATGCGCTGCAGACAGACCAGTGTAAGTCCAACATTTCCATGTCTGATGGGATTGTTGATGGGGGGGTTGTGCACCCACAGAGCGAGTGTCACCCTGACACCTGCACACAGATGACGGCCACAGAGCAGTGGATCTTCTTGTGCGCCGCCCATAAGACACCCAAAGAGGTGAGGTGGGGGGTGTGGCCTCAGACTGCAGGTGTGACTGTGAGTGACGCTTTCATATGTGGCTGCTTCAGTGTCCTGCCATCGATTACACCAGACACACGCTGGATGGAGCCGCCTGCTTACTGAACAGCAACAAGTACTTTCCCAGCAGGTGAGCCCCCCCCAATAAAAAAAAACCCTCAGCAGCAGTCAGGTTTGCAGCTCCTGTGCAGAAATCTGACCACTATGGGCGCTCTCTCTTGTCAGGGTGAGCATCAAGGAGTCATCGGTTGCCAAGCTGGGCTCGGTGTGTCGCCGCATCTACCGGATATTCTCGCACGCATACTTCCATCACCGGCAGATCTTTGACAAGTATGAGGTGGGTGTGGAAGAAGCTGCTGCTTCACTCCCAGCTGAAGCAGGGCACATTCCTGCGGGGCTGACCCTGGCTCCGGTCCATGCAGCGACACGGTTAAGTGACCAGACATGGTTCAGAGGACTCTGGCTGCTGTGATTCATAAAGTGGCTGAACACCCTCCCTCTGGATTGAGGGCTTCATGTCCAGATCAGGAGGGGCTCCCGTCTGGTTACAGGTCTTACTGTGCTGTGGTGAAGGTGTGGAGGGTCAACCGGCCCGGTCAACCTTATCCCAGAACCAACATTAGACTTCTCTGCTGTTTCTCTGCTAACCTCTTCTGAGACTCTCCATCCCAACAGAAAATGCTTAGCAACAGTTGCTGCAGTTTCTGAAGGCCTTTTGCCAGAGATACCCCCCCAGGGTCTGAGTACTTAGGTTCATGTGAAAGTTCAGTTTCTGCAAAAATGTCCAAAATTCTGTGTGTTTTGTCAATATGTGGTGCTGTGTGTAAATGAATGAGGAAAAAATGAACTGAAATGATTTTAGCAAATGTTAGGGGGTCTGAATACTTTCTGTACCCGCTGTATATTGTCCCGTTCAGATTATCAGTCTTAGAACAAGCGCTCTTTGACCTACCGTAACTGACCGTTTACGTTATCAGTGTGAATCGGCTGATTCTGACGCTGAGAAAATCGCCTTTTCCCCAAAGTGGTGCACAACGCCATAAAGGTGTTTTTCTTCGCTTCAGAATCCGCTGGGTTTGTGTAATTGTCTGAAGAGTAACTGTAGTCGAAAGCATGAAAACAGGAGCTGAAGCTACAGAGTTAAAGGGTTAAGCTCAAGCCCCTCCCTCAAAGATCTTTGTACTTTAATGTGAATTAGACAATGTGACCTTTGACCTTTGTGCTAGCCAGCAGGACTGTCCTTCAGAGAGGTCCGTTCTGCCCCACCCTCTAGCTGGATCTGACTGATTTCTCACCTGCTCGGTGGGGTGGGGGGGCTTCCTGAGTTCAGTGGAGTCATGATGCATGTTTGACCCCCCCCTGTGGTGTCTGTGCAGAACGAGACGTTCCTGTGTCACCGCTTTACGCGCTTCGTCATGAAGTACAACCTGATGTCCAAGGACAACCTGATCGTCCCCATCCTGGAGGAGGAGGTCCAGAACGCCACCCCCGCAGGCGAGAGCGAGGCCTAACGGGTTCTTATGTACAGATCGCAGAGGACACCTCCCCATTGCCCATTACAAAATATATATATATATACAAATCTATTTACACACACACACACGTACACACTACAGCCCCGCCCCTCTGTGTGTCCAGCACTGTCTCAGGACCAGACTGATCTCCACGAGTTCTGGTCCTGGGTGGGTTGAATTGGCTGCGGGTTGCTCACCCCCCTCTGCTGCCGCTCTGTAGGCTTGATCTCTGAGCCTGAAGATGTTGGCTTCAGAGGATGGAGGTCACAGATGTGTTCCTGTAGATTGAGGCTGTGAGGTCAGGCAGAGCCCCCCTCCCATCATTGCTGTGGTAGTGCTTTCATTTGCCCCCCTGTGGGAACACGGCAGACCTGCAGGCTCAGCGTAACGTGACTGTCCCCCCAGTACTGTCCATGCAGCTGATGCTTCACTGCAGCTTTAGATGAAGAAGCTTCAGCTGCATGGGACAGCAGAGCACAACCCCCCCCAGACCCTCCCTCAAAAAGTCACTGTGTGGGAGTAGCTAGCCCCCCCACCCTCCAGTTTTTGTTTCTAAATGGATTAAATGCATTTTGTTACTGTTGACATTTTCATGTCTGTTAATAAAAATGAGTTATTTAGAAGATGGCTGTGAGCGCCATGACTCTGAGTGTTCTTTCTCTGACATGGAGAAACAGCGTTTGGATTTCAGGATCTGGAAGGTTTGTTTCCAACCCCCCAGATGGATGAACACTGAGAGGGAAGGAGCTCTTCACTGTCAACAGTGTTTTTGATTTACAAGTGACACTGAAGGCATCGTTGGCAGAGCATCCTGAAGCCTGTCAGTCAAGTGTGTTGCCATAACAACATGCTAGTCTTTCATTAGAAGTTATGAAGGTTCATCTGCTGTAAAGAAGCAGCAGTTCAACTGCTGAGTAAAGCTTCTGCGCACGTTGGTGATCTTATTGCGTTGATTTTTACCATGAAGCGGTGAAGTGGATTATGTCAAACTGCAAACAGAACTTCTTGTGGTTTTCTTTTAACAATGGTTTTCTTCTTACCACTCGTCCATAAAGTCCAGATGTGTTCAGTTCACGACTGATGGTTGTTCTATGGACAGATTCCTCCACCTGAGCTGTAGATCTCTGCAGTTCATCCAGAGTCATCATGGACTCCTGGCTGCATCTCTGATCAGTGTCTCCTTGTTCAGTCCGTTAGTTTAGATGGTCGACCATGTCTTGGTAGGTTTGCAGTTGTGTCATACTCTTTCCATTTGTGGATGATGGACTGAACAGTGGTTTTGTGCGATGTTTCAATTTCTCCTCAACTTTCTTCCTGACCTCTCTGGTGTGTTCCTTCCACTTCATGAGGCTGTTTTCTCCACAATATTCTCTTGACAAACCACAGAAACTGTCACAAAACAGCTGGATTTGGAGACTGAGATTAAATGACACACAGATGGACTCTATGAAGTCATGAAACCAACATTTGATCAGTCACTAATCATCAAGCAACTTCTGAAGACAATTAGATGAACTCAGAGAAAAGGGGAATGAATACTTTTCCACACTGAACTTTTCAGTTTTTTATTTATAAAAAATAATAAGAACAAGTGTGTGTTACTTTGAAAACAAGAAATTGTAAGTTTGAATTTTTTTTTTTAATTTGTAAACATCTTCAAACGCGAAAGTACAAATTGTAAACTTGAAGGAATTTTTCAAAATTAAATAGTAAATTTGAAAAAAAGAATATTGTAAACTTTAAAGAAATATTGAGAATTTAAGAAAAATATTGCAAATTCAAAACTCGAATACAAATAAATATTTAAACCTAAAACTGTTACAAAATGTTGAAAAATTGCATTTTCAACATTTTTTTCCATTTGTTCTTTCAGTTCTCTGTTTTCAGTTTTAATTCAGTTTTCCCTGCAGAGCTGATTCTGTTTTGAGGCTTTGAGCTCATTGGCTCCTAGGACATTTCCCATGGGGTGACTGACAGGACTCACTACACATTTCCAACACTTTTCTCTCATGTTCTGTGGAAGCAATTGTGGCTCATAATTCAAAATAAAAGCCTACAGCAGAAATGCTTTTTCATGTTCTCCCTCCTTTTTTTAACATTCCATCATCCACTTCAGTTTAATATCACATTCACCTGAGCGCAGGCGTCGGCTCACCTTTGCACCTTCAAATAGTGTAAGTGACAATGGAATGCTTTACATGTGTTGGTTTGTGTGCACAAGTGTGCGTGTGAACTGTATGTTGAAGTTTGCAGACTCTTGGAGCCAGCAGGTATGTTTGTAACACGAGTGAGTAGACAGGCCCCGCCCATTTTAGACCAACACTCACACATGATTGTAATGAATATAAGCCTCCAGTATCTTGTTGCCTGTTGTGTTATGATTCTAGCCTCCCTCCCCTGTAATCATCCTATAACCTCCATAACCCTTTTTCCTTTTTCTTTTAGCCCCCACAACTCTCTCTCTTTTTCCCCCCTTTCTTTTTCCGTCCGGTCCAACAAAAAGAACACAAACAAAATGAATATAAATAAAGTTTAGTTTAAATGAATATACACCTTGTGTGCCTGATGATTTATAACCCCCAATTGTAACAGAAAAATCGGTCTAACACAAAAGGCTCTCAGCTCATATCTGTTTACTCAGCTGTTAGACTGGACAAATTTAAAGAAAAAGAAAAGAAAATAGGTCCGGTATTAAATAAATCAGGACTTTAATCACATGAAGATTTACATAATGTTGGCAGGTAGAGGGCCACTTAACATCACCTGCTTCAGTTGCAGAGGGCTGTTAAAGCCCTTCCCTCTCTGTTAAGTCTAGAATCAGCCTCAGACCCGCTGCTTCCGGGTTCAGACGTGCAGCATCAGTGCTGTCTGGATGCATTTTTGGCTCGAACCGTACGCTGGGTCACAGGTCACAGGTCACAGGTCACTCGTGCAGCTCCTGTAGTTCATGTTCCCAGGCTGCGGGAGCAGGTATGTGTGTGTTTGGTTTGTTTGGGATTTGTGTTATTCCACATTTATTTGTAGGCGCTGCTGTTTTGTGTGGGGCCGCTGTCTTTGAGGGTGCCTGGTGTTGTTTGGCACCACTGACTTGTCACTGCTGCCGTGATTCAGGGCCGAATCAGACTTCCGTTTTGGCTCCTTGACTGCCGTTCATTCGCGCACTGGACCACAGTGAGTGGTCAGTTTCTCCCCATTGGACCTCACCGGAGTCTTTCTCCCATGTGGAGCGGAGGAGGTGGTTACACGCAGGGGGCGTGGCACTGGACTGGTGCAGGTTTGACGTGATCCACTACTGGATGTTTGGGGTTCTTGTTCTGTGTTGTATCTTTTTTACATCTGCCTTTAAGAAAAAAACTGTTTTGTCTGAAATAAAGATTTGTATTTTCTATGAAGCCTCTTGTCTCAGTCTTCCTCCTCAGAGATTCCTGCAGTATCTGTCTTGAGTTTTCTGGTGGCTTGCTCACCACAAAAGAAACCAGAATGTCACAACGTTGGCGAGCTGCACCCGCCGCGTCTCTGTTAAACCAGGCACAGAAGAGACTGATTGACAAGCTCAACAGCAAAGTAGCACTGAAAAAAAATCAACCAAAGAGCGAGACCGCGAAAGGTGAACAGCAATGCAGCGAGGGAAAACTGTACGGTGGTGATGCTCTCCCAAAGGGTAGTGAGTCCTGTCAGTCACCCCATGGGAAATGTCCCAGGAGCCACTGAGCTCAAAGCGCCGCCCACATGTCAAAATAGAATCAGTTCTGAAGCGAAAACTGGAAAAATGAATTGAAACTGAAAACCAAGAACTGAAAGGAAAAAAAAATGTTGAAAATGCAATTTAAAAAAAGAATTTGTAACAGTTTTAGGTTTGAATTTTTAATATTTTTTCTTTATATATTCTTTATATATTTTATTCAAGGTTTTAAATTACAATACATTTTCACTATTTCACTATTTCTCTCAAGTTTACAATACCATTTTTTCAAATTTACTATTTAATTCAAGATTAAAATTTGTACTTTTGAGTTTAAAGATGTTTTCACATTTTTAAAAGACAGAAATTCAAACTTACAATTTCTTGATTTCAAATTTTCCATTTTTTCAATTTTCAGGTTTATCATTCATTTTGAGCTGATTCCAATATGGCCCCATATTGGTCTTTCACATCAAATTCCAACAAAATATATTTATGTTTATAGTCATAATGTAAGAAATGTAGAGAAGTTCAAGGGGGATGAATACTAATGCAAACTTCTGTGTTGGATAGAGCTGGGGAATTCTGATTTAATTCCTTGTGTAATCTCCTGATTTACTTCTGCATGTCCATCCTTGTTTTGAAAAGTGAGAGGGAAATCAATCCAGGAGGAAAACCAACTCACACCTGAGAGCAGCAGCTTTTATTCTGAAGGAATGAAGCGTTTACAAAGCATGTGTACATACTGAAAAGTGTGTTCAGGAACAGAATCTATTAGTTTAATCTCAATTCAACAGGGAAACAGTTTCATGACGGTCACCAATATTTCTAAATTACATGATGGATGAAGGAAGAGATCTGAGAAGAACCAGAATGGTTCTGAGTGTGACTCTTCTTTCTTCTTCACCAAAGATGAGCGGTTGGCTTAAGAACAGGAAGCGGTTGGTGCTCAGTCAGCAGGGGGCATGACTCCTCTATATTAAAAGCATGGTTGTTGACCTGAAATTCATTCTCCTGCTGCACACCCACGTGCCACATGAAAGACACTCAGATATCTGCATTTATTTTGTTAAACATCTAAAAAGAGCGGAGTTCCTGTGAACTCTGCCCTCCTGCTCACATGCATGTGACCTCCACCTTCACTTCCTCTTGATCAAAGCATCCTTCCTCCTGCATCTGCAGCATGGAGATGGGATAGCCCCCTCCAAACACTGGGAAGCCCCCACTGCCTCCTGCAGCGGATGATGGGCTGCCTGTAGGGGAGGAGCCTGCAGCCACAGAGTTTTCCACGTCACTGTGCACGTCCTGGAGACATAAGTTTGAAGCGTTTAATTTGATCTGTAAATTTCTGTTGGTTCCCAAATCCTTTTAGTCTTCTGTGTGTCTCTCTCATCACGACTGAGCAGCACTGACATCCAGATCTTCTAAGAAGGATTGGATCAGGAAATGCAGCTGGCTCATTTACATTTAACCCCACCAACAGGTTTCATGTCAGAAAAAGGTTTTCATGAAATGTAATGGTTTCAAAGAGCAGACAGGTGCTAGCTGTGGTTCGAAACTCCTTCAAACATGTGGGTGGAGCCTCCATAGAAGGAGAACCTAAGAAAGCTCCAGCAACCAGAAGTTCAGACGCTCTTAGGGAAAAACAGGAACTATCCGTCTTTCCATCCATCTTCTTCCGCTCATCCAGGACTGGGTCGTGGGGGTTGCAGTCTAAGCAAAGATGCCCACACTTCCCAGATCTCCTCTGGCCCCTGGCTGTGCCTAGAAATTCTGTTCATAAAGACCGTAAACAGAACCCGTGATAAAGGGCAGCCCTGCCGGAGTCTAACATCCACCAGGAACAGGTCTGACTTAGTGCTGGCAGTGCGGACCGAGCTCCTGCTCTGGTCAAACAGAGACTGGACAGCCCTGAGTAAGGCTCCCCGAACCCCATACTCCCAAAGTACCCTCCACAGGACACCCCGAGGGACGAGGTCGAACGCCTTCTCCAAATCCACAAAGCACATATGGACAGGATAAACTCCCACAAACCCTCCAGCACTCTAGACAGGGTGTAGAGCTGATCTACAGTTCCACGACCAGGACGAAAACCGCACTGTTGTTCCAAGGCCTGGGAAGGGACATCTGAGTGAAAGACTTTAATAAACCTGGTTTACTTCTACTCCTGAGTTTGTCATATTCTGGGTCCCTGAAACACATCCTGACAGAGATTGAACATGTTTGGTGTCACTGCTTCAGGTGATAAAAAGGTTGTTGGGATTTCCGGTTTTAGAAGGAACATGCCTTCTGCACAATTAACAGTTCACGCTATTCTGTTTTTGTGGGATTTTAAATAACTAAAATACCTCCACAAAGGGGCTGAAATTTAATTTCTGAAACACTGGCCCAGTTGGCCGAATGATAAAAAAAATCTACCGGACAAACACACATTTTATCAGCCAAAATCTAACACTACTTTATACAGAAATATTTTACTTTTTAGAAACTTTTGTGTTTTTTTTTTTGTTTTTTTTTTTAGGAAAATGAAATAGCATCAAAGTAATGTATAAATGGTATCAATGCGTCTTTACTGTCATCTAACTGTAAACTCAAACATGCTGAGAAAACAAGGACAGATTTAGAAGAGATTTCATAATTCTGCCTCCAGGTGATCACATTTATAATCATAAACACCTGAAAACAGTCAAATGTCCGATTTTAAACCGGTCAGTGATCACATAGAACAGCTAGGACTATAAGGGGCTAACAAGCTAGCATCATAGCATCAGTGTCTAACAACAGCGCTGTCTCCAAATCAGCACATTTCATGAATCTGTCTGTTGCTGCTTTAAGTGAAGTAGTTTTATCCTCCAGTTCTGACTGGATCCTGGTAGAAATCTCCACATATTCTGCTGTTTCATCAGACAAACTAAACGCTGCACAGGTGAAGTGACCACAGGAGTTGTTGTGTCTCATGTCGCCTGTGTTTTGTTTACCTCACATGCAAACGGTAGAGAAGAAGAAGATAAAAGAAATTTACCAAAAGAAGAGCTAATAAACATGAGGAAGTTTTTACAAACATTTACTCTCCATGTGGCGACGAATCCTCTAACTAACTTACCAAAGAGGAGAAAATGCTCGCGACTGGAGAGTTTCATTTTGGACCCTTCAAAATAAAAGTCTATCGTGATAGGCTCATTTTACTACCAAGAAAAAGTACTATTGTGATATCGATAGCTATGGTTTTATCGCCCAGCTCTACCTATAACTGAGCCATGGGCCACACTGGAGTAACAGGAAGAAGCAGCTTGATAGAACAACCTGTCAGTGACCCCGGCCCCTCCTCACCTCTTTCCTTGAGTGAGCAGCTGCTGGATTTCTGGTCGGCCGCTGCAGAAACACAACCTGCTTGGTGGCCAGATTCCCATCACTGAAAACAGCAGCGGCCACCTCAGAAGAGCGTTGAGAACTCGCAGGGAAATGCGTGAAGGTGTGTTTACCTGTCATGGCGGATGATGGGCGTGGGCAGCACACAGGTGAGCAGCCAGCCAAACTCTGCCAGAGTGTGCAGGAGGGGGCCATAATCCGTCTTTACGCTGGAGCCCTGTGGAGGAGCCACCACAGTTCAGAAGAGCAGCAGATCAGAGTCATCAGCTGAGCTCTGCTCTGAAGAGCAGCCAGAGCGCTGGAGAGAGGAACAGCCCTGTTCTTATGATGTCACATTCTCCGTGGAACGGGCCCTGTTGGGCACTGCAGGTTCCTAAATGAGGTTGATGACAAGCTTTAGCAGTTAGTGCTTCTTTCCTTCTCCAGTAAAGATGTTTCTTCTCTTTGCCTCTAAAGGTGCTAACAAACCAAACGCGATTAGCGCGGCGGAGGTGGCTAGTTTCAATGTAAAGTGTTCTGTGGCGTGAATTGAGCAGCCGGCGCAGCGAGCCAAAGTAAAAAGATCTAAAGTCTGAGGAGGTCGCCATGTCTGTGTCAACCAATCAGGGACTCAACTTTGTGCATGTGACCGTTTCAGTGACAGCAGGTAGAACAGACATCCAATATGTTGGATCGGATCTCCTGAACTTCCATTCATTTTCTGAACATAAAATATGAATGAAAAACATCAGGATATCTTTTTGGATTTAAAACGTCATCGAATTAGCCGCATGAATCGCGTTCGGTGTGAATGCACCTTAAGATTTCCTCACTGTTCCGATCAGAAACACTAATACAAGTGTTGCTATTTCTGGACTTTGATGGGTGGTGAAGGGGAGAACTTCTGATCAGCTGGATGTGAACATCTCTGATGTTCAGCTTGAAGACACTGGAAGAGTTCTTAAGAAGCTAGAAATGGATGAAAGAACCCAAAAAAACACTACAGAGGTCCAGACCTGCCCTAAAAGTTCTCTTTTGGCGATGAGCTGAATGCTAGCGTGTGCTTTGCTTTTGAACTTTTTTTCTAGCCACGCTTTTAGTTTTATTTCCCATTTATTAACAGTCCTTTTGTTCAGCGTGTGGTCGAAGAGTTGGCGTCAGCAGCTGGCCCCGCCCCCTCTCAGCACTTAAGGGCAGTGGCAGGATCCCAGGACTTCCCACTTTGCTGTTATACAAAGTGTCCAGATGTGTGATTTTTCATGTGGCTGTAGGCCTACCTCAATGACAGTCCACTGCTCCACCACAATGGTGTCGTTGGCAGAGGGGGACGTGCTCCTCTCCTCGTACACAAACAGACCCTCCAGAGACCGGGGAACCGGCTCACCTGGAACAGAAGGTCACAAGGTGACAAGGACTCTTCAGCCTTTAAACACGCTTATCATCTTCATCCAGTAAACTCACAGCTTCACTGGTTCAGCAGAAACAAACATGCAGTCATAAACAACCTGCAGGACCAGAACTCACCAGCAGATGGAGCTTTAACAAAAATATTCTCTGCACACGTTGAAATGCAATGTTTTTATTTATTTTTTTCCTATAAAATAAATACCTATTAGCATTATAAAGGTAAGCTTTTTATTCATATTTTTATGTACTTGTTGCTGCTCACCTTCAGGACAGCAATGAAAAAGTCTGTTCTGTGGTATTACTATACTCACCACAGAATCTGCTGGAAAACTCTTCTACAGCAGATCACAATCGGGGAACCTCTAGCAGAGGGGTCTCCAACCCTGTTCCTCGGGGGCTGCCGTCCTGCTTGTTTTGCAGCTAACCCTGCTTCAGTCATTGCTGCTCATCTGGATCAGGTGTGTTCAGTCAATCAGAAACTGTGCTGATTCAATCCAGCTAATCAGCATCTACTGAAGCAAGGTTAGCTGCAAAACAATCAGCCCTCGAGGACCAGGGTTGGAGACCCCTGCTCTAGCACTTATTCTGCCCCCGAGTGGCTGATCACTGTCTTGTGCCCGGCACAAGTTACAAAGTGTACTTTGGTGAAATGTCGTTTCTGTTTGTCGGATGCCGCGCTGGCTCCACAGAGACTCTTATCCTTCACGTTTGTGACACAGGAATCAGTTCAGATGTTTTTTGCTGTTTCCTGAGATGACTGAGCTCCGCCGCTGCTACTGCTGCTGGCCCAGCTCTCTGTCTGGACCTCAATGACAGACTGCAGACCAAATGTTTGATTGACAGCTCGTTGACTGATCATATCGAGGGGGGTGTTGCTGCAGTTGTTATTGATGTTCAAGATGACTTTACCCAGAGACAAATCTGAGTCATTATTATATGGTCGACACATTGGTGAGCTACCAATTAGGGCTTGGTGAATCCTGGGATCCAGAACCAGAACCAGACTTTAGGAACCATTTACCAAACAATGGTGGGTTCAGTTCAGTCCCACTTTTTTATTCTGGGTTCGGACTCAGTTGTTTTTCAGCTCGGCCTTCTTCTCAGAGTGAAGCTGTCAGAGGTGACGGTCCTGGGGGGTCAAACATGCTGTCTCACCTTTCAACGTGTCCCAGTACACGAAGGAGTCCACCAGCGACCAGCCTCTGCGGTAATACATGGCTGTCAGCTCCAGCCAATCCGCCTCCAGGGCGCTGACCACGTGGCCCTTCTTGGAAACTCGCATGGAAAGCGCCCCCTGGTGGTACTGACAGCACACAGAGTCCAGAGAAGCACGACCCGGATCCCACGAGTGGAAGAAAACCAGCAGCTTCAGGTCTGGGGGGTAATGAGGAGAACTGAGGTGAGTTCCTCTGCTCTCAGCTTACCTCCAGCACAACAAAAGAGCAGCAGACCCTCACCTGGACTGAAGGTGTTCTCCAGCTCGCAGTCTGATGGGGGGGTCTGTGGGGGCGAGCGGTGCGCCTGGCTGTTGATCCCACTGACCTGCTGGAGAACGGAGCCAACAAACCGAACGCCGCCGCGAGCGCTGCTGTTGACCTGCAGTGGAGACAGAGCAGGCTGATGAGGTCAGAGCTTTAGGGAGGACCTTAGATGAAGAACGTGATCTTTCTGACCCTGTCGATGAGCGCTCGCACGGTGTCCCCCGTCAACGAGTCTCCAGGCAGAGGCCACTCCTCTACCCGCAGTGTTGGCATGCCGTGACACATGGGCGCCGCCTTTTTACTGAAACACAAAGGCGTGAATGTGAAACATCCCACACGAGCCAAGACGATGTTAACAGAGGCATGAAAGAAAAAGGTGTCTGAGATTTGAGACAGAAAACATCAGGTTTTTGAGAAACTGGAGGAACCTCTGTGTCAGGGATCCACACAGGGATCCCTGCTGCGATCCAGGAGCCTCTGTACAAACACGCAATGTAGGATTCAGTGGAAAACACGGCACACTGACAATAAATGTGAAAACACTTATCAATGTGCAGAGTTTTCCACCTGATTTCATGCAGGCGTGTCTTTAAAAAAAAAACACCAACCTGATTGATGGTCAACACCTACACCCCCCCCTCAATGACCCATTGAAGGTCCATGTTAATACGAACATGCAAACATTGAGGAGCAGCTTGGGTCAGGTTGGAGCCACACCAAGCGCTCAGGTGTCCTTTTCTCTGGCTCTTCAGGAACCTTCCATCTTCATTTAGCAGATGCTGAGAGGTTCTGATGGATCCTCCACCTGAGGGCCCTTGGCTTCAGCGAGTCTTTTTCTGATCATTCATTTTGTCACAGACACAGCAGCACAAAAGCTACCGTCCTTCAGGAGAAGGACCCCCACCCCCTGCTCCTCCTCCACCTCTTGATCAACTCAAGCCTCCTCCATCCTCCAGCACCTTAAAGGATCAGGTGTAGGTTGTGAGGAGGCGGGTCATGGCTGCAGTACCTGGTTCTGGGCCGGACCAGGATGGTGCGGTAGAGCAGGCTGAAGGGCAGCGAGCGCGTCCGGCTCACAGACAGGATGATGGGGTGCAGGGCGGCCAGCACAAAGCCCTGGGTGTAGTAGGGGTGCAGCGCCTTGGGGAGCTCCAACAGCGAGGACACCAACTGGACTGTAGGACGGCTTCCTGCAGGAACAGGATCTTCATGATCACCAGAACTCATCATCATCATCCCTGTAATCCAGTTTAATCCAGATGATCCTCATTGTGTTTCAGTATTAGTCAACATAAGTGATTTTAAATGAGATTACAGGAAAACCTTTGATCTCCACTGACTGTGGGAGAACTCCCTCTGATAGGAAGGAACCTGCAGCAGAACCACACTGAGCACGCTCACAATAATCTGATTACTGGGAGCTCCATTGATATATGGTCACATGGTAAACAACCATTCTATGTAGTAACCTTTACCTGATTCCTTTCATACATCATTGTCTGTAACCATGGCGATGCTGATGGATGTGACATTAACACGCTGCTGCTGTTCTCTGATTCTGGAAGCTGATGCAGCGTGTGATGACCGGGTCGAACAAAGGTCAACACAAATGAGAGAGACCGGGTAAAGCTTAACAAAAGGTTTATTTGAACATATCTAACCCAACTAAATCTGTAAAGAAACACAGGTTGGTAAGGCTGCAGCTTCATCTGCCAGATGAGACAGAGAGACAGCGCCATGACTCCAGCAGCTTTTATATCCTCTGCCAAGGTCCGCCCAGAGGGTGGAGACTCCACCAGGACCTGCACGCCAAAAGGGGAAACACACACACAGGCCTGGAAGAGGGCAACACCGGGTCGTAACAAGCGTTTGTCTTAATGCTGCTCTGATGAGACGTTTGTATTTCATTCACACATGCAGATGTAAAACTAAACATTCCTGTTTGCAGAGTCATGAGGATCCCTGGAGTCTATCCTAGGTGACAAGTCCATCACAGGGCCAAACTCACACCTTGTTTCTAAACCAGACTGCTCTACTCGAGTCTGAAAGTAACAGTTTGATCACAAATCTTACATTAAATTCAAAAACCCTCCAACAATCCAGAAGAATTCTGCTTTCACATTTTAGTGATCGAAGAATAATAACAAAACAAAAGAAACACGGCTTGGAATCTCCGTATTCTGTCGTCCCTGATCCACCAACATTTAAACTCACACCAGTACCACCAGTATCAGTGCCAACAAGACCAGAACCAGGACCACCAGTTCCAGAACCACCAGTTCCAGAACCACCAGTTCCAGCAGCACCAGTACCACCAGTATCAGTGCCAACAAGACCAGAACCAGGACCACCAGTTCCAGAACCACCAGTTCCAGGAGCACCAGTACCACCAGTATCAGTACCAACAAGACCAGAACCAGGACCACCAGTTCCAGAACCACCAGTTCCAGAACCACCAGTTCCAGCAGCACCAGTACCACCAGTATCAGTGCCAACAAGACCAGAACCAGGACCACCAGTTCCAGGACCACCAGTACCAGCAGCACCACCAACAGCTGCAGCAGAAGCTTTGAACTTTGGTTCTTGGTGAGTGCAGCGTTTGTGGTTACATTCCTGAACTCAATTAGAAAGAAGCTTCAACACCCAAACACAATGTTCCTAAAGCTGAGTTATTAAATGTAGACTTTAGGACAACAGCGTCTGGTTTCTCCTCCCAGACAGTGACGCAGAGCTGCTCTGTGGATGCAGGTTTGCAGACATCAGTGTTTGCATACTGGCAGTGTTGTAATCCTGTTAGGTGCTTCTTCATTGGGTAGTGTAACTGTTAGGCATGTACTTAGGGTGTAACGATTTCTATTCCTATGATCCAACCAGATCAATCTGTCTGAGGCAGAATCGAATCAACTTTTGCCCTTCAAAAATCATCTCAACATGAGATACATCGATAATCACATTGATATTGGAAAATCCCATCTGGATTGAGGTACAGTAATCCTATCAGTCCATCTCAGCAGACACACATGTGATGCAGCAGATCAACCATCCTAACAGTCCGATGTGTGGAAACACTGAATGTACAAAGTCATGTGACCATACAGAATGTTCTAATAATGTTCCTTTGGATTATTCTGATGTTAAAAACAACAGTGGAATGAACTTTATCAAACTCAAATGTGAATGGATTTGATGTTTGATGTTTTGGATGAAGATCTCTTGGATCCATTTTAGGTCAGAGACTCGAATCGTTCAAAGTGAATCAAAATTGATCATGAATCGTATCAGCAGCCACTAATGACACCCAGAGCTGGACGATATTTCCAAACAATAAAATCTCTTTACTTGTTTGTACACATATTTATTTACACTTGATTTTCTTGAAGAAACAAGAATCTGGAAAACTTCACTGTTCAGTAGCAGGTAATTATCGCTGAGTCACTGTTGAAGTTTGGATGAAGATGTTCTGATCCATTTTAGGTTGGTGAATCGGATCCAATCGGATCATTCAGAATGATCCAATACCAACTAGGAATTGGATCACCAACCACAAATTCTGATATGAAATAAATGACTGTTTCAATAAAAATCAGAACACTCCTTCTATGCACTGATTTGATTTTCAACATCTGTATTAATCTGACACCATATTGGTAACAGAATCTATTGGGTCATTCCATTTGATCAATATTGCTGCAACAAGCACGTTACCAACAAACCTGTAGGCTGTTGGTTTCAATCTTTTCCTCGTGTAAAATGGTGGATTCTTCCTTACTGGTCTAAATATTAGACAACATCAATGTCAAGAATCCAAATGTTTTGATAAGCATTTAAAACTGAAATTATGTTTACATTTTTAAGAAATGCATTTCCTACTTACATACATTTTTAATTCAATGTATGCACTAATTTGTTTATCTCTCACTTACAGGAACAAATGAGAATCTTTTCTTTAAAATATTTGATTTTACATTAAACACTCACAGTGGTATCATAGCCGCTATTTTTGTAGTCAGTCAGAGCAAAGCATGAAAAACGGACTCCTGTTGACTTTTAGTAACTACCACTGATGTTTTGCTCAAATATTAAGAACTATCAAAAAAAAAAAGAAATCCCCCCAAATGATCAAAGTATAACGTATTATCCTATCATGAGCAAAAGTGGAAAATATTCTTGTGTTTAAACTTTTCTTTAATGTCAGTGAGTTAAGAAATAAGCAAATCTCCTTGTGAAACGTAAAGAGGAGTTTGATTTTCAAAAACGTGTTCTTGTGAATATAAAATGTTACAAGAATTTCACCAAAACATTAAGACCTAGATCAAATATGACCCTTTCGGGGTCACGGGGCTGCTGGAGCCTAACCCAGCTACTCATGGGTGAAGGCAGAGCAAACCCCTGGACAGGTCACCAGTCTGCCGCCAGGGCTGCATGGAATCAAACAATAAAAATGAATAAACACTATGCAAACTAAAGGGACAATAAACCCACTGAACATGAGATTGCGTAATCTGCACTGAAATTGAATAGTAAATACGCAAAATACAGAGATTTTTAGGACAAACATGACTGAAATAATTAGAATCAAACATTAATTGCATTTACGGTACAGGTTAGTGGGAAAAGAAGTCTTTTATTTTCAGTAGTCTCTGCATCGCCTGATGGCAGGTGAGGCACTGCGTCTCTCCTGACCACACTTCCCTGTTTGAAACATGTTTCAATAAGAAACTAAAAGCTGCCGAGCTGATCCCAAAGCAGCACAAACTATGTCCACCCGCCTGTAGCAACTTTTGACCACAAAATCACACCTTAGACCACAACTATTGAGCTGGAAACAGACGAATCAGGAATCACTGCCTCTAGTTTAACGAATAGTGGAGGTCACACACTTTTTTCTCCTTCCTTTCAGGTGCCCCCTAAATGAGCGGTGCCCCTAGCATTTGGCCATATCGCCTATCGTACAGGCCAGCTCTGGGTCACAGGAACGTTGGGCCTGCTGTCACATCTGGCAGTGCCAGGAATTGTGGGATACCATTCCTTTTGCCTGTCTGGTCGAGATGGGGTTTAGGTGTGGGTTTTTGTGTCTGTATTTTGTTGTCTGGGCGTTTGAGTCTGTTTTGATCTTAGTTCTTTCATGCTGAGCGGGAGGAGAGCATGATCTTCCTAGAATAACAGCCAGAGTTCACTCCAACTGATCTGTAAGCCTCTTACTTCAATGTAAGTGTATTTAAAGTTCAAAAGAACTATTGTGCTGTGTGCAGGCTTCACGCTCTGGAACAGCTCCTGTTTCAGAGCATAGCCCCCCCCACACCCCCACCAATCCATGGCTGGTCCATTCCTCTCCTCCGCCTTATCATGCTGTGTGCTGTTCACCTTTACACACATCCATCCCCTCAGGGGTTTGGCAGAGTTTTGTGCCCGGTGTCCTTCCTGACACAACCCAGTATTTTATCAGACTTGGGCCTCCTTGTGGCTGCATTATCAATTTCAAAAGTTTAGACACTGAAATGAATTTGTTCATTAATTTCTGAGTGTTCACAAACAGAAAAGAACAAGGTGTGTTCTCCTTTTGGTTCTACAAGTTCTATGAACTGAATTTGTACTGTTGTGGGTGGGGGTGCATTCTCCCAGAGCACATTCTGCAATAAATAAAGTTGGAATAATTGAAAGTCTCATTATTAATAAATGATGAGGTGCATTTGAAAAAAGAATAACATTTAAAAAACATTGGAACTTTTGTTGCACCCTTCACAGAAACGCCTGTAAAATCAGGCATTTCAGGCCACTATAGTAAAGAAAAATGTAAAAAAGTCACGGAAATCCTGAAGGAACTGGCTGGACAGCTTTAGCCATCAGGTACCAAGACAGGCCAAAGTCACGGAGCCTAAATGCACGATGTGACATGTTGATATTAATCTGAGATAATCCAGCTCAAACTTCTCAGATTAAGCAGGTTAGAGGTGGAAATCCTGACAGACACATTTAGACTAAACTGAATTACTTCCGTAAAGTGAAACTCATTTCAACTGCCTGTCAGTGTCACCCCCCCCAGCCCTACATTCATTTCTATCACCAGCTAATCTTCATCTGTGGTTTCTCTGACCTGTGTTCATCCAGAGGACACACAGCTGTGTGAATATCCAGACATGTCCTCCCCCCAAATGTTCCATCGTGGGACGCAGACTATCGATGGCTCTAATCCAGACGGGTTGAACTAAAGACGAGGCTTCAGTCACATTTTGCCAAATCACTCTGAAGCGAAAATAAGGGACAAAACTTTGGATGTTCAGGTGAGATTTTAGCAAAACAAAGTTCTGTTGTGAATCAAAGCTACAGAGTGAAGTTCTGAGCAGAACATGGTGGAAGTTCTGCTGCCCTGAACGAGCTGAGCCGCCCCCGGCTGCAACCCCCACATCCACAGCCCTCAGGCTAAAATGAAGCCAGGCTCCCTGAGACAGGGACAGGCATGGGCGGGGGGTTTGGTGGGCATGTGTCCCAGATATGCCTCATCCATTCAAGGACACTCGTCTTCTCCACAAAGGAATTCACTAAATCTGGCTCCAAGTCAGAAATAGCATTCTGTTAAAACACTGCAGACCAAGAACAGAATAAAAGAAAAGAATTTCAACACAAACTAAAACGCCTCGTCCACACCGGACGCAGAAGCACCGTGAAGCGGCGCGGAACCGAGGCTGCTTCCATGCGGCAGCCTTCACGGCCGGCTCGCACCATGCAGCGATCGTTTCAGTGTCTGGTCTGCGTCGATTCTGGCAGGAAGTTATGCCAAGACACAAAAGAAAATCAGGGGAATTTTCAAAATATAATACATTTTTCACAATAAAATACCACAATTGACAAATGTGATCAAATTTCTGTATCTAAACAGACTGTGGAGATGAAAATAAACATACAAACACAGACACACAAAACAAGCAGACACACAAACATGCACATAAACACACAGATAACTGTCGCGGGCCGACTGCGTAGCAGGGGCGTTGGGAGTAAAAACACAATCAGTGAGAGAGACGCAGAAAGCAGCTGACGACAAGTGAAGATCCACATTCAAGATGGACATGTTTAAATATCCACAGCTGAGCAGCAGCGCCTGTCGGCCGCTGCGGAAAATACGTGTCTGCTGTGAACTGGAGGTAAGCCGATACCGCGTGCACTCCGCCCCTAACCCTGACCCTGACCCTGACCCTGACCCTGACCCTAACCCTAACCCTAACCCTGACCCTAACCCTGACCCTGACCCTGACCCTGACCCTGACGCTAACCCTGACCCTAACCCTGACCCTGACCCTGACTCTGACCCTGACCCTGACCCTGACCCTGACCCTGACCCTAACCCTAACCCTAACCCTGACCCTAACCCTGACTCTGACCCTAACCCTGACCCTGACCCTGACCCTGACGCTAACCCTGACCCTGACCCTAACCCTGACCCTAACCCTGACCCTGACCCTAACCCTGACCCTAACCCTGACCCTAACCCTGACCCTGACCCTAACCCTGACCCTGACCCTGACTCTGACCCTAACCCTGACCCTGACCCTGACTCTGACCCCTCCGCTTCACAGCACTTTCGCGTCCAGTGTGAACCAGGCCTAAGGAGTTACAGAAATGGAGTTACAGATCTCAAATGTAAGGGAGGGTGAAAGTTCTTGTGTGTTTCAGAGTTCGGAACCATCAGCTGAAAAACATTTGGATCTTTGCACAGTCAGCAGCTGTTCTCCAGACAACTGCAGGGTTCCACCGGCGCTGTGTGGAACTAAAACCTCACTTGATATTAAAGTTAGTTCAAAGCTTTGGGCAGTTGATGTAAACAAGACCACGGGTCAATGACAGAACTTCCCGCACCATGGTTACCATAACAACCAAATCCACTTTCACTGTCATTCCAATACAGAATGTTGGAAAAAACAGAGGTTGATGACATTCCGACTCTGGACCCCTCTGGAATCACTGGATCCATCTGAATCACCTCTAGACCATGTTTGGAACACCTCTGGATCATCTCTAGACCATGTTTGGAACACCTCTGGATCATCTCTAGACCATGTTTGGAACACCTCTGGATCACCTCTAGACCATGTTTGGAACACCTCTGGATCACCTCTAGACCATGTTTGGAACACCTCTGAATCACCTCTAGACCATGTTTGGAACACCTCTGAATCACCTCTAGACCATGTTTGGAACACCTCTGGATCACCTCTAGACCATGTTTGGAACACCTCTGGATCATCTCTAGACCATGTTTGGAACACCTCTGGATCATCTCTAGACCATGTTTGGAACACCTCTGGATCATCTCTAGACCATGTTTGGAACACCTCTGGATCATCTCTAGACCATGTTTGGAAAACCTCTGGATCATCTCTAGACCATGTTTGGAACACCTCTGGATCATCTCTAGACCATGTTTGGAACACCTCTGGATCACCTCTAGACCATGTTTGGAACACCTCTGGATCATCTCTAGACCATGTTTGGAACACCTCTGGATCACCTCTAGACCATGTTTGGAACACCTCTGGATCATCTCTAGACCATGTTTGGAACACCTCTGGATCATCTCTAGACCATGTTTGGAACACCTCTGGATCATCTCTAGACCATGTTTGGAAAACCTCTGGATCATCTCTAGACCATGTTTGGAACACCTCTGGATCATCTCTAGACCATGTTTGGAACACCTCTGGATCACCTCTAGACCATGTTTGGAACACCTCTGGATCACCTCTAGACCATGTTTGGAACACCTCTGGATCACCTCTAGACCATGTTTGGAACACCTCTGGATCATCTCTAGACCATGTTTGGAACACCTCTGGATCATCTCTAGACCATGTTTGGAACACCTCTGGATCATCTCTAGACCATGTTTGGAACACCTCTGGATCATCTCTAGACCATGTTTGGAACACCTCTGGATCACCTCTAGACCATGTTTGGAACACCTCTGGATCATCTCTAGACCATGTTTGGAACACCTCTGGATCATCTCTAGACCATGTTTGGAACACCTCTGGATCATCTCTAGACCATGTTTGGAACACCTCTGGATCATCTCTAGACCATGTTTGGAACACCTCTGGATCACCTCTAGGCCATGTTTGGAACACCTCTGGATCATCTCTAGACCATGTTTGGAACACCTCTGGATCATCTCTAGACCATGTTTGGAACACCTCTGAATCACCTCTAGACCATGTTTGGAACACCTCTGGATCACCTCTAGACCATGTTTGGAACACCTCTGGATCACCTCTAGACCATGTTTGGAACACCTCTGGATCATCTCTAGACCATGTTTGGAACACCTCTGGATCATCTCTAGACCATGTTTGGAACACCTCTGGATCACCTCTAGACCATGTTTGGAACACCTCTGGATCACCTCTAGACCATGTTTGGAACACCTCTGGATCATCTCTAGACCATGTTTGGAACACCTCTGGATCATCTCTAGACCATTTTGGAACACCTCTGGATCATCTCTAGACCATGTTTGGAACACCTCTGGATCACCTCTAGACCATGTTTGGAACACCTCTGGATCACCTCTAGACCATGTTTGGAACACCTCTGAATCACCTCTAGACCATGTTTGGAACACCTCTGGATCATCTCTAGACCATGTTTGGAACACCTCTGGATCACCTCTAGACCATGTCTGGAACACCTCTGGATCATCTCTAGACCATGTTTGGAACACCTCTGGATCATCTCTAGACCATTTTGGAACACCTCTGGATCACCTCTGGATCACCTCTAGACCATGTTTGGAACACCTCTGGATCATCTCTAGCTTTGGTGCTATCCTAGGCCCGTTAACGTTGGGAGTGGGGTCATCTGGAACTCACAAGACAGTGCACTGAACTTGAAAAAATAATGAATTCACTGGTGTCTATGGCAGACAACAAATCCTGTTGACCTTCATCATAGGGGTGGGGTCATCTGGACCCAGAGCACAAGGGCTTAGACCACCTCTGAACTCCATCTGGATCAACTCTGTACCACTTAAGGAATGCTTTGGAACACAGTAGGACTGCCTCTGGAACACCTCTGGGCTTTCTTTGGAACACCTTTGAATCATCTCTTAACTATCTCTGGATCACCTCTGAACTACAGTAGTTTACAAAAGTATTCAACCTCCTTAAACTTCTCCACATTTTCTCACAATATGACCACAAACATAAATATATTTGATTGGAATTTGATGTGAAAGACCATCACAAAGTGACACACAATTTTTAATTTTATCATTTTATAAATGTATACATTTACCATAACCTCATAAATCCATTGATTAAAGACAAGTCAGAAAAAGAAATGTTGTGAATATACTCCAAATCACAGCAGAATGAGAGTTTCTTTACTATGACGTCCCATCTACAGTGGGTAAGAAAAGTATTTTATTTTTTATTTATTCAAAAATAAAAGCTGAAATCTCACATGGTCCTAAGTATTCAGACCCGTTGCTGTGACACTCCTATATTGAACTCAGGTTCTGTCCATTTCTTCTGACCATCCTTGTGATGGTTCTACACCTTCATCTGAGTCCAGCTGTGTTTGATTCTACTGATTGGACTTGATTAGGAAATCCACACATCTGTCTATATAAGACCTTCCAGCTCACAGTGATGTCAGAGCAAATGAGAATCATGAGGTCAAAGGAACTGCCTGAAGAGCTCAGAGACAGAATTGTAGCAAAGCACAGATCTGGACAAGGTTAAAGAAATATCTGCTGGACTTAAGGTTCCTAAGAGCACAGTGACCTCCATAATCCTTAAATGGAAGATTTAAATGGAAGACCCCTGTGACCTCATGTGACCCTCCTGTAAGGTTTTATAACTTATTCTAACCCCTGTGACCTCCTGTAACCCATCTACAGTGATCTTTGAAGGAACATTTTGTTTTTCCTGGTTTGCATCCCGTTCGTTTGGGACAGTGGGGGGTTTTCGAGCTGCTTCTGCTTTCAGAGGAGAACACGTTCATTGGAGTTTGGGTGAATGTTCACCAGAACCCGTACATGTCTAGTCCTGCAGCAGCAGCAGACTGGAACATCTCGCTGTGCCTGACTGCTGTCCACGTTAACTTGCTCTGGACCTCACTGAAAACAGCGTGGGAGGCTTTTCCCTGGGTTTAGTCTGTCAGGACACAAAGCCTTCAGTCATCCTGTTCTGATGAGTCAAATTGAAACTTCCTCACTTACTGAAGTCTTTTTAAAGTCTTTCATGCTGCCGTAACGATTCTGCGTGATTGCTTTATAGCTGATGTTCATGCCACGTCATAACATACTTGATCTCATTGCTCATCTGACTTTAAAGAGGTCGGACGTGAACGATGTCTGAAACAGAGCAGCAGTCCCGTCACCTTCCAGGCTGAAGTCCAGCAGCACGTATTCGTAGGCGCTCTCCGTCCTGGTCTCCACCAGCGGCCTCTTCAGGGAGGAGTAGATCTTCCCGGGACTGCTGTCCTCCGGGTCCTCGAGCTTCCGCAAGCCGCAGCCCATGGCCCCGAGCCGGGATGGAGCAGCAGCAGGAGGAGCTCTGAGCTGCTAACGGCGCGGCTCCATCCACCTCCGTCCCGCTGCTCCTCGCGATCAGACCCCCGCGCACGCGCGGCGCAGGCAAAGGACCACAAGCCCGAGAAAACCCGGGTCAACCACAGCGCGTGCGTGCGTGAGTGCGTGGAAGGGTTCGTTTGGAAATGTGGAAAACTCTGTGAAACGCGCACGTGCAGAGGAATGCGCGCTCGTCTCACGCACTGAAGTTTCTTTCTCAAACGAGGGCTCGACCTGAACCAGGACACTTCCGCTCTACATTTCAAAATAAAACGAAGAAAACTGAAACGTTTCTGTACATGAAGGAAACATTAAAAGCCCAAACAAACCAACAGAGGAAAACTCGCGAGAGCATTCAGTAATAAAAACATCTGTACGAAATGTTCTCCTGATTCCACTTTAACTGACCAGATCCAAACTCACATGGGCGGACGGGGTCACAGCGGATGTGATGACAGCATTAAGCACATATCCACCATTAAGCACATATCCACCATTAAGCACATATCCACCAGCTTCCATCCATCTCTCCCTCCCTCCCTCCCTCACTCCATCCTTCCCTCCCTCCCTCCATCCATCCATCCTTCCCTCCCTCCCTCCATCCATCCTTCCCTCCCTCCATCCATCCATCCATCCATCCTTCCCTCCCTCCCTCCCTCCATCCATCCTTCCCTCCCTCCCTCCCTCCCTCCATCCATCCTTCCCTCCCTCCCTCCCTCCATCCATCCTTCCCTCCCTCCCTCCCTCCCTCCATCCATCCATCCATCCATCCTTCCATCCCTCCCTCCCTCCCTCCATCCATCCATCCATCCTTACCTCCCTCCCTCCATCCATCCATCCTTCCCTCCCTCCCTCCCTCCATCCATCCTTCCCTCCCTCCATCCATCCATCCATCCTTCCATCCCTCCCTCCCTCCCTGCATCCATCCTTCCCTCCCTCCATCCATCCATCCCTCCATCCATCCTTCCATCCATCCATCCCTCCATCCATCCATCCATCCTTCCATCCATCCTTCCATCCTTCCATCCCTCCATCCCTCCATCCATCCTTCCCTCCCTCCATCCATCCTTCCCTCCCTCCCTCCCTCCATCCATCCATCCTTCCCTCCCTCCCTCCCTCCATCCATCCTTCCCTCCCTCCATCCATCCATCCATCCTTCCATACCTCCCTCCCTCCATCCATCCATCCTTCCATCCCTCCATCCCTCCATCCATCCATCCATCCATCCATCCATCCATCCTTACCTCCCTCCCTCCATCCATCCATCCTTCCCTCCCTCCCTCCCTCCATCCATCCTTCCCTCCCTCCATCCATCCATCCATCCTTCCATCCCTCCCTCCCTCCCTGCATCCATCCTTCCCTCCCTCCATCCATCCATCCCTCCATCCATCCTTCCATCCATCCATCCCTCCATCCATCCATCCATCCTTCCATCCATCCTTCCATCCCTCCATCCCTCCATCCCTCCATCCATCCATCCATCCATCCATCCATCCATCCATCCATCCTTCCCTCCCTCCCTCCCTCCATCCATCCATCCTTCCCTCCCTCCCTCCCTCCCTCCCTCCCTCCAAACACTTGATTTCACACACTGGCTCCTTCAGTGCGTCGGTGTCTGCAGACTTCCGTAGTTCTTTTGGACCCCTACTCATTTATTCTACTTTAATCTACAATTCAACTAAAACTGTTAAGCATTCACACACAAATATAGAAGCACAGTCACACATTAAAACTTGGCACAAAACCTTTCTTTTTCTTTTGACAAAAAAATGAACATTTGTTTGGTTTTACTGCATTGCTGTCTTATTTTGAAGTCTGTTTTGGGAAACGTCCGGTCTGGTTTTGAATGAATGTGTTAACTTAGATCAGAGACAGAAGTTCTGCTGTTTTCATCACATGGGTGGAGGTTAGGAGATGCACACACACACACACACACACACCCACGCACACACACACGCACACACACACGTAATGCAACCAGAAAGATTCCCATCACAGTGCTTTTGTGCTCCAGTCTCAAGTCCAGATAAATGTGACAGGAAGGATCAACACTAACAGAACTCTCATGCTGGATCAGTCATGGCCCGGGTTAACAATAACTGATAGTCTATGTTGTTAACTACAGGGTTCTGGTGGGAATTGGACTCTAGCAAAAGAAGAGGAGGAAGGTGTGATGTTCAGCACAGAGAGAAAAGCAAAGGCAGGAATGAAGGACTCAGACAGTTGTATATGATCACAGAGTGTGTCCAGACAGCAGAGGATAACGGTGTGATGAAGACTCTGAAGAAGATATGAGCAGCAGAGGACCAAATAGTGGAAGATGAAGAGAAAGAGTTCTGTGTGGCTTTAAAGGGAGAGTGTAAACAGACTTTGGGTGATCAGGAGGTTCTTCCAGATGACTGGACAGAAACAGCTGGAAACATCATGGAGACTGGGAGGAAGGACCTCGGTGTTTCATCTGGAATGAAGACAGCAGATCAGGAGACTTGATGATGGAATGAAGAAGTTCAGGAATTTGTTCAGAGGAAAAGCTTATGTAAAAAGAAGTGGAACACTGAGAGGACAGACGGACAGGAGAACAGGGATATGCAGCAGAAGGTCAAGGTGGTAAAGGTCAGACAAAATATTTTTAGGGAAGTTTCTGCATGTTTTCACAATTCATGTTCAAATATTGGACGTTTTCATCCCTAATTTTTAAAAGCAATTTTAAAATTCACTTTTAGACATCTTTATAAACCTTCTGACAACAGTTTAGTCTGGTTAGACTTCGCTGAGCCCAAATCCTTTTTCTTCTGGTGTCAAATGCTCTTTGGTGCACGTGAAGGTCCAGCATACAGAGGATGGGAAAGCAGCCGCTTGGGCTGCTGGGACTCAGAACTGAGAGCAGAAGCTGAAGGTCATCCTGCAAACTGAGCAGATCCAAAGCTGTCCTGAACCCCTTCAGAAGGCAGCCGCAGTTCAAACAGACAAGTTTTAAAATGCACCCAAACCACAATGTCATGGTTCAGGGCAGGCAGACCCAGATGCTAGTAACCCAGACGCATTACGACACGGCAGTGTAAGAGGAAAAGAACTTTTGTTGTCTGTGGATTGACAGATTACTATGGATGTCTGATGGGAGTCGGAGGTCGGAGCTTTGTTCCGACGGTTGCAGGTAGCAGGACCCCTGGTGCGGTGGAACCAGGTACCTGGAGGTGAGTCAGAGTGAGGTGATGTGACGGTAGCGTTGGGTTCAGGGGAGCAGGTTGGCGAGGTTCTGAGCGATGTAGCGTTAATAGACCCAGGGCGGCACATGTATGCGAGATCCTAAGGTGAGAAACAGCTGATCAGTAGAACGACGAGGCGTAGAAGACACACTATAATAATCGAGGCCAAACTGCACCGGAATAGGCAACGAACTGGCGAAGGATGCTGGAGGAGGCCCGACTTAAGAAGCGGTGGAGATGATGGGATGAAATGTAGTGGAAGGCTGTTTTGGTCAGACTCTTTTACATTGATTTGGCTTGTTGTGCTTATGCTCAGTCATTGTTTAGACTGAAAGAATGACAGGAAGGAAGCAGAGAATGGATGAGAGGATGAGAGGGAGCAGCAGAGGGAAAAAATCCTGACAAACTTCATTTAAACTGTCATTCCAAGGACAAACGTCTGCCTTACAGTTCTATTTAGATCCTCACAAACTAGAAATGGTTTATTTCAAGCACCCCCCCCCCCAAAAAAAAAAAAAAAAAAAAAAAGGAAATTTCCACACATAGATATCAAATGTAGTTGGAATAATGATTCCTGAATTGGTTAATAAATTAAAAAAAACCTGAAAAAGTAAAAGACACATGTACAAATACATGCATTTATACATATACCGTATGTCTGCCAATATTTGCCCCGGCGTTTATTCCAATTACAGATCGGCCACTATTGGAAAACGGGTACACATTTAAAGGACACCATTCTAATTGTTTTAATCCTAAGTAGACATATTTGTATTTATCCATACAGTACATGACCCACTGAATCTATTAAATTAGAAGCTGTTTTAGAAGAGTTCCTTTGAGCTTCTTGTCTTACACAGAAGGCAGATGTACACATGAGTGAATGCTACAGCTCTTCCTTGTTGGTTTAACGCTACAAGTTGCTTCATACGTGTTGAAACCTGCTGTGTTAGCAGCTTTAAAGTAGAAAACTGAAGCTCCATCAGAACTTCACCTGCATGTTCCTGTCTTTTCCTCAGAACATTCATTCATTCATTTTCTGAACCGCTTTATCCCTTTCGGGGTCACGGGGCTGCCGGAGCCTAACCCGGCTACTCATGAGCGAAGGCAGGGGACACCCCTGGACTGGTCGCCAGTCTGTCGCAGAGGTTCCTCAGAACATTTTTTCTGGAATGCTGCAGGGTTTCTTTTGGATCAACAATACAGCTGTGATGGTGGTTCCCCCACAACAAATCAGCCCACAATGGTGGGCAGTGTGGACATACAACTTTTTTATCACCAGTGACCTCAGCCTCCTCCTGTAACCCCATGCTAAACAAGGAGCGCCCTTTTGTGGCGCCTCTGCAGTCAACCTTGACCTGTGTGTGTATTTCTGTTGTCCGTTGGATCTCTTTTGGGTTCAACTGAAACCATTTTCAATCCTGGTTGCTTTTAATCTGTCAGATTAAAACAATTCTATTGAATGATACGATTTGGCTTTGGTTTTGATCCAACCCTCTGCAGTGATTCAAACTTGGAACTGCAGCCTCCACTTGGTTGCAGTAACTCACAGAACCTAGTGGTCCCAGACCATATCCCACCATAGACTAACTGGACCAGCCTTGCTTAGCTTCTACACTTGACAGAATAGGGCGTGTCCAGGTCATGGCACAGCTTCACCCATGAAAAGATAATGATATATAGCAGGCTAAGCCTTCCTCATTACTTTATCAACGTAAGTTCTTGTCGTTGCTTTAGCCCCGCCCCAATCCATATTTTCCAACCAGAGTTGGAAACGCTGTAACACTGTCAGCAGTCTGGCCTCATGTGTTTTTACTGCAGCCGAAACAGAGGATGAAAGAAGTCTCTAAACATCAGCAGGAAACCAGCGTTCTCCGTAGGCCGCTCCCTGCAGGACATGGCGCAACGGGAAGCCCTTCACCAAATACAGCTGCAGAGCAGGAAGGAGGACAACTGCTCCTCTGACAGTTCATGAACCTCGCCTCTTCCTGCACCTCGTCTGGTGAAGATGCAGCTTCTGTTGTCCACTTCAGGACTGGAGTGGGCTAATGGAGCCAAACACAGCTGGTCAGAACCAGAACCATTTTTATCTGAGACCGATCATTCCACAGCCCAAAGCAGAAGCTTTCAGTGACAAACCTTTGTCTGTTCTCCGGTTTCACAGTTCACATCGCTGAATGAAAAGGTTCCTGTTCAAAAAGCATCCAAACATTTTCATGTTCAGACTGGAGGAGTTACCAACTCCTGACAGGGGAGTGGTTAAAGGAATAGCCCAATCAGGTCAACCTGCTGACTCCTGAGCATTGAATGAATTACTGTCATGAAAGCCGTCTCGGCCGACTCACCTTTTTGATCCTTGCTGCAGCCTGTAGTCAGCCTTCCTCCTTCTTACACTCCCCAGCTTCAGGATTCGGGGCCTCAGCATTTCCTCCATCACACTGGTTGGTTGCTTCCAGTCTTCACGGTCCAGCTTTTCTTCCATGTTCCTGCTGCTCCTGGGCCTGGACCCTGAGTTTGATGTTCTGGGAGGGATTCTGAATCTTGGATTTGGATTCTTTCCATTACAGTTTTGGTTGAGCAGATGGAGGGGAGAAATACCAGCAGATCTAAGCTGCAGAAGTTGAGGCGTCCCTCACTCTGCCACCGGCATTTGCTGCTTCACTGCAGGTCAGAGTCTTTGTTCTTCTGTGGTCTCTTTGAAAGAACAAAGATCTCACAGGGATGAAGAACATGTTCAAAGACACCCATGAAGGGGCTTCACCTTGAAAAACCAGAAACCCAGCTGAAGTAAATGTTCAGGGACGGGCCAAACACAAACTCACCAGGAGCCTCATTTTAAAAAGGTAGAACTTCAGTGTAGAAGACGGCAAACGGCTAAATCTGAGAATGACGTGTACATTTTCAGATTCAGTTTTCTAAAGCTGTGTGGTGTAGCTCTCACATCGGCGTCTTTATCAACATCAAGCTGTCAGTAAATACATGTGCTGAAATGTTGCTCCATCATCCTTTGTGAGGCGTGTTTGTGAGCTTGTTTTTTGTGTTTTGACTTAAGTCAGTTTTGGTTCTAAAGTACGTTGCAGTGTTGCACACAGAGTAAGTGTTTTTCATGATGGAGGACTTATGGTATATGAAGAAAACTATGCTTATTATTGCATTTCTGAGTATGTTTTATTCAAATTGTTGTGAATCCGGAGCAGATGAAAACATTCTGTTGGAAAAAGATTATAGGTGTGACATAGAAGCTACTACGCAGAGCCACAGGCTCCCAGCTCCGCTCCATTCCGATGCATCCTCTTAGAGATAAATAGATCCATGAACGTCATTGTTTTTCAAAACTGTTCCGTTGGGTAGCTCCAATATGGCTCACAAGATTTGTTGCTCTGCTAATGTTAGGTTGGGGTTGTGAGGGGCTAGCCAACCCTGGTCCCTAAGACCCTCAACCCTGCCTGTTTTCCAGCTCTCCCTGCACTGTTTGAAGATAACAACCCAAATCCACTGTGTTCAATCAATCAGGATGTGGAATCACTCGACCAATCATCCGAAAGATGATCAAGGAGGACCGGAAAACAGGCAGGGTTGAGGCTCTTGATTGAGAACCAGGGTTGGCCAGCTCAAGTGTAGGCAACGGGATGATGGGAAGGGGATGAGCCTCTCTGCGCCAAACAATCCCACCCACAACTCAGAGATGAATCGTCTGATGAACTTCTGCCGCTCTACAGAAACTATGCCTAGAAAATGACACTTTTGAGCTAAAAACAGCAAAATCATGGTTAAAAGACTACTGGGATGCTTTTACAACAAATCAAAAGAGTATCAGAGAGGGACTTTCAATTCTGATCGTATAGATTTCCATTTGGTTTCCAGCCACTTGTGTCATCGAGGTCTTTAGAAATGAGGCTGCTGATGTTTCCCAATTGACTGAAAGTGTGTCCTAGTGCAGCTGAACACTGCTCCCCCCTCTGAGATTCAACCCGACTCCTGAGGAATCTTTTTGTTCTTTGTGCCATCTTCACCTCGTTCTCACATCCCGGATTCAGACATGTAGCTTTGTCCGTCCATCCATCCATCCATCCGTCCATCCGTCCATCCGTCCATCCGTCCATCCATCCATCCATCAATGCATTCATCCATCCATCCATCAATGCATACATCCATCCATCCATCAATGCATACATCCATCCATCAATACATTCGTCCGTCCATCCGTCCGTCCATCCGTCCATCCATCCATCCATCCATCCATCCATCCATCCATCCATCCATCCATCCATCCATCCATCCATCCATCCATCCATCCATCAATGCATTCATCCATCCATCCATCAATGCATACATCCATCCATCAATACATTCGTCCGTCCATCCGTCCGTCCATCCGTCCATCCATCCATCCATCCATCCATCCATCCATCCATCCATCAATCCATCCATCCATCCATCCATCAATGCATTCATTCATCCATCCATCCATCAATGCAATCATCCATCCATCCATTCATCCATCCATCAATGCATTCATTCATCCATCCATCCTTCCATCCATCCATCCATCCATCCATCCATCCATCCATCCATCCATCCATCAATGCATTCATCCATCCATCATGGGGGACCCCGAGGTGTTCCCATAGGAGCTGGAGAAATATAGTCTGTCCTGGGTCTTCCCCGGGGGCTCTGCCCAGTCTGACATACCCAGAACACCTCCCCAGGAGGCATCTGAACCAGATGCCCGACCCACCTCAACTGGCTCTTCTGGATGTGGAGGTTTTACTCTGAGCTCCTCCCGGGTTACCAAGCTTCTCCCCCATCTCAAAGTGAGTGCCCAGCCACCCTACAGAGGAAGCTCATTTCAGCCGCTTGTATCCAGGACCTCGTTCTTTTGGTCATCAACATTTGTAACATCGTAGACATGGGTGAAAACAGTGACCTTTGTACTGTCTTTCTCCTTCCTGAGTTTTTTCCCTCTGAATTCTGCTGCCATCTAGTGGTTGGGGAGCAACACAATTCCTGAATCCTGACATTTACAGGAATAAAACATGGAAATTTCAGGAACAAAGACCAAAATGAAGGGACATGGCATCTCATCTCGTAAATGATTTAGCAATTAACCAGTGAACACTGCTGTACTGGAATATCATCTGAGGAATGTCACAGCAGTAGAGTGATGTGTCCAAGTCTGCCTGGAGTTTTGAGAAGGGGTGATGACCCCCCAAAGCCCCAAGCAGGCTGAACCTTTTTTAAATGGAAATGGTTGAAAACTAAATCAATCAGGTTCAGTTTATGAAGTACAGTTTTGGTTTGAACATTATTCATGTAAGCTGATCATCTTTGTGAGAAAACAAACCTGCTCTGATCAACATATTTGATTCACTTTCTCAAAGACCTTTCACCTTCAAAAATAACAGATGATAAATGTGGTTTGGTGAATCTTATTATCACTTTGACACTTAGAGAAACAAGGTTCTTCCTCATGAGGATTTCCATCAGAACCCCTAGTCCCTGCCAAAAATCAAGATTGATTGTGTTTTTGCTGTAATTCCGGTGGATTGTTTGTACTGTTTCATTTCAAAATGAAATTAATTTTCCAAAAAAATTGGAAACAAATTTTTGATCATCAGTTCATAAATAAGCCTAACTATCAGGAACGAGGAGGAGTTTCTGTTCACCTCCTGATGAACACCCACCAGGCATGGACACATCTATTAAAAACCTGAAGCTCACCGTTATAAAAATGCTTTACGCATCTGATAGACATCAATTCATAGAGGCCTGGATCTACATCTCTAGCAAACAACTTTCCAACGGCTAATTGTGTTGTATTCCCATCATGCCTTGCACATTGTAAACAAGCCAATAGGGCAGATACATGATGTCTATAACGGTAGTTATTTCATTTAAACGTCACTGGATTAGAAAAGGTTTATTTTAAGCAATCAAAGCAAGAAATAGTACATCAAACAGTACATTCAACACATTTTAAAAAAGATACAAAGATCGTATCAAACATTGGGTAATTAGACATCAAATTGTAGATTGAATGAAAGGGAGTGAGAGAAAGCGATTTTATGTGATGCCACACCTGCTTTACTTTACCATTTTCTTTAAGTGAGTTATCATTTTCTAACTTCTAATCCGTTATTTATACCTTACCAATACAGAATCAGGTCACTGAGAATTCTTAATTGTCAGTAAATTATATGACAAGATGAAGTATATAATGATCATGGTAGTAAACACAACCTACAGATTTTTACTTTGAATCATCAGAGCTATCTTGCGTTTTTGATTTTACAGATCTGATAAGAATCTCAGGTTTGCCAGTATTCCTTCCCCTGGAGAGTGGGTGGCAGATCTTGATGTTATTTAGATTCTGGGAGATCCCTTTAGACCTCAGAAATGATTCAGCTTGACATTCCATGCTGTCACCTGGATCAAAAGCAGCGCCGCCACTAGCTGCTATGCTAGCGGTAGCTGCAACAACATTGGTGTAGAGTCCACTTTTTCCTAGACAAGTAAATACAAGTCTGAACAGCAACTAGACACTGTTGTGCAGCAGCAGATCAGAAAATGGGTTAAGATCATTCTAATAAAAATCCACTCTGACAACAGGTTTAACCTTTCACCATCATTTTGTTCACTTCTACGACAAGTTCAAATCTAAACAGAACTATTTCTGTTGGATTGTTGTTTTGATGCAGGTTTCTGTGACCTTTAACCTCTGGTCTGTTTCAGTTGAAATGTTTGATACTTCTTTGACTGGAGAGGTTTCTCATTACTAGTTGTGTGACAGATAGACAGCTGTATGGTGGTGTAGTGGTTAGCTCCTTCATCTTACAGTTAGAAGAAGCCAGTTCAAATCCCAGCTGGACCTTTCTGTGTGGAGTTTGCATTTTCTCCCTCTACAGGAATTGATTTTCTGTAAAGTCCTTGTGTGACCTTGTGTGACAAACTGGTGATCTTTTTAGGTAGGGTGTACTCTATGAGGTCAGATAGCTGTCAAAAAGACAAAATTTATATATAACATAAAAATCACTGCACCAACATTTTTAGCATGGGTGTTTTCACACAAGTTCCGGTCATGAGAGAGGACATATGTCTACAGCTCTCCTGATATAAGAGACTTTAATCTTGAAATATTACATAATTACAGCAAAAAAGCAGTAATTCTGCAATATAGAGAGCTGAACATGGCACCAAAGAAAAACCATAAAACATCTGACCTTGCAGAGCTCAGAAATGTGCTTGCCGACATCCAAGCTAACTAACTCCATTGTTGGAGTTAGATGCTACACTAGATGCTAAGATAACACCTCTGACGCAACTTGCAGAAGAATTTCTAGGAGAAAGAGCGAGACATGAACAACAGGATAACAGGCTTGACCTCCTGGACAGAAGAACAAATGACTTGACAAGTAAGAATGAATAATATCATTCTCACAGGATTTCAACTCAAACCCCGGGCTAGGCCTGGTACAGCTAACGTTAGCACAGAAGCTAGCAGGGCTGCAATGGCAACAGCTGAGAGCGTGGAGAGTCAAGTTGGATCATTCCTCACTACTAAAGGGATTTCTCTGGATCTGAATATCATCTGCCACCTGCTCTCCAGGAGGAAAGAGTCAGATAAACCAGCGATCATTATCAGGTTTGTGAACCAAAAGCAGAAAATATCTCTGATGAAGCAAAGAAAACTCATGAAAAGGACGTCTGTTTATTTTAATGATCATCTCACCAAAATTAATGCTGCACTGGCAAAGCACGCCCGGCTCCTGAAGTGGAAAAAGCAGATCCAGAGCACAAGGGTACTGAACTCCAGGATCTATGTTAAGCCAATTGGTGCACCGGAAATGACCAAGACAATGGTCATCAGCATGAAAAACTTTGAGAAGTGTGTGGTCACAGATGTCTGAGCCTTTTTATGGATGCATAAAAAAACCCCATATGATTTCAAGAAAATATGTCACAGAGGAATTACCACTGACTCTTAGATCAACTTTGACCTGATTTCAGCAGTGATTTCTGCCCTGCAGACAACTGGAGCTCACCTTACTTGCTGTGAAATCAGCTGAAGGACAATGGACCTGACAAACAAAGTCGGCAACCATAACAACGAGAACTTTATAAACTCTGTTCAAACCAGAAGGACGGCTGTTAATCAGACATCAGAACACAGGGATACGGTCTTAGACAAAAGCTATAATTAAATCACCTGACTTGGTTCTCTAAAGTGTGATTTTATGTGTGTTTTCTGGTCATTCTGGTGAAGATGGGACTGCAGGAGACTGTTTACTTCCATCCGGCAAAAAAAAATGACCTTGGAGTTGATCATTAACTTTCTCTCTACCAGAAAGTCACCATGTGGACTGTTGGGACTTAGCTTGTTGGATGAGAAACAGCTGGCATTGCAGAAGGAACCCGCCGCCCTGTTGGGGTTGTTCCGTAAACTTATTTGGCAAAGAGAGGTGTGGACCGGACGCTGAACTCTTTGCGGCAGCAGAATCCCCTGATCTCACTGACAGGGTGGAAGGAAGGGCGGACTGAGACGGCACTGTCGGTGTTGGATTAGCCACCGGGTTAGCTGGTAGCAACACCATGATGGATTTAGTGGGAACCATCAGATGATGAAGCTGTCTTTCGTGTTCCAGCGGCATAGCTGCAAAGCCTGCAAGGTTTTGATGGGGTGAGTACACTTGTTGCTGGATCCAAGAATGGCAAAGTCTTTGTGACGAAGAGGCTGAGGCGTTTCGATCCATATGCAACTGAGTTTAATGAATAGTAAAACAGACACGAACAAGGCAAGGTGTAGTTAAAAACCAGGCTGGAGTCAAAAACATGGAGCAAGTTAGGGAGATAAAGAAACTGGCCAAGGTCAGGCATGGAGAGACAAACAGGAGAATAAATGCTCAGTAATGTCTGCTTGGCAAAACAAGATTTCACACTGAGGTAAAGGGTTGGAGTGGGTATATATGCCAGGTGACAGAATGATGATAATGATGATCAGCTGTGCAGGAGGGACTCTGGCGAGACATCCCTCTGTTGGTCGGAGGTGTGAGCCCACGACTGAACTGTGAAAACTGCCCTCCTTTGATCTGACCTTACTTGCTAAGCAGCCACAGCGCACCCCTGACCCCTCTTTCACTTTATGTGAAAAATTGATGTAAAAACCACTTTTTTCAAAATGCCGGCTTTTCTGTTGGTTTTATCTCCATTTGATCGAACTCAAACTTTATTTAATTGTACAGCACCTTTACTGCAATTCAAACACAAGACACTTTACATTAAGAAAATAAAATAAATAAATAAAAACTATTAGAAACTTTGAGGTTCAACCAAATACACACAAAGTAAAAGGAACAGCCACGCAAAACAACCACACTTCCCTCCCTCCATCCACCCAGCCCCCACAATACATGCCCCCCCCCAAATAAAAAAAAATAATGATGATTTTTTTTTTTTTTTTTAAAGTCAGCCGACCCCGCTTTTATTAGAAACCAGAGTCCATTGGAGGCCGGCGTTTATTCCATCACAGGCAGCATGGTTATTGTTAATGGGTTCATTTTGCTAAAATTCTATCACAAAATGAAGAAAAAATAACAGATGAAAATTTCAGGATTTATTGAAATGATGAGAACAGCTCTAAAGTGTACCGTCTTAGTCCAACAGCAGCGGACTGGACGGTTCCGGAAATCTCGCTGCGCAGAAAGGGATCCAGTGGGTCAAGAAAATGAATGAAGTTCAGGAGAATCCAGGGATTGATCCACTATAAACACCAGAAAATCAGTTTGGTCCTTTTCTTTCTGCAGCCGTCTTCACTCCTTCATCCATCTGCTTGCACCATTGTCGGATATGTTTAGGATTCATCCCAAAATGTGGTTCAGATTCCTCACGAGAATGTTCTTTCCGAAGTCAAAGGTCAGCAAATTACAGTGGTCATTGCAGACTTTAGTTAGCAACATGTGTGTGAAATTTTGTTTCAATTGCCAAAACACGTTCTGGAACATCTCCAAATCTCAGATTTGACATAAAATGGCTGTGAAGCTAGAGGTCATGAGACCTTCCCATAATAATTTCACAGCCATTTGCTAAAATTGTTGAAGTTCATTTTTTTTCCTCATTAATGTACACACAGCACCTCATACTGACAGAAAAAACACATAGAATTTTTGCAGATTTATTAAAAAACTGAAATATCGTTCGCTATGCCGAAGATTAATTTTCAATTTTTAGTAGGTGTGTGCTATTTTTGTGACTTTTCGCGCATGTGGCAGAGGTCAAATTTGACTCAAAGGTAGTCAGGGACTGTTGCTGTGGGCCATAATTAAAGGTCCGCTATCATGATAAAATGCTAGAACATGTTAAAAGTTTTGAGACTAATGCTTGCAGGTTTGTTCCATAAGAAGCTGGATATGGCTGAGTCTAATACTTTGAACCATTTTGGTGGTGGTTGTGTGGAGATCATCGAAATCAGGTAATTAAGAAGTAAGATTTTCCTTTTTACTGTGGCTATCTTACCCATGAGTGACAGAGGCAGGTTGACCCAGCGGGTTAGATCGTCCTGTATACTTTTCAGTAATGGGGTGTAGTTTAGTTGCACCAGTTCTGATAGTTTCGGGGAGAAATAAATACCTAGATATTTGATATTTTCTGATTTGACTGGTATAAAGAGTGTTTCCTCTGTATTACTGTTCAGTGACAGAAAAACGGATTTATTCCAGTTAATTGAGTAGTATGAGATGGAGGAGAATTCATTAATTATCAATAAGAACTCTATCGATAAGCACTCTATTGTTAATTGAAAGCCTGATTTGCAATGTGTCGGGATGATTTCTGGATCAAAATGAAACTGTATTCTGATGTTCATCAATGAGTTTTACATTTCTGCTACATGATGTGATCCATGATACTATTAATTAAAATCATGAAAGAATTTGAAAAAAATCTGCAGTTCATCTGATCAGAACCAAATTATGAAAACTATGCAAATCTATGAAATGAAGTAACTATATAGGGGTGGGATTATATAAGTTCGCTTCTACTCAAGCAATCAAGCAAGACTTTAGTTAATTATCACTACATTTAATCAATCAAATGTGACTTGACTGAGTGTTTTTGTCTTTTTTTAATCAATGCATTTAATTATATCTATGAGTTTGATAAAACTGTGTGATTTTCTTTGTCTTGTATTGTCCAATTTAGGCTTGAAATAAACCAGATTAATCAATAATTGTTATTGTTTCACTGATAAAATGTGAATTTTGTTTTTAAAAAAAAGTAATGTAATCTGCATAAAGGCTAATTTTATGATGGCTGTGATTTGTTTGAAGTCTTTTATTTGTGTGAAGTAATGCTCAGAAGCATAATCTTAAGATTTATTTTCTTTACACATGTGCTTCATCATGAGAAAAATACCACAAGAATGTGCTAAAAACACCAAAAACAGCATTTTCATCTGAATGGGTCCTTAAGTTTTTTAATGCAAACACTATGAGGTGCTGATCCAGTATAAGACTTTTACTCGTTTTGGTATCTTATCAGAATAACCAGTCCAGTGGGAGAGAATGGGGCAGATCTATTAAATAAATAAATACATATATATGCCATGACATCACATCATAGATTCTGCACAGTCCAAAAAAAGGCCTAAGTTGTGATAGCTAGAGTTTACCAATGTTCTTAAAAAACAGACTGTGGTGGAAACAGTAAAGTTTGAAATTCTATTGGGTCTTCTGTCTGCCACTGAAAAAAACTGCACCAACTACCTCTCTATTAATATCCTGTGATTTTAAAAAAGAAGTCAGCTTCCTCACAGCTGGTCATCTGAGGAACTGCAATGTTTGGTTGAACTTGGTTTGTGTTAGTTACGTAAGGGGACGGTGGTGGTGGACAGAACTGATGTGTGAGCAGAAGGTGAGCTGGAGTTAAGCAGTCTGCTCACATCCCTGACTTATCTCCCTCTGATGGTTCTCATTAAACAGCTTGTGACAGGCCCGTCGTAACTCAGATGAGGTCAATCTCATAAAAGCCTATTTGGTTCCATTTCCTCAGTGCTAACATCACTGTGTGAATGTGTGAATGGGACCCTGACTGTAAAGCGCTTTGGGTCTTCAATTAAGGTAGAAAAGTGCTATATAAATACATGCCATTTACCAATATTGGCATACTTTATAGAGAAATAATGACTGGATATTAAACTCCCCTGCAGCAACTAGGATCCTCACTTATTTCCTTTCCTTCTCTGGATAGAGATGGTTTGAAGATGTTTGGAGGAGAATGAGGAAGAGAACCAGAGCAAGAGAGAAGCTTTTAGAATACTCCCTGTGATGCAGAGGTTATAAGGAGGCAGGTTTGCTGTTTCTAATTGAAAAACTTCTGATTTCCTGGATGGGGTTGATAGAAATGAGCACATTCAATCCAAATACTCTACAATAAGTGAGAAGCTGTTGTTTTTTTCAGGACTGAAGCTGTCTACATAATGTCCAGTTTCATCTGATAGTCCCCCTGGTTTGCATAAGCTCACCTGAACTCTGGTTTGGACCAAACAAATAAATTAGGGCCGGAGTTCGAAGTGAACTTTGGTTCAGTAAAGTGTGAAGATGACTTAGCCTTTCCAACTGGAAAAGAGAAAGAGGTCACAGCGGGAATAAAGAAGAAGGTTTTGGGAATCCTGCAGGTCGATCCAAAGCAGTATGACAGAAGATTTGGTTGACCTTATTGGTCTAAGCTTGGTTCTGATGTTACCCTCACCCTAAGACAAATGATGCTTCACTGTATGTGTACTGAATGATATGAAATCCAACCACAGAGAGAAGGAGTCGTTGAGTCTGGAACGTGTCTGAATGGAACGTGTCATGATTGATTTAAGGATCAAAGACTCCTTCAGATCTATCAGTGAGCTGATACAGTTGGATGCTACAGCCCTCTGTCCTTTGCTGGGATTTCTTGTTATAGGGGCTCCAAAAACATGAAGATGGTGAATTTCTTGCCTGTAAGACAGAAGCCTGGCTCCTCACACTCACATAGAGGTGCAAGCAACAAGTCTCACGTGCTAATAGGCACACCAGCTGCTCACATTCCACTGTTCCCTGATCTAAGGCCCAAACTGACCCCCCACCAAAAAAAGGAAAACTTCATGTATTATGGAATCTCATTTAAAGTTCCAGAGTTTTCCTCTCATAGCTGGATCTCAGATCCTGCAGTTACTTCACCTATGTATCCATTTATTTGTTGAACTGAGTATCTCTTTTTATTCATTCATTTCCCGTCTAGTTTTATCTTCAGTGTTTTCCTCGTGTGGATCCTCCACACCGGCGATGAAGCCTTCTAAGGGTCGCCACAGTGGGCTGATCTGGCTCCTCCCCTTGACTGATGGGAGGGGGGGTTCTCTGGTGTGAACACTTCAACATCAAGTCAGATTCTATTTTGACTTCACATCTTTTTCATGAATCATTATGCTTTACTATGTTGTGAGAGTTTGTGTATGCCTTTGGCGGAAAAAAATGCACGTTGGTCGGGGCTTTAACGGATCAGATTACTCACACAGGTGTATTGCGAATACCCCACCCCCCCAGCCCCTGGCGCGGATCATTTAAATCCATTTTCTGATCAATCAGCACACAAATCGGACATCAAATTTGAGTCCGCCGTCTATAATTTAACATGCGTTAAAGTCGCTGCCTGATGCTTGTTGGAAAGTGTGTCTAAAGAAATCTGACTCTCCCGCCGCGTGTGGGAGGAGCTTAACTCATAAGACGCGGATGATGAGAGATCAAGTTTATTTCTTCTACAAAAACATCGGTAAAGACGTTTCCTTGTCCGGGTTTTTGAGGCTATCCAAAGATTTTCCTGGTATGTCTCTGTCCTGTGGAAAAAACCCGGCAGCTCAGTCATGGGGGGGAGGGACGAATCCAACCATTCAGACTTCCATCCATCCATCCATCCATCCATCCATCCATCCATCCATCCATCCATCCATCCATCTATTTATTCATCAATCCTTCCATCCATTCATTCAGACATCCATCCATCATCCATCCATCAATCCTTCCATCCAACCATTCAGACTTCCATCCATCCACAATCCATCCTTCCATCCATTCATTCAGATATCCATCTATCATCCATCCATTCATCCATCAATCCTTCCATCCAACCATTCAGACTTCCATCCATTCATTCAGACATCCATTCATCATCCATCCATCCATTAATCCTTCCATCAATCCTTCCATCCAACCATTCAGACTTCCATCCATCCATCCATCCATCCATCCATCCATCCTTCTATTTATTCATCAATCCTTCCATCCAACCATTCAGACTTCCATCCATCCACAATCCATCCTTCCATTCATTCATTCAGACACCCATCCATCATCCATCCATCCATCCTTCATTCAGACATCCATCCATCCGTCCATCCATCCATCCATCCATCCATCCATCCATCCATCCATCCATCAATCCTTCCATCCAACCATTTAGACTTCCATCCATCCATCCATCCATCCATCCATCCATCCATCCATCTTGAAGATGCAGCGCCCAATTATGTACTTTTGTGTATTTCATAAGATCAAAGATGTTATTTGCGTTTTGTTCTTTTAAATAAACCTCAATGAGCACATTTTTGATGTAATATATATGTGTTTGTGTTTTGAAGTACTTGATACTTGTTTTATTTAAAATATATGTTTTAAAATGATTCAAAAAATAAATGTTTAGTTTTAATCTAGTTTGTTTTCTTTTTTATCCCCTTTTTACTGATCCGAAAAATGACCCAAACTGTGACTGAAACCTTTACATGATCTGAACTGTGGGTTTTGTTTTCCCAACCCCGGTACTCTGGGAACACTGTCCTGCATTTTTTCAATCCAACCTTGTTCCAAAACACCTGCCTTTGGTGACTGTGATTGTCCGGCTTCTGCAGGGCCAGATGATGAGCTGACGCAGGTGTGCATAAGCAGGACAACATGGAAAACAATCAGGACAGTGTGGCCTGAGGACCAGGGTTAGGAAACACTGCTCTAGGAAATAGTTTCTGAGGAGGCTATGGGGTAAGGAAACTGTCAAAAAGAAACGTATTCATAAAGACAAAGTTGTGCACATATTTATATTTTCTCCACAACTTTGTTTGTAAAGAAATGTTTCTGCCTGTGACCCCATGACGGATTTTTGACAGTGATTTAACAGGAGAAATCCATATTCAAAACAAAGAAAAGTCATATTCAAAACAGACATGTGAAACGTAAAACTAAAGATTGTATTCATATTTTTTTCTGCAATGTTGTGCACAAAATATAAATTTGTGAACAACTTTTTATTTATGAATACAATTTTTTCTTTATAATTACGGTTCTCTTTGACATCTATCTCACCTCATAAGTGGCAGGCATTCATTTAAGATTCGTCTGAGTCGCGGGCAGGAATATTGGTGCGAATTGAGCCTCGCTTAGTTTCCCATCATTCCTTCGTTTACACTCTCTCCCGCTAGCTTACAGCCCAACTCAACATTAACAGCGTCTATTCGCAGGTCATTTTCTCCATACGTGCAGCCAGAGCTGAACTTATATATTTATTTGTCTGAACAGGCTGGGAGGAAAGGTTAAGGTTAGAATTATGGTTACAGTTCATACACCAAGTGTTTCTGGAGCGCTGTAAGATATGAAATACTAGACATCTCTCTCCAGTAACGTTCTCTATTTTCTATCTGTCCGCTCTCTGTTCATGTGTAAAGTTCATTATTGCCTTTAACTTCTTCAGTAAGTTTTCATCATGTTCAGTGTTTAAAAGACATGTTTCTGGACAGAGTTTCCTCCGTAGTCGTGTACTTTAATCTCTGAAATAAATTCAAGTTAAATGACGTGATCTGCCCCTGATTGCGCAGGTGTTGGTTTTTTCTTCATTTTCTTCATTGCTGTTGGACACAGCAGCTTCCTGAATGAAGACAGAACAACATTTTTGCTCATGACTGGAGTCTGGATTAGAATGTTTCTAAACTCTGAGCTCATCATCTTCATCATCACCATCAGGGTCAGGAGACGTTCAGGGACCGCGCAGAGTGTAGGTCATCCAGCATTTTAAAGAATGTCTTCTTTAGTTCAGATGTTTGTGGAAACGGAGCAGCGCGTGGGGTTTTCACGGGGTGGGGGTGCTCTTTTCATGAGGAATACTGGGACGTCTGGGGGGTTCCAGCTCCAGGATGGTTTGCTCCGACCTTCCACCTATTGAGGTTCCGAATGCCTTCAAGTGTTCGCGCGCATTGGCTGCTGCGCGCGTCTTTCGTGAGAGTGGGAGGAGCTGGAGCGGATAAAACGGAGGCGGCGCGGCGATCAGCGGCGCTCCTGCGCGCGGCTGAAGTGGGTTGTTGTCGGGTCGGAACCGGCTCTCTGCTGGCGCTGCCCGCGCGGGTTCGGCTGGACGCGCACGCGGCTGTCAGAGTTGCACCTTCGGGTTCGGACGTTTGCTTCGGTCAGGCGCGCGTCTCCGCGCACCGACGCTCCGCGCGCGTCTGGAGGTCTTAACGGGCTGGAGAACCGCTCAGCCCGGAGCCGCAGAGGACTTGTTGCGCGTCCCCCGAGCGCGCGGTCCACTCCAGTCCCCGAAGCGGCGCCCGCGGGTCTGGGGCTCGGAGACCCGCAGCCGCATCCTGGATCCACAGCTGACGGCTCCATTCCTCCCGCTTCTGACTTAATGGCGGCTGAACTTTATCCGGGTCAGACCCGACCTCTTCATTAGAACCCCCCCGTTCTTCCTTCCGACATGTCTGAGCGCGAGGAGAGCGCAGACGACGCGGCGCCGGACTTCATCCCGCCGAGAGCGTCCCGCGGCCGCAGGAGCGGCGTGGTCCTCCCCGCCGGACCGGACCCCGACGCCGTCCTGCTGGAGGCGGTGAAGGCGGCCCCCCGCCGGAGCAGCATCATCAAGGTAAACTCCCACCTTTCTTCCGGTGCCCCCCACCGTGCGCGCGTCGTTAACGCGAGTCTTCAGGTCAGGACCGCGCAGCTCTGAAGCTCCGCGGAGCTCAGACTGTTCGGGTTCGGGAAGTTCCTGAGCTCCGGAGCAGAGGCTTCCACGTGCGTGAAGCTCAGGATCAACCAAACGGCGTGTGAAGATGGTTCAGAAGAAGAGAGATCCGAACCGCGGTCTGACCTGCTGACCCACATCCTCAGACTCTCAGGTTGCAGATCCACCAGGAGGATCATGTTTGGAGACCTTTGACCCTCCTGTCTAATATGTCAGCTTCACTACAGGTGTCTGCGTCTCAGGTGAAGTCATTGTGGTCAGGAAGCAGTTTTCTCGGTCCTTCACACACCAACTCCTCTGTCAGGTTTTGGGCGGAGCCTAATTCCGTTCAGTGTTCACGTCCTTAAACTGTCAGTCTGCAGCAGGGGCGGCCCCAGGATTTCTTTTCTGGGGTTGCTAAGTGACTGTAAGGTGTTGTTTATTTGTTTTTATGTAAAAAAACGAAACGCATATTCATATCATATTATTATTTATGCTACTTTAGCTGCACGCTTGTCCAAAAATGTGTTCATAAGCTTGACCACGCCCAGCTGAAAGTGGGAGGAGCCACTGACAAATGTTTTCAGCCTGATCGCTACATGAGGCGTGTCTGTGGTTATCTCATTACATGTATCAGAGCAGGGATGTTATGGTTGGTGAAGCTTTACAAATGAGAGACCTAGACGACCCATTCGAGAACTGGAGAACATTTTATGTACCAACCATCATATTTCACAGTATCCACAAACAAAATGCTAAAACATGTAGTTTCTGACTACATTTACATGTCTTCAGACCAAATCTACAGAAACTTAGAGAAAAGAATGATTGAAAATAGTTTTGAATCCAACAACTCAGTCTGGAGTAAACCCTAAAATGCCATTTCCCCCGTGTTCTCATCCAAATGGCCAAATGGAATGTAAAATAAAATTTAAATTCAACCTACATTTATTTTTTTGGGCATTGTTTTATTGAAGCCTCTAACTGTTTGTGAACATTTCAAATTATTATTATCCATGAACATGTGTCCCACAACATGCACCTGCCCTGTTACCATAACCTTTGCTTTTAGTGAGACAGAAGTGAAGGTTGACTTTTCATGAGTTTAAAGCCCAAAAAATACACCAGGGTGAATGCAACACACTGTAACACACTGTAACACAGGGCCGTGGAGGATGTTCTCTCAGCACTCACGTACGCGCACACACAGCAAACACACGCACGCTGGTCAAACCTTCACCTGTACATGAAGTCCATTTCTCTCTCCTTCTGGACAAAACTCTCTGCCACTTTAGCGTAGAGGTCTGCTGATCTTCTTTCAGTTTTAGAAGTGTCAGTGAAGATGTGTTGTTCAGCAACAGTCCTTGTTTCAGGATTACTTCATGTTTTTTTTTAGATTACATCCGCCATTTTTGCTGTCAGTCAAAGCAAAACACAAAAACGGGCTCCCCTGAGTAAACTTTATTAGTAACAAATGGAGAACAAACACAAACTGATGAGCGCCCTCTCTGGTGAGACAGTGCTACTGCATGCCTCACTTACTGTCTTCAGTGCAGTTTTTATGTCACTTTTTAACACAAAATAAACGAGAGACAAAATATAAAAATATTAAATGGAAAGTGATGACATGCAATAAAATTGTGTACAATAAACATTAAAAAAAAGAAGTATTAGATTTAGGCCTTGATATATTTGGGGTTGCTGTGCCAAATCTTAGAGTTGCTATAGCAACCCCCTGGTGTCGCCCCTGTGCTGCAGAGACGGTTAAAGAGAACCATGTATGGTCACCTGCTGGTTTCAGATCCCACCCCTCTTTGTCTTCTTTGAATGGACACAAATCTGCATCTCTTCACATCTTCATATGTGGAGTGCTCTGAGGTTGGAGTTGGGTCTGATGCCGGCTTTGTTCCCAGTCTGTGTTCTGAAGGTTCTGTTCAGCACCCTTTGAGGGGAGTCACAGGAACTCTCATATTATTTTTACTTTTGTTTGACAAACATTGAATTGAAATGATATATTTCAAGCAATCAGGCAATAATAGCACATACTGTCTGTAACACAATCAACAGAGGTTTACATCCACAAAAAACACGTCAAACACAGAGTAACTAAGCATCAAATGAGAGACTGCTTGAAAGGGAGTGGGAGGAAGCGAACTTGCATAATCCCACCTCAACTCGACCACACCGTTTCTGTACATTAGTTATCGACCGGTTTGTAACTGATGATCAGATATTTATGTCGTACTGACATAGATTCAGGTCATTAAGCATCCTTAAGTAACAATGAGTCACACTGGTGTGGATGTAGAGACACTATTTTAAACTTGTTCGCAGCATATGCAGTAAAAAGAATCAGTGATGTGACTGAGTCGCAAACATAAATCAGTCTAAAATCCAAAATATGTGCAGATTGTTTTCATTTCCGATCATTCGTCATGAATCACTCTTTAAGACATGTTACTTTCTTTAGTAACATGTCTTAAGTAAAAGACTGGAACAGGCTAAGATGCCCCAGTCCTTGTTCATACTCAGAGAGAGACAGGTTTCTGTCTTCCTCCATCATTGTTGTTGCCTCCTCTTCTGACCCTCAGCTGCTGCTCCAACCCCATCAGCTGGAGCTGCTACAAATGTTCTTAGATGAAAATGAAAATGGGATGTTCTGTAAAGCACTTTGTTACAAAGCTTGTATGAAAAGAGAGTTCATCCAAATATTGTGAAATATTGAAACAACTCTGTTTAACAAAGTGAAGCTGCTGGATCTCCCCTTCATCAAACAGCCAGAGAAAGTGGAGGAATCTGTGCGTCGGGGACAGGGCCGGAGACCTTCTGTGGACGTTCTCAGAGGACTCTGCTTCACTCATGGATGTGTTTCCTAGATGATCCAGGAATCCCAGAAACCTCTGGGGGTAAATGCAGTCCTCCCCATCTGCAGATGAAACCACAGCTCCGTCATCAGCATTTCCGCTGTCATGTGGAACAGCTGTGTTCCTGCGTGTTTGCTGTCTGAGCTCTTCTCAGAGGTGGGATGATTTAGAAACTGATTTTCAAAGTGACACTGTCCTCTGAGGGTCAAAGTTCATATTTATTTATGTTTTTGTAGTTACCCCTGGGGGGGGTTCATCAAAGCAGCCCTCAGCGTTCGGTCAGCTGGTGCTTCTGGGCCACTGTGTAAGGGGGGGCCTGGCCATCAGTTGTTGGTACTGCAACCCCACCCCTTACCACTTTACCTGAGACCTCTGGTTTCTGACCAGATTCCTTTTGGGGGCGGGGCATTACTTTGGACAGTTGTGTTGTTGTCCCCTCCCCTCGAGCCCCCCAGAAGAAGCGGCGCCTTCGCCATAGAGGCAGAGAGGAAGGCAGTGACCCCAGAGCCCAGACTTTTCTGTCTGTGAACAGCAGTGTGTGGCTTGACATGTGAATTGCGGCTCCTCTGCTGGCTGTGATTGGGGTGGGGGTGGGGGGTGCTGACAGGCTGGTGGTGGGCGGGTTCTGTGTGGATGCAGACATTGTGTACCTGGCAGTTTTCCTAAGTGTGAACCCTGTTAGAGCAGAAATGATCGATTGGTTCCCAGCTGCTGCTGCAGCAGGTATCACTTCTGTGAATGCGCCACATGCTCAGCTGCCACGCACCTGCATTACTGATGTGGAGTGAAAGTCAGGGGCGTCGGGTCTCAAGTCCAAACAAAAAGTCTGGTTCCTCCGCAAACGGGTCCCCTGTGGATTTTCTTTCACTCGTGGTGCTCTGGCTGACCTCCGTCTCACCGCCTTCATCATCTCTCAAAACCAGGAAGTGTATGAAGCCCCCGCCTCACTCAGTCCAGATCAGAGCCGTCCAGACTGAAAAGCACAGAAACCGTGGTAGTTGGTCTGAGTGTCCACAGTTCCACTCACAGTGTCCACACAGACTGAAATCATCACGTTCTTTCCCCCACGCCTTCCTTAGTGGCTCCTTTAATGCTTATCATGGCTACATGGACCTGTGCCTCAAGATCTATGAACGTTTGTCATCCCACTCCAATGAACATGGTGTTTTTGGTGTTTTAACATCTTCTTGTACCATTTTCTCATGGTGGAGTGCATATCTAAAGGAATTAAAGATTAAAACTGCATTTCTGACTATTTCTTTATTCAGATTGTTGTGAATCAGAAGCAGATGAAAGAAATGCTGTTTGTACAGAACAACCACAAGCTATTTCAATCTACCCTCGGCAGGCCTCAAGCTCCCTGCTCCACTCCTTTCTGATCCACTTGCAGACAAATGGATCCATGTGTGTCTTTGTTTTCCTCGTCTGAGCTGGAAATTTGGATCAGAACTGTCTGGTGGGAAAGCGCCGATATTGCTCACCATTTTTGTTGCGCATCTAATGTGACGTTGGGGTTGTGAGAGGCTGTAAGCTAGTGGGAGAGCACATAAACCAAACTTACTCCATGCCAATGGTCTGTCCCACAACTCAGAGGTGAATTTCTAATGATTTGCTGCTGCTCTGCAGAAACTATGTCCTGGAAAACGGGCTGCTGGAGCCTAACCCGACCACTTGGGGGTGAGGCAGGGTACACCCTGGACAGGTCGCCACTCGCCAGCCTGTCGAAGGACAGTTTGAAAACGCAGTTTGGAATTCTGTCTTCAGTACACGCTATAATTTGAAAAGCATCTAGGAACGGTCTTTCTCCCGGTTCTTGTTCTGTTGCCGCTCTTCCAGTGCTTTGACTGTCCTTCATGCCGCTCTCTTTTATTGGTTTGACTGTTCAGGATTTAGAGGCTGAACATGCAAACAATGGGATCAGGAAAGGAGCCAGAGTGATGGAAGCACTGGAGAACTTGGATGATTCCCAGAACGTAGAGCTGGGTGATATGGCCAAAAAATTAAATCACGATTTTATTTTAACACAAAATTCTTGGTTTTAATCGATTTTTTTCTCCCTCCTTTTTTTTCTCATTTTTTCATGTAAAATGCGATTTTACATGTTTAATGTAATGTAATCAATTTTTTTCTCCCTCCTTTTACTTTCTTTAAAAAAATTACAAATAACAGAATACATTTAACAGAAACTATTTTATTTGAGCATCTGCTGTGGAAATCTGCTCAAACACAAAGTTCAACTAAATCCAAGCTGTAAACATGTGTGTAGATCCATGCAGCAGATGTTTGGTGAGCTACCACTGGCTTAAGCTTCTCATAAAGAGAAACTCTTCTCGCTCTTGACAGAGTTCCTCTTCCTGCTGTTGAAACTAATTTGACGTACTCCCACTTTTAGCAGCTATGACCTTCAAGCAGGTTTTGCTGCGTTTGGTTTGATGCTTCAGGTTTGAAGTCACAACATCACTGGGAAACATTTCATTTTTCACTCACCAGACAAGTTAGCTGGTTGATGAAAAAATCTACCAGTCAGGCACGTTTTTCACCGGACAAATGATGATTGTTTTACAAAGAAAAACTATAGGTGTTATTTTAAAAAATGATATGTTGAATACAAGATAATTGTTTTAAATGACTCAGATTTCTAATTAGTCTTTGTTCTCTGCTTTTGGCCTTTTCACACAGTTATAAAGTGTTTTATTTTCTTTCACAAACGTGATGTTTCTTCGCTTTAGCACAGATAAAAGCCCCCCTGTGACCCCTATGAGGAGAGCTGTCAGTCTCCTTTAGTCTGAACCACTGACATGTCTAGAAAATGAACATTATTTTCATTAAATCTTTTAAGAAAGTGAAATAGCATAAAAGTATAAAGAGTATGAACACATCTTTAATGTGATCTAACTGAAACTGTAATGAAAACATGTTGAGAAAACAAGGACAGATTTACTACAGGAGATCAGATTTTCTCAATTCAACCTTCAGTTGATTCATTTTTATATGAAATCATAACAAAAACAGCCTAAAAACATTATAATGTTCTGGGTTATTTTCATCATCATCGTTCACAGTAAAGATGATGCTCTCACAAAGCATGAAGGGGGTGGGGGTGGGGGTTCAGCTCAACAAAGGCTGTGTAATGGTATTGATAAAGTTTTATTCAAAGTGGATTCACGTCTGTTAATGTATTTAGAAAATACCGTTTTCATGAATGTCCCATGAATTAAGTTTGTTGTATTTCTCCGTAACGTCTTAAAGTCCGTTCCGTTAAAATATTCTCTGACTTTAAACCAGTTTGTGGAGCAACAGCTCGTTAGCATAGCATTAGCATAGCGTCGTAGCATGATAGCATCAGTGTGTAGCAACCCGCTGTCTCCTAATCAACACTTTTTAAAAATGTAACTCTGTTGCTGCTGTGAGTTCAGCTGGTTTATCTTCAGGTTCTGTTTGTTGTTAAAAACCTCCATCAGTCGAAGCTAAATGCTACACAGAGAAATGTACAGAAGCGACGGGAGTGAGGATGGGGGGCGCTTTACGTGTCGCGTGCTCTTGTATTATTTTATTTTTTTTCTTATGGCCTACAGAAGAAGCTCCTCTGTTTGCTGCAGCTTTCATGTCTGCTCGTTGCAAAAGACAGACAGATGGACTGACTTTACTCTGAACAACGGAAGCCCACGAAAGCAGAGCTGGGGAAAAAAATCCATTTTTCCAAGAATAATTCATCTAAACCTAAAAATTCAAATGAATCCATTATATCTTGATATATATCCCAGTCCTACCCGAACGTCTGTCTGTTGAGGGAAGCAGAAGATGAAGTAGAGCCTGGAGCAGTGCAGTGTGACCTGTGGACCTCACGCCTTCAGCTTTCTAGGTTCATGTTTTGTTCTCAGGACTTAGCAGGGAGCCCTGAAAACGGCTCCAGCAGCATTGAACTCTGATGTCAGCAATAACGTCCTTCCTGAATACTTTCAAAAGAAGAAGGAAGCTCAACGTGCTGCTGCTTCAGGATGCAGGAATGATGAAAGAGGCAAACAAAGAAACTGTGAGGACACATGCTGAACCTGCCTTCATGTCAGCAACAACATCCATCTCAGTCAAACACACTCGGCTCAGGCGGCCAGATTAATATTCCCCAGACTTCCATCTGCAGGTAGCTGGCAGAGGATTTCACTGACAGACACAGAGCTGCTCGCTTCAGAAGGAAACCCTGCAACTCCAGGCACTACATCTAACTCCTCCTGTAGTCTACCATAGGCTGGTCCACAGGTGTCTGTTAGTGTGAAGGTTAGTTCTCCTGGATTTAAATGGTGACAGTTGTTCCATCAGAAATCCCAGAGAGGAGGAGGAGGAGGAGGAGGGAGATTCGTGGGATGAAACACATCTGCTTTAAAAAGCACTTTAACAATGAGAGGCAGAATATCATGTTTGATTCATGTTTTAAATCGGAAAGTCATAGATTAATGACAGAATCTTTGGATTTTATTGTTCAGATGAACTTAATGAATCAGCAAACATACACAGTCTTTTGAAACAGTGGGAGCAGCTCTAGAAACATTTGAGATATTGTTCTTTGGCTTTTATCTGTTCATCTCCAACTCTGCAACCATTCTGAAAGCTACAAAGCAGCATTAGCAGTTAGCTTTCTGTTAGATCTTCTTTTCCTCCCAGATTCCAGTGTGTTGATCATGCTGGTCAGAGAGACGAATGACTCTTTGTACCGTCATGTTCTGGGCAGTGTGGGGTTTGACATGCTCCCTAAAGGATGCTGACCTTCGGTTGACGTTCCTCTGCCGTCTCGGGCTGCTTTCACCCACCATGTGCAGGTCACATGACTGGAATGAAAACCTCCCATAGAGGATTCTTCTTGTCAGAGCAGATGCACAGGTCTGGTTGGATAGCTGCATGTTTTTTCCACCAGCAGGTTTTAGAAACCTTGCAGGTGTGTGTTCAAACACGGGGCCGGCGGCGCCGCAGACCCTCCCTAGGCAGGTACCTCACAGCTTCTGCTGGGACGGAGAGACCAGAAGCTTTCAAACTGCAGACTGAGCTGCTGTGGGCTGGTTTGAGGCCCTGATCCATCCCAGAAAGTACTGGAATTTCATGAGAAGGCCGCAGTGGGAGCTGTGTTTATGTTTGATATGAGTTTATTTTGGTCTCTTCTCAGAGTACCATGAGTTGTCCAGCTCAGGCTTCATTCCCATTTGTAGTCCTTAAAAGTCTACGGTCCAATCTGGGCTGATGGTCTTGCTTGGCTCCATCTCCGCGCTCTGTGCTTCTGTGCTGGAGGTGAACACCGTTTGTTTGTGCCCGTCAAACAGAGGAACAATGCGTCCCCTGTGACGTTGCGTTTGTCTCAGAGGAGCCTCTGTCTCCCGGCGTCGCTCGGCTCCTGGTGCCTCATCTCTGTGGGGAACGGATCGCAGCTGCTGGTCAGGAGGCTCCACGCAGCACACACTTGTCATTGTTAACACCTCTTGGTGAGAGTCCGTCTCTCAGCCTCAGAGAGCTCAAAAATAGAAAAGTGGAGAAAAAGACACCTCGTCACCTCACAGCAGCAAAGAAAAGCTGCTTACATAACACTCGGGCGTCACGTTTCACCGCCGAGTCTTTGTGAGAGCTGCACTAGACACAAACACTTCTAATCTCTGCTTTTACTTCATTTTGGTACATTTTTATGATCCTCTTATCCTTCTGGCGGAGAAGCTGACTTCACCAACCTCTTTGAGGACCCAGCAGGGTCTGGACTAGAGGTCGGACTGAGGACTGGAAAATAAATCTGAACCTTGATAACTCAGTCCTCCTGGTTCATATGATAAAATCAGAACGATTTTATGTAACAGATAAGACAACGAACCGCAGCAGGAATTCCTCAGATGGTAATCAGAAAACTTGTCTTTACCCGTTGTAAGACGACGCGTTCTTTCTACCCATCCATCCAGTCCTTGCCCAACTTCAAAAACTGGGTTGTGAAGAGTTGAAATAAAGTGAGGGCGAGCATGGTTCTGGGATGAGCAGTCATCCAGCCGTCTGCAAGATGTCCTCCAATAATCACCATTTACAAAAGTTTGAAAGCTGAAAACACAGACGTCTGAAAACATTAGAGCCTTTGGTTTCTGTTTCTCACACACACAATTATCCTCAATAAAAAGTCTACTCATACACAATCGGAGGGTTGAAACATAGTCATGATGTCTTTCATTTCTCACTTGTAACATGCAAACAAAAATGTCTTCAAATGTTTACAAAGTAATTATTGATGAGAAGTCCTTTTATCTTTGTGAAATGTGTTAGAATCTAAAGAGCGCCTTCTGGCCCCGCCTCCCTGCTCATCACAGCAGCTCCTGTTGGTTTGCAACGACCTGAAACTTCAATAATCAAGTTTGTGTGTAGGAACAAAGCTCTACAGCAAATGAAACCGGGACAGAGGAAGTATATGATTCCTGCTGCATCCAATGACCCTGAGGATTCAAGCAGTCCAGGCCGTGGTGTTCAGGGGATGTGGGACATTGCAGTTCTGACACACTGGCTCAAAGAGGGGCTACTGTCAGACGAACTAGAATTAGATTGTGTGACCATGACATGGGGTCCACACTGGTCCATGTGGGTCCAGATGGGTCAAAGAGGATCTGCACGGGTCTATGCAGGTCCACTTGTGTCTATGTGAGTGTAGGCAATTACTTACTTGGTTCAGTACAGGTCCACGACAGTCCACATGTGTCTGTGCCGGTCTATGCCAGACTTGGTCCATGTGTGTCCACACAGGTCCATGCAAGTGCCCACATGGGTCAACATGGTCTATTCAGACTGTGGAAGTAAGTTTCAGGGTCACTCTGTCAGGTCAGAAGCTGAGTGGTTCTATGTGCATAAAGACTTTGGGTTTCTGAGTGTTTTCTGAATCAAAGAAGACACAGACCAAGTGGTGGAAATTGTGTGTAATGTTCCTTCTACATGTTGATGCTTTTCAACCTCTCTCTTGTTGTGTTGAAAGAATCTTTGAAAAATTCTGATTAGTTTTCTTTTATTTGAGAATTGTGATTAGTCTTCCATCTCCTGAAAACTTTCAGTTGAAATTCTGCTGCAGCTCAGCAGGCTCTGCTCATGAAGAGCAGATTGTGTCTGCAGATGAGCCTGACGGAGTGCACGTGACAGCGCTCGTGTCTGAGTTATGATGAAGGACGAGGGGACTCGCTCTGACCTTCACTCTGGAGCTTCAAGGTCTGCAGAGAAGATTAAATGTTTGAAAGATGAAATCATAGACGAATGGCTGCTGTGCTTCTGCAGGATCTAACAGTTTTTCCTGAGCAATGCAACCTGGGTATGCGCTGACAAAAATTCATTTTCTTTTCAACATTCTTGACTGACAGAACACATACTGGGACTAAAACGGGTTCAGGGAAGCAGAAAGAGGGGCTGATAAATGCAGAGAGCTCTTGAAGTGTTTGGACCCGCCAGGCTCCTTTCAGAATCACAGCAGCTCTGAGTCAACCAACGATTAACTGACTTAATCAATGAATCCATTTCTATTCTGACGACCCAACCAGATCCATCTCTCTGAGGATGAACTGAATCAAATTGACCCATACCATTAAAAATCATTTCAAATGAGAAACTGATAATCAAAGTGTTATTGTAAAATTCCATCTGGATTGAGGTACAGTAAGTTTATTTTACTGTAATGTCAAAATGACCAAATGACATCACAGAACAACACCCATGTGATGCAGTAAAACTGAACAACCATCCTAACAGTCCGACAATAAAATCTCTTTTTTTCTCATTTTTTCATGTAAAATGCGATTTTACATGTTTAATGTAATGTAATCAATTTTTTCTCCCTCCTTTTACTTTCTTTAAAAAAATTACAAATAACAGAATACATTTAACAGAAACTATTTTATTTGAGCATCTGCTGTGGAAATCTGCTCAAACACAAAGTTCAACTAAATCCAAGCTGTAAACGTGTGTAGATCCATGCAGCAGATGTTTGGTGAGCTACCACTGGCTTAAGCTTCTCATAAAGAGAAACTCTTCTCACTCTTGACAGAGTTCCTCTTCCTGCTGTTGAAACTAATTTGACGTACTCCCACTTTTAGCAGCTATGACCTTCAAGCAGGTTTTGCTGCGTTTGGTTTGATGCTTCAGGTTTGAAGTCACAACATCACTGGGAAACATTTCATTTTTCACTCACCAGACAAGTTAGCTGGTTGATGAAAAAATCTACCAGTCAGGCACGTTTTTCACCGGACAAATGATGATTGTTTTACAAAGAAAAACTATAGGTGCAGGGTGGTGTAGTGGTTAGCACTATTGCTTCAAAATGATAAGGTGCTGGTTCAAATTCCAGCTGGGTTCTTTCTGTGTGGAGTTTGCATGGGATTCTTCTGGATGCTCCAGCTTCCTCCCACAGAACAAAGACAGGCCCAAAGCTACAGTAAACACAGTGGGATGTTTTCCTCTGTCAGGATTTGTTGTCTGTGTGTGGGGGGGTCGATTCCCATTTAGACTATGTGCTCTCATGGAAAATGTTTTTTAAATGTGTGTTCAGGTCAGCAGTAAAACAGCAGAGCTGAGACGGCGCGTTTTTCACTCCCATCATTCCTGCTTCCTCTTTTGGTAGAGTCCGACACTGTTCTGTGTGTGTGTATGCACACTAGTGGCCGCCATGCCTTCAGAGCGCAGGAATCCTGCAGCTGCCACGCTCGGCTGCCACGCTCGGCTGCCACGCTCGGCTGCCACGCTCGGCTGCCACGCTCGGCTGCCACGCTCGGCTGCCACGCTCGGACTTCAGCAGGACCGGTGAAGATCCCTGGCACGGCACTGGCTGCCGTGGCAACCCCTTTCTCCCCGCTAATCCCAACACCCCTGAACTACCCCCTGGTACTCGTGTAGTGGGGAGTAAATCTGTTTAAAAGGAGCTCACTGTGGGCATACTGTTTCATGTTTGGAGCAGAGCTGAGGATTTGAGATTAGGATTAGTTCAGTAGTCTCTGGTGACAGAAACTGTGGACCGTGCCTGTACTCAGGGATCAGTTCATTCAGCCTTTTGATGATAACGAGGAGAACCAAAGTGAAAGATGGATACCCCAAAATCAGGCACAGACTAACTCATAGATGTTAGCTCAGGGCTGGCCAACCCTGGTCCTCTAGAGCCTCAGTCCTGCCTGTCTTCCAGCTTTCCCTGGACTGCTTGATGCTGACGACCTAAATCAGGTTTGTTCAGTCAATCAATCATTATGTCAACTATCAGCAGCAAGATGATCAAGGAGAGCTGGAAACCAGGCAGGACGGAGGCTCAAGAAGACCAGGGTGGGCCAGCCTTGGCTTCGAGCGTTGAACTAATGAGTGCTCAAACACAGGAAGTGAGATTATCACCTGATCCTGACGACGTGTTTTCATAATGACTCAGATAAATTGGTGTTTGATGCTGATCTGAGAGGGTTTCATCCTCACTGGTTAAATGTCTGCTGATTCTTTCAACGTTCAAGTTTATAGGTATGGTGGTGTAGTGTTTAGCACTCTTGCCGAACAGAGAGAAGGTCCTGGTTTGAATCCCAGCCAAGATCTTTCTGTGTGAAGTTTGCATGTTCTCCAGGTGCATGTGTGGGTTTTCTCTGGCCTCCTTAACAGTCCAAAAACATGTTTCATAGGTTGATTAGTGTTCTACATTGTTCCATTGGTTTGAATGGGTGAGTGGTTGTGTGTCTCGGTACTGGTAAACCACACCTGACCACACCTTCAAATACATGGGTAGGCTCCAGTAGGGCTGGGCGATAGTGACCTTTTTAGATCACATTAGTCTTCTTTTTATATCAGACAATAACAATATTTATCACAATTTAAACCAAATAACTAAAACTGTCAAATGTGAACGCTCTGTGTCTCATTAGAGAAATGCGTAATCATCAGCAGGTTGTTTAGATTGAAATCTTTATTTCCTATCATACTTTAAACATCACAGATGCACTGACGGACCAGGATGCAACAGTTTTTATCCCAGAAAACTTATATTATAAACTAAACTGAAAATGAAAGCAGAAGTTTCAAGTTTCAAAAGAAAACATCAATAAAACAGAACACTGAACTGCTTGATCAGTTCCATTAAAAACCAAAGCATTCTTTCTACAAATAAATTCTAATGTTTTAAGTTTTACAGAACAAACATCAAATTAACATTTTTATTAACATCCTGTGAATAAACCAGGAACTAAAATCAAATTCTCTGAATTTCTTCTGGTAGTTTAGACTGTTGCTGCTGTGAAAGTCTGAACTTTGTTGTTTTTCTGGAGAATTCTGTTTTTTTCAGTCTGAGATTGAACATGTTTGTCACTGCTTCAGGTGATAAAAAGGTTGTTGGGATTTCCGGTTTTAGAAGGAACAGGACTTCTGCACAATTTGCAGTGCACGTTACTCTGTTTTTGTGGGATTTTAAATAACTAAAATACCTCCACACAGGGGCTGAAATTAAATTTCTGAAACACTGGCCAAGTTGGCCGAATGATAAAAAGAATCTACTGAACAAACACATTATCTAACACTATTTTACAAAGAAATACCTTAGGATCTTTACTTTTTTGAACTTGTTTCAGATTTTTTTTTTTTTGGAAAATGAAATGGCATCAAAGTAATGTCTAAATGATATGAACACGTCTTTACTGTCATCTAACTGTAAACTCAAACATGCTGAGAAAACAAGGACAGATTCCCTCATTCTGCCTCCAGGTGATCACATTTATAATCAATCAGAATAAAAACAGTCTGATGTACAATGTTTTGGGTTCTGGTTTTTTTCTGGGTATCATTAACATTAAAGCTGCAGCTCTCTCACAGGGGAAGGAGATTCAGAACAAAACCTGCCAGGTCACAGTTTTCGGTGTAACACCGGCTCTGTAATGCTACAGACGCTGCTAATAGACGGTGAAGTGACCGGTGGGGAGCCTCGCGTTTGCCTTGTTTACCTGGAGTGCAGACGGCAGGGAGGATGGAACGCAGCAGAATTCAGCAAAAGGACAGCTAATAAATGTAACTAATTTGACACAAACATTTACAGGCAGCTGTGGTGCAGGGGTAGGGCGGTCGACCTCTGATCAGAAGATTGAAGGCTTGATTCCCGCCTTGCCCGCTAATGTGTTGAAGTGTCCTTGAGCAAGACACTGAACCCCTCAAAAGCGCTATATAAGTATTCCCATTTCCTCGCAATGTGGCGTCTAACGCTCTAACTTTTTCTTGCCAAAGAGGACAAAATGCTTGCAACTGGTCACTGTTGATTTTGGACTCTTCAAAACAAAAGTCTATCATGATAGACTCAATCTTTTTATCAAGAAAAAGTTCTATCGTGATATATATCGTTATCGTTTTGTCGCCCAGCCTTGGGCTCCAGCCTGGACTCTGACAGTCTGAACTGACAGACTTAAGCGGGTTTAGAAAATGGATGGATATGAGGATATCAGGGGATTTAAAAAAAGTCCAAGGACTGCAGCCTAAACTTCAATTTATCAGCTTCTACAAAATCCGCCTTTAGAACGTTCAATGTTTTTCCCCCAAACCCTCTGGAACCTGGTGGTCTCAGACTTCAGGCGGTTGATGTTTGTGGTGCTTCTGATGTGAAGCTGTTCTGTTGTTCTTTGATCTCCAGACTAAATCAGGGACATGCTCATGAGTGGCTCCAACACAGCTTCACGCTGTCCCACACTATTGGCGTTTTGGATTTGTTTTTGAGGCGTACAGTGTAAACGGGGGTCCATAGGGGCCCATCCCACTGTAGACTTTGCTTTTTCCATTCAGGATCATTTGGTTGACATCGCAGATGATCGTTCCAGTTTTTGTATGTGTAGTTTTACCTCAGAACTCTAACCAGTGAAAAAGCTGCAGACAGCGCAAGTGTCTGCAAGTGTTATGAGAATAAGCTTATGTGAAGCTTCGCTGTTCTGGGACGGGTTAACAACAGTGTTAGATATGACAGCGAGCTTACAGGTATGTAGTAACCCAACCCATATGACAGGAACTACAAAAAACAAAAGAAATGGACATTTCTGGGTTTCTAAAAGGAGACGTCTCTGTCTCAAGTATCACCAATGTAACTCAAAGGAAATAACACCCATCAGGGCAAAGAAAAATGGCACATGTATTCTAATGGAAGACATTCTGTACTTCATGTCATATTCTTTTACAAAAATAAAGAAGTCTTTCTCCAGCAACGCTTGAAAGAATGTGTGCGTCTTCATCTCTTTGCTTCAAAGTGATTACTTCCCATGTGTGTTGGGAATCTCTGCTCTGTGGATACAATATCATGTTGTCATTTTCATCAGGAATATTTGGTCCTAAAATCCTAAAGAACAAGCATTACTCCTGGAACACTGTTTGCAACATCCGTTAGTTGAGACGATACGGAGCTGCGGTTTGTAGAAACCCTAACAACAGGTAAAGTTCAACAGTCCAATGATTTGTGTCAAGACTATTTTTTTAAATGAGACTTGTTTTATGATTATTGTAAGACTGCAGTTTCACTGACAGTTGTTCATCTCATAGAAGTCTGATATGATACATATCCACTAAAGAAAATAGATGTGGATTACTATCATATCCTTTTCTTAAATATGACTAAAACATAGAAGTTTTACATTGTACAATCTTACTAAGGATCTAATAACTGCTTTGACTGTTTGATGCTTAACTTACAAGTTTCAGATAAAACAGACAAAAACGTCATCAGATTCGTCCATGTCATTTCCATATGGGAAGACATTCCCTTCAAATGGCATGACCATGAACACCTGAATATTGAACAGTTATTTTCATCAAAAACTCGAGGAGCACAACTGTTTTAAATCAGACCTAAAAACGTGAACTGCTTATGTCAGCTAATTCTCATGTAAATATGGTTTGGTGAGGAGCCACAGCCGCTGGCGTGAGTGTAGATGCTGCCGCTCAGAAACCATCTGAAGGCTCAACAATCGTTCTGTAAAGCGGAGCTGTCACTGCTTACCTCTTCATTTTTCATTTAGAAACATGCATTTTCACCCCCCACCCTTCCCTTTGAGCTCCCCTCATGATGACACAACGTGGGAGCTGAAGTGTCATCCCGGCGTTCAGACTTTCATAACATCTCACTACACCAGTTTGCCATTTCTGCCTGATGCTGCATGTTTCATAATTTCTATAATAAGCCACAGAGCAAAAGCTCCACAGACGTCCTTATGAAATAAAGAAAAGCTCTGGGTTGCTGGGCCAGTCTCCCTTTCTCTGCTTTAAGAGAAAAACCAGAACCACAGCCTCAAACACCAACTCCACTCTTTACTGTACCTGCGTTTTCAAATCTCTTTAAAAAGCATCAAACTCGATCCCACAATCTGCATGTGTTGATCAGCAGAATAGTTGCTCTGGATGTTGGGTCAGTGTTGGGATAAAGGTGTGCACCGCTTTTACCCGACTGGGATTGGGATAAGCTCTGGAAACCCCACGACCATGAAGGGATGAAGCAGGTTTGGAACAGCAGATGAATGCTTTGGATGTTTTGGATCCATAAAACATTGAGGTTTTGTCACGCACTGCACACTTCCTGTTATGAGTTCAAAAAGCTGTCCGTGTTCTCCAGATCACGCACGCCATTATCATTACATGGTGAATGGTGGATACACATTCATCGGGTTTTTCTTCTTCGGTCTGAGCTCCATGTGGTCACATGAATGCAGTTCAGAACACTTTAGAACTGATTCTTAAGCCGGTTCTGGTCAGAAGGCTTAACCTGGTCATTGTGTCTGAAGTGTTCCAGTCATCACTGGCCTGCAGAGACAGAAGATGCTCCGGCTGCAGATTTGAGAGTGCTGGTGGAAGTGTGTTTTCTGAGCTGAATGAATGTGTGTGGACTCACACGACCGCCATGAAAGCATGGTCCTTCTCCCGCCCTCCCTGTTGCAGTTTCCTGGACGTCACCCGTGACCTGTAACCCTCAGTTCAGACGTCTGCTCTGTTTCCTAGGCTACCAAGAAGAGAGAAAGCACTGGGCTCTCTGGCTGTTGTCACATACAAGCCAGATGTTTGATGGCCTCAGCCAGAGTGTCGTCTGAATTGAAGCACCCATTAAAATTACAGGAATATTTGGGACTTCCCATTTTTCTGAGCAGTTTTCTTGATGCAGAGGAAAATGGCGAGCACTGATAACAACTGCACATGAAGGCATGAGGGCGCGTGATGTCTGGAGATTGGAGATGTTTGGTTTGTTGCAGCATCTTTTGTTTCTCCTCAAAGCCATCAAACTTTGCACTCTGCTGCTATCTTTAGATGTTTGCTCATCAATGACAGACATGGATAGCTTTACCTTTCACTTCTTCCTGTTTAAAAGCAAATGCCTTAGAGTCCTGTGGAGCTGCATTTCTTTATCAAATTCCAGGAGAAACATGACGTTTCTTGGCAGCTTCCCTTACCTCCCTGAAAACCAGCCTGAGGTGCTTAAACACAGCGGCTCCAGATGTTTTTGTGAAGCTCATCTGCCACATTAGGTTTCAGCTGACAAACCTTCATGCTGATTAATGAGCTGCACTTTGTCATAAATGTACCTAGTAAAACATGGTGATGAATCGTCATTAACCACAACCTAAAAGTCTGATTACTTTGATGAATCTTTTTAATCAATTGACAGCACTAATTTAAACATACCTTCCTGCATCACTGCCTAATGGCGGCCCACTGATGAAGAAGAGCTGGGGGCAACAGAAGTGCAGAGCTGACAGTCACCAGCAGAACAATAAAAAACCTTCTTAAAAACATTTTGGTTCAAAGTCTGCACAACTAAAGTGCACTTATTGAATGTTGTAATGGATTATTGGACTTAGCAGGCTTTGTGGATTAAAGTCCTGATTTCATAAGAGGCCCAAAGAACAGTCTGTAGACAATCCTCACAGACTGTAAACAAGCCGTCCATTCATCCTGGGCTCCAAGTCCTGGACAAAACCTCTCCTGCATGTCCTGGATCTGCCCCAACGTTAACATGTTCATGACACCTCCATGAAGATACACAAGCGTCCAAATATTCAAGCAGAGGAGGTGAGGAGGTTCTGAAGAGTCCTAGTAAATAAACACGTCAAAGAAAAGACAAAAGATGATCTACATGACGTTACTGAATTTCTAACTATCAGGTGGTGCATTAGGCAAACCAAAACTCTGTTGTGCTGTTGTGACTACACAACCCAAAATGCCTTGAGGGACCATGAGGCAGGTGATTGGCCAGAGCGGCTGTTTTCTACAGGTTGTGTTCTTTGGGAGCTTCCCTTATATCTGCAATAAGCAGCCTTTGCTGAAAGTACCGCAGTACAGACCATTGTTCAGTTGTAATTCCTAAAATACAAAACTGTCCTCTCACTTTTTCACTTCATCACGTTGAAGTGTATCAGCGATCACTTCAGGCTCCTGACTGTGGAAGCTGTGATGCTCGGAAAATCCATCCAGTGATGCAGCTTCATAGTTCATCAAAGTCATACTGAAACATTTGGGGGGATTTTTGGGGGCCGTGTGCAACCAGAGTTCATAGCACCAGATTATAAGACACACCATCATTTTTGAAGAAATTAAAAGGGTTTTTAAAAGGCCTTATGGTCCAGAACCAATGCTATATAAACAGAGCTCTTGATTTATGTAATCTTAGTTTAACTCTTTAAGCCGAGGTATTGTTTTAAGTTAATGTGCAACATTTGATAGTAAAATAGGGTCACCAAGAATATAAAACTATATGCAAAGATAACTCTGCCTGAGTTTTTTTGAATTTGTTCAAATCTGACATATTTTGACTGATATTTAACTGAAATGAATTGCTCCACTGTTAGGTCAGAGGTCAGGCCTTCATGTTTTGTTGTGTTCTGAGCACATCTGCAGCATTTCCCACTCTTTAGTGAGCTATCTGAGGTTAAATGACGCTGAACTCTCAGAGGACACTAGTGGGGGTTGTTGCTTTACCAGTACTTTTTTTTTCTAACTGGTATCCAGAATTTTACTATCAAGTATCAAATAAAGTGTGATTGATGTTTTTCATCTCTATCAGCAGTTTGGTTGGCTCATGACTGACACAAAGCAATCACAGCAGTATCAATGAAGAGCCTGAAGACAGATCTGTGTCTGCTTTTACATACATTTTGGAGTTTCGCAGAAGAATTTAGGTTGTTTTGTAATTTTGTTAACAAAAGTGCTAGATGGCAGCATAACTTTTTATCTGTGCTGAATATGTTGCTTTAACCTCTTTAGACCTGAGCTAACCCTCTACACATGTAGTCACAGGGCCTCAGTTAAACAGAATGACCTACTGTGCTATTATAACGAGGGATGTCAACGTTAACGCAGTAACACACGCGAATAATTAAATACAATTACTAGTTAATATTCTTTAATGCAAATTAATTATACCTCTAAAGCGACCATCTTTTGCTTGCGTTGGGCGGTTCAGGCTTCCACGGCGTGCGTTTATTTCTGTAAATCCACACATCGTCTGGCTCTATTCTGCTTATACCATGGTCACTTACAAAAAGAAATATTACATTGATTTTTAGTAATTTATTCTTGTTCTTTTCTCTGTTTAGTTTGCTTTCTCACAAAAAAGCAGACTATTTGATACATTATGTGGCCCGTTGTCACAGTAACTCAACAAAGCGTCGCCGACCTCGACTGCAGCGGCAAAGAAAAGTGATTAATGTGCAGATCGTCACGATAGGATAGATAAAGCATCAGTTCAGAGAGAAAGTTCACCTCCTACTGCTTGTTTTTGTTCAGAAGATGAAGCAAAAAGCTTGCTGCGCAGTGATTTAGAACATTGGGACTTTGTGACCGAAACGACTTTTTGTGTGTGTGAGAACACCCAGCAGCCAATCAGAATAGAGTATTCACCCGGACCATTCAAAGTGCAGAAGTGTTGTTCAAATGACACATATTGTTGCATAACATTTACTAAGTAAAACATTGTGATTAATCGCAATCCAAAAGTGTGATTAAGATGATATATTTTTTATTGATTGACAGCACTAGTTATAACCCAAAATGTGATGTCTGCACATGTGGACACCAGGTCTGAAGAGGATTGATGGGCAGTGGTTGTACAGAATCGACATACTTGCTGGGGTCCTCTGACGTGTTAAAGAAGTGGTGGTCCATAATTAATGGAGTTACCTCATGAACTCTGACACACACACAAACAGGTTTTTGTTTTTGCCTATAACTGAGTTTGGAGGTACTAGCTTAAGGTTATGACGTGTACAGAAGCACAACATCATGCAGTCCTGTTTTGTTTTTATCTTTGCATACTAGAATTATTGCATGGAGTTTCAATAGTCCTTTGTGTGGGTGTCAATGAGTATTACGGTATTACGGAGTATTTTCTTTTGGTATGCTATATAGTGGTATTAGACCGAAGGATCTGTTTTGTAAGCTGTCCTAAACTGATAAAGAGAGGGCTGCTCCTGCCCAAAGATGCTTTGATGAAGGCTGTAGTATGTTCTTTGCAAATGTGAAGGAACTTATAAAAAATCAACAGGCTTTCCTGTCTGATTTATTGCCAAGAATTCCTGACAAAAAAAATCTGAAAACATCATGTTCTAATTACTTTTTTAATTTGTTGTGATGCATCTCTCATGGTTCTGGTGGCGGATATGCAGGGTGGAGAGCAACTGTGGACTGTTCTGTCTTTGACCTTACATCTGAGGATGGTGAGACTGATGAATCTACAGGTCACATTCTAAAACAGACCTGCTTGTTCATGGTGTGAAGCTTAGCTTAGGGCTTCCATTCAGATATTTCAAAATAGGCTAATTAAAACAATTACTGCTCTTGTTGCATGAAGAGATGCGCTCGCTCCCACGTTTCCCTCATGCATGTTTGTACTGATGCTTTATTGGGGGCCTGTTTCTTTTTTGTTTTTCCTGAAACAGCCTCTGGACTCTGGAAGAAAAGTCTTGTTTTCGTCCTCTGCAGCTCATCTGTCAGTTTTCCTTTTTTTAGGTCAAAATTGCAAACATTGCTGTTGGCCATTTCTGCTGGTCTCACAAATGTTCTGTTGTTCTCTCTTGAAGCTGCAGGTTTTTTGCATCCTGACATGCACACGCACAAGCATCTATCTAAGCTGGCTCTTGGTTCTGTCATTTCAGCAGACTTCCATTCTGTAACCCCATCAGCTGCAGATTGTCGTAAACACAAGTGACTTTCAAAGACTTAAGGAAGCAGAAGACACTTTGATTTTCCCTAAACTCTGCATCATTGGCTACACAGCCCTCTTTTTTAAATTTCTGGCTGACTTCTGTAGAACAGAATCGTCATGTTGTGCTAAATGTTTGAAGGAAGTCTTCTCCTGAGAGGTAAGCCCTTTGCAACATTTCCTACACCTTTCTAAAAATGAGGGTTGTGATGTTCTGTAGGTTTGACAGGAGTTTATGGTGAAGGTTGCACTGCACCAAGGATCAGCTTTGAGCTCCTTCTTTAAGAAAGATGGTTGCACTTCCATCTTTCTTTAATGTTTGGATCACTTTTGCTGCAGTATTTGGACTGATATGTATAAAGAAATGATTTCTTTTCTCAGATTTTTACCAGACTTGGAGTGAACTCATTTCTGCAACATGGGCTTGAATGAATTAGTTGGGAAAATCGTTTTTTTGTTTGTGCAAATGAACAAATCTTGTTTGCAATCAGTGGCCCACATGTGTGGGAGTATTTTGTAGTAGAATATCTCATAGACAATTCTGAAAGGACACTAAAGGATTCCTGAAAAAGGCAGCGGGGTGCATTCATTGATGCTGAGCACTGTGTAGGCTTTGTCAAGAAGTACGTTCAGCCTTAGAGGCACAGATGGTGTCTACAAGCATCAACTACAGCATGGGGTTGCTCCATCCTCTACATCCACCTGTGAGGGTGTGTGACAGCAGTGCTACTTCACCATGCTGTTGGCTGCACCGCCGTCAGCTCTGACAGAGTTACTGAGGCCACGGCTCCGTGTGATCGGGGGGGCCACAGGTGGGAGCAGGGGGTATGTGGTCAGACTGTGACATAGTGGTAGTGTTTCTGTGAGGATCATTTTTGATCCAGCATGAACATATTCATGTGAAGGTCATCATTTGTGTCCTCAGATAATGGCAGCCTCCGTCCTCTCTGGAGGGGTGGAGGGGTGGAGGGGTGGAGCTGTAACGTTCATGTCTTTACTTTTAACTCAGTCATAACTGAGCCTCTGTTTTTAAGGGCACAGAATACTGGGTTTGTCTGATATGTTGATATTTTCCAACACATTAGTCTACTACTGTGATTTAAAGCTCGTTTTCCTCGAGTCTTCGCTCTTTTGAACCTCCATTGCTGAGTAAATATGGTTTTAACTCTCGCATCACTTCTGCTTCACAAGCGGCAGGTTTTCTGTCTCCACATGTTGAAGTGTGTTTCAGCGCTGATGCGTTCAGGGTCAGTGTGGTCAAAGCAGAACTCTGTCAGTGAGTCTCTTTGTCACATGTTATCACACCGCTCTTTTTCTTCTGCGTTTCTGCCTCTTTTCAGTCCTCTGTGTGGGTTGATGATGACCTGAAGGCAACAGAGCTCCTGAGAAGATGAAGCAGATCCTTCAGTTGTTTGTTCCTCCTGCAGTTCGTCTCCTTCTGTCAGAGAAAACGGGAGAGAACATCTTTAGAGTTGGTGTGAGGTGCACTTGTCAGTCAAACTTCAGGTGGATAAGATTGCAAATGCAAAACACCCCATTACTGCAGGATTCAGTCTTTGCCTCTGAGGCTCAGTTGGAGTCGCTCCCCACAAGGGCGCGCAGCAGCAGTCTGATGGCTGGTTCCTCATCATTTCCAGCAGAAAGAATTATAATTATAATCAAACCAAAGTTTTCTCTCGACCTGCAGCTTCATTCAGAGGTGCACCCCCACAGGAGCTGCAATCAGCACGTGTTTTAACCCTCTTACACTCAGGCTAGTTTGGAAAATGAGATACTTATTGGGATACATTTAAACATTGATGATGCACGCAGCGAAGGCCTCTAAATATAGATGAAGCATGGCTCTCGGGACATTCTGTCACCAGTCAGGAGTTATTACCCCGTTTCCTGGTGATGGAAAGTCCTGTCCAGACCCCGGGTGAAGCAAAGATCAGAACTGGAAGGGGATGAATGAAAAGGTTTTGCATCATTGAGCCGCCCAGACGATGGGAACGGATTGAGCTCAGCAGGCGTAGACTGGAGGACGACAGCTGACCATGGCTGTAAATGGACCACAGACCAACATCCCAACGAGGAACAGGAAACAGGATGTTTGGATTAACTGATAGTGAAATACTCTGTGGGGATGTGAAGACACGTTATCATAGGAAGGATTTTCTCTGACTACAGTTTGGTGGTACAGTCTAATCCTCGGCTGTTCCATGGCTGTGTCTTTAATCAGATGCTCAGTTTGAAGAAAACAGTTCAGACTGTTCCATGGCTCTGTTGACACCAGATGAACAACAGAGGCTGAGCAACTACTACCCATCTAAGCCAAGCTAATGCAAGGAACAATATGGATGAAATGGACATGAACTGTTAGGAATCATCATCAGAAGCCTTTAGATCAGGGATCAATTGCTCAAAGTTTCATTCAGTGTTCCTAGTGGTCTTTGAGTTATGATTATGCAGGTTTTAGAGAAAATCCAAAAGCCTGTGTTGTTTACTAAGACATAGTTTCTGAAGAGCGGCAGGAGCTCATTAGAAATTCTCCTCAGACTTGTGAGTGGGACCACACTTCTCATCGTCCATCTGTTTACACTCTCGCCCTCTAGTTTGTAGCCCCTCACAAGCCCATCCTAACGTTAGTGGGAGCAATGTTGGAGCCCTCCAGCCGTGCAGTTGCTTTTTCAAACCCCAGATTTTGGTCTACTCCTGATTCACAGCCATTTGAATCTGCATTTTCTCTGTAGATGTCCTCTATTATGAGCAACACACCTCAACATCATGTTAAAACACCAAATGACAGCAGTTTCATCAGACTGGGCCTTTAACAATGTTGATCGAGGTCTCAGGAAAACAAGATGCAATCCTCCAATAATAGTAAATGCAGCTCTCACTCTTTCTGACCACATTGGCCTAAATCAAGCCACGTTTTGGTTCTTTTGTGTTTTGCCTGTTGCTAAAAACGAACATAAATTGAACACACAGTTTATAAAGAAATACAGGGCTAAAAGGACTTAAAGGACAGTCAAACTGGAACAAAAGGATCCAGTTCTGACAGACCTGCAACTCAAAGCTGTTTAATGTGCATTTCCCTTTATTCAAACTGGTGGAAACTGGCTTGGAAACACTCGGACTTGGTAAAGGGGTTTAGTTTCTTGGTTCCATGTCTTCGTTTTGACCCTGCAGTCACACGTATTTGCAGCAGTGGCTGATTTATTTAGCGCAGCTCTGTCCGAACACAAAGCTGGTCTCATCATCTTGTCCCGCTTGCCTCTGCTGTCAGCTGCATGCGCCTTTCAGCAGCTGAGCTCCAACCCCCTTCATCGCTCTTCACGCTCACCTCCTTTGTCCCACCTCCCAGTTTTAGTCCAGACTTTATCTTATCGGCAGCTTCTGTCCTTCTTACATTCTTCAACTCAGTGATTGTGCTGCACATCCCCACTTCTTCTCTGGACTCAGAGCCTCTTCCGGCCTTAAGGTTTGTGTGCATCAAACAAAAGTAAACACCAAAAGCACCTTTCTTCAGACTCAGAGTCCATGAACGAGAAAAGAAAACACTTGAGCAGATATCTTTGAGGAGGAAGAAAAAAAGAGGGGAGTTAAAAAAATCAATTCAAGCCTGTTAGAGAATGTAGTGGTGATCAGAGGGACCGAGGTTAAAACGACAGAGATGAACGTATGTTAACGTGGGACATGACGCAGACGGTTCTGTCATGGATGACAACTAAACTCTTCCCCAGCAGGCTGAAGACTGGAGCAGTCGACCCTCACAAACCCTCACAAGCCTAAGCTAAAATGAGTGTAGCAGAAAAAAAAACGGCGAGTAATATCAGAGCAACCCAGCCGTAAAGTTTAGCTCCAGAAGCCAGCACAGTCGAGGAAAACAAAGACGTTCACGGATCTATCTGTCTACAAGTGGAGGATTTCAAATTGGAGCGGAGAAGGAATCGCTGTGTCACAAACCTGAGCTTGTTCAAGTTGCAGGTTTTTATCTGCTTCTGATCCAACAGCATTTGAATAAAGAAATACTCAGAAATGCAGCTTTAATCTGAGTGTTTTATGAATGTTCTCAAAAACAGCATTTACAGTGGAGTTCAGCTGCTACTGCATTTTAGTTTGTTTCCTTTCAATTAATCAACTTTTCAGTTCAACTAATTTACAAAATAAAAATATGCAACTAAGAAGCTAAACAAAAATTTGGATCCAGTGAAACAGATCTAATCAGTCAGATGATTCCAACAAGATCTCACTGTCTGAGCTGGAGTTTCAACGGTTGATGTCATGAAGACTTTCATCCTGAACAGAAACCTGTGCAGACGGTTGGCGGGAAAACTTCCTTTTCTTTTTAACAAGTACATGATCACGTTTTAACAAGGAAACCACACTAGAAACATATTTGAGGGTTAGTAAATGTTGCAGGTTTGCTTCTTTCTGTCATGAATCACCTTGTCTTTTCTTGGAACCTTGATGTATTGATTGTGTCTGCAGCAGAGCAGAGGTGAGTCTTCAGGTGACTCCCACCTGTTCGCTCCCAGCCTCCCGTCTGGAGGTGTTCACAGCCTCATCATTCATTTCTGATGCCTTTGACCATTCCTGCAGAGCCTACTCAGTGAAGCATGAATGCAGACGGTGTTTCAGCTCACCTACGAGTGTGCACGTGTGCACACTTCCAGGCTGAAATGGAAATGCGGAGGGGTGAGTCCCTGGCCATGCTTCAGCTGTGGGGGGAGCTCATCTGCCTGAGCGGCAGCAGAAACCAGCTTTCCGGTAGTCTCCCACTCCCACACTCTGATGTGTGCCGCTCCTTTTGCACCTGGGTGTTCTCAGGAACGGCTGATTCCCTGCTGAACCTCCTCTTCACATTCAGTCAGAAGCACAAATGTAGGTCAACATGGCTGACCTGCTTTGAGCTCTTTAAAGAGGCTGTCAGAGCGAACAGCCTGACTGCTGCTGTGAAAACACAACACAGCTGCAGTCTCATGCTTTTATTTATTATGGATGTGATTGTTATCTCTCGTTTGAATGCACTGCTCACATCGAGCATGAAGAAGCTGTGACCAGCAGCTTTAGCTTTGTTTTCTTGAACATCTTAGATTTTTTTTACAGCAATCTATTTGTGTCTGTTAACCAAAAAGATGGAAAAATGACAAAAACCCAAATGTAAATACATTCAAGCGACCAGTAGAGAGCAAACCCTGACAGCTTGGACTGAATTCATCAAAGAAACTCAAGTTTAAAAGTAAAGCGGGACAATAACTGCTAATATATTATGAGTTTTTGTAAACTTGTGTTTTCAAGAGTGTAATATGAACAAGAAAATGGTAACAAAAAATACACATTCTTAGATGATATTATCTGATGTGTCCTGACAGTGTTTTTCACTTTTTTACTGTCAGTTTTCTTTTAATGATGTGATTTTCTGATTCATTTTGCTCTCTCTGTTTTAGCACAGTGACCAGAGGGCAGTGACATATTTGCATATCATTTACATATTATTGTGAACTTCTTTTTCTACTTTCCCAATAAATGCTTTCCATGATTTACAGCTGAACATGGATAAAAGCAAACTTACCAGTGGGTCAGGTGTTCCACTGTGGAAAGTATTTCTCAGGAACACAATGGCTTAAGCCCCGCCCCATCCCGCCCCGCCCCACCCCGCCGCCTCAGGGCAAAAGCATGGCAGCACACTGAAACACACAAACTGAACCACAGTGAAAGAAAGTGTAATGAAAGAAAGGCATTTAAATCAACATGTGAAAACATTTCTACATGTGTAAATAATTGAATATAAAGTAAATTCAGATTTTCACATTTTTTTAAATCAATTGTTTTGGTCAAATTAAAAATTTCAAACCAACTCAGTTTATAGCATGAAGACATTGACCTTACACTGGTTTAGAGTAAACCAGGAAACAAACTCATTTCGGAGGGACTTTTGTCATGTTTGGAGGCAGAGTGACTTTTTAGTAAACAGGAAGTGATGTGTGTTGAGTGCTGCTGTCAGGCTGACATAAGAACAGATTCAAGCAGGAGAAAGGCCAGATTGTGATCTGACAGGGGGAAGCGGTCCTGATGCAGCTGAGATGAGCTAAAGCTGCATTTGGAGTCTCCACCCTGAGTGCTGTGATGAAACAGACGATGCTTTCATTTGATTCATATTTCTTCCCAGTAGTCTTTATTATGATTTTTTAGCCAAAGAAAAAAATACAGTTGTTTTTTTAAGACATATTTTCTGCAGAGCGGCAGGACCTTACTAGAAATTCACCTGAGTTGAGGGCAAGACAGTTTGCATGGAAGTAAGCTTTTCACTAGTTCCCCAACATTCCTTTGCTTACGCTCTCTCCCACCAGCACACAGCAGCTCACCAGCCCAAGCTAACGTTCGTGTAGCAAAACATTGGCGAGCAATATCAGAGCAATCAAGCGATACAGTTTTGAGTCAGAATCCAGCTCAGCCCAGCCCTACAAACACCTTTAAAATTCTGTACCCTGAACATGATCCAAAGTTTCTTTTCCTCCAGGGTTTTGTGTCAGAATGAAATAGCTTCTTTTTGCATTTTTCTCTTCCGTGTCTTCAGTAAGTTGACACGACTTTCCCTTTTTCTCCTTAACATCCTGCATGTGGCTCCATCCTCGCAGCTTCATCTCCTGCTGCTGTCATGGCCACACCTGCATCCAGGGAAAGGTGATGGAGAAAATCCAACAGTGTGAAGCAGCTTAACGCTAACATTCGCCCTGTGCATTGAGGGAATGTCTCCTTTTCTCCCAGAGTGAAGTCATTCTTGGTGGCTCATTGATTTTCTGTGGCCTCCTAAGGAGGCGCTGGCTCCTGCAGAGCTGCTCCTGGGTGTCCCCTCATTCTTGAGGAGCGGATGGATTTGTTGTGGGTTGAGCTGAGAGCGGCACATCCACGCAAGTGTGTGACTCCACGCTGGCACTTATTTCCATGGTTACGGATCCAGGATGGCCTATGAAAGCATGCCTCCTGCAGACATCCTTGTGCGCCGTCATTACCGCCCTGTGGGAGGCCTTTCCAGCTGAGACAGAGGAGGAGCTCCGTGCAGGGAGGGGGGTAGAAATATGCACTTACATGATGGTCTAAACCCTTCAGGAAGGAGAGACTTCCACCACAAGGACACATGCAGCTGCCACACACTCAAACATCAGCAACTGCAGCATTTCTGTCACTTTCAGCTGTTTGTAATCTGAAAAAGTTCTGGCTCAACGCTTGGCATTATTGTTTCTCATTTGGGTGCACAGACAGGCCCCCGCAGGCTCTGTTAGTGCCAGTAGTTTACAGCACTAATGACGTCTGTGATAACATCCATTCATCCTCCCTGAGGAGCAAAGGGAAGTCAGAGCAGATTTATGGGATTTATTTACTCAGATACTATCAGTTTGTTTCTTTCTCTGGATTTCCTTTATGAATATTTTCTACTTGATGCCGTCCCACCAGACCTGTGCACGCTCCCCCGGCCTGGTTACTGAATGATGTGTGGTGTGAATGTGCACAACCACTGCCATCCTTCTGGATAAAGTTCCCATATTCTGATACGTTTGTGGCAGAGCAAAAACACCACACTTCATACGATGGCTGGATTGATCAATCAAAGGAGGAAAGGCTCTTTAGTAAAAAGCAATCTAGAACACGGCTGTAGCACATGGTGCCCTTTTGGACACATTTTGAATACGTCTTCTGTCCAGTTCTTGGAGTTCAGCCTAATTGCAGGAGTGGCAGACAAACCACAACCACTTTCAGAGCAGGTTCTTCTCTGACACTGAATAAAGTTTAAGACAAAGCCATGAAAATCCTCCACATTTAGGCTCCGCCTTTTTTTTTACATGCCTGTGCTGCTGCATGGGTCCAAAGATACCCTGGTCCTTATTCTAAAATCACCAACAGATATGCAAAAATCGCTCTTCTGCTTTTTCCTGTTTTAGGAATTTGCTTAAAGCTCATTTTAATACTTTTCTTCTTGTTTGGTTGAGTCTTTGACTTTGACCTGCGTCTCCTTTGACCCAAACGTTGGCGCCCGTCTTCACATCTGCACGCCTGAAGTGCTGCTGTTCCTCACACCTGATTTCACATCCCATGTTTCTCTGATAACTGTTCTCAACAACAGAACCAAACCGAGATAAGCATTTAAAATGAAACCTGACCAATGCTGCATGCAGATCCCCCCCCTCACCGGGGGAGGAGTCCGCCCAGGTCCAGATCAGAACCTGCTCACTGAGAGAGTGCACTTCCTGAAATGTGGCCTCCAATCTTGCAATGCTTCTGAATACGTTGGAGATGAGGTTCAGAAGAAACGACTTGAGATCCAAAACACTGAGGAGCAGCTGGAACGAATGAACACTGCTGAGGACACCAGCTCTGAGGAGAGCTCAGGAGGGGAGGACAGGGCTGTGCACAAAGACATGTCTGAAGTAGTAGAATGGAAAAAGGTTCAAAAGAAAAATAATTCCTGCTGATTTTAATTATCACAGTTCTATATCTGCCCTCCAGACTGTAACGCTGGTTCAGAGATATGGTAAAAATCTTTGTTCTTGAACGTTTTGAACTATCTGCATGAGCAGGAAAGATGCTCTCTCTGTCTCCTTTGGTGGTGCCTCCTCCTCCTCCAACAATTGTTGTGTAGACATCTGTGTGTGAAGTTGTTCCAGTTTTCACTTTCCTTCCAGGTATTCTAAATACAAACACAAACAGAGGCTGCAGACCTGCTCCAACAGAGGAGAAAGCCGCTGTGTCCACTAAGCATGTCTGTTTGCATTCACTCCTCCCAGTTTTTTATGCATTCCCATCCATCCGCCCATACTATGTCTTTTTGAAATGGAAACATTGAAATTTGATTGTACGTTTTTTGTCACCATTTTAACAGATAAAACGTGTTAGGACGTGTGGTGTGTCCTGCACATTCTCACACTTTTTTATGTACTCACACCTCCAGGAAATCCGGCCTTCTAGTGTTTCAATGAGTTTCATTCAAGTTTTCCTGAACTAAAAGCTTGAATCTGAACACTCAAAGATAAGAGATTACAGCAGGTTTATCTTGACAAAGGCAGCATATCGGTGTCAAATCTAACGTTTGTGCAAACATTAATGATAGGACTGTGAGGCCTTAAGGAGGTGGAGCCTATTGACCTAGATTTGACAATATACGCTAGAAAATGTTTTGACACAAAACAAAGACGGAAAAACCTGTTGTTGAAAAGTGGGGGGCATGGGGGTTGGGTGTGACAGTGACAAATGGCACTAATGGAGGAAATATGTAGGTCGGTCTGGTAGCGAGCAGCTCCAAGACGCCTGTGATCCTGAGACGGCTTGGTTCCATGAGCTCCGGCTGGGATTTGTGCGGTGAAGATGTGGCTGCGTTCAGGGTTCAATGTAGGGAAAGAAGAAGGGAAGAATAGCGCTACTGAGCGGTGGGATTTGATGGAAACAGGCTGTCATTTTGCTCATGTTCAGCTTTCCTGGAGCATGTTGATGTTTGACCAAAGACGGCTCACGCCTGAGACGTCCAGGAGCAAACACCCAGTGTTCTACTAACTCATCAGATCTTTGTCATGTTGAGCCGGCCCTCATCAAGCACCCCCACTTCTCAATCCACGTTACAGCATGCCACAGCATCAGTGGGGGGTCGTCTCTTGTCACAAGTGTGTCTGCGGGGCTTTTCAGAAGGAAAGCCTCCACATTTCCTTGGATTTGACACGATCCTAAAGGAGTTTCTTGTTCCCAAAGGTTTTCATAGCAGGCAGCCGTAGACTCACTTCATTGCTTCAGGCAGAGCTGCTGCTGTGGTCTTTGCTGCTGCTTCATATGAACCCAACTTTTCCAAAGCTGGTGCTTTTTAATGATCTCAGAGTTTGATCCCCTGACCCCGGGCTCATGCGGTCCGGCTCCGGGGCGGCTGCAGAGCGCTCTAGTTATGGTCAGTAACTCACACTGACTACCGTTGGCTTGTGGTCCTGCTGCAGACAGGTTCTGCTGCACACCTGGCGGACCTCTGAACTCACGTGAGAACCCGCCATTTCAATATGACGTCATAGCAAACAAACCCTCATTCCGCCGTGATGTTGGAGTTTATTCACAGCACTTCTTTTTCTGACTCGCCTTCAATCAATGGATTTATAAAGGTGGGCATACTTTTCTTAACTTTCTAATCTGAGTGTGAATGTCCATATTACACAAACTCACCATCGAGTCCAACAGCCTGTGACATCACAGCCCAGACTCTGTCCTTTTGTCCTTATCCATATAAAAAACGTGTTGGATCAAAAAGGATGGGTCAGTTCTGGATCTCTTTGAGACACACTTTGAGAGCTCGTTTTAGCGGAAATGATGTAACGTTTACAAAAAATAGGTTTTATTTTGAAAATGTACCGAATGCACTTTACATTCACTCATGATTTCCGGTTTAGGTCGTAAGTTTCCCCAACTTCACAATAAAGAGCTACAGCTCAGCTTTGGCGTCCGGATACGGAGCACCGTAGAGGCCTGACCGGACTGGATGCAGTGTGAGTGCCTCTCACACTTTTCATGTTAGATAAAGACTCCGGCGTCTGCACCACATCTGCACCGGAGCCGGACCGCATGCGGTGGGAGCCTGGAGTTAATTTGATGCAGGTATGCATTTGGCTTTGGTGTGGTGACATGCTTCTTGGCTTGGTTAGTAATGCCTCTTCTTGCCACAGTCCTGCTTGTAGCCTAATTACTCTGTTTTTTCTAAAGACTGTTGGGCTAAGATGCATCCCTGATGGATTGATGGTATTTGGTTCTGGAAAGTTCTGTATTAATGCCATTAGCTGCTTTGTCAAATGTAGTCATATATGTCATACATCAGTCATTCAATAGTACCTGCTGACATCACCGGCTGTATAAAGAGAATTTCTGTTTGTACATTTAAATCTGGTGTTGCTCCATGTGTGAAGAAATGCAGGCCCAAAGAAGTTCTCAGGAGTGTTTTACACAAAGTTACGTGTTTGGACCCCCGAGGGTCATTGCTCTCCCAACCTAAACATGAAAGTACACTTTGTGCTCTGCGGGAGCAGTTTTAATCCGACTGATCACATCTAATCATCTTTTGGTTAATCTGCCAACACAGGAGCTGCAGGATTGTGCGTCTCAAACCTTCAATTATCAAAGCCTCTGTTCCCATGACAACAACTTCAACATATAAATGGAAGGATGAATGAATAGATGAACAGATGGATGGATGAAAGGGTGGGTATACTGAGATTTGAATGCCGTATTCAGAGGCATAAATCCCACAGTGGAGGTAACGTCACATCATCCAGCAGCTGAGCAGAGAATGGGTCACTTCTGTGCACGTCTGTCTGCCTAAAGCCCTGAAGTGTCTCGTAAGAAGTAAACAGAAAAGTGAAGTTTGCTGCTTCTCCTTTTAGCAAATGCAGTTATAGTTTTAAATCTTAATGATGACTAATCAGTTAACAAAGATTATTGCCGTCTCTATTCTAAAATAGAGCCTAATATCTAGAATTACAAACGTTGCCGTTCGATTTGTTTATTTGTAAATGAACTGTTGATGTTGAGATCACATTCATACTGAAGTAAATTATATCTGATCATCAAAAGTCTGCATTAGTGTTTCAGAGATCCTCCTGGTCCTCCATGAGCAGGAGGGAGGAATGCAGACAGGATCAAATTGATTATGATGAAGATCATCCTATTATTGCCTCAGTAGAATTTAGGTCAGGAGTGGGGGGGCAAGACAAATAGAGTGGAGAAGGCGTGAGGAAGGGGAGTGGAGGAGCTGCAGGTTAGCAGAGCAGAGAGTCTGAAAATGTGTCTGCAAACAGAAACATGCAGAGCGACTGTCCTCTGTTGGCACGAGTCTGAGCGGGAAGGAGGGTCTTTTATGGGGTAAGAGAGCTGTCAATAAGGAACGTATTCAAAAAGACAAAGTCGTATTTCTTATTGACAGCTATCTTACCTCATAGTCTTTGGGCTGAAACAGTCAATATCTTTAGCTCTGTTCTACTGTCAGAGCTGCAAGGCACAGTTTAATATCAGTTAACCCAGTGGTCCCCAACCTTTTTGTGGCTGCGGACCGGTCAACCCATGAGGAGTTTTACCACTGCCCAGGGGTGGGTTTGCAATGACAAAGAAACAGGAGACTTGAACAAGAAGATGTGCTTTAAACTTAATAATAAACACTTCTAACAACAGATTTGATCATCATTTCACTCAGTCATCTGACGTGTGCATTTTGGAGGATTGATCAAAACATAAACATACAAACAAAAACATAAACATAATTAAGGTCTCTTCATTTAGTGTCGAGTCAAAACAAGTTTATTTTACTATGATAAGATCATCTCATTAAAATAACCTAAATACAATAACAAAATGTAACCAACAAATCTATTATTGATACTCAATAAGAAACTAATCAGATTACTGACTTGAGCAGCTCCGACCCCCCCGTCCCGCTCGCTGCAGCGCTGCTCGTCTTTGCTTTTTTCATGGAGGTTCTTGCATGAATTGGTGTTCTCAACTTCTGTGAAATGTGCATCTGAATGGATGAGCTTATTTTGAGCTTTTATGTGAACGTATTTGTTTCTGAAAGTCACATCTCTGTGCAAACAGGAACGCTGTGTGGGAATCACCTGTTGGATAAATCCATATTTTAATCAGGACTTCTGGTAGTCTAAAGTTTTTAATTTTGTCTTGAAGTTGTATCCTGTTCTTCTGTCTGTTCCTGCACTTATGCCATTTGCAAAGAAAGGTTCCACATACTGTTCCACAACTGTTCTTGTGTTGCACGCCCCCAGACTGCTTTTAGTCTCAAGTGACTAAAATGTAATTGAGAGAATCCGGTCGATTTTCAAAACCCAACGATTTTTTAATTAAAGCTCGTTCAGACGTAGTCATTTTGCAGAGTAGCTGAGAGAATCTGATTATTTTTCAAAACAAAAGATTTTTGGGATTCAAAACAAATTAATGTATTATTTCTTCCGTGGCCCGGTGGCAATTGATGCACGGACCGGAACCGGTCAACAGCCCAGTCTTTGGGGACCACTGAATTAACCAACAGGAACCAGGATAAACCCAACCATTATCGGAGACTGCTGCACATTGAGCAGGAGGGATTGAGTAGGGCTTGTTTTTGATAACATGACCAGAGTAACTTCATTAAGTGGTTCAAATTTGCAGAATGTTCTAATTTTGTTGGGAAAAACAGAGCTGATTTCAACAGTGTCATGTCTGGAGCAGGAGGGAATGACGGTTCTGACACAACAACAAATGAAGACAATGGAAAGCTGGTTTGTTGTTTTGGTTAGCATCACATTCCGTCGTGCTTTCGTAACGAGCACTTCATTAAAATAATCACAACACAAACTGCGCTTGTTCTCTGGATGATTCCGCGGAATATAGTTTCAATTTTTATGTTGGAATAAAATTCTGACATTGAAAACCTTCAGGTTTTCTAGGTCAGCAGCCAACAAGATGGGGCAGATTTTCACGCCCCCCCCTTTTTTTTTTTTTTCTTTTTTTTTTTTTTTTTTGCAGAAAGAGCACGGATGTGTCTCAGACAAACCTTGGTATTTTGGGGAACAGACTGAGGCTCTCCAACTGTGTTTCCCTGCTGTTCCTGCTTTGGCCTCTTCATGAATCCTGAACACAGAAAGGATAAAAATGGGGGTTGTTAACTAGCTGAGGAAGGGAAGGCTTAGCTGTTGGATTATGACCAATACTAGTGGAAATGAAACTACAAGCTGCTCAATTGAGGATTAGTCTAGGTCTCTTCCACTAACGCTCAACAGGAATCCTGCAGACATGTATGAGTTGTTGCAAAAATGTTGGATCCAGATATCTGAACATGATGTTTGTGCTAAAACAGGTCCTAACATGGTTTTAACTGTAAGAAACCCTGTTGTTCAAACTGTATACTTCTAATGCAGTGAAGGCACAGGTGTCATTATGCTCTTACCTGTGTGACTGTCAAATTAAAAGAAGATAGTAGATGTAAATTACAAATTCCTTTTTATTTAGAAAAACTGTGAGTTTTTACTGACCCTATCACCCAGCGTAGGAGTCATGTGTAGGAGGCAAAGCTAGTTCAGACCTAAACAGACCTGAATCTGTCAGGTCTGAATCTGTCAATCAAACTGAGGCATCTGATTGGTCAGTTTTTAACTTGAATAACTAAGGATAAAGAAAAAAGATCTTTAAAAAATTTTGGATTAAAAAGAAGACTTTCACAAGAAGGTGTGATGCAGAGGTGGAGACGTTTGGATCTAAATGCAACCAGATTTAAAGAACATCAAAAAAGACAAAGCCAAGGCGTGTCATAAAACCAGGCTCCAAAGGTCAATACCAAGGCTCAAAAACAGGGAGACAGACAGGGAGACAAAGAACAGGCAAAGGTCAGGTATTGCGTGGCAAGAACAGAATAAACACGCTCAGAAATGTCTGCTAGGCAAAACAAGACTTTGCATGGAGCAAACGTCAGAGAGAAAATGTATTATATGTGGTAATGACAATGATCGAAAGAAGCTGGTGAGGAAGTGAGTCACAGAGCAAGGCCTTCCGAGAAGGCCACGAGGTCGGGGAGCAGGTCTGTCTGGATGATCTCGATAGAAGTCCAAGATCATTGAGGGGTTGAGGATGTCATCTGAGGCGACTCAGACCCCTCCCAGTCCACCAGATATTGATACCAACCACCCTGGCGCCAGGAATTTAGGAGCTTGTTAATTACTTAAGCCTCGTCGTCAACTACCATCAGAGGGGTCATATTGGCATTGGCGGACCCAGGCAGTCACACCCCATCAGAAGATCCAACAGGAGATGTAGATGGTGGGTGAGATCCAGTACTCTGGGGGCAATTCAAGGATGAACGAGACAGGTGTGATTTGTTTTAAGATCTTGAAGGGACTCACAAACCTGGGGCTGAGTGTGCGGCACAGCAGGAGGTCTTGAGTGGACAGCCAAACCCACTAGCCAGGAAGCAGTTTGGGACCTTCACGCCGGTGCCAATCAGCCTGATCTCAGGAACGACGGACAGCATTCTGTAGCTGTATGTGTGCTGCCTGCCATGTCTTCTCACAATGCTGAAACTGTGTCGTCCACTGCTGGCAACTCTGTGGGTTCCGCAGGCCAGAGGATGAAGGTAAGGCTCCCTGGACCTCGTACTCTCTTGACAAGACACCACGGGGGGGCGGTCGAATGCCTTCTCCAAATCCACAACAGACAATATGAACAGGATAAGCAAACTTTCATAAATCCTCCAGCACTCTGAAGAAGGTGTAGAGCTGGTCCACATTTCTATGACCAGGACGAAAATCACATTGTTGTTCCTGGATCTGATGTTTGACTATTGGACGGATTCTCCTCTCCAGTACACTGACATAGGAAGAGGAAATATATTTTCTGTACGTGAGGAGCCAGTCCAAAGTTAATCTTCAGACTGGGTTGGAGACGGCAAGGAATCTGGGAACTTGCTGTTGTGTTTAAAATGGTGGGAAGGCGGGACACACACGCACACACACACCCACACACACACACACACGCACACACGCACACACACACACGCACACACACACACTCGCGCACACACACACACGCACACACGCACACACACGCACACACGCACACACACACACGCACACACACACACGCACACACACACACACACACACACACACACGCACACACACACACGCACACACACACACACACACACACACACACACACACACACACACACACACACACACACACACACACACACAACCAATGAGGCTGAGGAGTGTGATTCCCCGGTAGTTGGAACACATCCTCCTCCTCCTTCTTGAAAAGAGGAACCAGTAGAATTTAGGTCAGGAGACAAATTGAGCGGAGAAGGCGTGAGGAAGGGGAGTGGAGGAGCTGCAGGTTAGCAGAGCGGAGTCAGTCCAGTGGTACTGTTCCCGACTGCCGCGGAATGCTACTGAAACTTGTCAGCCAAGACACTTCCACATCATTCAGAGACTTGAGGTCCTCAGGGTGGACCTCATCCACTTCCGGTACCTTGTCACTGAGGAGCTTGTTGACTACCTCTGTGACTTTAGCTTGGGTGATGGACAGCACCACCCCTCAGCCTCTGCTTCCTCAAGAGAAGGCGTGTCAGCAGGATTAAGGAGATCCTCGAAGTATTCCTTCCACCGCCCGACAATGTCCCCAGTTGAAGTCAGCAGCTCCCCACCTGCACTTAAAACGGTTCCTGCTGAAAACTGCTTTCCCCTCCTGAGGCGCCGGACAGTTTGCCACAGTCTCTTTGACGCCAAACAATGTTCCTTCTACATGACCTCCCCGAACTCCTCCTAGGACAAATTTTGCCTCCTCAACAGCCTGGGCCGCAGCTTGCTTAGACTGCCGATACCTGTCAGCTGCCTCTGGATTCCTACATACTAGCCAGATCTGATAAAACTCCTTCTTCAGCTTGATGGCATCTCTTACTTCTAGTGTCCACCACCAGGTTTAGGAGTTGCCGCAATGACAGGTAACAGAGATCTAGCTCCTACAGCTCCAAACTGCAGCAGAGACAACAGAGGTGGAAAACACAGACTCAATGTCTCCAGCCTCCCTCAGTACCTGTTTGAAGCTCTCTCGGATGAGGGAGTTAAAGACTTCCCTGACTGAGGGCTTAGCCAGACGTTCCCAGCAGACCCTCACAGTATGTTTGGGTCTGCCAAGTCTTTGCAGCAGGAGCTTCACTAGGTTAGCTCTGAAGAGATGCACACAGTACAATATGAACAAACGTAACGCATTTGCATTTGCTATCATCTGTGTAACGATTTCCTGTTTGCTAGTTCCCTGGTAGCTTTTCCATTCAACAACTCTGTCCTTTTAGGTTTGTGCCCTCTCCTGCTTGTCAAAGACCACTAAAACGTTTTTTTCCAAACTCTTGCTACCACTACTTACTCAACTATCACGTTTGATGCTTTTGACAAACACTACACAGGAAGCAGAAGCTGGATTCTGTTTGACTGAATATTCTAACCAAAGGTGCTTTTCAAACCAGCCGTGATGAAATGCTGGCTTCTGTGTACCAAAATGATCGTGTTGGCAGCTCTTCAGCTTTACCTGTCTGGGCCCTGTGTTTTTGTCACCTAAATCAAATCTTGTAGTGGAATGAGTTGCTGCAGCAGTTTCATCATTTTTTCCTCTCTTGGTCTGTTTTCTTTCCTTTTCCTGGAATACAATGAATGAATGAATACGAGCTCAGCACAGCCTCAAAGGAAACAGTCTCCATCCATCCATGAAGCCAATTTGAGCTACTGTAGGATGAAGGTTAAGTTCACCCTGAACGGGTTGCCACTGTAGTGCAGGACCACAACACACACATCTAGGGGACAATTTAAAATGATGAATCAACCAATGAATGATGGTTTTGGACTGTGGGAGGAAGCTGGATGATACCCACACATGCACCAGGAGAACATACAAACTGGACACAGAAAGGACCCAGCTGGGACTTGAACTTTCTATGAGGACCAAAACCAACATCAGCATCCAGGTCAACCTTTAGGAATTCAGGTGAGACAGCAGGTGTAGACAGGTGTGACTGCTGTGCACCATCTGCATTATAAGCTGTCATCCTTTCAATGAGGATGGATAAGAACAGATGCAAAAACTACATAAGAAAAGAGGAAGTACAGAGGCGTGCTGAAGCTGTCTGAGCTCACACTTCCGCTTTGCTTTTAAAAAGAAATGAACTGAATGTCATCCACAAACAAAAAGGCCTGGCTGTGACGTCCTCACCCTGCTGCCCGTGTGTGTGTGTGTGTGTGAAAAGCTGAAATGTGTTGATGTACGGGGTGTGTTTGTGTGTGAGTGTGTGAAGATGGCAGATGTAATTGTAGTGTTAGACTAACAACGTGAAACAGAGCGGTTTGTCCACTCCCCACTGAAAAAACTACAACAAACATATAAAAGTTACATAATCTAATAACCTTATGTAACAAAGTGAGGTGGCCATGCACGGACGTGCATGCACGGCAATGCAGATGATGAGAACACACTAACATGCAAATTACAACCAAACAGATGTTCTATGCATAGAAAGGAGTACTAACCAACCTGCAGCCACAGCTCTCAGATCAGTAACTTCAACTGCAAGCAACAGGTATGCATGCACAGACACATGCACACTGTGGGTCCCAGGCACGGATCATGATGAGTTATTGAACTGCACTGGATTAATCTCAAAGAGGAGAAATTCACCAGTCATGCCAACTCAAAGGCAAAAACAAGTCACAGTACAAAACAAGTCACCATACAAATCATTGATGATCAAATAAACACAGCAAACAAATAAACAGATTCATGGATAAATGAATACTTTGTGAAACAGAGAAGTTGTGCAGTCAGATGGTAGAGGGACTGAATGACCTCCTCTGGGGGCTCTGAGTCTGTCGCTGAAGAACTCAGTCCCTTCACAGTCATCTGCAGTAGGTGAGAACTGTTGATGGATCTGAGCTTGGTCAGCATCCTTCCCTCACACACCTCCTCCACAGAGTCCAGGGAGCAGCCCAGGACAGAGCTGGCCCTCTTGGCCAGCTTCATTCAGCCTCGTTTCCACTGAGCGGTCTGGTCCAGTATTTCGAGTGTTTCCATTGTATAATTGACCCATTAAACAGTTCCTCTTGGGGCCCCATTGGTTGTAGGTCCATAGTAAAGTGAACTGGACCTGGAAACCCCAGCTCCACGCCAACCATCCATGGAACTGGAGGGTTGTTGTTCACCAGTATTATCTGGACCGTACCAGACCACTACTTACCGGACCGAACCGCTCAGTGGAACAAAGCTTTCTTGTCCCGGTCAGTGCTGCTTGTTTCACAGCTGACAACAGCATAGATAAGAGCAGAAGCTACCACACAGTCAGAAAAAGTCCTAAAGTCTAAAGGACCTCAGTCAGAGGATGGAGGAGACTTTGGTCCTCCCTGTACGGGTCATCGGGGCCATGGAACCAGTCTGGTTTGTTGTTGAGGTGAACACTCAGGTACTTTAAAACTGTCAACCATGAAAATGTTTGTTCCCTGAATGTTGATCCTTCTTCATCTTAAAAAGTCAATCACCATTTCTTTGGTCTTGCTGGTGTTTAAGCACAGACTCACAAAGTTCTTGATAGCTGACCGGTGCTCCACATCATCTCAGCCCTCAGTGTCTGAGTCATGACAGCTGGCGGTTTCATACATGCAGTCTGAAGAGTAGAGGGTAAGAAGAACAGTGAGAGCACAGTTCCTGGGGGGCTGCAGTGTAAAAAACCACCACCTCTGACACAGTGGTGTAGACACGCGTCCTGTGGACAGTTGGTTAAGGTAGTCCATGCACCATGCCACTAATTTTTCAAGGAAGTTGTTGGTCATTCATTCAGATCATCAATATTCTACAATAAAAGCAATCTGGATTGTATGACATGAGGCAGATTTTATTTTTTTCTGCAGTGCATTAGCCTTTCATGAGTGAACTCAAGAGGATGCTCAGACTTCAGCAGTCTCACTTTTTCTGCCAAACACTTTATATCTTCTGCTTTTATAGACAATGTCCTTGAGTTTTTGAAAGGTGCCTTTAAATGAAAAGGAATTGTTAAACCCACGTCTAAACCAACTCAATGGCCCTTGATAGAATGCTTGTCCTGAGACTAAAAGGTGGTGGGTTCAAATCCACAGTCAAGTCATACAAAAAAAACCCTGTTTGAGGGGGTGGATTGGGGGTTCAACCACCAACTGGTTCCTGAGCGCAGCTGTGGGGAAAGCAGAGAACCTAGGTGTGAATCAACTAATGCGACACTAAGTTGAACTTATTCCTTCAGGGTTGCTGGAGCCTCTCTGCTGGACTCACCCTGGACAGTCTATTGCAGAGCCACACAGACAACATCACAGGAACAATTTAAAGTCATCAATGACTATGAAGCATGTTTTTAGACGGTGGGAGGAAACCGGAGTTCACAAATGCACCAGGAGAAGAAAAACAACCCAGCTGGGATTTGGACCAAAGCAAGAGGCGAGAGTGCTAACCACTACACCTCTCTGCAGCCCTCTTTTTGCCTGCATTCCCGTCCCTTCCCGTCCCTTCTCTGCTCCTCCATCTCTTCTCTGTTGTCCTCACCTTCCCACACCTTTCCTCATGTTTGTTCTTCAGTTTCATCTCCTGTGCTCTGTTCCTGATTCAACACTGTGTTTTCTCACTTCTTTCTTGGCTTCTTCTAAAAGAACAAATGGTGCTGATGGTCATTTTGAAACACTACCTTCCTGTCAGGGATGGAGATTCATCTGCTGCAGCATCACTCAGTCCTTCCAAGCTTTTTTTCTTCATTATTTCTGTCTAGTTTGTGTTCTTGATAACTTTCCTTTGCCTGCCTGCTGTGAAGTTCCTTTCTTCATTTTACTCACCGTCAACTGTTTTTCTGTTTTTAGATACAGTGGCACATTTCTGGAGTGTCTTCTAGCGTCTTTCAGGATTTTGGAGACATTTCTTCAGCTTTGATGGCAGAAGATTCAGATCCTTGTTTGACAGAAGGACAGACACAGGATACAAATGAAATCTGGTGCTCCTCTTGGCACTGATGGTGCTTTTAGTGGCGCGCTTTTGCATGTTTGAGGGAGCTTGTTAAATTCCTCACCAGCTGCCTCCTTGCTTGTATAAGATCTCCTCTGCTGCTCGTCAGTGCTTGGCCTGGAGGTGCCAATACTGAGATCTGAGATCCAGCGCCACCATGGCCCTCGAGACAGGGCGGGGGCTTGAGCTCTGAGCTGACCCCGTCTCCCTGTGACTGCACCAAATTCACTTATTAAAAACAGAAAGAAACACAGGGTTTGTGTCCATCAGGGAAACTCCATGACGTCTCATCAGAACCCTGTAAAAACCTCAGAGATCACATTAGTGGGTGTCACTGAGTACTGGGAGGGTGAAAAGCCTCTCAGCTCCTGCATGTGTGTTCATGTGCATGAGTGTGTGAATGTGGAGCTGAAGCACTGCTCTGTTCTACTCTGCTCTCTCTGTTTGTTTAGGACAAAAAACAAGATTGAGACCAATTTATGTCATTATCCATCGGTGCCCCTCACCAGCTGTTGCTAGGCAGCAGCTGACATCATGTTTTAAATAAAAGCATAGCAGCAGCGTGCCTGTGTTGTGTATGCACGTGCACACTGTCACTATCAGTCTCTGTGTTTTAGACCGGGTTGCATAATCGGCGTCTGGCCGATATGAGCCCCCCCCCTCTCGCGTAGGCACGGTTCATTCAGTGTGTGTTTGTCAGGTGTCTTGCATATGGACGCTCGCTCTCCAGCCACTCCAGTTTGACCGGATAGAGGAAAACAAAGAGGCTGCACACCTTTTATGCTGGAGAGCTCATGCAGGAGTGAGCTCTCCATGGCGTGTTATTTAGCACTCTTGCCTCACTAGTTCAAACTCCAGATGGGCCTGTTCATGTATTTGTTTTGGGGTTTGCGAGTTCTCCCGTGCATGTATGTAGCTCTTTTGCAGCACATATCCAGAAACATGCTGCATAGGTTGATTAGTGACTAAATTGTCTCTTGGGTGTGAATGGTTTTTGTGTGGTGCTGTGATGGACTGGTGAACTGTCCCAGGTGTACCCCGCCTTCAACCCCCCTGTTGTTGGGCTAGGCTCCAGCATCCTCATGATCTTGCATAAAAAAACGAGAAGCTGTAAAAGACAGTGTTTCATGAGTTCCTGTTTCTGATGTGTTTAGTTTAGTGTTTCTGGTTTGGAGTCTGACAGTTTTCAAAGGTTTTTTAAGTCAATAATGATTCGGTGAACCAGCACCTTTACCCAACGGTGGCGGGGTTAGGCTCCAGCAACCCCATGACCCCAAAAGGAATAGAGGAGTTTAGATAATGGATGGATGGATGAGCTTCAAGTTTAAATCTTTGCAGGTTTCATCATTGTCAGATATTTCTTCTGTACTGTACTTTGATTAGGTTCTGTCTATCAAAATGGCAGGTATCAATGTGTAATCATCACGTGGTCATTACTCAGGATAAATCATTAAATGGTTGGCAGATTTTAATCACACTGGCTTTTTTGAGCTTTCACTGCTGTCACAAGATTGAAGCATTTTGAGTCCCAGGACACAAATGTTCTGACCTTGAATTCCCATGGCCACATCCCTCAGTCATCTAATTCCTTACAAGCAGCTTGTATTCCAGATGAGGCAGGTGGGAAACAATCATTTATTCCAAATGTTTCTGCATAAAACAATCAATAGATATGGCAGCACTCAATGTGTCTTTTAATACAGTTGTCCATCAGGCGAGCACAGTGGTGCAGTGGTTAGCACTCTCTCCTTACAGCAAGAATCTCCATGTTCAAATCCTGGCTGGGAGCTTGCATGTTCTCCCTTTGCATCAATCAATCAAACTTTATTTACAAAAAAAAGGCAATTCTTATACTTGCACTGCTCGAAGCGCTTTAAAATGAAAAACAAAACAGACCAAAATAAAAAGAGAGAAACACAACCCACCCTTTACCTTGAGAAGACTTTAGGCTCTGATGTAAAGAAACAGTCTGTTTGGATCTTTTCATACCAGGAACCAGCTCAGCCAGAAGAACATTGCTTTACTGCCCACCCTGACCAGGACAGTAAAGGGGTCCACTTCACAGCTGTGAAGCTGTGGACCCCATCTGCCTCCACACAGGGCAACAACTGCAGCAATAACCCCAGACCTAACCAGCAACACCTGGCACAGAGGATTGCCAAAAGGGAAACTATGAGGCATTAAACCTTAAAAGAAAGATGTTCAAATTAAATCGGGTTGCAGAGTGGCACAATGGTTAACGCTCTTTCCTCACTTCAAGAATGCCACTGTGTCCAGTCCCGGCTGGGGACCCGACAAAGCATTACCAATGGGGGACCTTTCTGTGTGGAGTGTGCATGTTCTCCTTGTGCATGCGTGGATCTTCTCTGGGAACTCCGGCTTCCTCCCACCATCCAAGATCATGCGTCATAGATGAATTGGTTACTCTAAATTGCTCCTAGGTGTGAGTGTGTGTAGGTTTTGTGATTGTGGCCCTGAGACAGACTGGTGACCTGTCCAGGGTGTATCCTGCCTTCGCCCACAAGTGGCTGGGTTAGGCTCCGGCAGCCCTCCAGGACAAAGCAAGTTTATGAAATGCATGGATGGGATGAAATTAAATACATAATATGTATACAAAAACTGAAACGGAAAATGTCATTACATGCAAAAATATGGGAAATAATATATAATAAAACGAACAAACAATTTATAAATATGCAGTTAAGATTTTCCAGAGTCAAAATGAAAAACCTCTGCAGTCTCTGCGGCTTTGAGGCAGGCTGTTCCACAGGCGAGGACCATAATAGCAGAATGAAGCCTCACCGTAAGTTCTGGTCCTCACCTATGGACAACTCAAAGGCCGGAACCTGAGGACCTGAGGGTCCGCGAGAACTCATACTTTAAAAGCAAATCACTTAAATAAGAAACATTAAAATATTTATAAACTATTAAAAGAACTGTAAAATCAATCTTGAAATGCACAAGGAGCCAATAGGCAGCTGTTGCTTTTGGGGTCACTTCAGGTGTTTGGGGGACCCTTTGAGCATAGACATGAGGGGAGCTGCCACGACACTGAAGGCAATTCTGAAGCCTCGGATGAACTGCCAGTAGAAGTTGGTGAACCCTAAGAAGCGTTGGAGTTCTTTCACTGACCTGGGTTTAGGCCACTGCAGCCCTGGATCCACTTTGCCCAGATCCAAAGCCACCCCCTGAGCACTGATAACATAGCTAAGAAATGTCACAGAGGTTTTATGAAATTTGCATCTCTTGCGTTTGACATACAAATGCCTTTCAATCAGACATGTGAGACAAGTTCCTCTAGGGTGTCGGAATAGACCAACGTGTCATCAATGTACACAATGACATGTTTTTGGAGCATGTCTCAAAGCACGTCATTAACAAAAGCCTGAAACACAGAGGGAGCATTACAGAGACCAAACGGCATAACAAGGTCTCTATGGTGTAAATGCCACTCACCATGTTTGGAGGAGGAAGAACGCTGAGAAGCTCAAAAGGAAACTGCAGATGTCCGCAGATACTTGAGTGCTAAATGAAACTATCTCCCATCCATCCCTCTCACATGTGATACTTCCTCCTTGAATTTGTCGTTTATCTCCCTGAATATTTGGTAGTTCTGCTTCATCTTTTCCTTGGTGCTGATTCCTCGTCCTCCTCTTTGACCCCCTGCCTGCGGCGTTTGTTTGTGTCTCCGTGTGGACGTGTGTGTGGACGCTGTAGAAAGGAGGCAGCCCCTCAGAGGAGCTTTAAGCTCTTACATAACTGATGTCCTCTTGACATGGAAGTGTGCGTTTGCCCTGGATGAGGACTTCACAAGGTTACAATCCCACAAGTCCCTCTGATAGCTTGTATTTGGCTTTGTGTGTGTGTGTGTGTGTGTGTGTGTGTGTGTGTGTGTGTGTGTGTGTGTGTGTGTGTGTGTGTGTGTGTGTGTGTGTGTGTGTGTGTGTGTGTGTGATTGAGGATGGCAAAGAAACATGACTGATGGGAAAGGACAAGGATGTAGTAGTAGTGTGATTACCGTATGGAGAACTCAACTGGTGGGACTTGGGCCTGGGGGAGGAAGTGGAGATGAATCAGTTCAGACGGATGGGGGGCTAGAAGGGCTGTCCCCATGTCCTCAGTGTTTGAGGAGAGTCAGCTTTAATCTTGGGTCTGCTTTGTTTTGTTTTCTCGAGCTGCTGTAGCAGCATCATGTGAGACTATTCTAACTGAAAGGAAAATGAGAAGGTTCTGACGCTTTCTGCAGAGAAGCAGACGTCAGCACGCCTGGTTCTGATAAAGCAGGGTCTGACTGCTGTAGTGGTGCAGAAGCAAAAGTGGGGCCAGAGTTTTCAGTTGCTAACATATCTGAGGGAAGACTTTTAAGAACATATTCTCATATGTTCTTTAAAAGTAGGCGTGGCCTAATCAGGCTGTTTATTGGATCAGTCAGAGATTAAGGGGCCTTTTTCCAAAGTTCTTTTATTGCATCTTTAATATGAGAGTGACATCGTACTCAGGGTACATGATGCAGTGCTCTGAAACTATGAACTATGAACACGGTGTTATTCTGCAGTTTTCAGGTTCCTGTCATCATTTGTTTTTTAATTCCAGCTCCTTTAGTTTGATATGCAAATGCAGCAGAACATGTTGGCAGTGGAATCCTCAGAAATGTAAAGATGTGACACACAAGCAGGTTTGCACTGTTTGCTGGAGTGCCACTGAAAGCAAATGATCAGCAGATGAAATGTGACCCAGCCTGACTGGAGAGTAATTCTCCAAACCGTCAGAACATGCACAGCTTCCCAGTGAGCAGCGTTTTAGTAATCAGGAACAAGCGCAACACCTTTTAGAAAATGACTCACTTAAGTCAGAAATATCTGTGCACAATCAAGCCCACGTCTGCTCACTAATTATTCTGTTTTCTCATCTCCTCTCCAAGTGTTAACCACATTCTTTCTCTCTGTTTTACAGTAAGTGTGCTCACATCCCAACAGCTTCGATGCCTTGCTGTAGGGCACTACAAAAGCATCTTTATTTAGCTCAGACATTGTACCAAATGGAAAACACTTGAACAGTGTAAATGTGTCTCGTGGCCGTGTTTGGACGAGCACATCCTGTCCTGATCCGGCTCTGCGTCCTGCTCCGTCCTCTGAGTCCGCCTCAGTGGACTGTTCTGAAGGGTTCTGGATGAACTCTGGCTGTATGGAGGAGGGCCTGGGCGTGGAACCTCTGTCAGATCCCAGCGTGGAGAAGCTGAGACTCAGTTTCAGAAAGCTGCATCCTTCTTGCTTTCAGTTTCAAAAGCTGATCGTTTGTTTTGGGCTTTTCAACCGACCTCATCCAGAATGTTCTGCCTTTGCCGCTCCGGAACCACAAGAAAGCAAAGCTGCAGATCTTTTCCAGTTGGTTTCGTGGTACCAGTCCCAGCTGTGTGGGAGGTTGTGGATCAGGACCAAAGCCATTGGATCAGTGAGAGGGAGGGAAATCAGAACGTTCCATGTTCCAGTGAGGCAGAGCTGAGGAACAGCAGAGTTCAGTCTGCTCGTCTGTGCGGGCCTCTGGATCAGTGCATGTGGACCGACAGACAATAATCTATTGTTGTAATCTCTAATGTGTTGCAGGATTATTAGCCAGATCATGAGATCAGTTTGGGTCTAGATTAGGATGGGGGCAGAGTTTCCAACCCGTCACTCCGTCAATCCGACCCAATCACTCCAGGTCGTCACAAACATATTATTCAGTCTCTGAATCTCCACGATCACCTGCAGTCGGAACTGTCATCACTTCATACTGTAACCACTTTGCAGCTGTCACGACCGCCATCCATCCATCCATCCATCCATCCATCCATCCATCCATCCATCCATCCATCCATCCATCCATCCATCCATCCATCCATCCATCCATCCATCCATCCATCCATCCATCCTTCCATCCATTTATGCATCCATCCTTCCATCCTTCCATCCATCCATCCTTCCATCCATCCTTCCATCCATTTATGCATCCATCCATCCATCCATCCATCCATCCATCCATCCATCCTTCCATCCATCCATCCTTCCATCCATCCATCCATCCATCCATCCATCCATCCATCCATCCTTCCATCCATCCATCCATCCATCCATCCTTCCATCCTTCCATCCATCCATCCTTCCATCCATCCATCCATCCATCCATCCATCCATCCATCCATCCTTCCATCCATTTATGCATCCATCCTTCCATCCTTCCATCCTTCCATCCATCCATCCATCCATCCATCCATCCATCCATCCATCCATCCATCCATCTTCTGATGCAGTGACGTTTCTATCATTTCATGGAATATTTGTTCTGTTTCTTGTCTGGATGTTGTCATTGAAGAACAATCTTTTATTGCAGACCTGTTCTTGTTTGTTCTGCATCTCTTTCCTGCAGCCCTCTGTCTCTCTGTCTATGAGAATTCATGCTTTTTCTCGAGCTCTTGCGAGTGATGAGAAGAATTCTAAATTTTGATCCAGAAAGCTTAGAACAGGCTTTGGATTATGTCCGATTACTGCCTTTTTCTAGGCCAGAACTCTGCATTAGAAGCTTTAGGAGCAAAAGGCTGTAGTTTCCTGGACGGCCTCTGACATGTGACAGGGGTCAGAGGAACATACATCTTCTCTCTGCAGATTAGTCAGCTACAGCCTAGAGAGTGTGTGACAGCCTGAGCATCCACCTGAACATCCGCTGACCTGCTTCTTTAACGCTTGGCTGTCCACTCCTCTTTGCTGCTCAATGAGAGACACTTCTGCAGACAAAGGCAAACAGGCGGCCGGCCGGCCAGCCGGGCCTCTGGAAGCAGGGGAATGATCACCGTTTCTGTCCAGGGTTTCATGTTTGTCCTTCAGAGACAGACAGCTCCTGTGTTCCTGAGAAAATCAATGAATAAGACTCAGCAAGTCTTTTGTCTCTCTCCTCTCCAAGAAAACATGCCACACCATTGCAGCATGAAACCTGACCACATGGTTTTTATGAATCCATATGAATATTCAACCCAGCTTCTTTAGTTAACCTTTAATGCTCTGCATGTCCCATCCTTTCACACGAGTGATGCAGGGAAGCTGAGGCGAGTGGAATCACACTGAGCTGTGGTCCCACGGGCAGCAATCCCTCTGTTGACCACGGCTAACCCTGGCTCTTCTTTGACGGCTTTCAGACACACCAGAAGGACTCTGGGATCTGCAGGAAGCTAGTTCTGACATGCTGATGGTTCTTTGGACAAACTGGAATTCTCTGACCCCCTCACCAGAATCCATCCATCTTCCCCTGAAACGGCTAAATCCCTTTGGGGTCTCTGGGCGATGAATGAACCTCTGAAGCATGGGATGAAGCTGGAGTTGTCTAGAAGAAAACCCACACATGCACAAGGAGAACGTGCAAGCTCCACACAGAGAGGACAGAGGGGGGATTTGATCAATGCCTTCTTGCTGGAAGTGTGCTAACCACAACCGTGCAGCCGTCCTAATTAGGATGCACATCAATAAAATTCAGTCAGAAAATGTAAAAAACAGTGTTTTTCACTTCAGTCAGATCAGTTTGAAGTCATGCACCACAAAGGGAAAACTCTAGATAACCTTTGTTGGACCAGAGTTTGATGATTAAAACCTTTGCTGTCAGGTTCATCTGAAGTGACCTGATTGTTCTCCATGTTAAAGCCTCCTGTGCATGTGAGCATGATGGCATGTCTGCTGGACTGAGTTTCAGTCTGAGGAAATGATGTCTCTGATGTCTGCTGATTGCTGATGTCTCTGTTTGAGACAGAGGAAAGAAAGCTTTGACTGGTTAGACTGCTGCATCTACGACGATGCAACAGTTAAGTTTCAGCAGATGTTCATAGTTGGGCATTTCCAGGGGAAATGTGGTCTTACTCTGACAGTCAGAACAAACATGAACCTTAAATGCAGACTTCCATGTTCTGTTTGCAGGAGAACAAGAGAGACAGAAAATCAGGAGAACCAGACCTGCCCACAGAAACAAATGCACTAAAATACGACTGAGTAAGAGAACTGACAACACTGAACCTGGATCGGAAAAGCTCTGTCACTAGCAGGATCTGATGTGATCCTGATACAGGAGAGGAAAAGCTAAAGAATACCCAACAAAAACCTAAACGCACTAAAACTCAACTATACCAAGAAGACCGAAGGAGAGATGCCTTAGAGGACCAGATCTGAGACTTTCAGAAATGAGGTGATATCCCCTCGTCTGCACCTGCAGCCATCCTCAGAGATCCCGGTCAGGCTCCACCCATCTTTGTGGATTCGTGTCAGTGTGTTCTGAAGCGGAAGCGCTCTGCACATTCATTTCTTTCTGCTGGATTTTTGCTGCATGTTGATTTTTCTGCTTTAAGGCCTCAGCATCATAGACACACTTCACTGTAAACCTGACAGCAGCTTCAGACACCACAGCTGATGGCGGAAGCAGGGGGAGGAGCTCATGCCCCCCCCACCGCACAAACAGCAAGCCATCAATCCGTCAGGGTCTAAACATAGCCACAGACGGGAAGCTGATGTCCCAGCAGGCTCAGCGGTACACAGGTGTGTGCACGTCAGTCTCACACACCAGAGAAACACCATGACTGGGAAATTCCACTGAACATCCAGAAGAGAATCATCCAGGAACCTTTGTGGAAGAGTCCAACAGCTATGCAGTGGGACGTCTTCACTGTTTAACTTTCAAAGTGTAGCATCAGACTCTTATAAAGGAACAAATTCATTTGCGTGTGAGGGGCGGAGGAGGACAACAGCAGGAGAACATCTGCAGCAACGTTACTGGAACTCCCCCAGAATCCAAACCTCACCTCTGAATATGAAAGTGTTGTAGCTTTTGTTTGGATGTTCTCCTCTGGATGTGCAGCAACAGAAACGCTTTCTGTGGAGAGTGAAAACTGTCAGGACTCCATCCTCCTGCAGGTCGCACTGTTTCTCTGAGAACGTGGTGGAACAGCAGTGATTGTTGCTGTTTGCTGCTTGTGTTTCTCCAAGCTCCTCCTATTTAATCAACTTCTAAACATTTGGGTTTGGGAATTCCAAACTTATCTCCACGTGAGCTTCCCACCCACTGTCATTGCAGTCCACTCCTTAAGTAGGTCATCTGCTATAGTCAGAGCTATGATGGGCTGCAGAACTGCCCAGGGTGGACCCTACCTTTGCCCAACAGAAGCAGGGATCAGCTCAAGAACCCGTTGACCCTGAACAGGAATGAAGGGTGTAAAACGAGGATTGAGGGATAAAATTCCTCAATACAAAAGTTCCCAGTATGCATCCAGAGACATGTGGGCTCTGCTCTGTCTCAAACCTCCCATCTTGTTCTGGATGGCTGTGCTGATGCTGCTTCTTCAGGTTAGTTGCCACAGAAACAGGTCATTCTGATGCGGTTTGTCTGTCTTCCCAGGATCCTTCGGTGCAGAAGGTGGGTGGAGGCAGGAAGAAGACGGTGTCCTTCAGCAGCATGCCCTCAGAGAAGAAGGTTCATCTGTCTTCATTTTTAAAAACTTTGCTGAAGATGTTTTGATGTCAGTGAGTCTGTAGAGCAGTTTGGAGAAACGTGAGCGCACATGTCAGTCTTCACAGGTTCTGCTGTGTGTTTGGGGTGAGAGCTAAACGCACACAGAGTCAAAGCAGACGGGTGTGCGTGCAGACGCTAAATCTGCTGCTCCTGTGCTGCAGGTGAGCAGTGCAGCCGACTGCTTAGCATTCATGCAGGGGGGCTGTGAGCTGAAGAAGATTCGACCCAGCTCCAGGGTTTACTGCCGGTTCTACACTCTGGATCCAGACCTGAGCTGCCTGCGCTGGGAGCCATCCAAGAAGGATGGGGACCGGGCCCGGCTGGACGTGTCCAGCATGCGAGAGGTGCGCACCGGGAAGAGCACGGAGACCTTCCTCCACAACGGCCCTTTGTTTGAACACCTGCCCGAGGAGGCAGCCTTCTCCATCATTCATGGGGAGGACTACCAGGTAAGGAGGGGCTCACTGAAGGACCGGAACTCTGCAGGCCTCGCCTAACCCCCCTGTTTCCTGCAGTCTCTAGACCTAGTCGCCTTGTCAGCCGATGTTGCTAACATCTGGGTGACAGGTTTGCGTTACCTGCTGGCCCACCCCTCAATAATTGGAGGAGCTGCAGGAGGGGGTGGGAGCTTGGAAGGAGGGCCCGGCGACGGGGGCGTTGCAGCAGTGGAAGGTAGTTTGGGAAGCAAGATGAGGAGCGACTGGCTGGAGAAAGAGTTTGCAGAGGTGGATGAAGACGGCTATGGCATCGTGTCGGAGGACGTGGCTGTCGCCACCATCAGCAAACTGTGTCCAGGCATCAAGGAGGCAAAGGTCAGTGTGTGTGTGTGAGGTTACAATCCTGCAGATGTTTGGCAGGCATATATGGCTGATGCCAGACGAGAACTTCAAAGGAAAGGACGGCAAAGTGTTTAAACCAAATTTTAATTCAAAAACCAAACAGCACAAACAAAACCGGATTGGTGAGTTTCAGCAAATATCTTCTGTTGAAGTTCTGGTTTTCTTCTATGCTAGAATCTCTTATTTCCAACTCTGATGGTGGAAGTAGAAGCTGCCTGTCATCCCATCATTGTGTGTGCAGTTGCTCATTGTATCTATATATTCTGAACATGACAGGATTGACAGGTAACCCTTTTCATTCAGTCAGACCAAATCTGCTTCTCTGGCGCCCACTAGTGGCTACGAAGCTTGATGCGTTTAGCCTGAAAGTCAGTATGAGGAAAAAGATCCTGAAGTAGAGCAGTCTGATGAGAGAGAAAACAGCTGAAGACGACAGTGGTGGCTCTGGTGGAGTGATCTGTCAGCGGGAGATTTTCTGGTTTGGTTGCAGGTGCAGATGCTAAAGCTGGTTTCTGACAGGCTGATTCTGGAACATCTGCCTGCATTTTAACGTGTTTTTAACATATTTGAGCCCAGATCATATCAGAGGAGGCTTCCTGCATGCCAGGGCAGAGCCCAGGAGATGAAACAGGGAAAGAGCTCATCTTATTCACGACGCACTTTGTTTCCATATTTCAGTGGCCTTTCTGAAGTAAGATGATGCTGAGTGTTTTCCGTCTTTTCTCTCACTACACAAATGTTTCCAGGTTCGTCTACGCTTTAAGGAGATCCAGCGTAGTAAGGAGAAGCTGACCTCACATGTTACTCTGGAGGAGTTCCAGGAGGCCTTCTGTGAACTTTGCACTCGTCCTGATGTCTACTTCCTGCTGGTGCAGCTTTCCCAGGACCGCGAGTGCTTGGACCCACAGGACCTGCGGCTCTTCTTGGAGACAGAGCAGGGTTTGTCTTTGGCCACGACAGAAGGCTGCTGGGAGCTCCTCAAGCGCTACGAGCCGTCCGCCCAGGGCAGGGAGAAGGGGCTTCTGGGAGTGGACGGGTTTGCACGCTACCTGCAGTCACTGGAGTGCCAGCTGCTTGACCCAGAGCACCTATCCGTTTGCCAGGACATGAACCTGCCTCTGTCCCATTACTACATCAGGTGATTAATACTACCGTCATACTCAATGCAGTTTGCATGGCAATTTTGCATCCTCTGCCATTGTTTTCACGCATGTCAAATTTGCCACAATCATGCACCTTATATTGTAATTCATAAAATAGGATGCATGATCGATTCCTGTCATCAGTAGCACAGAAGTCAAAGTGACTCCAGAGGACCACAGTCCTGTTTACTGCGGTCAGTCCCAGTGTTACATCTCTAGTCTTCTTCTGGTCCAACCTCTCCATGTTCTGCTTCGTTCTGTTTGCAGCAATCCATGTCTGAGCATGAATGTCCCCCTGATGAAGCAGGTGGCGCCATGTCCTCTTGGCCTGTTTTTATTGGCTTACCAGTCCGCAGAAAATGAAAGAAGAAAGGCCCAGTGGGCATGTCGAAGTCCTCTGGAGTATATTTTAGATTTCTCAAAGGTCTAGAGCATAATGTTGCTGCAGTTTGATTGAAGCTGTAATTTAACCCAACACATGTTTTTATTTTGGGTGGTGGTGTGTGCAGATATCTGGCATCAAGGCTTTGGTGAATCAGCACGTTGTTGATCACAGCAGAGCTGTTTAACACCAGAGAACCACGTTCTGGACCTGCAAGCTGGTCCTGACACGGTTCACTTTACTGTATCTGCAGGATCAAGCTTCTGCAGAGGATCTAAAATGCTCGACTTACCTTTGCTCACACTCCCACAATACTTGCCTACAGAGTAGTCAGCTCCCTACTCGGACATCCTTGTCCTGGTCTACAGCTACCCCCCAACAGCTGATGGCCCCCCCAGAAGATTGCTGACCAACTCCAGCACGGAGCACAGCTGTTCCTCTGATGAAGAAACTGACCTCTGCCTCAGATTCACTTATCCCAAAGCAGATTTTAAAGTGAATCAGAACATTTAATTGATGAACGTTGATGAATGTGTACGATTACAACATGATAGAGTTGTGTTTGAGGTCCTGTTAGAGTGACTCAAGCCAGCTGAAAAGGCACATTAGCAGCTACATCTTCGGTTAGAAGACTGACTGCTCACAGCTTTCTGAGGCTGAGGAGGAAGAAACACTGCACATCTGCTAGCGGAGCGGAGCGCTCAGTTTAGTGGGAACACGTATGTGCAGACACGTATGTATCAGAGGATATTCAACTGGCTGTTCTGCATGTCAATCAGGGGATGGACCTCACAGCGAGGCTGATGATTGACTGATGGCAATAAAAACATTCACCTTAAACTGTAAAGGTGGTGTGTGACAGACGATAGATTGATTGGTTTATTTCAAGAATAATTTGGACAATACATGAAAATAATCACACATAATTATTAAACATTACTGAGACAATGAAATGCATTGGTTGAGAGAAAAGAAAGAAAAGAAAACAAACAAAAACAACGCACTTAAGTCACATTTGTAACATTCGTTAAGTATAGTAATTAATAACTGGGGGCTAGTAGAGCTTGATTATATATATATTATTATATAATCCCACCCCTACATAGTTACTTCATTTCATAGTCTGGCATCGTTTTCATAATCCGGTTCTGATCAGATCTATTGCAGATCGTGTAACAAAACTGAGTGCTCAATAATTATTTAAAAAAAAACATGATTTCAGTAAACAGTAACATGAATCACACATCATGTAACAGATATGTAATACTCATTGATGATCATTAGAATACAATTTTAAATTAATACAGAAATCATCCCTACACATTAGAAATCAAGTTTTCAAGTAACAAAAAATTAGATTATAATCTGAGAGAATTCTAACTTTTTCCATAAAAATTATTGATTCACACTTTGGGTAATCAATATGTAATAAACATTGATTATCATCCCCTCAGTTTCTAGCCTCCTTCGTTTTCTAAGAACTGTTTTTGGATATTCAATGGTAATGTTTTTCCACCGGCTCTATATAGAATTTCTGCAAAAATCAACAAGGTCATACAGTTTTAAAAGTCTGGATTGATAAAAGAAATTGTTTGTATGATCGAGAAAGCCGGCTTTATGTACAATTCTGATGGCTGGTTTTTGAAGTAAAGAGAGAGGCTGTAGTGAACTTTTATAATTATTACCCCAAACTTCTATACAATAGGTGAAATATGGTAATATTAAAGAGCAGTATTATAGGTATCTACAGTTGTATTCTAACATGTATTTAGATTTATTTATGATTGAAATACTTTTTGAAATTTTAGTTTGTATGTGTCTGATGTGTAGCTTAGTTTGTTATCGATAAGAATCCCCAAGAATTTGATTTCTGTGACGTTTTCTATTAAGACGTTATTTATTGTAACTGAGAGCTCTGGATTGGCCTTATATTTACCAAAAAACATCACTTTGGTTTTTTCAAGGTTCAAAGATAGTTTATTGTAATCCATCCATGATTTGATTTTGTTCAACTCTGTGTTTACCACATGGATGAGGTCTCTTTGATTGTCTGTTGAGTAAAATATATTGGTGTCATCAGCAAATCGAATTAGTTTTAAAAGTTTCAAACATTAAATAACTCATTTATGTAAATATTGAACAGCAGCAATAAGGAGTGACTGTTGTGTGATTGTCCCCTCAGTACTTCCTACCGCTCCTACCTGCTGGATGACCAGGTCCATAGCAGAGCAGACTTAGGGGGTCTGATCAGAGCCCTGCAGTCCGGCTGCCGCTGCCTGGAGCTGGGAGTGACCGATGGCCCAGAGGGAGAACCTCTGCTGGGGGTTGACTATGGACCTGACATTTCCAGACACCACCCTCACCATGCCCCCGTCACTATCCGCTCTGCTCTGGAGGTGGTCAACAAATACGCCTTCCTGACCTCTCAGTACCCGCTGCTGCTGTATTTATGCCAGCGCTGTTCCCCGTCCCAGCAGTGCACCATGGCACACCACCTGAAGAAAGTCTTTGGTTCTCGTCTCTACACTCCAGAAGGGCTGACAGTCAACCTAGGAGGTCGGGCCACAACTTTACCGTCTCCCGAGCAGCTGAAGAGACGGATCCTCTTGGTGGCAAAGAAGCTCCCCCCAGAGCACGAGGGCTCAGACGGGGAGGTGTCTGAAGAGGAGGAGGAGATAGGAGGAGGGGGACCTCTAGCAGGAAGAAGAATGACTATACCTGGTGAGGAGGAGCTGGGCGTGGTCCTGGTAGTCCCTCCCCCTTCTCAACCAAGAAAGCTCCGTCTCCACAAAGAGCTGTCAGACCTGGTGGCAGTGGCTCGGACCAGCAGCCGAAGCTTCTACACTCAAAGAGCCACATACAAGAAGGCCCAGCAGCAGTCCCCCCCCAGCAGCCCTGTGTCTCCTGGTTCACCCCTCCCCCCAGAGCTGCCTTACTGGACCATGTGCTCCTTAGGTGAAGGAGAGGCGGGGCGGCTAACCAGCGAGAGCCCAGAGGACCTTGTTATGTTCACCAAGCGTACCCTGACCAGGGTGCGGCCCAGCTCAGTTCGTCTGGATTCCAGCAACCCCAACCCCCAGGGATACTGGAAAGGGGGGGTCCAGCTTGTGGCCTTGAACCAGCAGACACCCGGCGCCATGCTGGACCTTCACCGAGGTCGCTTCTCCCAGAATGGTAGCTGTGGTTACGTTCTCCGCCCGGCCGTCATGAGGGACGAGGTGTCGTACTTCAGTGCCCACACTCACGGCTGTGTGCCGGGAGTCCCACCTCAAACTCTGCGCATCAAGGTCTGCCGAGCCTGTTTCCAGAACTTTTTCTCCCTGAGTCACTTTAGTTCACAGAGTGAGCCTGCTTTCTGTTCCACTATGCAGGTGATCAGCGCCCACAATCTACCCAAGCCTCAAGGATCGGGGGCCAAAGGCGAGGTCATTGACCCGTATGTGGTTCTAGAGCTGCATGGAGTTCCGGCCGACTGCGCAGAACAACGGACACGCACGGCTGCACAGAACCAGGATGACCCGCTGTTCGATGAGACCTTTGAGTTTCAGGTAAGCTGTGTGTCAGGGAGCAGTCCTGCTGAGAACCCCCATCTGCAGATGCTGCAGCCAGACGACCCCAAAATGAATAAACAGTTTTCGCTTTTTCTGATGACAAAAGGAAATTCTAGAGATGTTTAGCATCACAGAGCTGAGATCCACATTCAATCTGAACTCAGTTCTCTCAGTAATCTTACTTTTCATTTCCAACCTATAAAGTAAAAGTTCTGTAGAAACAGATTTGTGTAGAAGCAAGCATTATAAAGTACAACAGTGTTTCTGTTTAAGCTCTTTACATAACGGCAGGGCAGCCCTTTAATAATCCCTTCACACACTGAATGTGGTTTGGATTTGGAACACAAACCTAATTCTTAGAAGTGTTCTTGACCACAAACCTCCCAGAGCTCCCATTTCAGAGGAATACACTCCAAAGAAAGAAAAGAACCTTCAAACGGCATTTTAGCTGAACTTCAGTCAACAAGAGAGGAAGACAGAATTATTATCCATAGTGGGCCTTAAGTTTAAAGCATCTCCAATCAAATGGTAAATGGGTTATCCTTGTATATTTCTACCTCCATTGAAGGCCTAAAGCGCTTTACAGTCACATTCACACACTGATGGTGGCTGTGCTGCTGAACACCGATGCCAACCTTCCACCAGAAGCAACGTGGGGTTCAGTATCTTGCCCAAGACAACTTGAGCTCTTAATGATGCTGGATTTCTGCAGTGGGAGCTGAACATCTGGATTTGTGCTGCGAAAATGTTTGCAATCCAAGCTGTTCCCACTTTCTGCCAGGTTGCCATGGTTGAAAGCTAAACTTCATCTTCACCTGTGCACAGGTTATTCTCCACAGTGTTCCTGTGTGCTGTTGCTCAGGAGCAGATCCACAGCCCGGATTCTGCTCCTTTTGGTCGTGTTGTCCTCGTAACATGAGGTACAGGGAGGAACTAAAAGGCTTTGTTCTGCACAAAGAAGGATCACGCACACCCAGAAATCTGAGTGTGTCAGGCAGGAGTGTGCTCAAACACAAAGACCGCTGACTTTACCCTGTGAGGAGACCTAAAGAAGTGTGTGCACAGAGCCTGGCAACGTTTAATCAGCCAGCTCCTGAGAAATGTTAGCGTGTGTGTAATTAGAGAAGCACGCCCACATTTTCTCACCTGTGCAGGGTCAGAATGGGACAGCCCTCATGGCCTCATAACCACCAAGCTCAAACAGGCAGTGTTTGTGTTTGGCAGTGTTTGACCTTCAGAGTTACTGGTCTCTTTATCAACGCGGGTTGAAGCTGGACAGAGCAAAAGAATTCTTTGGGTGTCTTCTGTCATGGAGTTTTTGTCTCCTTCAACATCAATTGCACACATTTGTGAATACAATCATTCCCTTTATTCTGCCTTGTAGACAGAAAATGAGGTGACAGCTAGTCCTTCCATAGATCACATTGCATGTGCTAAAGGGATCTTTTTGCATTCAGTTTCTGTACTGCTAGAAATGCTTTGTTTTTTTTGTCATCGAAGGCACAGGCCAGACAGAGACAATTAAGAATACAGTCAGTTATTCAGAAAAACAAGTGAGCTGCGAGCCGTGCTGTTGCAAAGACAAAAACTCGGTCCACGGAGGAGTTCAGTGAGGCCATGGAGAAGGAACATTGGTTGGCCTCGAAGAGATTCTCTGGAATACCATCCAGTTCCTCAGAAGGGGAAAGCAGTTTTCTACAATCACCATTTTCAGTACTGGTGGGGAACCGGTGGGGACTTTGACTGGGGACATTGTCGAGAGGTGGAAGGAATACTTCAAGGATCTCCTCAATCCTGCTGACATGCCTTTTCTTGAGGAAGCAGAGGCTGAGGACTTTGAGGTGGGGCTGTCCATCACCCAAGCTGAAGTCACAAAGGCAGTCAACAAACTCCTCAGTGACAAGACACCGGGAGTGGATAAGGTCTGCCTGAGGACCTCAAGTCTCTGGATACTGTGGGAGTGTCTTGGCTAACATGTCTCTGCAGCATTGCATGGCATTTGGGAACCACTGGACTGGCAGACAGGGGCGGTGGTTCCCGTCCTGGTCGTGGAACTGTGGATCAGCTCTACACCCTCTTCAGGGTGCTGGAGGGTTTGCGGGAGTTCGCTCATCCTTTCCATATGTGTTTTGTGGATTAGGAGAAGGTGACTATGTCCCCTTTGGTGTCCTGTGGAGGGTTCTCTGCAAGTATGGGGTCTGGGGAGCCTTACTGAGGGCCGTCCGCTCTCTGTATGACCAGAGTAGCAGCTTGGTTCGCATAGCCAGCAGTAAGTCAGACCTGTTCCTGGTGCATGTTGGACTCTGGCAGGGCTGGTCTTTATCACTGGTTCTGTTCAAAGTCTATATGGACAGAATTTCTAGGCGAAGCCAGGGGCCGGAGGGGGTCTGGTTTAGGGACCACCGGATTTCCTCTCTGCTCTTTGCAGATGATGCTGTCCTGGTGACCTCATCGAGCAAGGACCTCCAGCATGCATTGGGGCGGTTTTCAGCTGAGTGTGAAGCAGCTTGGATAAGGGTCAGCATAAGTCTGAGGCCATTGCTTTTGACCGGAGAAAGGTAGTTTGTCCTCTCTGGGTGGGTGGAGGGCTCCTGTCCCAGGTGGAGGAGTTTAAGTATCTTGTGGTCTTGTTCATGAGAAAGGGAAGATTGGAGCGTGAAATCGACAGACGCACTGAAGCGGCGTCCGCCGTTATGCGGTTGCTATATTGGTCCGTTGTTGTGAAGAGGGAGCTGAGCCAGAAAGTAAAGCTCTCAATTTAACAGTTAGTCTACACTCCAATATTCATCTATGGTCATGAGCTCTGGGTCATGACCGGAAGAACGAAGTCCTGGATACAAGCGGCTGAAATGAGCTTCCTATGTAGGGTGGCTGGGCGCTCTCTTAGAGATAGGGTAAGAAGCTCTGTCACCCGGGAGGAGCTCGGAGTAGAGCCGCTGATCCTCCACATCCAGAGGAGCCAATTGAGGTGATTCGAGCATCTGGTTCGGATGCCTCCTGGACACCTCCCTGGGGTGGTGTTCCGGCATGTCCCACTGGGCGGAGGCCCTGTGGAAGACCCAGGACACGCTGGAGAGAGTATGTCCCTCGGCTGGCCCCTAAGGAGCTGAAGGAAGTGAGCGGGGAAGTGGGGAGGGAGAGGGAAGTCATTTTGCCCAGACTGCTGCCCCCTCAACCTGGTCCCGGATGAGCGGAAGATGGAGATGGTAGATAGTAGAAATGTAGAGTTAAATGCTGGATATTATTTGAAAAATTAGTCAAATAGAACAAAGTACTGTCCCGGAGTGGTGGTGGAGGACCCAAAATGCAGTCCAGGCTTGGTGGCAGAAAAGTAAAACATTTAATAAATAAACTGCAACATGATAAAACCCGTGGAGAAACAAAGGAGTGCCAAAACAAAGAAGAGCAGATGAACTGACAAGGAGTAACTGAAAACCAGACTCTTGTATAGGCTGAGGGTCATTAACTGAAATGAAGACAGCTGTGGATCGTGAACCTGACACTGGTGACTGAGGGATAATTCGAAACAGACCATGATGAAAGCCCAAGCACAGATTCAAACGCCAAAAGACAGTAATACAAATGGCACATAAACTCTCAAGACATATTCTGGATCAGCAAATAAAATCGTTGTCCTGTTCTGATTCATAGTGTGATTTAATTGTCCTGTGAAGTTTTAAATGCCCTCTGACAAGCTGCAGCTTTCTGTCTTTGCATGGTTACAAAGACTGCAGGAGCTACAGGATTGTAGTCTGGGTCCAGGTTGCTCTCCATGAGTCTCGGCTATTTGTCTCAGAGCTGAGTTCTTCATATTTTTTCTCCAGAAAATGTAAAGATTCATATAATGCTGTTTCGAGTTTGAAGATGTTTTCTGGCATGTTTCAGAGTCAGACGGTCCTGATGCTGGTTTCTGCCAAATGAAATGGAAAATAGTTTATTTTGAGCAATCAAAGCAAGAATATTTGCATAGACAAGACAAACAACCAAGGTTTATTTCCATACAAAGACATATCAGACATAGGATAATGAGGATAATAGGATTGAATTATAGATTGCTTGAGGGAGTGGGAGGAAGCAAACTTCTACAATCCCACCCAGACTCTACCTTACAATATTCCTTACCTAAATGATCATTATCCAGTTCATAACTTCTACTCAGATATTTATTCTTTTTCAACACAAATTCCGATCTTTAAGATGAAGTGAAAAATGATTATTTTAATAGACATAACAGTATTTCAGAAATCATTACAACATATGCAGATCAAGTATCAAAAATATGTGCAGATTATTTGTCATTAGAAAAATCATTAATACACTGTAAAACACACTTTGGGAAACAAAATAAAGTGAGATGATTAGAAATCAATTACTTAAATCCTCTTCAATAATTGATTAAGAATTTCTATTAATATAATTATATAGTAATGCTGAGAAATAAAAACATCCAAATGTTGTCAATTGTCTAAGGTTAATGTTCCTCTTTCTGCTGTCTGATTGAAAGCCATCCTTCTGGCCTGAACACAGTTTACAGTTCTCTGCGCTGTGATGTCTGTAGACTTTGTCCTTCTGAAGCTGCTATTAGTGCAGCTAAGTAAGTTGAGGTCAAGTTGTCTGCTGGTCAGAACTCTGCTGAAAATCAGGGTCACAGTTAACTTTTAGAAAGAGTGGTCGATCCACGTTTTTTTTTTAAATTATATTTGACTCTTCTGTTTATTACTGCAACTATTTGCTCAAATGTACGAGATCAAGCACTTCTAAAAGTCCTACCTTGGACCCGTTAAACCAAGTGGTTTTAACGAAGACCCTGCATGTCTTTACCCGAGTGTTTGGAATCTGCTTCCATTTCCTAAGATGCCTGGCATGTTTAGTAATTTCAACATTCAGATAAACAGCAGATCCTTTGAGATTTTTCCTTTGCTTCATCAGAGCTATCTTGTGCTTCTGATTCACAAACCTGAAAAGTATCCCTAGTTTATCTGTCTGCTTTCTCCTGGGAAGTGGGTGGCAGATCTCGATGGTATCCCTTTAGACCTGAGAAATGATTCCACTTGATGTTCCACGCTCTCACCAGGAGCCCTGAAGTTCCACAAAGTTCTGTTAGGACTTCAGGAAAGGTTTCCATAATGTGAAGTACAAAAAATTGTTAAAAACTTCCTTTTCCTTTAGAATCTGGTTTTAAATCGAAACTAACTGGTGCCAAGTCAGTTTACTAGGTAACCACTAGATCAGGGCTCTCAAACTCTATTTGTCTTGGGGCCACTGCTGGGCCACAACCACAACGTGCATGCGTGCGTGCGTGCGTGCATGTATGCGTGTGTGCGTGCATGCGTGCGTAGCTTGTGGGTGTCTGGGAGACAATGCAAATTTGATTTAGAAATTTAAAATATTCCAATCTTCTCAGTTTTAAAATTTTTTTTTATAACACAAAAAAAGATGAAAAAGGACTTTGATGTAAACAAGTTTATTACTTCCTCAGTTAAATCTCTTATTTGGTCGTAAATTTGTATGGAACATGTCTTGTGCTATTAGTGGTACAGTATTATTAATCACTGTTTTCTGTACAAAATAACTAGTAAAACTCTCAATCTTTGAATTTAAAACTCTCAATTTTTGAATTTAAAACTCTCAATCTTTGAATTTTTGTTAAAAAGTCTCTTGATGCCACTTCCTGCAGCAGGTTCTCTTCATGCTGAAAGTTGTCCACCAATCTGGCAAAACAGAGCCAAGTGTATTCGACTGACTTTTTGTCCTGGTGTGTGAGTCTCTGAGTCAACAGAGAGATTGCATTTTAAATCTGACTTTTTGAATCTGGATGTCTTTATCAGTGTTACGAATCCAGGAGCCAAGGTAACAGAAATTGGACACAGACTCAATAGGTCCAGTAGCAAGGGTCAATTGTTCTGATGCAACAGTTTCACCAACAAAAAGTGATTTGGTTTTTGACTGGTTAATGAAGAGACTGACTTCAGCAGCAGCTGACTAAAGATTTGACAAGAGAATCTGAGAGTTTGACGTTGCAGGAGCTAGAAGTGCTATATCATCAACGAAATAGAGATCTGTCATGCATTACAGCTGGACAGTGAGATCCTTGACAAGGTCGTAATGTTATTCCCAGTTCTGGAATCATGGAGTTGCAAAGGCCGTAGTCAAGGACAATGATGAACAGGAAGGGAGTCAGGGTCTCCCTGCAGTACAGTACGCCAATTGTCACGGCAAAGGAGTCCATACATCCATCTTGTGTAGAGACAAAACTCTTGGAATTTTCATACATGCATCGAATAGCATTGACGATTTCTTGTGGGATACTGGAAGCTGACACAATTTTAAACATCTGCTTGCGGTTTACGGAATCACAGGCTTTAGTGAAGCTGATTAAAGCAGCACAAAGGGTGAGGTCTTTCTTGGCATCGATGACTTTTCAAAAGAATGACTGAGTTTCAGATTTGACAGAGATGAATATAGCAGTGGCATAGAACAGTGTTCCCTAATCTTTCTGTGTCTGCGGACCGGTCAATCCATGAGGATCTTAACACGGCCCGGGGGGGGGGGGGGGGTTAATGACAAGGAAACAGTATAAATGAATAAAAACATGTACTTTAAACATAGTAATAAGCAGTTCTGACAATAGATTTGATCATCTTTTCACTCAGTCATCTGATGTGTGCATTTTGGAGGATTGGTAAAATAAATAAACATACAAACAAAAACATAAACATACAAACAAAAAACATACACATTGTTAAGATCTCTTCATTTAGTGTGGTAGGAGTGGTCAAAAACCAGTTTATTTTACTATTATACATACTATTATAAAATCATCTCATTAGAAAAACGTAAATACATTAACAAAAAGTAACCAACAAATCTTGTGTTGATACTCAATAAAAAACTAATCAGATTACTTTGAAACTCCACGCAAAATTTTCTGGTGAGACAAAATCAGAATCAAAACTAAAAGTTTTTTCAGAATAAAAGATCGTTCAGACGTGTCCCCCACCTTAAGGCACTCTTGTCCACCAGGGCAAACTCCATCACTTGGCAGCTCGCTGCCTTTCACCATGAGCAACTCCTAAAAGGGTCCAACCCTTCTTAAAGGATTTAGTTTCAGATCTCCGGCTGTGTGTGAAGGTGGGGCTGACTATATCTAGCTGGTACCTCACAACCTGCTGCACAAGCTCAGGCTCTGCCCTTCCCAGAGAGTTGACGTTCAAAGTCCCAAATGCCAAATACCATTGCAAGTGTTGGTTGTTGAGGAAATGGCCTTTAACTGCCCCCTAACCACATTGTTCCGGCTCCTGGCCAAATGCAAGGGCTGAAAAATGAAGGTGTAGCTTTTGATTTGATAGATGCTCATAAAACCACCACGAAACTGTATGGCCCTGTGTTTTGTGACTACCTGTGTCTGAACAACTTTGTCATCATTGGACAGAAAAACAGATTTTCTCATCTTATTGCTTCACCAAGTGTCATCTAGAATGAAAGGAAAAGTGTACCAGACTGTGGTGAGAGCAGCCGTGTTGTTGGTTTAGAGACTCTGATGCAGAGACAGGAGGCAGAGCTGGAAGTAACAGAGATGAAGATGTTGAGGTTCTTTTTGGAATTGACCAGAATGGATCAGGAATGAATCCATCAGAGGAACATTGTGGTAGATGTTCTTGAGAAACATATATATATATATATATATATATATATATATATGGCTGTCCTTCGTGTGCCGAAGTTGACTGTTTTGAGTTTTTTGTGAGTTATTGGAAGCAGGCTCTCATGTGGGCTGCTAGCCCAGCACGTGATCTGCAGGAGCGATCACATCTCGTGCACTTAAAATTGGTTGAGGTTGCTACGGTGTGACGCTGGTGATGTGCCCCGTTTGTATTCATGTTCGCGTTGGTCTTCAATGATTGTTATGGCTTCCTTTAAAATTTTACGACATTTGGATTTTTGAAGGGCTTCTTCTTCCCAGTTGTGGTGTGGGATGCCTGCTCGCTTCATATGTCATTTTAGTACATCTTTATAACTTAATTTCTGTCCACCGCTGCTCCTTTTTTCTTGAGAAAGTTCAGAGTAGAAAACTGCTTTGGGTAATCTATTGTTGGGCATCTGACATACATGACCTCCCCATCGAAGTTGTGACGATGTTATTAGGGCATCAACACTAACCATGTTGGCATGTCTCAAAACCTCAATGTCTGGGATACAGTCTTGCCACTTGATGTTGAGAATGAAGCGGAGGTGGGAAGCTGAAGTCTTGTTAGAGCCTTGATGTGTCTGCGGTAGAGAGTGGTACACTCGATGGAGTATAGTAAACAGGGGACAACTGCGGCTACATATACCTTCACCTTGGTACTAGTACTGATGTCATGGCATCTCCACAGTCTCTTTTGCAGTGCACCATAGGCCTTAGTGGCAGAAAGTGTTCTCCGTTCAACTTCCAGATCAGCTGAGTTTGAGTTAGTTAAGGTACTGCCCAGGTAAGTAAAACTCTCTGTTGACTTTAGTGCTTCATTATGGACCATAATCCTCTCTGGGTGTTCATTGGATAATGTAGGAGAATGATACAGTAGTTCGGTCTTAGAAATATTAATCTTCAGTCCAAACACCTCGGCTGCAGAGGAAAAGCGGTCTGCAATCTGTTGATATCATATGTGTTACAAGCTACAAGGGTTGAGTCGTCAGCATAAAGTAGCTCTCTGACACACATCTCCCGTGTCTTTGTGTGGGAACGAAGATGGGCGAGTTTGAAGAGTTTACCATCAGTTCTTGTGTGGATGAAGACACCCTTGTTAGAGCCTTCTTTCATAGTATCCAGTACAGCTGTAAGGTAGAGAGAGAAGAGGGTTGGTGCCAGTACACAGCCTTGCTTCACACCGTGATTAACTGGAAAGGTGTCACTTTGTTCACTACCAACTGAGACCTGTGCCATCATTCCATCATGAAATTACCTAGTAATGTTGACAAGCTTGTCTGGGCAACCATAGGTTTCAAGGACCTTCCACAGAATTGTACGGTTGACTGTATCAAAAGCCTTTGTAAAATCTACAAAGAACATATAAAGTGGTTGGTGCTGCTCTGCTGCCTTCTCTTGCAGCTGTCTCAGAGGGAAGATCATGTCTGAAGTAGAACGACCAGCTCGAAAACCACACTGAGACTCAGGAAGTACCTCTTCAGCAATGGTCTTCAATCTATTCAGGACAATCTTTGCAAGCACTTTTCCAGCTATGGCCAACAGTGATATACCCCGATGGTCTCCGCAATCTGCGCGATCACCCTTTTTCTTGTAGATGGTGACAATTAAAGCATCTCGGAAGTCTTGTGGCACAGTACCAGATATGAGACATCTGTTAAATAGATCTAACAAAGCTTCACACAGCTTCTCGCCACCATATTTCAGAATCTCTGATGGGATGCAATCAAAACCAATCTTGAGTCTTTCTATGAATGGCACCTAGGATGTTCATACTTGCAGCATAAAATGTTTCTTTCAAAGCTTTCCAGTGCTGTTCAATATCCATCTCTCTATTCAAATTTATATTCTCCAGAGCAGCATCAATCTCTTTTGACAGCTCATAACAACATGTTTTGTTTAGCAGCTTGTTAGTATCCAGTTTCTTGGGCTTGGTATTTGCAGAAGTTTTCCTACGAGGTAACACAATTTTCATTCTGAGCTGACATCTCACAAGATAGTGGTCAGTAGAGCACTCCGGTCCACGCATTGCCTTTGTACATAACACATCTGCTAAGTCTGACTTTCTGGTAATGACATAGTCAAGCAAGTGGAAGTGACCTGAGCGAGGGTGCTTCCATGTGAAGAAATTCTTATCAGGTTGATAGAAGAACGTGTTGGTGATGCTTAGGTCAAGTTGAGCGCAAAGGTTTAGAAGAAGATCTCCATTCGAGTTCTTTTTCATCTTTCCAAATTTGCCAATGACACCCAAGTATGTTTCCCAATCTGTTCCAACTCGAGCATTGAAGTCTCCTAATATCAGGAGCTTGTCTTCTTTGGGAACTTTGAGAATTACATGAGTAAGTTCTTGGTAGAATGTTTCCTTTTCGTCATCGGTGTAGGTCATAGTTGGGGCATACACATTCACTAGAGTTAAATTGCGTCCTTTCTCAATAGATACTCTTAGGGTCATAAGTCTAGGTGAAATTGCTGTGGGTAGTGATACTAACTTCTTAACAATTGTGTTGTGGATTGCGAAGGCAACTCCAGCTTCTCTAGGTGCTGTGATCTTACCAACCCAGAAGAAAGTATACTCTGCTTCTTGAAGCTGTCCCTGGGCTGCAATCTCAATACTGAGCATCTTGAGTTCTCGTGCAATCAAAGCCGTTCTTTGTTACTTGTCTGTTGTCATTATCTAGCATAGTTCGTACGTTCCATGTTGCAATAGTCATCTTCTTCGATTTTGAGGTTCTACCGCTTTAAACGAAGTCCCGCTGACCGCGGCTAGCCAGCCAGGTGTAGATCTGAGTACGCTTTTTTTTACCCCACCTTTTCTAGGGGCTCCCCATTCCTGGGCAGGCAGTGCTGTCCCTAAAAAGGGCTGCCTGGTCACTCACATTGCTGCCTCAACAAACTGGTACTCACGGGTCAGTTAAAGTTGTGACCATCAGATGTGAGCCGCCTGCGTGCAGAGCTTCTGCTGACAGCTCCCAGCTACTTAGGCCTGTTGCCGACACATGTACTCTATCGCCACAGGTCTATACACTCCAAACACACCCCAAAACACAAAACGTCTTGCACAATACCAAAGACAGTTGGTGTTGTGCCTCCACCAGACTGCCTCTCTGGTCCTCAAAAAAGCAGCGTACAATGTGGTACACAAGTGTGCAACGTACATTGCTGACGAAGAGGTCGCCCCACAGTACACTTGCTAGTTGATGCCAGCCTTTGACCTCAACTATTTGAGGCTCATGAGCATGCCATCAGGTGTTAACGCCATTGGCCTATTGGCTCTTCTGCTGTTTTCACCGCCAGACATCCTGCTGCCAATGCCTGAACCTGTAACCCCAAGTAGGAAGGCTAGAGGGTGCTATCACTTGCCTAAGGTGAACCCTCAGACTAGTGTAGGGAAGGAGTCGCCTGACTTCTCCATTCTAGACTGGCTCCAAGCAGTGGCTCCAAGCAAAGTCTAGCCACTGCTTACCTGCATGGAGAGACATGCAGGTAAGCAGATAGAGATGTTTGGAGACGCTGAGAGGAGGAACAGGGATGGTGTTGGTAAAAGGATGATGAGGTTGGAGCTACTTGGGAAGAGAGGAGGATCATAGATGTAGAGAAGGAGGACATGAACTTGGTAATATGAGGGAAGATGATACAGAGGAGAGGTTTTGATAGAGGTAAATGATTTGCTGTGGTGTCCCTTACAGGAGAAACTTTAAAAACAAGGAAGAATACAGCTGATGTCATTTTCAAACTAAACTCAATGATTGTGATATTATGTGAATATATGTTTGTACAGAACGGCAGCTGACCACTCCCCCTCTGTGCAGGTGAACATGCCGGAGCTGGCCTTGCTCCGCTTTGTGGTTCTGGACGACGACTATATAGGAGATGATTTCATCGGCCAGTTCAGTGTGGCCTTCGAATGCCTTCAGCCCGGATACCGGAACGTGCCTCTTCTTGGCCTGGCGGGAGATCCCTTACCTCACACTAGCTTGTTTGTCCACATCGTCATCACCAACCGTCGTGGCGGTGGAAAAGCTCAGCGGAAGGGGCTGTCAGTGAGGAGGGGTGGGCGACGAGGGAGGGAGTATGTCTCACTGAGGCATACAGGCATCAAAGTGGTGGATGAGGTCTTCAAACAGGCAAACGGGCCCCTGAAGGAAGGGACAGACCTGCGAGAAGATGCTCAGGTACAAACACACACACACACACACACACACACATGGACACACATGCACTGCACTGATGTATCCCCTTTGAGACCACACAGTTTCTTCGAATTAGCTGGTGCATTATATGCTTATACTGCTTAATTTCAGCTAGTTGTGTGTTTCCTTACGGGTCTGGCATCTTCGTCAGGTTTAATTGTCGGAATGGTTCCAACTCTGAGGATCAGTCTCCTGCACAAATCCACTTCGACACAGGCCAAGGTTAACTAAAATCATCTGTGAAGTGGCGGTCACAGACTAAACGTAGCTGGCCGGTCTGTCGCGCTCTCCCGAAGATAAACTCCAACCATTCCTGATGATCAGGCTCTTCTTTTGGAAGGCTGTACAAACACAGAAATCATTTTCTCCACTTTAAAGACATTAGATTGCATAAAAAACTAGCCGTTGTTTTCTCTGCAGATCAACAGGAACCTTCATGATTATCACTAGCTCTGCGGGGAAAGTGGGTGTGTGTTAGCCAGGGGGCGGGGCCTGCAGCGCAGACTCTTCCTGGTAGGGGGTGTTCTCACTGGTGTACGTCACATGATGAGGACCTGTTGGTTTTTGCGGGTATGGGAGGGGCTGCGGCTGAGAGCGGAGGTGTTTGGAGGATTACTCAGTGTGTGAGTGTTTTTATTGATATTGTTTACTTGTTTATTGTTATCATAGGTTAATAGAGGATTTAAATTGTCTGTAGGTGTGAACTTTGTAACTGTTCACGATGATTCCTGCCTTTACTTAAGTGCTTTGAAAATGCTTTACTGTTAAATTAAGGTTGATTTTATTTAGTCAGACTCCTTTGACTGTGAGAGAGGAGGACTCTAACAGCTGCTATAATTACTGACTTTAATAGAAACCATTCTCACACCACCATCACCAAACGTACACAAGGGGGTGGGGGGTAATTTCACACTATTTATGATTTGACTTTTCAAAACATGTATAACTCTGAGCCCAGAAGCCAAACCTTTTCTGGGCTTCACTGCACTCTCAACTCCTTCAGGTTCACAAACAAATGCTTTTTTTGTATCAAAAAACGCAGATGCTGACCTTTTCCCAGCAGTCCCCCACCAAAGTAGAAATGATGAGGGGCAGTACCAGCCAGAAGACTGAACTTTGCACCAAAGCAGGACAGAAAGCTCTGCTGGATCTCAAAGTCAGGTTTTATCTTCGTTCTGGTCAGAGCACACGGTTTGGACTGGGCCCCACATCTATCCATTGGGAGGTGGTGGTGGAGTTAGGTACTGATTCAGGGACAGGCTGCCATGACCTTTACTGAACAACCCAAACCAGATGGTTCTCCTTGTTTCAGCAAATGCTTGTTTTTGTTTGATAATGCACAATGAGTAAAACCAGGGATTCTAGAGGAACTCAAACTGTGGTTTTATCCAATTCAAACATCTATGCTGCTTTTCTTCTAATGAGCAGGGAAAAACAAACCTGTGACTATACATAGAAACATAGAAACAGAGTTTTCACATGATAACAGACAGATCAAATAAAAATCATCTTACAAACATCAGCAAAGTGTTTTTATTTACGTTGACTCGAGGTCATGTGCCCCAAACAGTTAGGATCGGAGTAGAAAGATGGATACTAAAACACTGGAACACAAACCCTCCATGTCATCCTAGAATGACCCCCAGCAGTCCAGGTCCATAACAGCATGACCAGTAGAACGGCTCATTGGTGTCCAGGTTAAGCCTCGTTATCTGCTTTATCAAAGAGGAAGGTTTGAAGAGAAGAGCAATGCACCCAAATCAAAATAAGCAGGCAGAAGCGCTCTCACAATATCCTCAGAATAGGCAGGTGGAGCAGTCGCAGCAGGTGGAGCAGTCGCAGCAGGTTGAGCAGTCGCAGCAGGTGGAGCAGTCGCAGCAGGTGGAGCAGTCGCAGCAGGTGGAGCAGTCGCAGCAGGTGGAGTAAGCTGCTGAGGCTGGGCTGCTGAAGCTGCTAGTGATGTCTGTGAGACACTCATGGTTGCTGGTTAGGCCTATAGAAGCACTGGCTCAATCTCAAATGTTGAAGCTCCAGTGTTTTCTGACGACGTCACACACAAACATTCATGTTGATCTGCACACTCACCTGCTCTTTGACTGCCAAACAAGTCCAGGTGTTTGGTTGTCTGCCACACTCAGATTCTCCCTAAAACAATGCTCATGCAGTGTGTGTGTGTGCGGGTGTGCGGGTGTGTGTGTGTGCGTGTGTGAGTGGTTCCTTAGGTGAATTCTTTCAGTTACTCCGTTTTTGAGGTTTTTCCTTGTGTTTCTTGTCTCTGTGCCCTAATGTGAAACCGGATGAATCTTCCATTCTTTTTTTCTTTGCAGAAACAGTTAATAATGCATTCACAATGCATGTAAGCTTTGTCTTCCTTCATCTCCCCAGATCTCCACCGCCACTTTCAAAGAGCAGTGTGGGCTCCCCACTGTGGCCAAACTGAAGCAGTGCATCCAGAGCCTGGCCACCAGGCTGCAGAGTCCAGAGGGCACTCTGGGGGCCACCATGGTGCTCAGGGAGGGCTACCCCTACTTGGAGCCACTGATCAGCCTGCCGGAGGCGACCCGGAAAGTGCTTGCTGCCTATGACACAGTATGTATGATAATCCCTCATGAACCAGTGAATCTGAGCTCAACAGCCTTAAAGGAAACCTGAGGTAAACACACACGTCTATCCCAATCATTCCGGCTCTCCTCAGACTCCCAGATCACAGCAGCACTCAGTATTGAAGAACAACATCAAATAACAAGTGATATTTCTTTTTTAAAAAGTTACGCAGCAAATCACATCAACCGTGCGACTCCTGTTCTTTGTTTTAGTAAAGACCATCACCTGATCCGGTTCCCCCTCACTCATAACTTTAGCTGTCTGGGCCACGTCACACACAAATGTGGCTATTTGGCATAACGACCATAGGCTGGGATGGGGTGTGGTGGCTAGCATTTTAACCTTACAGCTAGAAGGTCCTGGTTCCCAGCTACGTGTCCTTTCTGTGTGGAGCTGGCATATTCTCCTGGTGCATGATGGGTTTTGACAATTTTTTAGGTTAGTTGTATATTGTAAGTTGTCCCATAGGTGTGAGAGGGGTTCTTCTCTGATTGTCTGGTATTTCTCCAGTTTCTCATGTTCCTTCTCCTTGATGTTACCATCTCTTGGTTCTGCTACATCCACCACAACAGCTTTCCTCTGTTCTTTATCCACCACTACAATGTCTGGTTGGTTCCATTACCATCCTGTCTGTCTGGATCTGGAAGTTCCACAGGATCTTTGTTCTCTCATTCTCTACCACTTTCTGAGGTGTTTCCCATTTTGACTTTGGGGTTTCCAGTCCATGTTCTGCACAGATGTTCCTGTTTACTATTCCAGCCACTTGGTTGTGGCGCGTCATGCATGCTGTCCATGCAGCATCTTACACCCTGCAGTTCTGTACTGGATCGTTTCAGGCTCTTCTTTACACAGACTAAACCTTTGGTCTTGTCTGATGTAGATCTGAGCCTCTATCGCTCTGGTGTTCAGGGTTTGTTCCTGAGCTGCCAGGATGAGCTCTTCTGTGCTGTTCTGTAGGTCAGCCTTTCTAGCCATTGGTAGGACTTCAGTTATGGTTCAGTGGTACATCCTCTGCAGGGGCTTGTCCTCCCATGAGGATCTGTCCTCCAGCACCGCATCCTCTGCTGTTCATTGTCTGAGACATTCACTGAGCATACTGTCAGAAGGGGCCTTGCTCTTGATGTATTCATGTATCTTGGATGTTTTATTCTGGATAGTGGTTTCCACGCTCACTAGTCCTCGGCCTCCTTCCTTGCGACTAGCATACAGTCTCAGGGTGCTGGATTTGGGATGGAACCCTCCATGTATGGTGAGGAGCTTCCATGTCTTAACATCTGTGGTCTGTATCTCTTCTTTTGGCCATCTCATTATTCTTACAGGGAATCTGATGACTTGCAGTGCGTAACTGTTCATTTCCCAGGTCTTATTCTTGCTATTGAGCTGGGTTTTCAGGACTTGCCTTACTCGTTAGAGGTTGCCACTTTCCTTGTTGTTTCGGGTTGCCATTGCCAGTAAAATTTTAAGCTACTTGTAATATAACTGTCCTCAGTGAACCCCCTCAGCCACATGTATATTGCATTTATATCTTTGTATCCTTTTCTATTTAGAATGTTAAAAACTTTCATTTGGAGTTTGGAAGTTTGATTACAGAAATCTTACATTTTTCCTGATACATGAGTTGGAAAAGATCATGATTTCAAGGGTGTCTTAGTGTCCTGCTGGTCATTATTGTAGGGTGCAGTTTAGGACTGGCTCAGTCTGGAGACTGTGTTTGAGGTCTTCATATGTTGTTCAAAGTCTGTTGCTTTTCTTAAAGGATTAGTTTGATGGGAAAGGCTGCCGTCTGGAGGTTTGGCTCAACAGCTTCTTTCTGCTGCGTTGAATGCGCTCAGTTTTACTTGTACTAAGAATGACTGTACTTGGTGTGTTTTTAATAGTGCTGCAAATCAATTAATAGTATGAATCACATTAATCACACTTTTGGATTGGATTAATCAGTGTTTTTATAGGTAAATTTTTTACAGTATGGGTATTTTGACAGGATGTGGCTTTTGAACTACAACAAAAAAAGGCCAGTGAGAAGATTTTTCCTTCATTTTTATTGTCTGAAATGTTTTAATTTGTAAAGTATTAACTCAGATATTCCAGAAGTGTGTGTGCACAAAACACATCAACAGTGCGATGAGCAGAACTCTGAAACTTTAATGTCTGCAGGATTACTCCAGGAAAACAAAGATGCTGATATACATCCATAAGAAACAAATATTGTGTTTCTGTACTTTAATTGGTCCAGGTGAATACTCTATTCTGATTGGCTGCTGGGTATTCCTGCACACAAAAAGTAGTCTCGGTCACAAAGCCCAAATGTTCTATATCACTCACAGGTTTCTTTAAAACAAACTTTTGCTTCATCAGTTGGGCAAAAATAAGCGGTAAGAGGTGGTCTTTCTGAACTGATGCTATTTTGAACCTATCGTGATGATCAGCACATATAAATATATTTTTCCTGCCAGTGCTGTTGCATTGTCGTGTTACCGTGACAATGGGCTGCACCACAAATTAAATTGTCCACTTTTTGTGAGAAATCAGTCTAAACTGAAAAAAAAGCAGGAAGAAAGTTCTAAAACTTGATCGAAAATTTAGTTATTTTGTAATTGACCATGTTATAAGCGGGATCGTGCCTAACGAAGTGTGTATTTCAGAAATTGACGCACGCCATGGAGGCCTGAAACGCCCAATGCAAAGCGGAAGACAGTTGCTTCTGACGTGTAATTAACCTGCATTAATAATTAATAACGCGTTCATTTTTTTTAATTGATCTTGTGCGTTAATGCATTGTTGACAGCCCCAGCTTTTAAGAATGCTCAGAACCACTGTTGTTAGGGATGTTTGTATGTGAGCTCAGGATGACTGCTTTTGCCATGTTGGGGCGTGTTTTGAAATGCCTCCCCTGATTTTAGATCCACACTGAGCTGAAATGCATGTCACTTTCATTCATCCATACTCCCACACTTCAGAAGTGTGCCCCCTCCCACACCACCTCTTCATGCAACAGAGGCAGCGCTCTTATGCTCTTTTGAACCTAAACTCTGTCGTGATCGGAGAAGACAAAGCTGCTAAATAACAAGAACGTTTGTTTATTCCAGCGTGTCTGATGGAGGTTGATGGAGGACGAATGAGCAGATGACTAAACAAGCTGTAATCCAGGGATCCAGTCAGAGATCAGACTGGATATTAAAAAATATAGCATCAAAAAAATGAGGACAGGCAAAGACATCCACCAATGTAAATATGGACTTTGTTACAGTTGACTTATTGATGGGTAGTGAAGGAAGGAACGGGATTTAAGTTCCAGACACCTGGGAAAGAGGAAAGTAAAACGGCATCACATTGGCAACCAGAGAAAACCAAGAGAGGGCAGCAGAGAACCAGGAACTGCCATCTAACATTCCCAGGTGCATGCATGGCAAACGTGCTGCCACCAGTGTATGAATGTGTGTGTGGATGGGTAAATGGAACAGAGACTGTAAAGCCCTTTGGGCCTTGAAGGAAAGTAGAAAAGCTCAATAGAAGTAAAAACCATTTACCATTAGTTCAGGTTTCTGTTTTTAAAACTTCCTTCGTCTACTTCTTTCAAACTAAATTGGATTCAGAGTGTATTGCAGCAAACAAACAAACAAGATTCAGGAGACTTCTGTAAAGTCTGAAGATTTTACAGCCTCAATGGCTGGGAACAATGGGAACATTTATAGGACAGTCTGTCAGCATTGCTCCACTGCTATAGTCTTTAACCTGCGCCATAAAAGAGTTGCGAAACAGTTGAAAGGATTTAGTGAATGAGCAGATAGGTCTGATCAGTTTGGCTCGGTTTCTTCAGTAGATCCAGCGCTAGCGCCTCCCTGTTCAGGGGCCTACAAAGCTTTTAGAATTGGAGGAGCCCAACTGAGGAGAAAGTTGGAGGCTACCACTACTGGATGCAGCCCGGTAGCTGAGCGCTGAAGGCTAGAGGCATTACCTGAGGCTGGGTCTGGGGATGGACGGCAAAATGTTGAAAATGAGGGCCCTTTATATACATTTTCCAGGCTTCTGAGGGCCCTATTTCAACGGATTTGAAAGCAGAAGAGTACTGAGAATGTAGTACTGAGCTTCTACTCATTCAATGTTGACAACTATGATTTCCCCAAACCTGCTTTCCAGTGACTGCTTATCAAAATAGCAATACAAATTCTAAAGTGGCCTGACCTTTTAACTGATCAGCTGATGTAACATCCAGAACATGTAAACAAAACCACACAAGTTTTTTGTTTCCTTTTAACAGCTACCACAAAAAAAGGCAAGTGAGCCCGTTTGATTTATTCAACTAAAGAATTTGGATTCAATTCAATCAATGAAAGTCTTTTTCAAAAATTCTGAGTTCCATCAAAAAGGCAGTGCAGAGATGTTCAGACCCAGATTCATTTGAGAGGTCTTCTGTCAATTCCCTGGGGTCTAATGATGTATTGTCATTTATGCTAAAATGTAACCAGAAGCTACAGAGAACCTTACGAAGTTTTCTACGGTCACCACATCAGTAACAACTAGAAAGAAGAAAGCGCTATCGACTGTAGATGGTTCAAATTCACCATACCGTCAGATTCTCCAACGACAATGATTTTTCTCATCAATTTACAACAGTGACCAGTGGACAGTTTTTAGGGAGAGAAAGAAGGGTAGTGAATGAAAATGCTGTCTGTTGGCAGTATGAGTTCAAGGACAGATGAAGCATGTGGGTGTGACAGCCAAACCCAACTGGAACTTTACACTTGATAGACAGTTTAATAAAGGGGTTAAAATATTTAACGATGTATTTTCCAACAGCACTCTCTATCTAATCAATACAGCATCCCTAAGCAGGATTTTTTTCGATACCTACAAGTGAGACATTACATCCAGCTCAGTAGTACATTAACCAGATACCTTGAAATATCTGTTGTTGAGAAAGTACTATTTCAAGGACATGGGAGGCTGTCTACAAGCATACTGTATAAAGCACTCGTGTATTTTCGCCATACTCATTATGCAAACTTAAAATAGGAGAAAAACCTATTTGTTGTTATTAGAGATGAGGATTAGAAAGTGTCTCGAAATATCCTAACATTTTGATGTGTAACAAAATTTGATCCGTGCAAATTATTCACAGGATGCACATCTCACCAAATCGTAGACAAAGCTTCAACTCTAATTTTTCCCTTGTGCTTAGGGTCAAGCAAAACAGAAATTGAAACTCTGATACCTTGTTTTTGGTCTAGCTCAAAGTTGCAAAAGTGTTGGTCTGACATACTATGTGAGGGACAGAAAAGAATGGGACTGAACCTGGATTTAGATCCACTGTCTCTCATTTTGGGACTCCCAGACAAACACGCAATGCCAAAAGACAAGAAAGGATTTTTGGCTTTCATGCGGTGGGGCCCCTGCCCTGGGGAGACTTGGGCCCAATGTTGGCGGGGTGGGGGGACAGTTGTTTCACCATCGGGGGTCAGTTTGGCAGCTGTCCCTGACCTACCCTCCTTCCTCTTACAACCATTTATTGGGGGGTGGGGGGTGGGGGGTGGTGTTGTCTTGCGATGTACCTTGGAGGCGGAGCCACTTGGAAATGGTCTTCCCTTCCTGTGGTTTCCACATAGTTTTTCCCCCTTCTCTCGGTTTTAAGTGCATCATAGACACGTAGGACCCTTGTTGGGGGGTGCCTGGACATTACTGCCAGCAAGTAGATGTCCACCTTCCAATTTTAACAGCACCGTAGACATTTAGGGCCCCTTGGTCAGAGGGTGATTGGACTTCCGTGTAAGCAATCAGGAGATGTCCTCAGTGCCCTGCTCGCCAATTCTAACTGCACCTTTATTACACACACCCTTCAACCACAAGAAACACACCTCAACACACACACAAATACAGTACACAAGGAAGGAGGGACTACTGATCTTCTGTCCTCTACCCCATTCCTGGCGGAGGGAACACGCTTTCAGCAGCGGCAGCCTTTTTTCTTGGGTGTCGGCCTCCTGGTCCTGGCGGTCCCCTCTCCATGCAGGGAGAGGGATCCCTTGGTGTTCTGGCAAGACCGTGAGCGGGGGATCACATTCCATTCGAGCCTGGAGGGTGTCCGTGTTTTTATGGTGCAAGTTCTGGTCCTTGCCCTCGGTTGCCGGGCCCCTTTTAAATTCCAACAGTAGGAGAGTCTGGTCAGGCTATGTTCTCAACAACTTTCAGGGAACCTCACTTCTCTTCATTGTCCCTCCTCTAGGTGGGGGTGGCTGACCCCTACCGTGTTCTCTTCTGGATCTTTGCGGTTGCCTGGAGCTTTGAGCTCCCTTGGGGGGCCCTAGCTCGTACCCGGGGCTGGGGTGGGGGATGCTCAGAACTCCTGGGTGGTGGTGGGCAGCTTGACTGGGGAGATGGGGCCCCACGGTGGGCCCCCTGGCCCGGTAGGAGGAGTGCTCTTCTGGCTAGGCTAGGGCTTGCACTCTGTGCTTCCATACCTCACTCCTCTCGGGTTTGGGGGCCTGTGTGGCGGTCCTGCGGGCCCTGGTCTGGGTGCCTGGCTGGACTGCTGGGCGGACAGATCTCCTTCGTCCGCCCCACAGTACAGGTGTGTGGGGTGCCCTGGTTGCCGCTGCTGCCTCAGCGGAGGTCTTAGTGTGGGGATGGCTGGGAATACACTCCCCCCCAATTTCTTTTTACATTCCATCATCCACCTCAGCTTAACATAACATTCACCTGAGCACAGGTATTGGCCCACCTTTGCACAATTAGTTTACCTGATGGAATGAAACAGTTTTCACGTGTTGGTTCGTATGCATAAGTGTGTGTATGAAGTGGATGTTGAAGTTTGCGAAGATTCTTGGAATCAACAGGTTTGTAACAACTGAGTGTGTGGAAAGGCCCCGCCCATTTTAGATCAACACTCACACTTGACTGTAATGCTAAACATCCAGCATCTTTTTGCCTGTTGTGTTATGATGCTACCCTCCCTCCCCTGAAGTCATCCTCTAATCTCTGTAACCCACACATTTCCCCTTTTCTTTTGTGCCCCCCCCCCCCCCCCCCCGACATCTCTCTTTCTTTTTCCATCCAGTCCAACAAAAAGGACACAAACATAATTAATTTAACTAAAGTTTAGTTTAAATTACAAAAGGGGTTTGTACAAATATACACTTTGTGTGTCTGATGATTTATAACCCCCAATTGTAATAGTAAAATCTGACAAACTCAAGAGGCTCTCAGAACATATCTGTTTGCTGAGCTGTTGGAGAGGACAAGTTAAGGGAAAAAAAAGAAGAAAGAAAAAAAAGAAAGGACTACACTATGTATTGGTTTTTGCTGGAAGAAAGAATATTATATATATTACTGCAGCGGATCAGTGAAAAAAGGACCAACAGCTAAGGGATGGCAAAAAGTTTAACTGGGTTTGAATGGAATACCTAACCTGCTTAATACCTGCTAAGACTGACTATTTTTCTCTACTTGGGGATTATTTTAGATATAAAGAACCTGAAGTTGCTACCATTTTGTTGAGGGGATTCCTTTGATTCAGGTTGCCATACCATTTTATTTTATTTATTCACTTTAATTGTATTGACAAAGTATTTGTTCAGGTTGTTTGAGCCTGAGCTTGTGTAACCGTCCCCTCGCAAGGTTATCCACTGCGGTGAGAGAGTATCTTCAGTCCAGGTTCGGTGAAGGCTTGGGTCAAATTTTACCCATCAGGCTTACACTTTCCACCCCAAAATTAGACACATAACAACTTTAGACAGTGACAACAACTGTATTACATAATATCAAATTATAATCACGATTGGAAAAAAAATACAGACATGAAGATCTTTTTTTCACTTCAGGAAGGGGAAACAAATAAAATAATAAAACCAAGAAAAAAAAAACCCACTGAGATCTCAGGGAGAATCCTAAACTGGAGCTCCAATAAAAAACACAAAAAACCTTCAAATAAATCCGCTAACAGTCCTACCGCCCTCTAATGTCCAGGAATGCAGCTCACAAAGTGGATTGGGGGGTAAGGGAATGATGGGATGGGACGATCCGTCTTCATTTGAGGAGGGAAAACCAAGATGGAGGCGCGGATGGACCGGGACAGAGGATGGCAGACAACCGAAACTCCTCATGATAATCATGCAAATAAAAAAAACCAGCCTGCACAACATGCAGATATAGCAATTTAAACTCAACAAAGTTAAACAATTCAAAAGTCTTTTTTTTCCTTTACACAACAATGTACAATGTGACTGAAGTTACAAACAGATTAAGTCTTATTAAAATAATTAAAATTATACCAACTGGTTTTTTCCGTTACCTCGTGCACGCTGCAGCGTGGTCCAGTATGCTAACGCAGCAACTTGAACGGCTGCAACGACTCACCGGGATATCCGTTACATCGAATGCAGGTTCAAAACAGCTCCAACATCAATATAAGGTTCTCTATGGTTTCTGGCAACCAACTCCGATCTTAGTTGACTTTTTTCTGCTCCCGCGCTCCGTCTCCCTCTCTGCAACTCTGCACATGTACCGTGGGAAAAACCGCAACCACACGGAGATCGCAGCAGGGTGAGATAATCACTCCGAGACAAAATCCATGCGCGGAGAAAAAAAAAAAGGTCCAAGACAAAAGATAGACAAAACCAAGATGACCACTCTTCAACAATACTAGTCATCTCCAATATAAGAATCTCACGGTGGGGTCACACTACCTGGGTTACCCTTGTTTTTGTTTTTTTCTTTCATTTTTTATTTACTTTTGGTTTATTTATTTAGTGTGTTGTAAACTTTGAAAACTCAATATAAAAAAGAAGGATTTTGAACCGTTACTGGAATTTTTTTCGTCTGTCTAAAACTATACTTTCCGTCTGTTTAGATGATCGCTGCACAAAAACAGCTGATCGGAAATGCAGATGGTGTCCAGGAGAGAATTGATCAGATCTACAGAGAAGGTAAAAGAGAAATGGAGTCGAGCTCCTGCGGCTTACACGAGACACAAAGGCTCTGACCAGAAACTGTAGTTTGTGTCACACTTACCTCACACCTCCATTACACCTTACTGACAGGGTTTCATGGGAAGGGGATTTGCCACCATATTTCTTCCCACTGTGTGTAAACACGCCCTTTAAAAGCAGGTTTCTGACAGTTGCTCATATTAGGCATACAATCCAGTGAACTGCATCTGATGTTTAGCAGCAGCTGTGGAGCAGCGGTTGACCGCTGAACGGAAGAGCACAGGTTTGGTTCTCTCCCTGGCTGCTCATGTGTCAAAGAGTCCTTATACAAGACACTGAACCCCTCATTGCTCCTGATGATAATAGGTTGGCTCCAGTGTTTGGCAGCAGAGCATCAATGAATCTGTGTGTGTGAATGAGACTGTGACTGTGAAGCACTTCGGGCCTTCTAAGAAGATAGTAAAGAGCTGTATAGGTATAAACCATTTAACATTTCTGTTTATGTTTGTAAGGAATGGACTTCCATGAGGACTTTCCTCGGCTCGGGGAGAAGGAAGGTCTTAAAGGACGTAAGCTGAACAAAGCTGTGGAGAGTTTTACCTGGAATATTACTGTGTTGAAGGTGAGGCGATCTGTCTTCTGACAGATGAGCTACAGCAGAATAATTACAGTTTTTTTTCTACACTATACAGGGCCCTTAAAAGCTTTAAAGGGCCTATATCATGCAAAATCAAGTTTTTGAACTTTTAAGTGTATTATAATGGTCATTCCTCACTATAAACAAACTCAAAGCGGTATTTTGGGGGTCAAACACCCACTTTCTGTGCAGAGCTAGCGGTGATTGGCAAAAGGATTTCATTTTACATGCACAATTTGCATCCATCTTTGCAAAAGTGGATGTATGTTTTCGTGGGCGAAACGTAGACACGCTGTCGAGGCCGGCTCTTGGAAGATGTCATGAAATGAACAGCACCCACAGGGAGCGGAAGGTGGTGCCCCAAAGATTGAGTCGTCTTGCTTTTATATAGGAAAATAACCTAAATAACTCATATTTCAAAAATAATTTGTTCTTTAGTTTGCCAAAGGTAATATAGAATCATATATATGGATATAGTTTACTCTGAAAGGATTAAGAAAAGCACAGTATAGGCCCTTTAATTGCGCCTGGAATGCCTTATATATGGATTACGTCTGGTTGTGCTTACTAAGTCATTTGAGAGGTAGGCTACACAGCACTCTGTCTAAATATGAGTCTTTTTTTTACTTTTACAAACTGCAAGCAACCTTGGGTGTTTTGTGAATACTCTAACACAACTAACGTTTAGGGGAGTGGGGCTGTTTTTTTTTTTACATGTTACAGGTATTGGTCATACGCTAATACAGCTAACAGCTAGTGTGTGACAAAAAAGTCCTACAATTACTGTGAACACAGTTAGTAAAATCTAATTGACTGACAGACTTATATCTGACTCTTTTGTCTCAGACACACCTGTCCAACTGCTTGTTAACATAAATTTCTAATCAGCCAGTCAGATGGCAGAAACTCAGTGCATTTAGGCATGTAGACACATGGTCAAGAGGATCTGCTGCAGCTCAAACAGAGCATCAGAATAGGGAAGAAAGGTGACAGAAGTGACTTTGAACATGTCGGCAATTTGCTGATCTACTGGGATTTTCACCCACAACCATCTCTAGGGTTTACAGAGAATGGTCAGAAGAAGAGAAAATATCCAGCGAGCAGCGACCAGACAGAGCGTTGCCTCCTCACAGAGCCCCCCCTCTTGCGAGTGGCTCTGGAAGCATGAAACCCTCCGATGACAAGGACGACCACAGCCTCTGGGTGCCGGCCTATCCAGGTGACAGCGATGGAACTCACTGATCAGGGAAGGATCGAGGATGTCATCCGTGGCCACCCAGGAGCGTCGCCCTGGACTGTACCCCTCCCAATCTACCAGACCTTGTAGCTCACAGACTGTCCTCTTCAACCATTGCCACACCTCAATGTCCTTGGTCCCATGTAACAGTGGATTTCATCACAGACCTGCCTTGTTTCCAAGTTAACACCACCTTTCTGTCTGCGATTGACCAATTCTCCAAAGTCTGTCGTCTCCTTCCTCTGCTCAAGTTGCCCACCGCCCTGGAAAGCTCCAAACAACTCATCACTCGTGTCTTTCAGCACTACGACCTCCCCGAGGGCATTGTTTCAGACCGTGCTTCTCAACTCACATCACATGTATGGGGAGAGCTATGCAAGGGGCTGGGCATCAACGTTAGCCTTACAGCCGGCTTCTACCCCCAGTCCAATGGCCAGATGGAGCAGCTCAACCAGAACTCTACCACCTTCCACTTCTCCTTGCTCTTTCCCATCATTGTATGGAGCAGGGGTGTCAAACTCATTTTAATTTAGGGGCCACATTCTTCAGCTGACATCAGCTATTGTTGCGTGTCTATCATAGGAACCAACTCGTAAACTCCTCAAAGTGAAAGCCAAAGTCTCATCAACACCTCTAATGTATGCACAGTTGTGTAATATCTGTGATGTCTGCGCTTTCATCAATAAATGTCTGGATTCTGTCCCTCGTTTGGCTGCCCAAGTCTCCTGAAAGATTATGTATCATAATCATAATCCTTGACACACTTCTGTTGTTTTTTTAGGGCACATGACTTCTGAATGGAATATCAGATCATGTTTGCTCCTAACAGCTGGACTCAAACCCCTCCATTTTTGTATTCTGTGCTGTAAATCTCCAAAACTATTCTCAGCTGTTTTCTTGTTTCCATCAAATATGTGTCTTTCTTTGATCTTTTCTTTGTCAGCTGTCTTCTGTCTGAACTGAGTCTTTATACTTTTTCATCTGAAGTGCCTGCACTTGTGCATCTTCTTCTTGAAAATGAGACTTTACGTGAATAATCAAAAGGTCAAATGTACAAGAAACAAAACATATTCATGTTTCCTCATCTTAAAACATGATGTGTGTGCTTCAGGGCCAGAGCGACCTCCTGCGTGGGGCAAAGATGGACTCCCTGGACGCTCTGCGGCAGCTGGCTCTTGCCTGTGAAGCCTGCAGCCTCACCTCCTCCAGCTCCTCCTCGTTCTCCTCAGCCGAGCTGCACTATACAGCCCACCCCACATCCAGCCGGCGGAGCAGCAACGGACGTATCTGATGGAGCTGCCCCCCGTACAAGAAGATGAAAGGTGGAGTGGAGAAAGAGACCTCCAGAAAGCCCCTCCTCACCAGAGGCAGTGGGTTTAAGAAGACTAACGATGTAACAGAATGGTGTCAGAGGACTGGTGTCCTCAACTGACTGTGAGGAGGGGGGCTCCTCCTGATGGTTTGGTTATGTTTTGTGCACCCATGCAGGATGTCAGTCCTCCCCTGACAGGCGCCTGCGCAGACCTCTGCAGCTCTGTTACAGTCAGCCTGACCTTTTGGTGGAAAAACGATGCTGCTTTAACCAAACTGAGCCCCGTTCCTCGCTCTTCTCTGAGGATCCAACACCCTGCTGACTGGTCCAGTGCAGGTTTGGGACGTCACCATCCTTGAGTGCCAACCTGATGATGGGAAGGGAAGAGCGGCTCCTCTTCAGGTTCAGCGGTCTGATTAACACGTGTTCAGGTTTAGAACAAAATTAAGAAACAGAAACCGGAAATTACATGGAAAGAGAGAGTGTTAATGTTTAACTTTATTGACATTATAAAAAAACAACAACCGTGGCAAATTAATTCCTTGTGATCTTTATAATCCAAGCAGCAGAAACATAAAAATTACAAACATTTCTATATAAAATAACTAAAACAAGAAATCAATTATGGAATGAGGAAGTTACTCAAAACATTGTAAACAGGAAGTATTCTAAAAACAGTAAATATGCTGATTACAGAAATTTACCAGAAGACAGAAATTGCCAACAAAACAGGAAATGATCCAAATTAAAAGAAACCTTTTCAAACCTTGAAACATAAACTCAGAGAGTAGAAATGCACCCAGTCATTTGCCCTCAGCCGTCCCCATTCTTTAAACTGCAACATCTATGTTACCAAGTATGTTTGTTTAATAGTTGTCAGATTAACTTTACATCCGATAGAACGTATCAGTGCAAGAGGGTGACAGTTTTTAGATGAATCTGTGCAGAGTGATGGCGCCGTCTGCTCCGTGGTGCTTCCTGCTTCAGAATGTTGTGATGTGGACACACTGGTGTGTACTTGTGTGGTGACATCTGCAGTGTTTGCGTTGCTCCTCAGCTGCTTTGTATAATTCTGTAAAACCTCAAGAGTAGAAACATATTTATTAAAGAGTGTTTTCAATCTAGAATTCATTAAATGGAATTTATTTTGAAAAGTGTTTTCTATTTGATTAAGCGTAACAAGAAAATGTATTCTAGACTAAATAAAGTAACTTTTGCTGAGCAGTCCTGTGGTTGCCTCACTCTCCAAGCTGGTCCTCCTCCGTGCGCCTCCTTTTCACTCCTCCTGCAGCACTTCTGCCGATGTGTGCTAAGCCGTAGTGGGAGGAAGGAGTTCATCCTGGGGTTCTTCAAAACTACTTCTTTAAAATGATTTGACAGTGAATTGACAGCACCTTTACAGAGGCTTCTGACTGTATATTACTGCAGTGATATACAGTCTGAAGTGGAGGTGGAAATCCATCTAAATTGATATAATTAATGACACTATTTATTTATGTCATTAAAATTTTTTTCATTTAAATTTGTCTCTTTTAGCCCACACTGGACAATGAAATAAAAGAAAAATTTCATTAAATGTTAAAAAGTGCTTTGTAATGGCAATTTTAATATTTTAATACCACATGTAATTAAATATTTATTTATTGATTTACAATTTTATTTATTTAATGCCAATTTTAAATAATTAATGACACTTTTATTTAATGATTTCATGGTGTATATATTTATTAAATATTGTCCCTCTTAAACTTCCATATCTTATTTTCCACATTGAAAACTTAAAAAAGTAAAATATATAATTCTTGTAAATGTCGTATATGATAAGAATGGGAAAGTGGCCACTTTCAAGAGTTTTTCAAAGTATAGGACTTATAACCCAGCAGGCACCTTGATGTCGGCTTGATGTCAAAATTGAGTTGATATTTGATCCAATTACTGGACGTCATTTTAACTTTTGTTTTCATACCATTATTTTAGTGTGGAAAATACATGAACAGTAGAAATCCAGTCTAACATGAAACAAACTAAATGAAGCATGCTAAGTAATGCAGTTGATGTTCATTTGAGATCAAGTTGATGCTACATGTTAAACTTCAAACTGACGTCAGTTTAGCATCAAATTGACTGCCATGCTTCTTCTGTTACTGAAGGATTTAGGCTTCAATAAATGAATCCAGACTTCATTAAATCTCAGCATGTGTCTTAAAATGATAATGGATGTTTTCTTTTCAATTCAAACTGAATTAGAATGTATTATAATTGTATAATAATAATAATGATAATTGTGTAATTATAGTACCCTATAATTCAAAGCTGCTGCATATCTCAGCAGTCGCAGCTGTGAGTCTAGAAATACCCAGTAGACAAGTGATGCTGAAATGACGTCAAATCAACATCTAAGCTGGACATCAAGTTGACGTCAAAACTTTATATCAGTTTGACATCGTGATATTCACCCCTTTATGATGTCATGTGAGGACCAATAAATAAATAAATTTGGACCAATAAATGTAATCAACCAATAACAGAAGTATGAAACATACAATAAATGCTTTATTGGAATAGATATACTCAAAAAAAATCATTTGTTGGGTGAACATACTGGTAATAAAATTTGTAAAGTATTTCAATCTACATCAAATGTGTTAATATAGTAATAATCATTTTTGTTGGGAGATCTGAATACATTTATGTTGGTGCAACAGAATACATAAATGTTGCTGTAACCTGATGATCAAAGTGCAGTTTAACCAGGTTTATAGAAGTTATGGTAACAAACCTCGATAGAATCTGACATCTTGTTATCATCTCAACTTGAATTATAATATTAGGTGTTACTTCATTGTAATGAGGAGGCTGTTAACGTTTTAATGGAGCAGAGCAGGAACAAGACAGACCCGTAGTGAGAGTCCAAGCCAGGGTCCAAACACAATAGCTATGAAACATGCAAAGGGTCAGAGAACCAGGAAGACACACTAGGAGTTAATGCTCAGACTGTCTGCCAGGCAAAGCAAGACTTGAAGCAAGCATTGAAGTAAAGGCTGGAGCTAGTATATAAGCTAAGTGGCTACTGACAACAACAGGAAACAGCTGAGCAGGAAATAGCTGAGAGAAAGCTGATGGGAGTTGAAGGATGGAGCTAAGTACTCAAAACTCAGGCGAGGGCTCCCTCTAGTGGTCAGAGGTGGGAGCTGCTGACAGATTCATGGCATTAATTCTTCTCAAGTACTTTTGAGTACTTCTCAAAATTAATATGGAAAAATTCATGCTGACCCAGCAAAACCAAGTAGATTTAAAAATCAGAAACAGTTTAATGCAAACCAGACTTCTTTCTTTCTCCTAAAATAGGATTTTTTATTAATTTTTCATAAAAGGAGGGTCTAAGGGAAGGGATGTCAGTTTAGTTTAGTCTGTTTAGTTAGTTTATCAAGCAGTTATTGTTTATATTTTATAACTGACTTCATGTTCTTTGCAGACATACCGGTGTGAAGCCTGTTGCGACGGCTATGGTTGTGATAATGAGCTATAGAAATAAAACTGAAGTGAAATAACACTAGGTCTACTTGAACACAAATGTTTCAAATCTAGTGATCACAATGCTGGGAGCGGGACGGGTCCACAGGTCCTTTAAAACGATGAGATTCCACTTTAAGAGAATCACCAGTTCTGATGATATTTACATTTTTATTTATTTGCATCACTTTTTTTCTCCCGTCATGGAAATAAATAAATTACAAAGAACATCAAGATGACTTCAATCTATTATTTAAGAGCACAATAGTGAGGGTTCTGTGTTTAGTTTGGGTTTTGTTCTATGCGTTCATGTTCTGAGTTGTCCTTGTCAGTCACACCAGTTTCAGGTTCATCATCCTCAGTTGGACAACTGTGGATGATGAACCTGAAACTGGTCATTTAGTTCATCAACCTCAATGTACTGAAGTGTCTGGTTTTCAGATCATCTGCTCTGCCTTGTCACCTCTTTGGTTCTCCATGATTTTGTCTCGTTTCTGTTTTTTTTTTTTTTATTATTATTAAATGTCTTCGTTTCTGCCACCAAGCCTGGTCTTCTGCATTTTGGTCCTTCTCCATCATTTCCTGACACTAGCAGCAGGGTCAGGTCATCTGCCTCGATCATCTTGTTACCTCAATAATAATACATTCTGTTGCACCAACATAAATGCATTCAGATCTCCCAAAACACACGTTTATTACTATTTTAACACATTTGATGTAGATTGAAATACTTTACAAATTTTATTACCAGTATGTTCATCCAACAAATGATTTTTTTGAGTATATCTATTCCAATAAAGCATTTATTGTCTGTTTCACACTTCTGTTCTTAGTTTGATTAAATTTATTGGTCCAAATTTAAAATTCACACGACATCATAAAGTGGTGAATATCATGATGTCAAACTGATATAAAGTTTTCATTTGCACATTCAATTTGTTTTTGACCTCAGTTTGATGTCAAGCTTTGATGTTGATTTGATGTCATGTCAGCGTCTACTGGGAAACATGTGAAAGACATCAGGTGCATCAGGTGATGTCCATGTCTTATATGTTTTTGTAATTCTTTCCATGTCAATTTTGTTTTTGATTGGAGTATTTTTATGAATGAAATTCCTTGGTCTTGAGTTTGCTGTTCTGCTGTCTGGTCACGTCTGTGAGAACCGTCTTTACTCTGTTTTTCAGGTGGGAGGGGCCAAGTATTAGCAAAGTGACCGTCTTAACTAAATATGCAGGGTGTTCTCATAAAGCCTCAATCAGAGGGAACCCCACACCGATGGGCAAAAGCCAACAAGAAGCAGGAGTTAGCAGAAAGAAATCTGGTTGAAATAGATCAAGATCAATTGACATTTACACAAAAAATTGTAATCACAATTTAAAAACAATGCAAAGAAAATCAAATTTCTCTGTGTAGTTCTGGACTGTTCCCTCAACACTGTCCAGATCATTTGTTCCACTGGGTGAGATCTTTCATGGAGCTCCAGCTGGAGGGAGATCATCAATGATCTTGTTTTTCTTCCATTTTCTAATAATTGCTGGAACCGTTGATTTTGTGGATTGCTGTGGTGCAGAGGTACAGAGGTTGGGGTTAGGGTTAATCTATTCATAAAAAGCTGCAACATCTGTGAAATCCATCCGTCCATCTTCCTCTGCTCATCTGTAGCAGGGTAACTGTGGCAACAGTCTCGGGAGAGATGCCCAGATCTCCTTTCAGTTATGACCAATAATCATGAGGGGAGTTTATTAACATGGGTTAACCAGCAAACGCAGTGCGCCCTGCTGACCTGCAGAGAAGCAGCTGACGCTTACGTCAGTGAAGGACGCCTCACCCGGAAGAAAAAAGCTCCATCCAAATCCAAGATTCAGAATCCTTCCCAGGACCCTCAAACTCAGGGGCCAGGCTGTGAATGGTTACAAGGAACACAGGAGAAAGGCTGGACCATGAAGACAGGAAGAACATCTACAGGCTGCAGCAAGGGTCAAAAAGGTGAGCTGTTTTTTGCTGTTCTGAGTGAATAGTTATCTGTTTCTGTTTTCTGCTCTGCTGTTGGATAATAGTTCTGCTTGAGTTTGGCCCATTTTCTTTCTGAAGGAAGGGTTTTGGGGTCAGTCACTTGTTTGTGTGTCTGCTTTGGTAATGAGACAACATCTGCATGAGAGCTTAACTCTCTTTGGCATGGTGAGCTGGCTGTCAGGGCCTCTGCCCCCCCTGCTCTCAGGAGGTGTGGGGTAGCAGATGGGGAAAGATGGAAGAATGTGGTAGCGTGGGCGAAGACATGACAGGCATCAGGCTCTAATGCAGGCAAACATCTGGAGACTCCTGCAGCCCAGGGCCACAGGACCCGATGGGAGCACTGGGCCTGAAGCTGGGAAACTGCAGGGGACACGTGCATGCCAGTGTGCACGCTCTTCATCCATCGATAAGGAAAATCAAACCTACATTTTCTTACACTTATAGCAGCTCTGATGGTCAAAAGAATGACGGTCAGAAGAGGACGGCAGGGATGTGGAGGCGGGGGCTCAGCAGGGACACAGAGCCACGAACACCGGTAACATCACCGAGTCACTGTGCTATTAACGCTTCCTGCTCGCCTGCAGGAGCTGCGCCTCCTCTGTGTTAATGACAGCCCTCACCCAGAGGTAATTTCAGAGTGATTAAGGCAGGAGAAAGAATTATGTCTTAAAAGTCTCTAAATTGCATCTTATTTATCCACCTTTTAACTAACTACAAAAGGCAGGCGCACAATGGCTCTGCATGGCTCTGCCGCTCCCACAGAACAATTATACTTCAGACATTATCTGCTCCATCACTGGATATTAAACATGACTCCCAGTAGGCAACAGAGTGAAGCTCTGATGGAAAAGTTAAGATGAATCAAGTCAGTTTTATGACTTTTCAGTTCTTCTGCTGGTAAACCATCATTTTACCAGCAGAAAAGACTTGAGAACCAAAAGAGCAGAACCTACAAAACCTGCAGAGATGAAACAAGACCAAGGATATAATTCTGGATGTAGATCTGCAGAGCGTTGACCTGTCATCTCTGGTGATCATCTGAAGGAGATGAAAAGTTTTCTCCACATCATCCAGTTTAGATTATTTAGAAGCCTCTGATCACAACATGCGCTGTTTTCAGGTATCACACAAAACATTTAACCGAGTTCTCCTTATGAAACTCATCATTCCATTCAGTCCCGATTTGTTCTAAAAAGCCCAGATTATCCTAATGGTTCAGATGAGTGACGAATAGCAAACAAATGAAGATGATAAAACAATACGTACAAAAAATGAAATCCCATTAACAACATAAACTGTGGCATGGGATGGGATGGCCCCACATTTTCTGTGCACAAAAGAATAGAACAAAAGTTAATTCATTTTCTAAACTTGTTTTGTCCCTTTTAGGGTCACAGGGCTGCCGGAGGCTAACCTGTCCAGGCATGCAGGATACAACCTAGAGAGGTAACCAGTCTGTGACAGGGCCACACTCACACACCCACACACACTCCCACACCCATACACACTCACACACCCATACACACTCCCACACCCATACACACTCACACACCCACACACACTCCCACACCCATACACACTCACACACCCACACACACTCATTTCTGTGGATTTTTTAATTCAAACAAATGTAGAAACAGCAATAAAAGAGGGAAACAGGAAACCACTGAGACAAGAACCATGGAAGTGTGCAGGAAAAAGATGAAGAGTGAGTCCATGAGAACAGTGTCAGAGATCTGTGGTATCGCAGACTCTCAGCAGATGGAGGATCAGTCAGAAAGTAACCCGAGAACGTTCTTCAAAAACAACGGTAGCAAGTCGAGCTTTAATTCTCCCTGAGACACAGTTTCTCTGCCACACCTGAACTGCCTCGTATTCCCCCACAGTCATTTAATACTCATTCGCAATTGTTTTTATTTTTGTACAGCATCTCAGAGGTAAAAGAACGCGCTGAAGTCATGTACATAGAGAGGAATATGAACATTGCAAAGAAATCTAAATCTGACTCCTAAAAATCAGATAACTATAGAATTACTATGGAAACAAATCGGAAATCATCATGTTCACACAATCACTTAAACACTCTGGTGATAACTATAACCAGAATTTTGATGTGCTGTTGGGTCTGGTTTGTTCAGAGACAAAAAAATGCTTTCCAGCTTCTTCTTCTCTAAATTCAGTTTTACTTTATGTTGACCAACAAAAAACTGAAGAAAAACCCAGAACCTTTAACACTGGCATGAAGAAAAGTGTTAATTTAATATTGGCTTTGTACCGATATGCAACAGGTTATTGGTGTAGTGTTGTATAATGATGCAAAACTGCTTTTCTGCACTTTCTGCACTTCAGAAAGTACAGCCTCTACGCTCACAGACAACTAATGATCAGAAAGTTCTACATTCCAAGAAAAAATCAAGCATTTCTACTGAAACGTACCAGAGGTTAAAGGTCACAGAAACCTGCATCAAAACAACAATCCAACAGAAATAGTTCTGTTTAGATTTGAACTTGTCATAGAAGTGAACAAAATGATGGTGAAAGGTTAAACCTGTTGTCAGAGTGGATTTTTATTAGAATGATCTTAAAACCCATTTTCTGATCTGCTGCTGCACAACAGTGTCTAGTTGCTGTTCAGAGGTAAAGTTCTAAAAGGACAGACTTGGATTTACATGTTTAGGAAAAAGTGGACTCTATACCAATGTTGTTTTTAGATTGGACAGTAAAAGGAGAAAAAGGATGACGGCACACAAAACCACAATGATAGAAACACGTTAGACTTGACTTTTCATTTTATATCTAGTAAATGTTTAAAAAGGTTCTCTAATAGAAGTCTAAAACTATCTACAGATTAGACGTCTACAGGTAGACGTGTAGGAGATCTCTATATGCAGATCTCTATTGGTAGATTTCTAGTAGACTAACACAATAGAGTTGGCTGAAATGTCCAGAAGACAAATACAACAGATGTCTATGAGATAAATTATAGATATCTTGTATCTGCTGGGAAGAAACTGCTCTAATGGTGTGTTTACAATGTGCAAGGCATGATGGGAGTGCGACACAATTAGCTGTAGGAAACTTTCCTGTTAGAGATCTAAACTGCAACATGCAATAGACCTCTATGAATTGATGTCTATCAAATACATAATGCATTTCTATAGCTGTGAGCTTGAAATAGCCATGATTTAGATATCTAACAGATATGTTCATGCGTAGTGGGACAGGTGAAGGAAAAGGTGGTAAAGACCAAACAAAAGGCAGATGAAGAATGGTATGACAGGTTGGACACAAAAGAGGGAAAAGGGAATGTGGACTGATGAGGCAGAGAAACAGATGGAAGGATGTGCAGCATTTTGATCAAAGACAGAGATGTGTGATGGCATCACAGTGTGATGAAACATGGAAGGAGTCCTTTGAAGAACTGATGAATAAGGAAATATTACAGAACACAGTACAGTGGGGGTACTGTTGTGGAGCAGGAAGTATCAAAGATCAGTAAGGATGAAGAGAGGAAGACTCTGGAGAGGATGAAGAGTGGAAAGGCAGTTGGTCCTGACAACATACCTGTGGAGGGATGGAATATTTAAGGAGAGGTGGCTGAAGAGTTTCTGACTGACCACACCTTGGAGAGTGAGAGGATGATGTGATGAGGAAGTCTGGAGTGACAGAATTGTGGTTGAAGTGGAGAAGGTGCTGCTGTTATCAGTCTTTCTTCCTCTCCTGAGGAAGTAGATACAAACAAACATCCATTGTTAAATAAATAAGTTGGTTCTATCAATGATGACTATCAAGGGAAAAAGATGTAGGGCTGTATTTGATACAGGTTGCACGTGCACCCTAATGTGTCATGGACAATGGGTGGAGCTGGCTTGCAGGGGTGAGACTCTCGATCCAAGTAATGATCAGAGCTTTGCGTTGGCTGATGGCAAAACACACTCTGCCCTCAGCAGAATATGTTTAATGTGTTGCTGGCATGATGTCACCTATCTGGTGGAAACTCACATCATGGCTGATGAGGACCTAGTTTTCCCTCTCATCTTGGGTCTACATTTTCTCCAAAAAACCTCCACCATCATCCACCTAAGCAACCACACATATGGGATTCGAGGACCCCAAGGTTATACTTTCCACTTTTTCTTGCCTTCAGCAGGAGAGCAGCGTTCTGGGCCCAAAACTAACCTGTACGTAGCTCTACCCAATAATCACACTTTGGGTCTCTCTGCCGCTCAAGAATCTGACCCACTTTTTCTCTGGGCAGTAACACCTGAGGTCGCTGACCTACTTCTATCCTGGCCAGGAGTGTGTTCCAGGCGGCTTGGAAGAACCACCTTCGAGAAGCATCACATCTTCACCTCTGATGAGCTTCCTGTTCGTTGCAAGACCTATCAAGTATCTCCTCATAAGCGGCGGATCATTTCCGACCAGATAGAGCAAATGCTGAAGGATGGGATCATTGAGCCATCCCAGTCCCCCTGGGGTGCACCAGTGGTGCTCGTAGGCAAACCGGACGGTTCCATGAGGTTCTGCGTGGACTACCGTAGGCTCAATGCCAAAATCTACCAAGATGCATACCCCATGCCCTTAGTGCATGAGCTGCTGGAGTCATCATGCTGGAGAACATTTCTGGACTACTTTCATAACAACCCCTTGAGTGGACACCTGGGTCACCTGAAGACCCTGTTAAGGATCCTGGAAGTGGCAGTAGCAGTGATGTAGGTTCTACAATCAGACTGCTCTGCTCCATTCTGATGCATCCACTTGGAGATCCATGTATGTCTTTGTTTTCCTGGTCTGAGCTGGAATCTGGATCTGAACTGTACGGCTGGATAGCTCTGATATTGCTCACCATTTTTGTTGCCCAGGTAATGCTAGCTTGGGGTTGTGAGGGGCTGTAAGCTAACGAGAGAGTATGTGAACGAGAGATGATGGGACATTGGGGTGGACTTCTGCAGTTCCACAACTCAGAGGTGTGTTTCTAATGAACTCCTGCTGCTCTGCAGAAACTATATTTTGGAAAAAACACAGGTTTTTTTTATTTATTTTAGCTAAAAACAGCATAATCACAATTAAAAGACCACTGGGAACGCTTTGAAAATAGATAAAAAGACTTTGCTTATGCTTGGTTTAGTTTCTAAACTGAGGTCCAAAGCTTTGTTAGAAATGCTTGCAGATGAAGACGCCTCTTGCTTCTATTTCATTTTCCAGAAAATACATTTGTAGGAAAAAACGTTAAAAATGAATAGTTGAGTTCTAGTGCCCCCCCCACACTCGTACTACCTTCATTCCTGCAGATCATGTGTCCTGACCTTGATGAAAAACTGGAATAAAACTGGATGTCTTTAACTTACAATCAATGAAGTCCTGCTCAGATGTCTTAACTTCATCAAATCACTTTCTATTGTGTGACTTAGAGATCTGCGCACGTGGATAATTACACTCAGCAGAGAGCCTCTTATATTCCTCATTTCTGTCCCACCCCCTCCTGGAGCAATCACGCTCCATCTTCAGAGTCATTGTGTCATAATCACAGCCATTCAGACTTTGTTAAAGAGTAAACTTGTACTGTCTTGTTGTCTTCAGAGTTGCTGTGTTGTGTGTGCATGTGTGTGTGCATGTGAGTGTGCACGAACCTCTGCAGACGCTTCACCTGCAAGACTCATTAACCTGCTTCTGCCTTATGGGTCAAACAGGCAGTCCCAACTTTTGTCAGGCTTCAGCCGCCCCCCACCCTACTGATGAGTGTGACAGGAGGGCGTGCATGATAGTACTTGTGCTTGATGAACGTTCTAAGAGACTTCATATGTGTGAAGATACTTTAGGATACATGTGGCATACGTGTTTAGTATGCATAACATGTGTCTACAATATCTATAAAATCTAAAAAAATGCAAAAATGCGTTAAATATTTGTAGCATCTGTGCTACACGTTTATGACATGTGTATAATATGTGTGTAACATATGCAATGTGTTTAATATGTGCTTAATATGTAGAGTTAACCATTTATAATCCTGGCACTTAAAATGACTTCAACCAGCAAAGTTAAAGTTTTAGACTAGAAATGATATGGATGCCTCCCAAAACATGATGTGAAAATATTCAAGCAGCTTTGTAAAAGCTATTTCTTTGTTCAGAATTGTTTATACCCTTCAGAGTATCACAGTCTACAGGGAAATTTCAGTTTTGTGCCATTTCAAAAAGAGCTGTCCAAATGACCCTGATTTATTGAAAACAGGCAATTTAATCAGCTCAACATGTAGCAGTTAGTTTGTGTCCAGTCATGGCTATAAGACAAAGGCGCTCTCAGAGGACCTGCGCATTGTGACTCCTCACAGGAAGACTGTTAGGCCAAAGCTAAATCTATTCAAATTGCAGTGCCTACAGAGCAAGGAGACGTGGACAGAAGCCAAAATGATACTAAGACAACGTCCAAGGATCACCACCAAAGGCATTCGTGTGAATTTGGGCTCTGCTTGTGGCAATACCTCGTAGCAGACATTGACAATAAAATTGTAAAAATTGTAATTGCGATTATAAATTCACTGAATAGAAACCTTTTTGAAAAAACTTGCAAAAACTTTGAAAAAACGTTTTTGTGCTTAGATGAGGTGCTTTTTGAGGCGTTTCGACACTGGAATATTCCACAAACCTGCAATGTAAAAACTTTTTTCAAAACGAGTCACATGACCTTTTTGGTGGAACTGGCTTCCTCGGGTGCTGCACAGCAGGCGCCACAAGCTCATCAAAAGTGTCATACGGAACTGTTGGATCCACAGCTCCTCTGTAAAATCGCCAACCACCATTTCCCAAAATTGCTTCATCCACAGACACCCAGCCTCCACCCTCTGCCTGACTGAGTACACGGCACCCCGCAGGGGGTCTTAAAATAGCCCGGCCACTGCTAGAGACCAGCGTCTAAAACAACCAACACCTGCTAGACTCTGCGTTTATTGGCGACTGCTAGAGTTCGGTCATTATTGGAATATTGGAAGAAATGTTGTACTTAACTAATTATTGGTAATAACAAAATGAAAGAAACACAATGGAGGTGAAGTACGGGCCCTGAGGTCGAAATCACATCAACAAATCGCTTGACGCAAAAAAATGTAAAGATCACATCAAAAATAAAAAAAAATCAAAACAAATATTGAAATGATAGTATTACATTTTAGAAATCAAAACGAAATTCCAGAAACCAAAATATAAAAAAAACCAAACCTAAAAACAACAATTTTGGAGAATTAAAGCAATGCCCATAAATCTGTCAGGGCAGCAGCAGCCTGCCTGCTGCCAATCAGCTGATTCCCTCCACCTGTGTCAGCTACTATATATCTCTCCCTCTGTCCTTCAGTCTCTGCTGAATCGTTACACTACTGACTTCCAGAGTAACCTCCAGCAGTGCTCATACTCGGCTTACATGCGGCTCGGCTCGGCTCGGCTCGGCTCGGCTCGGCTCGGCTCGGCTCAGCTTGCATGCCCCTGCCTGTCTCCTGCTCAAAACTCCTCCAAAGCCTCGAAAGTCCCCGCACCTTCTCCTATCCCCTGTACCTGGAGCTACGCCTTCCTTGCTGTACAGAGGACTCCTCTCCTCCTCTTCCCTGCAAGTCATCACTCCTCACCTCAATCTGCCGTTGCTCTCCAAGGCCTGGGAAGGAACATCTGAGTGAAAGACTTTAATAAACCTGGTTTACTTCTACTCCTGAGTTTGTCATATTTTGAGTCCCTGAAACACATTCTGACAAAAACAAAATGAAACATAAAGAGAAACCAGAAAAAGAAGGTTCTATGGGACATCGCTGATTGGCTTTCATCATCCAATCAGTGATGACACCAAGTATTCTTCCGCTTTCTCAACCGATTTTGTCCTTCACAATATTACAGGGCTGCAGGAGCCTAAACTGGCCACTTTTGGGCAAAGGCAGATCACACCCAGGACAGGTCACCCATTCATCTCAGGGCCACAATCACACACTTAGGAGCAATTAAGAGTAATCAATTCACCTGTTCAGCATATTTTTAGAATATCCCCAGAGAGAATCCACACACGTGTAGGGAGAACTCCACAGAGAACGGTCCCAGCTGGGTCTTGAACCAGGAGCTTCTTGTGTTCATTTTCTGACATTTCTTTTAGTTTTCTGGAACTAACTTTTGTTTCCCATAACGTTTTTTCTTTTTTATGTTTTAGTTTCTGGCCTTTAGTTTTTCATTTTCTAAAAAAAAAAAAAAAACTGTTTTCGTGTCGTGTAATTTGCACTTAAAGCCACTGTAGTTTAGTGACCAAACCTCCATTTCACTGAAAATTAAACGAAAATAATGATTTATTTTTTCTTGAAACGTCTAAAAAATTTGATCAATTTTTAGCATGCCAACTTATTTAAATCTTTTCAGCATGATTATAGTGTTGGTCGTTTTTTGTGTAAATGCACTAAACTTCTGCTATAATAGAAGACCAGTTTGCTGCTTTTCTTGTGGAACTACATATAATTGCACTCTAATAAAGTGAGTGAAAAAAACTGTTGTTTTAAAAGTTGTATTTCCCACAGGCTTTAGTAGAAAATCATTGAAAAATATTGAGAATTGTTTTTGCAACTTTTGGAAAAAAAGCAGTTTTAGGCTTTTTGTACTAAAACAATCATTTGGAGGGACTGCAAGAAGAGATAAAAAGTCACCGAACATAGAACGTAAAGGCAAAGAAAAAAAAGCAAGCAGAATAGAACTAAATGAAGACAAACATTCATGCTTTTATGATGAAGGATGCAGAGACAAGCTCCGACTGTTGCTTCCATCCGTCTTTCTTTCATGTAGTAATTATTTTTAGTGCTCGCTGCTCCTCATTTTCTTTTGTTGTCTACCTGGGCAGGTCTCTCACTCTCCATCATCCTCCGCTCTAATTTACCAAGCATCCCGCGGTGCAGACGAGCATCTCAAATTGCCTTTGTCCATTACGTCGAAGGCCGGCAGTGGTGTGTGCACGTGTGCGCGTGTACATGTGTGGGGAGTCTGCAGCAGCTGGACGGTGGGTTGAGATTGCTGTAATCATGGAGAGCTACCTGTTCATTAAACACACAGTGGGAACGCTGCTGACAGCGTTTAGGAACCAATTAAAGCAGAACACGCCATTAACGTTTGCAGTACTGGACTAGTGCGTGCACGTGTGAGCTGAATACATGCATGCACGTGCTCCAGCAAATAACACCTCAAGAGGAGTGTTGTCACTATGACCAAAAGAGTAGTAGAACCTGAGACATTTGTGAAAGTTTGTGTCACTGATGTGTTTCCTGTTTCTTTTTACACTTCCTATTTTCTGCACTTCCTCCTTTTAATAATTTTTCTGATTTATCCTTTTACATTTCCTCTTCAGATTCCTTCTCTTCTGCTCCAATGACCTCATGCTTTTCATTTTGTGCTATGTTTCAGTTCTCTTTCTTTTGGACGCCCCCACACTTTATTTCCTTTTATACTGTGTGTATTGAATTCTGTTCTTTCCTATGTCCTAAAGTTTTCTTGTTTTCCTCTTCTCATCCTTCCTTGTTTGTTAGTTGGATTTCCTCGTTTTCTTTTCCTGTTCTTCTGGTTTCCTCCTCCCTCCATATCTCCTTTCCTCCCCGTGCGTCTCCTCTCTGGTTTTTTTGCTCCTCTTTCCTCCATCTGGCCGTCCTTGTCTGTCCCGGGGCAAAAATTCAGCAGATCGTCTTGTTTGCAGCTGACGAAGATGTGAGATGACAAGCACCACCCCCTTGTTTCTTCAGGTTGGACACCCCCACCCCCCACCCACACGTGCACACAAATATACATTGAGTAGAAACAGAGATGCTTGTGTGAACATTCATAGCTGGGTGGTCAACCTCATGCAGATATTTGTCCCCCCAGCTCTTGCTCCAATGCATGTATGTAAACCGCCCTCTGCGGCAACCATCAGGGAGACGGAACAAGTGAGATTCATACTATGGGGGTGAGAGCAGTGATACAAGCTTAGCCAGATGCTCTTTGCGATGACAGTAAGGAAAGCTTTGTAAAATCTGGTTTCAGGATTTTTCACATAGCCAGCATCTCTGTGTTTTGCTTTTTCTTTCCTTCGTCTCTTTTATTGGTTTGGGGGAGGACCTTTTTAATCACATTTTAAGTAAAAGCTGTGTAAATCTAACCATACAAAAATGCTTTAGAAAATTCACAAGATTTAATAAGCTCATACAGGTAGAAATTCTCTCTCTAACAGGGTCTGTGGTGTCATGGAGGATCCAAAATGGCTGCTTAAACTGAAGCAACTTATTAAAAAGCACAGAAGGGATGCCATCTTGAAAGTGATGTAAGTCTTCAGTTCAAAAGCAAAACACATTATGGTAAAATCCTTCCAGCTGGAAGATGAGACAGTTGTAAAACAGTTTTAAGACGGTTTTGAGAATGCTGTGAGACGGTTATGAGACGATAATAATAAATGGTGTTACATGGTCATGAGATGATTCTGAGAATGTTATGAGAATGTGTGTTGGGCAGATGGTTGTTAAAAATCCTGTTGATGTCTGAAACTGTCTTTAAAATAAAGAAACAATAAGCATGCAAAAGGACATGGGCATGGATCCAATTTAGCAGACTTGTGCTGTTTTTGCTTGGTGGTATTTTCCACGTCTTCTTTCCCTCTGAGGTAAATTTCCCTGCATTGTGATGAAAACACAACTGTGATTAAAGCACATGAATGTCTAACGTGTACAATCAGCCTAGCTGGCTTGCAGGTAAGGAAAAAGAGGCAGTTTTAACTGTGGTTGTAATTGTCCCCCTAATGATGGAGCAGTGGTTTAGCCCAATGCTTTATTACCAAGCGGATGGAGTGGTTTATTTTCTTCTTGTTGTTTTGGTCTTTGTAAAATGGAAAAATTAATAAAAATAAAACATAAGAGCTCTTCAGCAAACTGCTGCCATCCTGGAGGAGGGAGGTCCACTCTCCCTAAGAGATGGGAGACTCCCAACACAAACATCTGTGCAGGGGTTTCCATGTCTTGCAATTTTCTTACTTTAGCCAATCTTCTGTGGACATAATTTGTTTTAAAAGGAACACTTCGATAAAAAGGTTATTAATGGTTTTCTTAAGGAGCAGCACATGGACTTTATTTATTAGTAAAGGTAAGTCAATGATGACAATTTTGGTGATTTTTTTTTTTTGAATAATACAGTTTGTATACAGAAAAAAATGTTGAAATTAAAATTTAAACAACCCTCTTTAACTGTTGCCAGTCAAATGGTGAATAAAGTACTCTGTAGAGTTCATGTTTGTAAGTCTGACAAATGACGTCAGTGTTTTACCAGCCGACATCCTCACCACATGTCACTGGATGTCACCTATAGAATGTGGTTTACTCCGGCTCCAATCAAATGAATTCTTCAGTCACCATTTTTTGCAATACGGACACTACCATGTTGGAGCCAGACTCAAATGACTGGAAAAACATTCCAATTTAGGGCTGTGAGAAGCACTGAAATCCAAGGGAAAAAAAACTATTAAATCGCCAAACAAAAACTTTATATGGAATCATTCTAAGAGAATAACACAGGTTTCAGTGATCCTTTCAAAATCACAGCTTCAGGCTAGAACACAAATATACATCCAATCAAACATGTTTGCATGGGACGCAAATGCAAACAACATGGAGGCTCACGCAAACATGCATGCACATACAGTACAAACACGCACACAGAAACCACACGCATGAACCCCCCACCCCTCCCCCACTATCCAGAACAGAAACAAAATAACGAACTGGATTGTGTTACAATAAGTATTTGTTTATTTTAATTCTCAAAACATCAGCAATAACCATTTATGATTAGTATTTAAAATAAGAACTACTTCCAAAATGTTTCCAGTTCTTTCCATGACCCCATATTCTTTGTATGTTCAGGACTGTTCTGATGCAGTCTTCCCAGTCATTAACACCCCCACTGGTTCTTAACTTCAATGATCTTTGTGAGAGGAGCTAACAGCAGAAGCATTACAAACTCTCTCTTTTGAGGAAATACATCAGCCATGTTCTTTTAATAATCTCCCCATTAGCTAATTCTGAAAAAATAACAGCGGCAACACTGACACGAACCCCCCACCTAGCTCAGACAGGTAGGTAAAGTTATTGACATTGACATATATGGGGAATGCCCTACCTCTGGCCCTCACAAAATCAGACCAGAGCCCTCTCTGGGTTTGAGAGGGAGTGACAGAAGCGGTTTGTGTGCTCCCTTCTGTTTCACCTTGCAAGTGATTGAAAATAATAAGAATTTTTCGTAGTAAATTAATGTTTACGGTTGCCTGAATCTAACACTAACAAAACCAATAATCATTATGGGAGATTCAAACCTAAAATGCTTACCATCTATCAAAAACGACCAAATCCAAATAGCTTTCCAGGCGCTAAGAGAAAACATGCCATACACATCCTCAGAAACAAAAAAACCCCCATCAGATTCAAATAAAAAAATTATCCTATCATTTGGAATCACCGATAAAGATGATTCCAGCTACTCTTACATGAAAAAAGACACACGCACACTAATTGAAACAACCACTTTCCACAGCCCGAAATCTTTATACCCCTAATTAACTTTTCCTCTAACCTCACAACTTCCCAAAAAAAGATCCTTGATGCACTCAACACAACAATCAGACAAATCCACCCAGATTCACTGATCATACAACAGATTCAAGTCACACTTCTAACCAAAGGAAAATCCTTCACACCATCCACGACCAAAATTCCCCACCTACAGGACCAAATAAAACTCGACCTACAGAAATATCATCAAACACTGAAAATAATGGACAACTACAAAGATGAAAAGCAACACAACCCAAACTGAAAACCTTTTCAACGTACATTTCTATGGGAACCCCCTACACACACACTAAACCCATCCTAATGGAACCTCAAGGAAAAGGACCAAAAAGAAATTAAAAACCACCATCCAACAAAAGAAAAACCAAACCTAACCAAAGACAAAAGAAAGACCCTCAGGGAACTCAGACAAAATAAGTCAATTTTAATAAAACCAGCCGATAAGGGATCAGCCATAGTCCTAATGAACAAAGAAGTTTACAGCCACGAGGCTCACAGAACACTGGTAGATACTGAATATTAAACCCCTTCAGGAACCCATCAACATGGAAACAAAAACCCAAATTGACAATATACAGATGCAAAAACAAAAATCTCAACACTTAACTCATACCCACCACGCTCACCAATATTTTACCTCCCTCCAAAAATCCACAAAAAACCCCCAGAAACATAGACCATTCCACACTAAATCCCACCAGGTAGATCCATTGTCTCTGATTGCACCAGCGCATCATACAGAATGGCTCAAGAAATTGACCACTACCTAGGCCCCTTATCCACCAATCACCCCAGTTTCATCAAAAACACGTTAGACTTCCTACAAAAAAAATCAACCTGGTAACAGTCCAGCCTAACAACTTCCATTTCACGATGTGGAAAGCTTGTACACAACCATCTAGACTAACATGGGAACTACTCCCAACTCAGACCAGGACATCCTAGATCTATTACATATCAACCTGGACAGATATAACTTTCAATTCCAAAACCAATGGTTTCTCCAGACCAAAGGCACAGAAATGGGCAAGAGTTTTCTCACGCCAACATTTACATGGCCCAATGGGAGAAGGATGCCTTAGCTGCCTGCCCACTCCACCCACAAACCTTCCTATGATATTTGGACATCTGGGAGATCTGGAATCACACGGAAAGAGATTTCCTTCAGTTGCTCCAAATCCTAAGCCAGCAACAGCCATCAATAAAAATAAAATCAACATTGGACCAAAACTCAGTAGATTTTTTAGATGTCACAAACTTTAAGGACCCCCAGTTGACCCAAATCGGTAAGTCAGACACTAAACTATACCGAAAACCCACAGACACAATAGCACTCCTTCATTACGACAGCATTTACTCTAAACACACCTTCAAAGGACTAATCAAATCCCAAACCACCAGAATTCTTAATTCCTTCTCCTTGCCCCTCCCTGTCTCTCTGCCCCTCACTGTCTGTCTCTTTCTATCTCAACCTGTCTCTGCCCATCTCTATCTATCTCTCTATCCCTAACCTACCCAGACCAGAACCCTAAACAGAACCTGGTTAAATAAAAGTAAACATGACTGCATCTGTGAAAAGCAAATCAAGATAGTTCATCACATCCTTTTTTTTCTCTGGCTCGTCCTGTTCACTTCCGATATCTGTCCTTCTTTATCTCTGAACGCTCTGTGTCGTAATCTTGGAGTGCTTGCCTTGAAGAACAACTTTAGAAACAACACCTGAACCATTTGTTCTGTTGTCCTCTTTTCATAAGCAGATTCATAGCTTAAGAGCTCCATCTTGTCTTCATCATCTCAAATGCTCTCTCCACCACAGAGCGTGCCCTGGCGTGGTGTCGGCTGTAACGGGCCTCAAACGCATTCCTCACGGGTTGTCAGCAGCGTGATGGGATGCTCAATACAGGGATACCCACGGTCACCCAAAATGATGAATCCTTCAGGTGTTTGATAAAAATTGGTCTGTTTGGTAGAACCTGTGAATCATGGACTGAATTTGGATACCCACCAAAAATATGTAAAAATGTGACATTAGAGTCACATACAGCCTGCATTTGGATGGAATAAAAAAGCTTCCTGTTAGAATAACAAGCTGCATTTTCTTTTGGGGCCTTTATTCTTATATGGGAGACGTTGATGCTCACGACCTTTTGGAAAGCAGCAGATCCAGTGAGCTGCTCAAAACCAGCAGCGACTAATAGCAGTTCATCCACACTGGAGACCAGCATGATGCTGCTCATCAGCTGGAGGATGTGGTCTGCTGTTCTGTGGACAATGTCTCTCACAGTGGAGCGTGGCGAGTCAAAGGTCGTGGCTAACACACGGTAAGATGTGCCACAGGACCTCAGTCTCCTGTGCTCCAGAGTGTGAGGCACCCGAAGCTGCTCCACCAGATGCCCTATGGTACTGGTATTGGATTTTCTTATTCCTTTTTTTTAAAATATGAAAGTAAGTTTTTGTTTAAATCAAGTGTGTTTTATATGAACTCATAAGTTGTCTGTCTCTGGCGAGGGCAGCCAGAATAAATCTTTTAAGATGTCTGCTTCTCCTCCTATTCTCCCTGTGCCTCATTTCAGCCCGTTTTCGGTTTGATCTTATGAGAAATACCTGAATTATTGCAGGCAGGAACACGGAAAGATTGATATTTGAAGACATTGTCAGTAAGCTACATGAAAAAAGTACTGAAAAATATTCCTGCTCACAAGAGCCTTTAAATGGTTCTGTGGCGCGAAAATAAAAAATTACTCTGTGATGGATTAGTGATTTGATAGTTTATATCTGAACAGAAACATTAAATATCGCCACAAAAATGTTTGTGATTATATTTTTTAGAAACCAGAATTCCATCACCATCGGCGTTTTGAAAAGAAGTAGTTTGCCTCCCGACCAGGTGTTGGTGGTAACGCAACCATTCTCTTGTTTGTCAACCGCCGACGAAAAAAGTAGTGAGCATGGTGTCCGAATTGATGTTGAAATTCAGGGCTCTACAAGGTCCAGGACTATATAGCTTTTTTGTAGTTAGAGATAAGGGCATGAATTCGGACATAGCCTGTGTAGCAATAAGGCTACAGACATAAGCTTCTATCTCCATATAGCAATCAGGCTATAAACATTAGCTGCTATCTGCATGTAGCAATCAGGCTACAAACATTAGCTGCTATCTCCATATAGCAACCAGGCTACAAACATTAGCTGCTATCTCCATATAGCAATCAGGCTATAAACATTAGCTGTAATTTTCATGTAGCAATAAGGCAACAAACATAAGCTTCTCTCTCCATGTAGCAATCAGGCTACAAACATTACCTGCCAGCTCTGTATAGCAATAAGGCTACAAACATTAGCTACTATCTTCATGTAGCAATCAGGCTATAAACATTAGCTGCTATCTCCATGTAGCAATCAGGCCACAAACATTAGCTGCTATGTCCATGTAGCAATCAGTCCAAGACATTCTCAGGCCAGCCGAGAGATGTAGCCTTTTTGGTGTGTCTTGGGTCTTCCCATGGCCTGTGCCCACGGGACATGGCCAAAACGCCTCCACAGGGAGGCCTCCAGTGGGAGTGGGATGATATGCAAGTTAATAACAGTGGGGCATAAAATGGATCCCTGTGGTATACTACAGTTCAGTATATGAGTGTCGGAATTTGATTCATTAAAAGTAATCAATGAGCTCTGCTTCCATCTGTGAGATAGGATTTAAACTAGCTAAAAACTGTGCCCAGAATTCCGAGCATGTTGTGCAGTGTACTTAAATGAATTGAGTGGTTGACTGTGTCATGGACAGCTAAGTAAAACCAGTACAGAAAGCCTGTCTGCATTTGGCCTGTGGTCATTGACCATCCTGACCAAAGCTATTTCTGTGCTATGATATGCCTTAACCCAGACAAGAATTTCTCATAGATGGCACTATTATTAAAAGTCAGTTAACTGGTTAAAAAGATGTTTCTCCAAAATCTTACCTAAAAAAAGGCAAGTGCGACACTGGTCTATAATTAATAAAAACAGACAAGAGTCAAGCTGGGTTTTTTAAGATGGGTCATACCATGGCCATCTCCATCCTGGAGAGAATAATGTACAACGTCCAGAATATCTACTTTACAAAACCCATAAACATCTTTAAAAGGTGTAGTGTGACTGGGATCCAGGAAACAAGTGGTTGATATTAATTGTAAAGTTACTTTCTTTACTATTGCTATATCAACAGGGTCAAAAACTTCTGGCGTCGTGTTAAACATTACAGAGTTGTAAGAGTTAAAACATGCAAGATGGTGTTGGCTTCTATTAGATCTTATTTTTTCAATTTTAAGTTCAAAGCGGTCTGTAGTTTTTTTGACATATGTCATCAGTGAAGGTGTTGTTAGGTGGGATTAAGGACGGTGAAAAATAACACCTTTTGATTTTTGGCAATAATGTTGGAGAAATATTTGTGTCTGGATCTTTTCATTTCTTTGTTATAAAAAGCAGATTTTTCATGGAAGAACGTATAATGTCATTGTTCAGGACTGGCCAACTCTGGTCCTTAAGAGCTTCAACCCTGCCTGATTTCCAGCTCTCCCTCAGTTGCTTGATCCTATCCAAGCCACTATCCAAACCAGGTGTGTTCAGTCAATCAGGATGTGGAATCACTTGATCAAGGAGAGCTGGAAACAGGCAGTATTGTGGTTCTTGAGGACCAGGGTTAATCACCCCTTTACTAGTGGCTTGGATTTCCTCCAACAACATTCAACTACTTGACACTCTGTTTTTAAGAGTACTTGATGTTTCAGTTTTCCCAAAGTGTTTTTGCTGATGTTTTCTTATACTGAAGAAGCACAATTTTATCCAGTATAATCTGTAGCTTGTGGTATATGACCTTAGAGTTACAGGACCTTGATGGTTGGAGTATTTTGAAGGTGAAAAATGAAATTTGTAGTCACTTCGGCATTGATAAAGTGTTTCTTTACAACTTTTTCTGCGATGTCATATTTCATTAAATCATTGATAGCAAAAGATATGCATTGGTGGTCAGAAATGCCCCTGTCCACAACACAGCTCAACTCAGTGGACAGGCCACGGGTGATGACCAAGTCCAAAGTGTGACCCCTGTTGTGAGTTGGAAAATGCTGAATTCTCCTAAACACTAAAAAAAAAACTCAGTAAAAATCCACACAAACAAGCAATTTTTTTAAGCATTTGAGAGAGACAACAATGGTGGAGAGATGCCACCATCCTTTTTCTCCAGGGACTGTTCTCTTCTGCTCCCATTTATTGAAAATTCCAGTGGGAGATTCCAACATCCAATCAAAGAAACAGAGTTGAGAAGTTAGTTAAGAGTGTCATATAATCAACCTTTCGGGGAATGTTTTCAGCTCCAACAGCACCCTTCCTTATCTGCTAGGGACAGTGTCGTGAAACCCCTCATTCTCGTTTGGTAAAGGAAGCAGGCAATGAAACACAGAACAACTGTTGCAGAGAGGTAAAAAGGTCATCTATAAACTATAGCTTCAGTTAACATTTAAAAACACATTTATACAATGATAAATGTGTGTTTAATGACAAAGGATCATCTAATAAAACAACCAGCACTTATTGATTCTTTATATCTGATTAAAGTAAATGATCTTTCAGAAATAAATAATTTTTTTCCCTCTTTTTATACTTGATCTGAAGGAATGACTTTTCTGATGAAAATAATTAGCATTTATTTGATTTTTAGTGATTTTAGTGATTTAACACACAGAGGGACTGCAACTCAGTTCGTTAGAAAGGCTTTGGACTCTACCATTCTGGAGTTGCACGTGGTGAGAGATGGCGGGCGTGTTGGCTTATTCATGAGCCTTCAGCACAGCTGCCAAGTGTTGTAGTTCACACCGGTGGATGAGAGGGTCATGTCTCTTCGCTTTCTGATGAGCACAGGTCTCTGCCAGTGGTTCGGAGTACCCAGATTTTTTTGGTCTCTCTTGTTGGGGTACTGGAAAGTGCCACAACAGGGGAATTCATTGTCCTCTGATGGACTACAATGCCAACGTGGGCAAAAACAGTAGCCAAGAGTCTTACCGAGCCTGGCTAGCTTGTGGGACTTCAGAGGCAGCTGACACGTACCAGCAGTCAGTTGGTTTTGAAGAAGGTCTGGAAAACCATCCGGCACCTCAGAAGGGAAAGCATTTTTCTGTAGGTACAGCTTTCAGTGCAGGTGGGGAGCTGCTGACTTTGACTGGGGAAATTGTCGAGCGGTGGAAGGAATACTTCAAGGATCTCCTCCTTCCTGCTGTGTCTTACTGCCAAGTGGCTCCACCCCTGAGGTGCATTGCAGGTCGGCACCACCCCCTTCCACCCTAATTAGTGATCGTATGAGGAAGGAGGGTAGGTCAGGGACCGTTGCCAAACTGAGCCCCGATTGGTGAAACAACCCTCTCCCCACACACACACGAAGAGAGAAGAGCCTAGAGGGGGCCAGTCCTAAGGTCAAGCCCCAGCCCCCTCCCCGAAGTGCTCCCCCTGACATCTCTGGTCAGGTACGAGACCAAGGCACCCCAACCAGTCAAGGCCCCCAGTGATAGCCTCAGTGAAGACCCCAAACTGCCAAGCTTCCAAGGTCCCATACTGGTGGTGGACCCTCCCAAAAACATCCTGCTCCTCCCAGACCCCGCGGCCATGGTAGTCATCGCCTGGAGCAAACTCAGGCCCCGAGAGGGTTGCCCCACTCCGTCCAAGGGCATGATAAGGAATGACCCAAGGTGCAGACAGGCAACCAATCTGGCACAAGTGGACCCCCCCCCAGGGCCAGGGCTGCACGCAAGCCCCCCCAGCACAGCAAAAAGACCACTTCCCCCAACCAAGCCAGACCCCTGCCCAAATGTGCCATCTACACCCCCCGCACTCATACCCAGGAGACCATGTGGCCCCCACGACCGTTCCACCCAGGTGCCTGACCAGACCCTACCAACCAACAGAGCCCCCCCATCAAAACCCCAGCAGACAGTCAAGGTGCGGCGACACCCAAGAACTTTGCTCCCTAAGTCATGGAGTTGGCTATGGGAGACAAGAAAGACTGAATTCCTTCCATTTGATTTAGATGGAAATACTTTCCAAATTTTCTTAAGTTCACCCAACAAATTACTTTTGAGTATATATTTTTCCAAAAAAACATGTATTGTACGTTTTTTACCTCTGTGATTGGTGTTATTTAATTTATTAGTTCAAATTTAAAATTCACGACATCAAAAAAGGGTAAAAATTATTAGGTAAAATTGATATTTAAGTTTTGATGTCAGTTTGATTTGCACATTCAACTTTTTGACGTCAATTTGATGTTGAGATTGATGTTGATTTGACGGCATTTCAACAGTCAACTGTGTACATCCAGGATATTTCTAGACCAGGGGTCTGCAACCTTTAAAGAGCCATTCAGGTTGTTTTCTCACTGACAACAACCCAGTAGGAGCCAGAGTCTTATTTCACCCATTTGGAAAAATAAAACAACTAATTTGTATTTATATTATTGTTACTATTATGATAAATATAAATTAACTTTTGATGTTTTTGGCATAAATAAAACAAAGAAAAAAAAATCATTTTTTCAAAGTATAAAAAAATAATTACAACTTTTTGACAGACTCTGTTTCAAAATAGAAGACACCTTGTGCCACATGAGATCATCTCAATGCAGTAGATGTAGTTGTAGCAAGAGTTGTCAGCAATAACAATAAAAATATCGCCAGTTTACTATTTGTGGTGAATCTCAACCAGAAATGTATACATCTAAAGAAGTAAAATTTAATCAGACCTACTTAAGTGAACTTTACCATTTTTCTTTTCAAAACATAGGCACAATTAAAATCCTTTAATTTGTTTGTAAATAGAAAATCTGCTTTATAATCAACTTAGGTATCAATCAATTGCTTACTTACCTAAAATGGATTTTCCCTGATACACTGACCTAAAAAAATCGGTCAGTTTTTTGGTACTAATGTTGATTATGTTTGTTGCTGCTGGGCCTCCCAACACTGACGTGACTTGAACAATAAACACAGACACACAGATCACTAACCTCAAAAAGGACATTTTTTTTTTACTTTCTTATGAGCTAAGGTCAAAGAATCATCTGCTGAATTCTCTGCTGGTCATGGAGCATCAACAGTCCATGCATATTGCCTCGCTGAAAGCAGCTCTGCAGGATACCGTTCTCTTAGACCCTGACACATCGCCGCGGCCTTCCTGGAGCTCCACACCCAAACCGCATTGGGCCGAAGTGGTCTGCCGCAGGAAGAAAGCCTCAGACCACGATGGCCTCGTTCTCTTCAACCGCTTGATGTTCTGTTGGCTCCAACATCTGATGACTTCCAGGCTGCTGTTGCGCCACTCAGCGGTGAAAATCCTCACCCTGTTGCTGCTTCCCAACCAGGAGAGAAGGCCGCCCAGTATCTGGAGGTTCATCTTCCCCCAAATGCCGGCAGCTCCTGAGAGACGTAGTGAGTAGACGCCCTAACACGTGCTGCCACTGTCCGCACGTATTCCACGTTCCCGCAGGATCGAACAACTCTGGGCTTCAATCTGCGCTCTCAGTCAGGGCGTCAGGTTCAAAGTCCACTGCCTTTCCTCCCACGGCAGGGGTCGTTGTGACAACTGCTACCTCTCCTCTTCCTGGTGTCCCGCCTGCCGCGGTGGCCGCTTCCACTCCCATAGCAGGTGTGACGCCGACTCCCGCTTGTCCTCCTGCCGCAACAGGCCTGTGTACGTCGGCGGCCAGAGCTGGTGTCTGTAGGGATTGCCCAGACTCTTAAGTTGTGGGAACCTCCATGGTCAGGCATGTCCATGTTAAAGGGAGTCACACTTTCTTTCAGTCAGGTGCCCTGGGTGTCCGTGACATCACCACCTCTGCCCACCACAACCCCCTCATTCACAAAAAAATAGTCCATGCAGGTGTGAACCACCTCAAGTTTCTTTGAGTTTAAGTTTAAGATTAAATTTTATTTTATTTTTAAACAACACCAGTATTACTCGACAGGAAGCTCCAGTGAGAACTGTGAGGAAATGATACATAACTCCTGATGTGGCTGCTAATTTTATCAATATTGTAGACCAAATTCCCACTCAGATTTTACCTGCATCATGTGACTTTGTGGTTGAAAATTTAAACAAGAGATTAAGAACAGCAATTGATGCTGCAGCTCCACTTAAAACAAAAATTGTGAAAATAAAAGCTCCAGCATCATGGAGAAATGAAAGAATCAAAGTCATGAAACTGGAATGTAGGAGAGTGGAAAGGTAGTGGTGAAAAACTAAACTAACTGTATATCAAGAAATCTTCAGGGAACAACTAAGGACGTACAACAATGCAGTAGAACAAGGTTAAACCCTCCACTTCTCAAACTTAAATATAAATGAAATAGTTCCTCCATGCCAGCATCAAATGCAACATGTGAGAGTTTTGCAGACAACTTCTAGAGTAAAATCAGTGCTATTAGATCTAGTCTTTATAACTCAAAAAGATATTGTTTTTAAGGATCTAAAGCATTGTATTTACCAGAAGATTTTTCCCCGCTGCCTTTGGATTTGGCATGTCAAACATAGAGTAACTAGGCATCAAAAGATAGACTGCTTGAAAGGGATTGTGAGGAAGCAAATTTATATAATCTCACCACGACTCGACCACACCATTTCTTCACGTTAGTCATCAACCGGTTTGTAATTTATGATCAGATATTTATACTGTACTGACATAGATTCAGGTCATTAAACATCCTTAAGTAACAATGAGTCACACTGCTATGTATGTAGATACACTATTTTAAACTTTATTGTAGCATATACAGAAAAAGAAAAAAGAATCAGTGATGTGAATTAGTCTCAAACATGAATCAGTATAAAAATCAAGAATATATGAAGAGTATTTTAATCAGAAAAATCATTTACTTAAAAGAAAAGTCATGTATTTAAATCAGGTATAAAGATAAAAAATAAGAGCAGATTATTTTAATTTGAGATCATAAGTCATGAATCACACTTCAGGGACCATGTCAAGTGATTTGATTAGACCCTTTGTCTAAGACCGTATTCCTGTATGTCTGATTAACAGCCGTCCTTCTGCTTTGAACAGAGTTTATAAAGTTCTCGTTGTTATGGTTGCCGACTTTGTTTGTCAGGTCCATTGTCCTTCAGCTGATTTCACAGCAAGTAAGCTGAGCTCCAGTTGTCTGCAGGGCAGAAATCACTGCTGAAATCAGGGTCAAAGTTGACTCAAAGTTTTTCATGCTGATGACCATTGTCTTGGTCATTTCCGGTGCACCAATTGGCTTAACATAGATCCTGGAGTTCAGTACCCTTGTGCTCTGGATCTGCTTTTTCCACTTCAGGAGCCTGGCGTGCTTTGCCAGTGCAGCATTAATTTTGGTGAGATGATCATTAAAATAAACAGACGTCCTTTTCATGAGTTTTCTTTGCTTCATCAGAGATATTTTCTGCTTTTGGTTCACAAACCTGATAATGATCGCTGGTTTATCTGACTCTTTCCTCCTGGAGAGCAGGTGGCAGATGATATTCAGATCCAGAAAAATCCCTTTAGAAGTGAGGAATGATCCAACTTGACTCTCCACGCTCTCAGCTGTTGCCATTGCAGCCCTGCTAGCTTCTGTGCTAATATTAGCTGCACCAGACCTTGCCTGGAGTTTGTATTGAAAACCTCTCACTCTTCATGATTTATGTCTCTATTATTACTGGTATTACTTTTGTAAGTAATAACAAGTACTTTACTGTAAAGTACTGTATGTACTTTTACATATTTTATTCATTTTAGATTTTGTTTTAACTCCAGTCTTTTCCTCAGGGGGACCTCCAAATCAGTGGTTGCAGATGTCTGACTGCAGTCCCGCAAAAATGGCTCATGTTCATTTTTGTATGTGTGGAGGCTATTCCTGCTATGATGGTGATTACCTGAGTGTTTACAGCTCCAGAAACCTCCTTGGTTGCTTTTTTAGGATGGACGTGTGTGTTCTACGAAACACCCTGGGTATACTGTTACAAGACCAGGCAAAACTTTTCAAAGAAAACACAGAAGTGATCAGAAAACCCCACATCAGTGTTGGAAACTTCCAAATCTTTGGCCAAAGCACCATGAAGTGCCTGTCCTTGAGTAAATTCTTACACCCACTGCAGGAGATTTTACAGAATGCCTGAACACATTGTTGTCAACGTGAACATGAGCCCACATACACACAAATCATTTTTAAAGTTTGTGGCGATGAAAAGAAGCACGCCAGAGAAAGTAATCCAGAAAATCCCATGGAGGCCCTGAAGGCTGTAAATGGGACATTTTCCCTGGTGTTCTTTTTTTCAGCTTCTACTGCTCTAAAATTAAACATTTGACTCTGACGATCAGGAGGTTTCTTCTGTGGTTCAGATTTACAGGGTCAGACAGTTATTCACGCAGTCATCAGTTTTTCTCAGACCACCTGTGATTTGGTTTTTCTGCTGTAACCTGAAACACTGGTGTCTGTTGAATCTTTTCAGTTATGAACTGTTCTGTTTGAGCTGTAAAATCCTGGCTGAAATATGCCTGTCTTTTCTTTACAGGGCGTCTCTAAAGTGATTCAGACAGAATTAACCTTGAGAAATTTCTTAAATTTCCGTTAATTTCATTTCTCAGCTTTTAGACATATTTCTAAAATTCCCATAAACTGTCACATCTGTGTTTTTAATTTAACTTTGAGGAGACTGAAAAATGACAGTCTTACACCCCACCCCCCTCCCTGTGTGATGACCTACTCTTCACATTTGTCCATTTGGGTTTCATTTCCTGTTTCATTTGAGTTGTCATTTCAGGATGGGAGAGCTGCCAGCACTGCCTCCTCCTCTCAAGAACAACCCCCTCCCCACCTGTTGACTTCAATTAGCCTCTTGGTGTCTTTATTAGTGGCAGCAGTGGAATCAGAGGGGACCTCTGCCTGGATTTTGGAGAAAGTGGAGAGGAGGGGGGGTTAAGTGCTTCACCTATGATCTTTGATAACGGTTACGAGGTCGCCACTCAGGTTCACCTTGATGACTTCTGACAGCATGAAAGCAACAGCACTGCCTTCTCATGCAGGATTTGATTTCATGGAAACACACAAAGACCAACCCCCTCCCTGAGTTTTCTCACAGATTTTCATGTAAGAGCAGAGGTCATGTTCCTCCAATAATCTAATCTAGATTATAATCTGATCTTCTTTGGCAGACTACACTGGTGGGTGAATGTCAGTCGTTTGTTTGTTCTTTGGTTCAATCAGCAGTAGCTCACGGCTCTGGCTTTTCTACACACCAGTTTTTCCGAATGTTTTCATCAGAGAAAATCTGTCATTAAAGATAAAACATAGTCCAAAAATATCATCTAAATTAAACCTAAAACACAGGTTTAATAGAAAACCCCCTATGTCTTTATTGTCTCTGTAGAATTTCATTCATACAACTTGATTCCATCCAAGTAAAGACATAGAAGAGGCTAAGGCCTCTAGGAGAGGAGGTCAAACATCTTCAACAAGAAAATACAAAGTCCAGTAAGCTGCTGGTTTTCTTACCTTCTTCTTTCTTTTCTGTCTATAACATGTTAAAAACTGGCTGAAACTGTCTGGTTCAAACTAAACAGGAAGCAGTTGAAAAGGGAAAAGCAAACAAGTTAGTTATGACCTGGTGTATTAAGGACAGTGATTCTACAATGTACGTGATGGACAGACGGAAAGGTGGGAAGATGGACAGATGGGTGGATAGGAGCTGTGCATTTCATGACAGGTAAACACCATGAAGCCCCAAACAGGGAAGCCATGCAAACACCAATCAGAATGATTGATTACTTTCACTATAGGCAGTCAGACAGGTAAGTCTGGGTTTACATGAATGACTGCATGGTGCCAGCTGTGACATTCGGTGGGGTAGGTTAGATGGATGGGACTGTTTTAACAGGTATGGTCTTTTTTCCAGTGAAGTATTTTCTGAACAAATTTTCCCATAAAGAAACTTTGGGCAGAGATGAGTTTTCAATTTCAAAACAGAGTGGGCACTGTCTTATCAAACATAGCAGTGCCCAGAAAACAAGACACGGTCCAAAGAAAATGTTTGATAAACTCCATCTAAGAACTTAACCAGTCCACACAGGAGCTGACCTTAACCCTATTAGAATGAAAAGGGTGAGAAAGGTTCCACATCCGGTTTTACATCAGTTTGTGACCTCATGAAGGCTCAGCAGCAGTTTTCCTCTGTCCTGCTCTTAAAACCTTAATTCACACATTTCTGCTCCATGATCCCTGACTGAAGTGACTGGGAGGTCGTACTCACACCAAACAATCCTGCGGAGACTGATCTGCTGAGGTGGTCCAGCACATGGTTCAGGGGATGGATCATTGACTGTGTAAAAGAACTGGACTCAGTGAGTGTGACACCACCCATAGAAAACAACTTACTTCCGGCTCCAACGAAATTAAGTCAATCCAATTCCCAGTTTTTCTAACACATTCTCAACAAGTAATCTTATATTGACGCAAGGGTAAGGAGCCCTCTGCGTCACTCTTTGACGCTTTGGGTGTTCCTACTTCGTTGTTTTTTTGACAGGCCGGCTGTTCTGGTCCAGTCGTTTTGCCGGACGCGGTACAAAATGCGGACCGAACTTTGGAACAGTACTGGTCCGCGTCTGGAACTGGTACTGTGTCAGCTACCTGGTTACAGTTAGGTTTGGGGTACCTGGTTAAACTTAAGGTTGCTGTACCGGTTTTTTAGCTTGGAGGTTTGGGAGCCTTGATTTAATTGGATGAGCCAGCGGGACACTCAAAGCGTCAAAGAGTGACGCAAAGGGGTCCTTACCCATGTGTCAAAATGGGACAATTTGGGAGTGAGAATGTTTTTCACGATGCAGCAGTCGCCATGGAGGAAATTAGAAACTGTCAGTAAGAAGTTATTGGTCCAAGTTGGTTTGAGTCAACATTACTATGGCAGCCACTTTCTCTGATCAGGAGTTAGCTTGTTACAAGACCACACTCCTTCCACTGAAGCGGGCTCAAGAGAATGTGTCAATCGAACTCTTCAAAGTTCAATGCGAGACCACCTACTTTTATTGAGGAATCTGACTGGTCAATTTATAACTTTAATAATTTGAACTACAGAAAAAAAACATCATGGAAAAAAAATGAGGATTGGCCAGAATATGTAAAAAAGGTATCAGATCAAGAATGGTTATTCTGACAGATAGAATGACTGAGTAACAGCTGTTGATTTCTCAATAGAAGTCGATGGGATTTTAGCTTCTTGGAGCCAGCAGGGACGTCCTGTTTGGAACACTGGGGAGGAGGGATCATTCAGTCCAGTTCTTTTATACAGGATGGATCTGCCATCAGTGCTTTGATGTCAGACAGACCACTTTGTGCTACAGTATGTTCAGTAGAGCTGAAATTCTTCAGAAATTGAACAGTCAGTTCTGTCATATCTGTTTATAGGAAGATTTAAAAACTACATCTTAAACCGAAATTTTGGACTTTGTAAGCTTCCCAGAACCTCTTTGTGAAAACCACCAAACCTCACACTGTAGTAAAACCAACATGTACGTTGTTTTGAATAAATGCCCTCTCTGGATAAGGGATAGGTGGTTTGTGAGCATCACACAACCATGAGAGCATGCAGCAGAGGGCAGACCTGCAGATGAGGGTCGCCATGTCTGAATGTGGATCTAGACATGGAAACAGGGATAGGCATTCTTGCTGTTAAATGCAGAGTTGAAAGAAAGCAGTGAGAACTCCTCACTCCAGAGACTGTCTGCTGTCTGTTTATCTTCTGATCTTCAGTAAGTAACCCATGCTTTTCTGCCTCTTCCACTCTGTTCTCTTCTAAAACACCCCCTCTTGCTTTGTGGGTGGAGTGTAAAGTCTACTGATATGTGTAAATGCAGGGGTTAGTGTTATTAGAGCTGAGCATTTACATTCTGGACTTCCCTACTGATTCTGTCTGTCTTTTCTGTGTTTAGATGAGGAAATAAACAACACATGTGGCTCTGATTCCACATCGTCTTTTTCCTCTTCTCTCTTTTTGAGCTGTCATTTGGTCTGTTTATGCGAAGTTAGAACAAAAAAGATCAAATAATCACATTAGTCTGACTCAAACCAGAGTTCCAGTGAAGCAGCAGTGAAGCAGCGCATGCAGCTCCTTCCTGTCTGAGCTTTATCTCAGCATCATAACCCACTCTTCCTGCTCTCTCCGGATTTATCATAACCTGAAAAGGAATCTGAAATCCTAGCGTTGCTCCTATTTTCTGAGGTCTAAATAATGACTTTAGTTAACTCACATCAGAACAAAAACATCATTATTTTACTATTTATTTTTGCGTTGGACCTTAACATTTATACTCTTTTGTAAATAAATGATATATATTATAAATGAATGACATATCTATGAATTATTCCATTTGTCTCATATTTTACTTTACAGGAAATGCTAGTGGATAGATTTCTACAGACTACTTGATGGTTTAGAACACAATTTGTTCAGTTTCAAGAATGTTATTCCAATCCATCAGACCAGATGAGAGGAGCAGTCGTGTAAGCTTACAAAGGTGTAGTACATAAAGATTACTCAAACAGCTGCAGCAGCGGACAGCGTTTTCCTGCAGGACACAGGGAGGAGCCGCCTCCTAATCTTCTAAAAATACCATGTTCAAAACCTGCAGTTGAAGCATCCAAAAATGATTCTGAGCTGATAGTTTCCTTCATGTGTCTTTGAAGGTGCTGCTTCCCAGTTTTAGCAGGTGGAATATTCACTTTAGGATTAGGCCCAGTGGGGGTCAGACTGGGGCACCCGTGGGACTGGAGGATGTTCTGCATAACTGTGGTCAGTTGTTTTCTGCAAAGGGACTGCTGGATGTCCCGTGCCTCCCTGATTATACAGCAGGTTTCAAAGTCTAAACATCTGAGCAGCCTTTTGTGTGCTGTTTATATTTGAGCTTGAGCGTGCATGTTTGTGCAGGCCTCACAACAACCAGAAATGACTTATTGTGTGTGTTGGGGGTGTTTTCTCCACAATGGTCTGAAGGAAGGTTAGATGAAAGGGTGCAACTCGCATGTTTACAGCAGCCAGGCTGGAATGAGAGGCTGCGGCGCTCAGCGGCTGTAACTCGATCTGCTGTGTGGACGCATGCGGAGCACCGCGCTCCTGCTTTCATGCTGGTTGGTTCCAGGCTTTGTTATCCCAGAGTGACACCACGTATTTAGACTAGCAGTCAAATAAACCCTGTGAACAGTTCTGGGGGGTCTTTGAAGAGGAAGCACTGCATGCTATGCTGAGAAAATTCAGTCAACTTTGAACATGCCAACAAGGCTCTGAGGATGCGTTTGACCTCACCACTCCTCTGTATGAGACTGCGGTCCACATCCACACCCCTGCCCCGTCCATGAGCAAACCCTTGCCTCTCTTATTTCATAAAGACTTAATTTCAAAATTGTCAGACTGTATCTTTCTTAGGACAGAAAGTGCTCAGTTGTTTCAAGTGTGCATCACATCATCAGTAGATTAATTTGATGTCTTTTCTAGAGGAAAAACACTGTGGAAAAGATGAGCACAGTGACTCTGGACTGGCAGACTAGGATTCCTCCTCTGCTATGCCCTGGTCTTCATCTTCCTCACCAACTTGAGTCATCCTCACACTACCATCCTCTGCTCTCTGGCTACATTCTCAGAAGCCTATGTCTGCACAGGATGTAATTAAGTGTGCTTCACCCTCCACGCTCATGTAGTATTTTCTGGAAAAATGCCTTTACCACTGACATTTCTATTTCCATTCTTCTTGCAAAGCCCTTCATTCTCGTCCTGAACACCAAGCTTATCCGTCACTGCCTCCAAACCTCTGTGTCTTTCAGAAGTATGTTTTAAAAACTAGAAAGATGTCATTACATAATTAAAAATTTAATTTCTAATATGATTAATGCAGATTTTAGCAGAGAAATTAAACAGTCCATCTGCAGTGAAGATCAAAGGCTCATAATGTCTCTTTATATCTCTCTTTTGCTGTAAAAGGCTTTGGCACTCTGATGGCCTTCATTAGTAAATGTGTTTAGTCATTGTTGTGAGAAAAACAGAAGGAATTGTTGTGCCCTGGAGGCGTTCCTTCCCCCTCGTCAAGCGACGGCACCTGTTCCTTATCATCTCCACCTGATCTTCATAACCATGGCTTGTTAAGCAGCGTCAAACCTCCAGTCATTGTCAGATCGTTATGCTGCTTGTGTGTCAGTCTGCCAGCCAGCCAGCCCGCTCTGTCAGCTCACCTGTCTGCCAGCCAGCCTGCTCTGTCAACTCAGCCTGCCTGACTGCCAGCCAGCCCGCTCTGTCAGCTCACCTGTCTGCCAGCCACCCCGCTCTATCAGCTCAGCCTGCCTGCCAGCAAGCCCGCCCTGCCTGCCAGCCAGCCCGCTCTGTCAGCTCAGCCTGCCTGCTTTGTCGTCCAGCTCCACTATTCGCCTAATCAATAAACATAACCTTCTCAGTTTTTAAAACGTGTCTCCTCTTGGGTTCCACCCACCTCCTTGTTCACAACAGGAATAAGGAAATGAACAGATGAGAAAGATCTGACAGTGTGAGCTGGAACACTGACAATGGCTTCAATGAAAATAAAACTGTGTGAAAAGCCTCGTGGGTAAGAAGTAGTATTTTCTACCAGATGTGATGTGTGATGGTGTAATGTAATAGGTGGATGGGGTTCTTGTTATGATGTTTGCTGCTGATGTTGAACAAGTTGAAGTGTAATGAGAGTTTCAAGGGTATAGTAAGGGTTGCGGGAGTAAGGTTGGGAGGTGAACCATGATGCAAGGAGGCTGGCTGGGACGGGTGGTCAAACGGTTAATGTTGCAGAGATGGAAGTAAGTTGATTGGGAAATAGTGTTAGTATTTGAATAAAAGAAAATTGTGCAGTCAAGGAGGACATTCTGACTTTTTTCTTTGCTTTCTGGCCCAACTCTCTTTTCACCGCAACGGACCGGTACACCAACTGCATCACGGTGGACGCCGCACCAATTCGCCTGTCAATCTCACACTTCGATCTTCCCTCACTCATGAACAAGACCCCATGATACTTAAACTCCTCCATCTAAGACAGGAGCACTCCACCACAACTACCTTTCTCCGGTGGAGAACCATGGCTATAGATTTGGCGGTGCTGACCCTCATCCCAGCTGCTTCACACTCGGCTGCAAACCGTTCCAATGCATGCGAAGGTCCTGGCTCAATGAAGCCAACAGGACAGCATCATCTGCAAAAAGCAGAGAGGAAATCCTGTGGTTCCCAAACTAGACCCCCTCTGGCCCCTGGCTGTGCCTTTAAATTCCGTCCATAAAGACTATGAACAGAACCAGTGATAAAGGGCAGCCCTGCCGGAGTTCAACATGCACCAGGAACAGGTCTGACTCACTGCTGGCTATATGGACAAAGCTCCTGCTCAGGTCATACAGAGATTGGACAGCCCTCAGTAAGGCTCCTCAGACCCCATACTCCCAGAGCGCCCTCCTCAGGACACAGGATGCGGTCAAACGCCTTCTCCAAATCCACAAAACACATGTAAACTGGATCAGCTAACTTCCACAAACCCTCCATCACCCTAAAGAGGTTGTAGAGCACAATAAGTTGTAGGTCCACTGTTCCATGACCAGGACGGAAACCACACTGTTTTTCCTGGATCTTCAGATGAACTCTCCTCTCCTGTACCCTGGAATAGACTTTCCCAGGGAGGCTGAGGAGTGTGATTCCCTGGCAGTTGGAACACACCCTCCAGTCCCTCTTCTTGAAAAGGGGAACCCCTGTTTGCCAGACCAGTACCAACTGCTACCCAGTACTGCAGAGACATTTATTTATTTAAAAAGCACCTGCAATCACATCTAAAATTTTAGAGCACAGGTTGTCAAACTGAAAGAGGAAAACATTTGTGGTAATCTGGGATGAGTATAAAGACGGCCACTCCAGCAAAAATATAGTAGAAAATTCATCAGCTTTTTCTTCATCCAAGCCCCGTACCAATCTGACAGGAACAGGTTTAGGGACAATGGTGAATGGCAGAACCACGAAAATAAAGCTGCTGAATAATCAGAGAACGCAGTCTTCACAGTCTTATCTCAATTGTTAAATCCAACAGCGTATCTTGGCAATGAGTGAGAAGCGTGCCAGCATTTTGCACTAGCCACAGTAAAAACAATACAACAATGAAAAATTGAGTGACAGATAAACAGCAAGCCAAAAAAAGCAGCGCCATCTTTCAACTCTTGGTGTGAGTTGAATATATGACATATCAGTCAAGACACTCCCACAGCATCCAGAGACTTGAGGTACTTAGAGCTCCTAGCAGGTCTGGGCAAGAGAGGAGATAACAGACATCCAGGATGTAACAAAGTGATATTTTTTACTCATGTGTTTTTGTCTCACTCACCGGGTCATGATTCACAGCCGCTTTGCGCCAATCTGCAATAAATGGTGTCAGAAGTGGGATTATCTGTGCTAAGTGGAAGACATGATGACCAGAGGAGCAAAGAAGCCAGGCCAGGAGACTGAGACTGATGATGGACTGGGACAGTCAGACGACCAAGGGGCCATGGCAGTAATAGACCCAGCAGACAGACTGGAAGAGCTGGCAGAGGTGGTGAAAACCTTGGTCCACTGTAAAGTAAGCAGAGACCAGAAGCTGGAAAAGGAGTTTTCTCGCCAGGAGCACAGATGGAAAGGCATGCAGCACCAATTCCAGCAGATTCAACAACAGGTGACTGAAATGAAGGAGGAAGGGCGTGGCCCACATGAAAGTCAGAGCCGCAGGATGCCTGACGATGATGAGAATGATACAAATGCAGGAGCCAGTCTGGAGCCAGGGGGCCACATTTTGAGACCCCAGAGGAAGCCTAAACTCCATCCATTAACTTCAGATGATGACATTGAACACTTCCTCACCACATTTGAAAGAATGGCCCAGGTTTGCCCAGAGAGGAGTTGGCGGTCCGTTTGGTGCCCCTGTTGACTGGAAAAGCCCGAGCTGCATATGTGCTAATAGACATTGTAGATGCAGAAGACTATGACAAGGTGAAAGATGCAATCTTGGCCAAATATGAAATCACAGCTGACACCTACCGACGACGTTTCAGATCCACAAGAGCTCTATGTTCGGCTCAAAGACTTGTTCGGAAGATGGGTAAAGCCAGAGAAGGCAATTATGAAAGAAATTTCAGAGCAGATTATTCCGGAACAGTTCCTGAGGATGGTGCATCCAGAATTGGAGGTCTGGATTCGTGAGCATCCAGCAAAAGCTGAAGAAGCTTCAGCTAGGAAAGGAACCAGAAGTACCCACTTTGGACAGGACACCAATTGTTGCCTATTCAAGTAAGTCTTTTGGGGGTGATCCGGGGTCTGGTCAGTTGCAGAATAGACATGTGTACCGTAAAAACCCCTAACAAAAAGTGAAAAAGCATACTTTCAAAAACTCAAAGGAGTTTCAATGTTTTACTGTAATGGTTTGAGCCACACTCAGCAATTTTGTCCACTTCTAAAAGCTAAGCATTCTCTTTTGTGTTCTGTTCCAAGGCCAGCTGGTGACCGGTCTTTTAACACCGTTGAACAAAGAGGTCGTACAGTACCTGTTTTAGTTAATGGTATACAAGGTGAAGCTCTGCTGGACTCAGGATGTTTTCAAACTCTGGTACATGCCAGTATGATTTCCCCAGAAAAACAAAATGGCAATAAGACCACCATAAGCTGTATTTTTGGATGGAGGTGTCACGTTGGCCGGTGAGAATAAAAGCCTCTAACTACTATAACAAAGATTTGGTGTGGTCACTTTAGCACAGCCGCTTTGCGCCAATCTGCCACAAATGGTGTCAGAACTGGGATATACCTGTTCAACACTAATAATAAAATAACTTAAAATAAATAATAACTTAAATAACTTAAAATAATAAACACTAATAGTCCATAGGTCACAGATAAACCCCGGTATCAGATTGGAGCGGATGTACTTACGACAGAAGTTTCAATTTTGGCAAAACTGATACAGAAGAAAAGATAAAACCCATAATATTTAAAGGATTTAAAAAAAAAAAAGAAATAACTAAAGACCCAGTTGCCATAGTGTTGAAGTCAGAACAAAAATAAAAGGGATTTCTTTACTATAGCTATAACAGATATTTGCGAATCGGACCCCCAACCTTAGTCTTGAGCTGTTCCCTTGTTCTTGCCTGATACCATCAAGCCAAACTCTTGAATTGAGATTTCCTTGTTGTTGTACTGCTGCAGATGCCTATCACTGATGCGGCCGGCTTGCAGCGCATCATCGATGGAGAACTAGAGTTCCAGACTTCCTGTCGTGGAGCACCGAGGACTCCCCTGTCAGACCTTTGACTGTGATCTCCTCCCAGTCACACTCTTGACCCTGCAGGTTCACAAACAACTTTTAGTCTATCACACCAAGTTTGTAGGCCTCCTCTGGTCGCATCTCTTTCCCTGTGTATGGCTCGATGATGACAATAGAGCGTCGAAGATGGCTCTCTCTTTGTTCTCTCTTGATTCTTACTGCTGCCAGATTCTTCTGAAGCTTTTCGATCTCCTCATCCTTCCGATCATTAACACGTTTGAGCTCTGCAAGTTCTCTTGCCAAATCAAGGCGTTTTTTCTGCTCATCAGAAAGTTTAGTCTGGACCTGAGGCTTTGTCTCCTTCCTTCTTTCAATCTCATCATGAACTTGGTGGATTTCCATCTCTGATTTCTCAATTTGGTGCTTTTTATCAACAATCTCTTCACGAAGATCTCCCAAAGCAATCTTTTGAAAGAGTATCACAGCAGCCAAGGGCCTGTTTCTCAACAGTTGTTTGTTCGTGCCGTGAATGGTGTACCCCTATTGTGCTGGTTCCAAAGAAAGACGGCTCACTAAGGTTTTGTATTGACTTCAGATACCTGAATGCCATATCCAGCTCTGACCTGTATCAAATGCCAAGAGTTGATGAACTTTTAGAGAGAGTGGGTGCAGCAAAATACATCACTACACTCGACTTAAGCAAAGGTTACTGGCAAGTGGCCTTGGCTCAAGAGGCAAAGGAGTTGACGGCATTCAGGACACCCTATGGTATGTACCATTTTAAAGTGATGCCCTTCGGCCTTCTTGGGGCACCTGCGACCTTTCAGCAGCTCATGGACTATGTTTTGAGGGATGTAACTGACTTTGCTGCTGCGTATCTCGACGATTAGGTGGTGATCAGTCAATCCTGGTCTGATTATGTATCCCACCTTAAAGATGTTTTGCAGTGCATCTGATTAACAATCAACCCACATAAGTGTGCTTTGGCTCATCAGGAGGTAGAGTACCTGGGTTTTGTCATTGGATTTGGACAAATAAAGCCTCAGGTGGACAAGATAGTTGCCATTTGTTCCTTCCCAATTCCCGACACAAAGAGAAAGGTGAGAAGCTTCATTGGCTTGGTGGGCTGGTACCAGAAGTTCATCCCCCACTTCTCAGAAAGGTCAGTGGTTTTGCATAATCCAATTAAGAAATCAGCCCCAAACAAGGTATGTTGGACAGATGATTGCAATGAAGCTTTCTGCAACCTCAAGGAAGCTGTTTGCACACAGCCAGTGCTTCATATACCAGACTTTGGCAAACCTTTCATTTTACAGACTGACGCCTCAGGGGTTAGCCTTGGGGCAGTTCTTCTTCAAGAGGTGAACGAAGAAAGAAGACCTGTAGCGTTATTGAGCCGTAAGTTGCTGGACCGATAACTGAGATATTCCACTGTGGAGAAGGAGTGTCTAGCAATGAAGTGGGCTGTTGACTCTCTGATATTATCTGCTTGGACGCCGCTTCATCCTGGAGACAGATCATCGTGCTCTGCAATGGTTGAACCACATGAGAGATGCCAACACGTGTATTGCAGGATGGTACCTTTCATTTCAACCCTATAACATTATAGTACATTATAATACAGGCCGTTGTAATGTTGTTGCTGATTGTTTGTCCAGGACGGCGAAGGACTAATATGTTGTGATCTTGTTGGAGGTGGGGAGGAATGTAACAAAGTGATATTTGTTACTCATGTGTCGGTTATGTGTTTTTGTCTCACTCACCAGGTCATGATTCTGTTTCTTATTATGTTGTCTCACTCACCAGGTTTTGTTTGGGCAAATGTTTGTTTAGCTGTGTGGCAGCCATTTTGAATGTTCAGTTGGAACCATTTGGAATGAGAGGGGTGTTTAGTTGGAAACCCCTGCATTCTTTTCTGCAGTGGTGTGAACCAATTAGGGCGAGGCTATATAAGCAGAAATGTTTGCTCAGGTCTGGGCTGAAGTGTTTTTGGATGGAGGTGTCATGTTGAATGGTGAGAATAAATGCCTCTAACTATAACAAAGACTTGGTGTGGCACTTTGGCACAGCCGCAACTGCTTACCCCTCCTGAGGCGCCGTATGGTTTGCCTGAATCACTTTGATGCCAACCAATCATCCTTCTCCATGGTCTCTTCGAACTCCTCCCAGGACCAAGTTTTTGCCTCCATAGCAGCTCGGGCTGCAGCTTATTTAGACTGCTGGTACCTTTCAGCTGCCTCTGAAGTCTTACAAGCAAGCCAGGCCTGGTAGGACTCCTTCTTCAGCTTGATGGCATCCCTTATTTTTGGGTTCCAAAACCGGGTTTGAGGATTACCTCCACAACAAGCCACAGAGACCTTGCCACCACAGATCAGAACTGCAGCAGAGACAATGGAGGTGGAAAACATGGTCCATTCAGACTAAATGCCCCCAACCTCCCTCTGTACCTGTTTGAAGCGTTCACAGATGTGGGAGTTAAAGACTTCCTTGACGGAGGGCTGAGCCAGGCGTCCCCAGCAGACCCTCAAATTACATTTGGGTTTGCCAAATCTCTCTGGCCTCCTTCCTCGCCAGGGAATCCAACTCAGTAGTGATCAATGGGCAGCTTTGCTCCTCTCTTTACCTGAGTGTCCAAGACACACGGCAGAATGTCGCCTGAAGCGACTACAAAGTTGATCATAGATCTACTGCCAAGGGTGTTTTGATGCCATGCTATTGATGGACACCCTTGTGCTCAAATATGTTTTTTTTATTGACAAACTATGATGAGAACAGAAGTCCAAAATCAAAACACCACCCGGGCTCAGACCAGGGAGACCATTCCTTTCGATCACACCCCTCCACATTCCATTGTCGTTACCCACTGAAGTCAATGGAGCATTGAAGTCCCTCAGGAGAACTATAGAGTCCCCCATTAAGGCACTTTCCAGTAATTCTCCGAGAGACATCAAGAAGGCCAGGCACTCAGAAACTCCTGTTTGGACTGTAAGCCAAAACGACAGTCCTGTCCCTTACCTGAAGACAAAGGGACATGACTTTATTGTCCACCAGGCCAATGTCCAAAACTTGGCAGCTGAGCTGGCGGCTCACGGGTAAGCCAAGAGCAGCCAGACGCATCTCACCATGTGCAACTCCAGAATGGTAAAGAGTCCAACCCCTCTCAAGGCACTGAGTTTCAGAGCCCAGACTGTGTGTGGACATGAGCCTAGTATATGTTGCAGGGCTGCGCTACAGTGATTTTTTTATATCACAATATTGTTTTATTCATATCAGGCAATAACTATACCACAATATAAACCAAATAGCGATATGTGTCAAAATTTGAACACACTGTGTCTCATCAGAGAAATGTGTATCGTTAGCAGGTTGTTTAGATTTAAATCTTTATTTCCTATCATACTTTAAACATAACAGATGCACTGAAGGAACATGATGCAACAGTTTTCCCCCCAGAAAACTAAAAAAGGCATAAATATTATAAACTAAACTTTAGCAATAGATTACAAGTTTCAAAAGAGAACATCAATAAAGCAGAACACTGAATTGTTTGATCAGTTCCATTTAAAAACAAAGCATTAATTCTACACATAAATTCTAATGTTTTCAAGTTATAAAGAACAAACATGAACTTATTCAGATTTAGCAAACAAATTCTTGTTAATAAGTAAGCAGGAAAAAAGGCATGTTCCTTTTTATTTTTATTATATAAAAATAATGTCATATTTTATTTCTTGTTATTTGTTTTTTCTTGACTGTGTAAAATATTTTTGTTGTTACATTCTTTAAAGTATAATTAAAGTATAAATTATATTTTGTCTTCTCCTGGGCTTTTGACTGTATCTATGGTAGCAAAACTTTGATTCTACATTTTGGCAGGATGTGCAGTCTTTCTGCTTTTATCGGAGCTTTGGGCTTTCACATTCCAGGCAGCTTCTACGAGCAAGAAGCAGGTCTGAAGAAATTGTGTATCATGAGCGGATGCGAGGTGCCCTCAGTGATCAACAGGGGGCAGTGAAGTTCCAAAAAAGCAGGACTTTAGGTCACAAAGTTGAGGTAGACCGCCACACAAAGTTGTCCTTCACACACTCAGAGAGCTGACAGCTACAAAAGGCTGCAAAAGACTGAGAAGTGTCTGTCAACAAATCTGCAGAAACTCGCTGAACAGCATCAGACTGCTGAGTGACTGTGCGTTACTGTGTGTGTGTTTCTTAGAGTTTGTGAGACTGTGTATGTTACATTTGTACGTAACACACAGAAACTATGTCCTAGAAGTTTGTTTGTGTGCCTTGTTTGTCTGTTTTTCTGTTTTATTTATGTCTTTATGTGTGTGTGTGTGTGTGTGTGTGTGTGTGTTTGGGACTCTTTTTGTGTCAGTGACTGTTTGTTTCTGTGTCTGTATAATGTGTCTTTGATGGTGAATGGACTCTTCCACACAGATGACACAGACTTTTCAAAAAAAATATCAGAAGCAGCTGAAGTTCCTGGTTTACTCCACTGACTTCGATCCATCTTTCATTTCTCATAAATGAGTCAATTAATAAAACAGCTAATACATGAGAGACGCTTCTATTGGTCTTTTTCATTTTAAATAAGTATAAATTAAATAATAGTCAGTAATGCATTCTTTTTGAATGCAGCATTTTATCACTGATGCTTTTCATTAATTCATGCAGATTCCAAGACATCTGTTAAAAACTGCATGAATTTTCCATAGAAATTATGCATTAGAGCAATATTGACAGCACTGAAGGTTCCTTAAATCTGTTCAGATTATACAGTTATTGATATGGTCGTCTCCAAACTATAGAAAACAGAATGATGCATCGAAGCCCTTTAGCTACAAAAACACAAATCTAGTCTAATTTTGCTAATTCTCAAAAGTCTTCAAAAACTCTACAAAATGTTGCTGAGGACTAAAGACAGTGAGAATCAATGCTCACATAACTTATTTATTCAGATCTATCAGGAATCTAATTCTCTGTTGGGTTTTATACTTTTTATTTACCATACATAGTTGAGCGCTCACGGCTGTTTCTTGTTTTTGTCTGTTGCAATAAAAACCTGTTGATGTTATGTTAACTCTTATTTATGGGTTCTTTCTGTTCTAAATTTGTTGGACACCAGATTAGAGTTATCAGCATGTTTGGTTTCAAACCCCTGTTTTTAGTGATTTCATGAACTTGGTTTATTTGTTTTTTGGGCAGGGGAGTATTTTTTTTAATTCTTTGAAAGAAAATTGCTACTCATATATTATAGATCTTCCCATTGTTAACTAATGTATGAAAAAGAAAACAAATGAAAACTTTGAGGTAAATCAAGTTTCACAGGGATTTTTTCAGGTCAGAATGTAGCGTGAGAATTGAAAATCAAGCAGATTCTCCATAAAAAAGACCCCCATAAAATCTCCATAAAATACCTCCTCATCTGTATCATTACAACGGCCTGAAAACAATAATGCTGTAAAACGCTTTCCTCTTTACTTGAGTTGTAAAAACGTACCTGCTGATCATGTATTTCATGTTATTGGTAATGCGACTTTATAGAGGACTGTCATATGAAAGCCATCAATTGAACCAGGCGAGAGTTCACATGAGTAAACGCATGCACGTCACTGAGGATTGATGGGGGCCTTGCAGAACAGACTTGTGTTTGGAAGCAGAACCAATAGATCGGAGTTGCCCTGCTGGCTGCTTAACCTGCAGCAATTAGCAGACAGGAAAAGGTCTGGTCAGTGAAAATGTAATCACAAAATTAGCCGTGTGATACATCAAGCCAACATATGTCTGTGAAGTCTGTGTTATGGATGCAGCATTTGTTCATATCAGCACTGATGATGGCGGATAATTGGACATACTAATCCAATAATACTTGCAAATGGATAAATTATATTTGAGTAGCGTTGATTAAGGTACAGATTTGAACATTAGGACACACGTGCACAGCCATGCATGCAAATGGCAGTTTTGTGCATGCTCACACACATATTTTTGCCTGTCAGGGTCACACCATCAGGGGTTAAAGACTAGTTAAACACTACATTGACAAGTGACGCCACTCATAAAACTGTACTCTCATTAACTGCAGCATCGTTTGCCAATACATCACACTCTCTGTCATAAAAATGTGGAAAAACATCACCGCAGTGGTTGTTATGCACTTTAAACCTTGACCAGCCTATAAAAATGGAGGAAATTGCAAGAATAGTATCAGTCTGGTAATTTTTTACGAGTTTCTTCTTTTATCAGTCCCAACAAATAAAATTGACAACCCATCCTTTGCTGACCCAACATTGTTTTCAAGTCTGTCGTAAAATCACTCATAGATTTACTCATTTGTGCACAAATATCAGGCTGCCTCATCACCATCCATTAAGACACATTTTCAGCACAACATTAAAATCAATTTCACCAAGGTTAAACAACCTGAATCAACAACAAGAAACGAAACAAAACAAAAAAAAATACAGCCAACAAAGACTTGAGAAAAAGACCTGAATGAACAATGAGAGACAGAACAGACAACAGGAAAGTAAACCATCCAAAGCAAGAACAAATGAAAGAAGCTCCTCTCTCTGCTAGTCCATCATAACAGCTGGGACTGGAGTGCTGCTGGATTTAAACACTGATGGTAGTCAGGAATCTGCTCCCAAACTACACCCCCTTACTCCTATGACATTCTTGAGGGTGTTAAGGGAGGGGGTTCACCAAGCATTCACCTGGGGATGTAGCTACTTATTGGTGGTATCTTGTCCCTCGAATGCTGAACACCCCACCCTCCAGGGCTTTTTAATTGCACAAAAGGCATGTAGGGAGGGAGATTGGGCACCCCTATTTACCTACTGGAGACACAACCTTGCACCCATCAAGTTCATTCCACATACATGTCTAAATTTCTCTACATCAGTTTGTTAACGATGCCATGCAAGCCTTCAGGAGAACACTTGATCCTGTTGCTTCTATTGAAACCTAAGCTGATTAGACAAAACCAAGTACCAAGTAGCTGTTTCCCTACAAGTAGCCAAGTAGGGAAACAGGTTCCCTTGAACAAGTAACCTATAAGTTAGAAAGAAATCGTGCCGCTCTTAGCAGTCTCTGAATGACTGGAAATATAGCTTCTTAAATGATAAAAAAAATCTCAGTGTGAATCCAGAACCAAAACTATTCAACTTTAATAGCACATAATGTAAATAATATGCAATTTTTTTTAGGACTAAAGCCAAACTGACCAGCAGTCACAGCTCAGTGGAACCACATATTCTTGCTACTCTCAGCTCTGAAGAATTTCTTAAATTCTTCGATAGTAAAATCCTAAATATTAGACAAAAGCTGAACAAAGTTATCCCTATCAGCCCAGATCAGGCTTAAACAGTAGAAACAAAGGCATCTACAGTATAGAAACCTCTGTAATATTAGACTGCTTCACTGCTGTAGATCTAGCAGAATTAACATCACTTATTACATCCTCCAAAAGCTCAACTTGTCTTTTAGACCCAATCCCCACAAAGAAACATTCCTCTTAATTAATGTATCCATTTTAACTATTATAAATACTTCCATAGAAACAGGTTATGTGCCACAGTCTTTTAAATATGCAGTTGTTAAGCCTCTTCTGAAAAAGCCCAGTTTAGATCCTGGTATTCTGGCCAACTATAGACCAATATCAAATCACCCCTTTATCTCAAAGATATTAGAAAGAGTTGTAGTTAAGCAGCTATACTGCCACCTACAGGACAATAGCCTCTTTGAAGATTTCCAGTCAGAATTCAGACCTCACCATTGCACTGAAACTGCATTAGTTAGAGTCACTAATGACTTGTTACTGGCCACAGAAAAGGGACTAATCTCTATTCTGGTCCTGTTAGATCTTAGTGCAGCCTTTGACACTATAGACCACAGCATCTTACTCCAGAGACTACAGTATGACATAAGGAACAGAGGATCTGCCCTCCCAGCACATCCTAACTCCCAAGTCATCACATATTGGAACCCTCGGCGTCACTCTTTGACTCTTTGGCTGTCCCAGACCAGATTAAATCAGGGGTCCAGTTGTTTTGCTAGACGCAGTACCGAACCCGAACAAGACTTAACACATGTCCAGTACCGGTACCCTAACCCAGTCTGCGTCTGGTACCAGGTTATGGTTAGGGTTGAGGTACCTGGTAACGGTTAGGGTACTGGTGCGGTCTGGTACCAGACTGGTACCAGTTTACGGCCTGGAGAGTGGAGAGGCTTGATTTAATTGGATGAGCCAGTGCGTTAAAAAACAATGAGTTGGGGATACCCAAAGCATCAATTTTTTACGCAGAGGGGACCTTACACACGTGTCAGTATGTGACAACTTGGGAGTGAGGATGGATTGGCCCTACAGTGGTTTGAATACCATTCCTTATAGGTACCAATTTCATCCATCCATCTTCTTCCGCTCATCTGGGTCATGGGGACAACAGTCTAAGCAAAGATGCCCAGACTTCCTTCTCCCCGGCCACTTCCTCTAACTCCTCTGGGGGAACCCCAAGGCATTCCCAGGCCAGCTGAGAGACGTAAACTCTTCAGTGTGTCCTGAGTCTTCCCTGGGGGCCTCCACCCAGTGGGACATGCCCAGAACATCTCCCCAGGAAGGCGTTCAAAACGCATCCGAACAAGATGTCTAAGTCACCTCAACGGGCTCCTCTTGTAGAGGATGTAGAGAAGCAGCGGCTCTACTCCGAGCTCCTCCCAGGTGATCACGCTTCTCACTCTATCTCTAAAGGTGCACTCGCATCGGACGTGATTCGGGCGGCAGAGACGGCCAGTTTCAATGTAAAGTCAATGGTTTAGATGCAGCGCAACAGTCTGGAAACAGGGCGAATTGAGGGACGTGGCGCAAAATGAGCAGCTGGTCTGAGTTAAAAAAAATAAAATCTCTGGGGCGGTGGTTGCGTCTCAACTAATCATGGGCTCAACTTCAGGCATGTGATGTTTTCAGTAACAGTGGGAAAAAAACATCCAATATGGTGGATCAATACATAGTTCTCCTGAACTTCCATTCATTTTCTTAACCCTTTGTGTCCCTTTCTAGGCAGCTGGGTTTCCAGAACCCGTTCCGATTTCTGCTGGGTCAAGACGGCAACGCTCTGGAGAGTCTGCCAGAGGACCCATATCGCCGTAGTGAACACGCTCACTATGCCGGCTGCTGGGAGAGGAGCTCCCGGCCAGACAGAGGACCGGTGCTGGATGGCAAAGCAGTCTGCTCAGACCTCCTGAACTTTAGGATGTTTTCTTATTTTAATTGAGACAACAATCCAAAAATGTCCCCTCATTTTATTCTTTTTATTATTTTTGTCCACTCATTTTAATATTTCTAGGAACAGAAACATATTATCTAGAAGTGATGCTAAAAAACTAATCCATGCATTTGTTACGTCTAGGCTGGATTACTGTAACTCTTTGCTAGCAGCGTGACCAAAAAGTTCTTTAAAAAGTCTTTAGCTTGTTCAAAATGCAGCAGCTAGATTGTTAGCAGGAACCAGCAGAAGAGAACACATTACTCCTGTATTAGATTCACTTCACTGGCTCCCAGTTCAATCTAGAATCAAGTTCAAAATCCTCCTGCTAACCTATAATGGCTTGAATGGTATGACCCCATCCTATATTAAAGATCTCATAGAGCCTTACCAACCAAACAGAACACTTCACTCACAAAATGCAGGACTGCTTGTGGTTCCTAGAATCTCTAAAAGCACAGTTGGAGGTAGAGCCTTTCTCCACCAAGCTCCTGTTTTATGGAATAAACTCCCAGCTCATGTAAGAGAGGCTGATACAGTTTCTACATTCAAAGTTAGACTTAAAACATTCCTCTTTGGACAGGATTATTGCCAGACTAGCTAGTAATCAGAGATTATTTAACTTACTGCTCCTCTACCTCACCCACTGTAATGAAGTTTGGGGGAAGAATTGCAATTGACATTACATTCATTATACATACTTCTCCACGGAGCTAAGCAGAAAGAAGATGGTTTGATAAACAGGGTCATGGTGGTCTATTCCCCTATCTTAATGAGTTTATGTTGACTTAGATTGGATTCATATTATATTAATATTGATGTGCTAAAACTGTAGATTTTCTATTATTGTTTTTCTTATTACTTTCCACTTTTTGTGGATTACGTATTACGCGCAATTTATCATTAACATGATTGGATTAAATGTCAATACCAATTAGTCGCTAGTAGACTACTGGAAGTTAGTTGCTGGGGAAAGTATGGTGCACTGGGGTTCTGTCCTCTAATACTTTTCTTCTCTCCTCTTCTCTTCTGTTCTTTATCATTTAGCCAGTATTATTTTATAAGGATTCTGTGGCTTAGTTTGGGTTATGTATGTTCATGTTCTGAGTTGCCTTTGTTAATTGCACCAGTTTCAGGCTAATCATGCACAGCTGTCTTTGTTTAATCAACCTCAGTGTATTTAGGTGTCAGGCTTTCTTTTCACCGTAGTCAGGTCATCTGCTTTGTTTTGTCACGCCTTTGTTTCTCCTTGGTTTTTGTCATGTTTCAGTTTATTTCTTGAATGTTTTAAGGTTCTTTCAGAAGCCTGGTCCCCTGCATATTACGTCCTTCTCCACCACTCCTTGACAGAATGACCTGACCACCTTGGACCCAGCAGTAGAGTATTTGCTGCAGTGGCAGGGTTTTCTGCCACTGCAGGCTTTGCCATGCCACACTAGATGAGTTTTTCTGCAGCTATACTCATGTCATGCCAAGCCATCTCCACCCAATCTGTTCCTGGGGGGGATCATCAAGGCCATCCTTCCTTTTCCTGTTCCTCTGAAGGGTCACCCAGGCTGCTCATCTTCATGTGTCTGTTCCTAAAGACGGTCACAGGAACTGCTCCTTCATGTTCTCTGTCCCATTCCAGTGGAGGGTCACCGGGGTCACTCCTCTTCATGTGTCTTTTCTTCAGGAGGGTCACCGGAGCCATGCTTCATGTTCCCTGTCCCTGAGGGTGGTTGCCACTCATTCCCCTTGGTTGTATTGCTCCCCTTCATGTTTCCTGACCATGGGGAGAGTTGATTGGACTTCTCCTCTTCATGCCTATTCCTGAGGGGAAAGCGGGAGAGATTCTGCATCACAGGTGGCTCATCTGTTCTCCTGTTCTTGGCCGGGACCTCGCCTCTGGCTCGTCTCGGAGAGAGATTCCAGGTGGATCGTCTGTGCTCCTGTCTTTGGTCGTGGACCTCGCCTATGGCTCGTCTCGCACCTCCAGTTCTTCCCCAGTTCTATCTGTATAAAGTCCATCTGCTACACAATTCGAACATGTAGTTGTAGAGTTAGATAAGCGAATTCTTCTTTAACAGTTCTAACACATCGCCTGTCCATCCTTGGAGAGAACCCCCTTCATATGAATTTTTGTTTCTTGAATTTTTTCCTTGAAATCTGTTTTTTTTTAGGAGTTTTTCCTCACTGAGAAGGAGGGTCTAAGGGCGGGGATGGGCAACTCCAGGCCTCGAGAGGTGCATTCCTGCATGCTTTCCAACATACTATGGTCTGGCATGTTCTGATTGGCTGGACACACATGAACCAGGTAATCAGTGATGAGTAGGGCTTGGATATCTGGAAATCACATAGACACTGCAGCCCTCAAGGCCTGGAGTTGCTTAGCTTAGTCTGTTTAGTTTAGCAGCCAGCTATTGTTAGTTCCTGTAAGATACCCATAGGATGCCAAGACAAACTACACTCTGTCTAATTTCCTCATTTCTAACAGTCAGGCTGCGTAGAAGGCACGCCCAAAGAGCACACACCTTTGACATGAACAGCACTAACGAGCTTCTTGCACAATCAACAGAATTTGAGGAGGTTAAATACATTTTTAAATCCTCATGATGTCTGCGTCTCTTTTACTGCACCATTACTTACCTTTATGTGGTAAGTAATGGCTCCAACCTGAAGCCCACAGCACGCCCGTTGAAAAAACTGTGCACAACAAGTTTGCCCATATACCAACTGCAGACAGTCCATATCCCCCCATAAGGGCAGTTATGATTAAAGCTTTAGTTTTTCACTGCAGCTCTTAAGGATTCTTTCAGAAATGCATCACTGAGGTAAGGTTAGTGTTTGTTTATAATGAGGTTCCTGTCAGGAGAATTCGATTCACAGAAACAGGATCAACCAAACTGGCTGGTAACCTATAGGTGTTCTATGTACTCAACTGTCAACAAGGCAGCAAAAGTTTGGTGCAGCCCACATGGCTTTGAGGCGGAGGTCATTTTTCACTTTTGTCCAGTATCCGAGCTGAATGTTGGAAATCATAGACCAATGCCTGTTGTGTCCATGTTCATGAAAGGGCTGGAAAAAAACAACACACGTAGCTCAAGCTGATCAGGATCGTGACATCTGTTCTCAGACTCTTTACAATCACTGGTTTACAACGGCTAAATCATGGTAATTGATCTCTTTCTTAAGCTCTGCTTCTAGGTGCTGCATTTCTAGCTGTTTATTTATTTATTTTCTTCCTATAACACTTTTAAAACTATGATTTGCAGTAATTTTGATTACAGCTTCCTGTTAATTAATATTAGAGCTGTTTGAAATGTGTGGAGCATTTCTTGAGAAAAAAAATCAAATTCAACTTCATTTCTGAGTTACACAGAAAACCTGCTTTTGCCTGGTCCTGCTCTGTTTTTTACAAAGACAGTTCCATTGAGTTGAGTGCTGGTCAGAAGATTTGGAGCAGTTAAATCCCTGCTGGAGTGACTTGATCTTCTCAGCTTCCAGCTCTCTGCCCGTCTCTGAGACTAATTTGCACCATCCCTGCTTCGCATCCTCAGATGATCATCTGGTGTTTAAGTCTTTAACAGCAAAACTTTAGTCACGACTTTATGCTGGCCATTCTTAACCAGAAACCTTATTAAAATGTGTTTGCCTCCAGAACTAAAACAGAGAATTGATTCTACAAAAGGAGGGCCTGAAAGTTGAAGGTTCTGTCCCCATTACAGTTATGGAGATTCTGGGAACTGATAGTATAGAACTACAGCGGTCTCTTTTTGAAAAAAGCCAGGAAGACCGACCTGCAAGGACTACAGGAAATCAAACAGAGAAATCCACAAGATATAAGGGAAAGAAACTGAAACGCCTAAGGAAAAAAAACGTTGAAATAAAAGCATTGATCCACATTTGGCTAATATGGCCCTACATAGCACTTTGACCTACAGCTTTGCTTGACTGAAGAAAAGTAAGGATTGCCTTCTTTGGCTAAGGCAGAATAAGCCAAAGTTCAATGTTATATGAACATTGTGGAAACATGCCTCCACATCCACCGAAGCTTGCTTTGAATAAGAAAACTACACAAACACTGCAGCACACCAATCTAATGAATCACAGCCGATCAATTTATGACGGAAAATGAAATACCTCATGGCTGCCTATTTAACCTAATAAAACTAATATGAGCCTCATAAGTCATCTGTTGCTGATGTGGGGTCGATGCTCGATTCAATTATCCAATGATGCTGAAAGAAACTTCCTGGATCTGTTTGGATCACAGAGCTCTGATGGTGGACTCTCTTTTACAGAACTTTGCTTTCCATTAATTGTTTTTTTCCCCGTCAGGACTAACAGAGCCCTTCACAACTTTCTGCACAAACACAAAGATTTCTGCAATGTTTTGGTTAAGTTGGACTGTGCATGTTCAGTTACACTCAAACACAGATATGTGAAGAGTGAAGAGAGTCACGCTTTTTAGTTTTTGTCTTCTGAAAGACAACATGTTCTTCAACAAATGTGTGCTTTAGAGTGCGTTCATAAAACTCAACATCTTCAAACGTTCTTTTCTTCTGCACATTAAGTCAAACTATTAACTATTCTACTCCTGAGAGGCCACAAATCATCAGTGATGGCAGGCCAGCTCCATTTGTAGTCATAGACTCTTAAGTCATTTCATGCCAGACAAAAACAAACACACACACAACAGGAAACTGTCTAAGCAAAGGAGCCTTTCAAAGTCAAGATCAGATAATCAGAAGACCTCAACAACAGTGAGGAAGCTTGAGCCTCTGTGTGTACAGCTGGCAGGGCTGACAATCTCTGACAACAGCCTGTGACCTGCTGGTGCAAACGCCGCACTCCAACTTCAGCCAAAAGACTGGATGTCATCAGGCTAAATCTGCATCAATTTGAGCCAACAGCCATCTGTTTTAAACACCATGTGTATGAGTGTGTGTTTTGTCTTTTTTTGTTTGTGTGTATGTCAATGCGAGTGTTTCTGTTTGTGAATGTGTGCTTGCGTTTTTTTTTTTAATCAATTCAATTTTATTTATGCAGCCCAAAATCACACAATACAGTTGTCTCAATGAGCCTCACAGTGCAAAAGAACATAAAGTCAGTCATAAAATAAAAAACAATAGCTGGTTGCTAAACTAAACTAAACAGACTAAGCTAAACTGGCATCTCTGACCATTTCTTCTCCACGAGGAAAAATTCACCAAAAAAAACGAATTTTGGGAAAAAAAATGAAGAAACCTCAGAGATGTTCACATGAAGGACGGATCCTCTTCCAGGATGGACAGTTGATGTGCTAGAACTGTTAAAGAAAAAATGGTTTACCTAACTCTACATGTTTTAATTAGCTGGGGGTGTGCGACTAGCCAGAGGTGAGTTTCAGAAATCAGAAACAGGAGCACAGACGTTCCACCTGTAATTTATGTAAGACAACACATGAATTGCCCTGCATCAAACAGAGGCATAGAGAACTAAATAAAAATTAAAGCTGCATGCCCTCACCGCCCACCTCTACGTACCACTCCCGCCCTAAATGCAATTTGATCTGGCCTTACTTGCTATGCAGCCACAACGCACCCCTGACCCCACCTTCACTATCTGCAAGGCTGATCTGTCTGTGAAAAAATTATGGAAAAAGCCATTTTTCAAAATGGCATCTTTTCTGTTGGCTTTATCACCATAGCAACCATTTTATGTTTTGGTCACCTGGTGATACTAAACAGATTCAGAAGAGTCGGCAAAACTTTAGAATTTCCTTAGCGGCCGGGGTTATTTGCTAGGCACGCCCTCAATCCCATTATGTTTGCATCTGGTCTAATAATATTGTGTCCAGGTCTAGCCAGGGCTTAACATAATGCATTTTCACAATATTCCGTCATAAAATGTACAAGTAATGAGAAAACGCCACTTTTGAGAGTTCGCGACACGCAACATTTTTTTCATAATTGTTTCCTAATGAAGCCCAAGAAGGCAATGGCCTGCAGCAGCAGTCCCTGACAGCAAGGACCATATTGCTTTCGCAGTTGTAAACATTTATGTACCACTGACACAAAATTTAATCTCCGCCACATGCGCAAAGTCAATAAAATTTGTACACACCAAGGGAAAATTGAAGATGTAACCCCCAAGACGATGACATCATGGCGAGCAAAACCGTAAAAACATGAATAGCTCAAAAATTGTTTGGAACCAAAAATATATAAACATTTGAAATACACAGATAAAACCAAAGCACATCTTGGGGATGTTAAGTAGAACTTTGGAAATTATTATGAGATGGCCACATGACCCACAGTTTGGTGGCCATTTTGTAGTAAAGTGTGAGATTTGGCGATTTTCACGCTTCTCCACAATAAGGGAAAACGACACTTTGATTATTCCAATTCTCACAAACATGCCGCCTGCAGGTGTCTACAACCACCACAGCAGTTTTATTGACTTTTGACCTTAGAAAGAGGCAGCTATCTTGAATTTAAAAAAAGCACCTTTATTACCTTCTACAAATAAAACCATCTAAGGATTTTCATCCATCGTCTTGTGACTTCTTGAGCATCATTGGCAAGGTACTTTGGAAAAAATGTTGCGTGGTGAGTTTGTAACTGTTATTAACTGTTTGTAAATGATATTTAGCTAGCTTGCACATGTTTTTTCGAAATGTCCTAAAAAAGTTATCCATAAGTTTGCAGGCTCAAGCTCAAGCTAAAAATATAGCATACAATATGACAATGTTAAAATTGTGGCCGTGGTAAACAAAAAACCCTCGCAAAAAAATCTGCTGACTCATTGTTTTGGCATGCGTAAATAATTCTTATGGGATGGCCACATGACCCAAATTTGAGATTTGGCGAATTTCAATGACATGAAAACAAACCTCTTGTTTTGGCAATTTTGACGAAATTTCACTGCAATCGCCCTAGCTTAAGTCTACAATGACCCCTGGAGTTTCATTCATCTTTTAGGCCTGGAAGAGGCCGTCATCTTCAATTCTCCAAAAAAATTATTTTTACCAGTTACAACAGAAAACTTGACCTAGGGATTTTCATTAACCGAAGGAATTGCAAAAAAACATGTTGGAATTAGAAGTTGAAGATTTTGAACAGCGTCTGTGTGGCGAGCTCTCAAAAACAGCGTACGCTTATTACTTAAAAACTTTTTAACAGAATATTGTAAAAATGTAATATGTTGAGCCCCAGCTACAGCTGGACATTTTAAAAAATCAGTTATTAATATAGTAGCATTGTGGGCGTGGCTAGCAAATAACCTCGGCTGCTAAGGAAATTCAAAAGTTTACTTTTGTAGATTGTTCTCAAACTGACTGAATCTGTTCGGGATCTTCAGGCAACCAAAACAAACGTCAAAGCCTCCATTTAAAAAAAGGGGCTTTTTACATTAATTTCTCACAGTCAGCTAAGACCCACCTTACTGAAAGAGGCTGCTTTGCAAGTGACATTTGGTGAAAGTACCTCCAGTTGTGCGTATAGATGGGCGGCGAGGGTGACCTGGCATGTAAAAGAGAGGGCAATGGTGGTGAGGTGAAGGCGTGGATGGGTAGGGTGACACCGCTCGCAGCTTTAATATTAAAAATTTCATCCAAACATGTTAATGGTAAGTTGCATGTAATATGGCACAAAAAGTGGAACGTAATAACAAAAATTGAAAATTTGTACTTTTAGCATGTCAAGGTCAACATTGGAAGTGACACTCTGTTGTCCATTACTTGAAGACGCAGAGTGGCAGACTTGAATGGGAGTTACCTTGACGTCCAGATCTTAGTGGGGTCATGGGTCTCGAGCCAGGGAAACCTGAGATTATGGCACAACAAGAAGAGTCTATGGCAAGGAGACAGATTATTACTTGGTGGAAAGTCACGATGTCCATCCATCGATCCATTCATCCATCTTCTTTCACTCCTCCGGGACCAGGTTGCAGTCTAAGCAAAATTGCTCGGACTTCCCTCTCCCTGGCCACTACCTCCAGCTCCTCTAGGGGGACCCTGGGGCATTCCCAGGGCAGCCGAGAGACATAGTCTCTCCAGTGTGTCCTGGGTCTTCCCCAGGACCTCTGCCCTGTAGGACATGCCTGTAACGGTCGAGGCAAGATGCTTGCAGGAGACTGGGTTGACTGCAGTAGAGACAGAAGTTTTCTAGCATGCATCTTCCTATTTCCTCTGGTGTCAGTTGAGTGGGACCACACTGCACAGGTTCACCAGGCATTGTTCGATCATTGTGAAATGGCATCGACGTCATAGTAGGTTTAGAGGTCATTACAGATCTAGATTCTCATCACGTGGCAGGCAATATCTCATTGGAGCTCTAAAGAAAGGCCCTGGTGGAAAACAGTTTTTAAACTTCATAGAGTCCAAGTTGTTTGGGTTGCCAGAGTTCAAAATCTCAAAAAATACGCTGTGGCTGTCTCTTTACATTGTTTAATGTCCATAAAATGATCCCCAGTCTCCTTGCAGTCGATGAAGTGATGGAACACATTATGAAGCAGCCAAGGGAAAGCCTCATATGAGTGGAAAGGCATAGAACCACCAGACGAGACTGGTGCTAGCCACTTAAATGCTTCTCCAGACAGCAGATAGCATAAGAAAGGAGACCGTAGCTTCGTCAGTGGGATACAGATGGACTTGGTGGAGGAATGACTGAAACTGCATAATAAAGCCATTGCAATGTTTGGGTTTCCCAGTGAATTTGTCTAGTAGCAAGAGACATGGACTGGTCATAGGACTGGATGATGTGGTGAGATCTCCAAACTCGGGTACATAGCTGGAAGCGAAGCGGACAGAGATGACAAGGGTGTTGGGTTACCCACAGGGTTAGTTAGGAGCTGCTCCATGATGGCATCAGTAGCGGCGGTCAAACGATGAAGTTGATGGCCATGCTCCAGCTACATTGCCTTGAATCCCACCGGATTCAAAGGAGTGGGCTTGATCCGAGTCTGTCGAAGTCTTACGTGAAGAAGAGGCTTTTAGATCCTGACAATGGAGGAGCAGTAAGTTAAAAATCCTCTGATTGCTAGCTAGCCTGGAAATAATTTAGAAACTGTGTCGGCCTCTTTTACTTGAGCTGGGAGCTTATTCCAAAAGATAGGGCCTTGGTGGCTAAATGCTCTACCTCCAATTGTGCTTTTAGAAATTCGAGGGAGCACAAGCAGTCCTGCATTTTGTGAGCCACATGCTCTGTTTTGTGGGTAAGGCATTAGGTGATTTTTAATATAGGATTGGGCCATACCATCCAAGGTCCAGGAAGGTGGGAAACGGGACCAGTAATGGTCCATGAATCAATTGGCACCGGGCCAATAAGAAATTTGAATTATATCTTTTTTCAGTTTTTTCTTAACAATCTTTTATTTTGAAACATCCTTTATTTTGAGCTATAACCTGATTCTCTCTGCTACAACTTTGAGCACTTGAGCTGTAAAGTTTAGTTAGGGGAGCAAAATCACAACGTTTGAATAATTTGAATTATGAAAAATCTTTTGGTTTTGAAGACCGCAGGATCCTTGCAGTTATGCTTTAGTCACTTGAGTGCAAAGAATAATCTGGTAGCGTGCAACACGAGAAGGGCTGTGTGTAGAACCTTTCCTTGCAAGTGGATAAGGATTAGTGAAGGGACAGAAGAGCAGATGAAAACAACTTAAAAAAGAATGTGTCTACTCACACAATATTTTCAAAATATGTGCGGCCAGTGCTGAACTTTTTATTGCCCGCACGGACCCAGAGGAAGGGTTAATCTTACGATTAGGGGTTACAGCTAGGGTTAAACCACTAAATGGTTCTTGAGCTGTTTCTGCAGTTCACCCCTTTTCCAGCTGATTGATCAAATCCTGAGTACAAATTTCACACACCTCGCTGCGTGACAGCTAATGGGATTTAAGTTTAATTTTAAGTAAGATCGACCACATTTGGCCTTAGACGTACTTAAAATAGGTGCAGGCAATGTACATTTGGGGTGCATGTATTACATGTGGCCAAAATGAATTTCCATCACTTTTTTTGTGCTGGTTGCACGTAAATATTGGCAAATAACATCAGCCTAGAAAATCAGTAGGCTACCAGGAGTTTTAAGGTGCACTCACACTGAACGTGAATTACACGGCCAATTTTCCCGGCCCACCCCTTTCTCATCTCATGGAGACCAATAAGCTGCTTGCCACTTGGCCAAAAATGTGTTCCCTAAGCTTGCCCCCTCATTCGCGTGTGGGAGGAGCTATCAGCTAATGTTTGTAGCCTGATTGCTACACGAAGCTGCATCTGTTTATCTCATTTACAACGCATCGCAGACACAGATGATGTTTAGAGATCAGATTTATTTATTTTTGAAGAGCTTTACAAAACCATCAATGATCACGTCTCCATGTTTGAGTTCATGAAAACATTTAGAGTTTCCCAGTTGCTCCAGTAATTTTCTTCCTGCTGTTGTGTCTGATTGACGGTCGCTTCTCTGAATGAGTTCAAATGCTTAGTGTTGCGCATTAACATGAGAGGGCAAAAATAAAAACAAGAATAAAATGAGAGGACCTTTTCTTTATTCCTGTCTCAATGAAAATAAGAAAAACATCATAAAGTTCAGGAGGCCTGAGCAGACTGCTTTTCCTTCCAGCAGTGAGCGTGTCCACTACAGCATCATAGGGCCTGAGACAGATTCTCTACAGCAGGGGTCTCCAACCCTGGTCCTCGAGGGCTACCATCCTGCTTGTTTTGCAGCTAACCTTACTTCAGTAGATGCAGATTAGCTGGATTGAATCAGCGCAGTTTCTGATTGACCGAACACACCTGATCCAGGTGAGCAGCAATTACTGAAGCAGGGTTAGCTGCAAAACAAGCAGGGCGGCAGCCCTCGAGGAACAGGGCTGGAGACCCCTGCTCTAGAGTGTACCCGCATTCGCCAAACAGTAACCAGGACGGGATCTGGAAACCCCACTGCCCAGAAAGGGATACAGCGGGTTAAGAAAATGAATGGAAGTTCAGGAGAACTATGGATCGATCCACCATACTGGATGTTTTCTCCCCGCTGTCACTGAAAACGTTACAAGCCTGAAGATGAGTCCCTGATTTTGTTCAGATTTTGTTTAAACTCTGCCCAGCCGCGTCGGCTGCTCAATCTGCTCAATTCACGCTGTTGTCAGTCTTTCGCGCCCTGTCAGCCACACATCAAAAGTATTGACTTTACATTAAAATTGGCTGCCTTCGCCGCACGAATCGTTTGGTGTGAGTGCACTTTTACTTTCGGATTTATTACAACTTGCCGAGCCTGTTTGTATAATATCCATTACATTATTTGGCACGGGATGTTACCAGAGTGTGACGGTCCACTGCCCACCCCTGCCAGTCCACGGTGAAATCCTAAGGGCTGGGGAACACTGGTTTATAGTACCAAAGGCTGTGCTGAAATCTAACAGAACTAAAATAGAGATTAGTCCTTTTTCTAAAACCAAGAATAAGTCATTAGTGACTCTAACTAGTGCAGTTTCAGTGCTATGGTGCGTTCTGGACCCTGACTGAAAATCTTCAAAGTGGCTATTTTCCTGTAGGTGGCAGGAAAGCTGCATAGCTACAACTCTTTCCAGGATTTTTGACACAAAGGGGAGATTTTATATTGGTCTATCTCTCTCCCTCTCTATCTAGGGTCGAGGTTAGTTAGATGACAGGACAATAGTTGGTCTATATTTCGCCAGAATGCCAGGATCCAAACTGGGCATAGTGTTTGTGACTATTACTTTATGAATGTCTTTTTGTGAATGTATGTGTTAGTGCAAGTTTTATGGTTTTGAAAGTGCTTTTGAGAATTTGTGTTTGTGAATATAATTGTGCATTTTGTGTTTGCGTGTATGTTAATTTTGACTTTTGTGTTTGTGAATGCTTGTTTGTGAATGTGTTGTGTGTATGTGAATGCGTGTGCTGCTCATGGTTCCCAGAGAAGCATTATGGATGACCGTTTTTCTCCTTAAATGAAATCAGGGGCAAAGACGCTGCAGCTCGCTTCACTTATTCATGAGTCCAGCTGAGCCGTCTTCAGGCTCTGGTGTGTTTGGGTGGGGGCAGGGTGTAGCCGGGCCAGTGTTTGTTTGCACTGCAGGGCGTCCTGTCTTCTCAGCTCTGGTCTGATCAGCCCTGGCAGAGCCGGTGAGTGCGGAGCAGAGAGTGCAAAAGCATGTCAGCCAGCATACAGCTCTTTCAACAGCCGACTGCAAACTGTGCACGCAGACCCCTGATGAATAAAACACACAGGCAGACAGCCACATCTGCCTGTGTGTTTGTTTATTACAAGAATTATGAGGCACAGCACACTTTTAGTTATTTATGTTTGCACAATATATCCCTAAAAGTCTGTTCTGGGGTTGCTGTAGGAATTTTTTAATAATGCAGATTCAAAACACCCACATTATGAGAACGTTTTTTAAGCTATCAAACTTTTTGGTTTTACTCAATAGCAAGTGAAAAATATATATATAAAAAAAATTCCATCCAAAACAGCATCACAGACTTAAATACACTGAGCGACATTGCATAGTTTAGGCACTTAAGCTTAAGCTATAGCTTAAGCTATCTCAGGGAACTTAAGCACTGCTCAGGAACGCATGCAGTGTGAAGTATTGTTTGTGCCTTCATACTGAGCGTTCATTCATGATGTGATCACCTGTTACTTGATCTGCTTCACACTGACCCCTTCTTTTACCCAACTCTGCTTCATACCGGACAATACTTCTTACCCGACCCTGCTTCATACCGACCCTGCTTCATACCGGACCCTGCCTCTTACCCGACCCTGGTTCATACCGACCCTGCTTCACACCGGACAATGCTTCTTACCCAACCCTGCTTCATACCGGACCCTGCCTCTTACCCGACTCTGCCTCTTACCCGACCCTGCTTCTTACCGGACCCTGCCTCCCACCCGACCCTGCCTCTTACCCGACTCTGCTTCTTACCGGACCCTGCCTCCCACCCGACCCTGCCTCTTACCCGACTCTGTCTCTTACCCAACCCTGCTTCTTACCGACCCTGCCTCTTACCGACCCTGCCTCTTACAGGACCCTGCTTCATACCGACCCTGCTTCATACCAACCCTGCTTCTTACCGACCCTGCCTCTTACCCATCCCTGCTTCATACCCGACCCTGCTTCTTTCCCAACCCTGCTTCATACTGACCCTGCTTCATCCCTGACCCTGCTTCATACCAACCCTGCTTCATACCAACCCTGCTTCATACCGACCCTGCTTCATACCGACCCTGCTTCATCCCCAACCCTGCTTCATACTGACCCTGCCTCTTACCCGACCCTGCTTCTTACTGACCCTGCCTCTTACCCATCCCTGCTTCATACCCGACCCTGCTTCTTTCCCAACCCTGCTTCATACTGACCCTGCTTCATACCGACCCTGCCTCTTACCCGACCCTGCCTCTTACCCAACCCTACTTCATACCCTTCATACCATACATCAAGACAAATTTTAAGTATATTTTTGCTGGCCTGTAAAAAATACACGTTGGCTGTTTTTACTTTTATTGCTCTGAAAGAGTAAAAAACCAGAGACACCCAGCTGCATATTAAACATGTGTACATCTTTGTTCATTTCCAAACAATGCTGCACTTGCAGATAACGGGACGGTTCCTCACATTTTGGATAGAACTCAGTCAGACTCAATCATGGTCATCTTTGGATCTGCGGGAAAACAAAGTTTCAGGAAGTCTTTCCAGCCATTTGCCATCTACCTTTAGAACACGGAAAGGCAACTCCAGTCTACAGTGTCTGAATGATTTCCAGATTTTCAAGCCCTACTAACGACTGATTTCCTGTTTCAGGTGTGTCCAGCCAATTAGAACATGCCAGAGCGTGGTATGTTGGAAAACATAATGTGGATAATGTAGATGTGCATAATGGAATGTGGCCTCCAAGGCCTGGAGTTGCGTAGCCTTGCTCTGGAACATAAATGCAGTCCTCATAAATATGAAATAATTTAAATAAAATTCAAGAGTCCTCTTGCTGCACTCATATTAGCCTACCTTTTGAGACCAAGTTTTCTTAATGACTTACTGTATCATAGATAGAACATTAGGAACTAGAGAAGAGCACACGTGTAAACCTGTAAAGCCTGAACCATGAAATAATTGACAGAAAATTCAAATTCTTTGGATTTGGAGCCTTTATAGGTCCCTTTGAACAAACAAGCAGAAAAAAAAAAACCTTCACATATAAATTTACTGTTGTATCATATCTGATACATCAGGCCACACAGCTCAAATATCCATTTTTTCCCGAGCTAACAAAAATATTCTAAGACAAAAATAAATACAAGAAATTTGTATTTCCATTACATGTCCAGTCTGTCAAGGCTGACAGACTCGTGTCAAATATGATATGTTCGGCTTTTAAGGATTAAAAAAAAGGATAAAAACAAAATGAAGTAAAAGAATTTTAAAAATACTGCCTTTAGCCAGGAGAATCTCCACCTGCAGTCTTGTCTTTCTCTTTGTTTGGAGGATACTTGTTAGGATCTGAAAAAGCAAAGAAATGATTCAATCATATCTGGTGATGCTCCAAAAACTCACTGCTTTGTTTTGTACATACCAAGTGAAAAGTTGACCGAAATCACTGAGTAAAGGGCTCGCTCAGGTTGCAACGAAAGGATTTGTTCGTCCATGGATTTTTCATGGTTTTCAAACATGTGTTTCTGTTGTATGTTGGTTGTATGTTTGAACACTTTAAAATGAAAACTTCACATTATTTGATGTGTTTTAAGAAGCTCTCATGCCAAAAAAGGTTGATCATCCCTGATTTAGAGGTTCTCTGGTATAATGAGCTTCAGTCCCGCTGTGTCTGGATCATGGCCGCTTCCGCTGTGTTTCCGTCTCCCACTGACGTTCCTCAAAGTTGAATCCCTGATTGGTTGACACAGACGTGGAGACCTCCCCACAGTTTAGATTGTTTCTTACTTTGCTTGCAGCGCCCGCCGCTCAATTTACACGGCGTCGCTCAATTTGCACTGTTTCCAGACTTTAGCGTACCACTGGCCACTCAATTCGCGCCCATTGATTTTACATTGAAACTGGCCGCCTCTGCCGCGTGAAACGCATTCAGTGTCTAAGCACCTTTATGAGTGGGGTCCTGGACACGTTCATTTTTTTAATGTGGTAAACAAGAAATACAAGTTATAGTTTAAAGTTTTGGATTGCTCTTGATTTTGGACTAACTATACTCCAGGGTTAATAATAATGTCGCCTCCATTTAGCAAAAATTTATTTAGTACATTTTTTACTTCAAAGGGTTAAATTAAATTTTAAATCCTAAGGACAACACATTTTTGTAAAGAAAGTTAACTGTACAAATTCCGATGTTTTTTTGCAAAAATAAATAAATTACAAGACACAGTTTACATAAAAATAAACAATAAACTACATGAAGTTTAATAAGCTTTCATATAAATAATAAAATAAATTAAATCAGCAGAATTTCACATTTACATTTGTATTTCCGTATTCTCTCTTTTTTCAGTTCTCATTATTCATCTTCTTTATTCTAACTCTCTTTTTTTAGTTCTTATTATTTACCTAGGCTGCATGGTGGCGCAGTGGTTAGCACTCCTGCCTCACAGCAAGGGGGTCCATGGTTCAAGTCCTGACTGGGGGAATTAAAACAGTGTCATCAATGGGGGACCTTTCTGTGAGGAGTTTGCATGTTCTCACCGTGCATGTGTGGGTTTTCTCTGGGGACTCTGGCTTCCTCCCACCATCCAAAAGCATGCTTCATAAGTTAACCCTTCCTTTACCCATGAGTGAAAGGGACAAAATGGGAATAGAAAATGAATGAACATTATTTATCTTTGTTAACGTGGCAAGCCTGAATCGGTGCTTGAGGTTGTTGTGGCCTAAAACCAAAGGGCCCCTTCACTTGGAGAAGCAAGCAGATAAAATAAAAGGCGTGCACATACTCACGAATCCATCAGCTTAATGGATGGTAGGTGGTGGTCGATGCTGGACGGGCTGTAAGAGCACAGGTCCTCGTCTGGTTAGCAGCCAAAGTTCTGGAGCGCTTCAAAGTCCTCAAAAAGGGTCCAAAGAGAATGGATTCCTCTGGACCACATTATAAAAGTGTCTTAATCTCCCAACAATTACATTTCAAGTCTTCATACTTTACATATGCAAGTTTGTTCAAAGATTGGACATTGTGATATCTTCATCCAATAAGCTTACAGAGTCCAAAGATTGAAATTAAAACACGTTGAAAAAAACATGCACAAATATAACTGCAATTCAATCAAACTTGATTATGAAACAGAATTCCACAGAAAATGGAAAACTGTTAAAGTGATATTAACAAATTCACAATTTTTCCCTTTTTAATTGAACTTTCACTTGTTTATTAATCTTGTAAAACTGTTTATATTTTTTAAAGAACTGTAACTTATTTAACCATTTAAGATCATCTTTAACAAAAATGTCTGCTTACTAATTGCTTATTTTTCCAAAGGAGAGTTTGTGTTTGATGTATTGTTTTAATATGCTTAGTCTGAACGTTCATTTTCAGACTGGGCTACAGTATATTGAAACATTGCCATTGACAAATGCACAGTGGCGAGGATCAAATATGCTTACCTTCTTCAGGAAACCAATGGCAGGCGATCTGCCTGACACGGTCTTGACTAGCTCTTCCTGTACATTGCTGTATGCTTGTCCACTGAGTAGAGATTTTGTTTCTTTGTTGTAAAAGAGGGGTCAAGTCCCTCAAAGTACAGCCATCACACACTCAAGCATCATGGTGCAGATCTTTGCTCGAAACTTCATCTGCGGATCCTCCAGGAAGTCAAATATCTTAGTGGTTATTGGAATTCTGCTCTGGAAGAGGAGTAGAAATTGGGTAGTGACTTTGCACTCATCTGCCAGTTTCTGGATTCCAGAGCACTTCCTGAAGTCTTACCGCAGATTATGGAGCAGTTTTGCCACATATCTACAAAGAGAGTAAAATAATAGTTACATTTCTTAAAGTACATTGACAGTTTTCTCATAACAAGAGGCTTTATAGCATAATATATTTATGTGTGCGGAAAAAGATAAAGTTGAATGCTAATTTCATATAAAGAAAAGAAATCTTTTCTGTAAAGAGAAAGAAGGAAATATTCCTACATTTATTTTCATTGTCCTTGTACGGTCCAAAGGGCTCTGCGTGGTACAGTCTTGCAGTTAACCAGGAGTTCCACCGTGTTGGAAATTGGTGTCATTTTTTTTTTTTTTTTTCTGAAGGGAGTTTTTTGTCAAGAACTGGAAGTATTTTCTTTTGAAGGAGTCAGCTTGGAACAATTGTGAGAAATTCAACATGAATACATCTATCTGATGAAAAGGTTTGGGGAAAGAACCAACGGTGAGGCTCATGATGTGTGCCATGCATGTCACAAGCTGTCGAGCAACTTAAAAATACTGTCTTCATGTGGGCTACATTATCTGTGTCAAACACAATGGAGTCATCATCAGCTTCATTGCATTCTTGCACCACTGCGACAGACACTGTGGAATGGTTCTACTCCTCTAGGAAAACCGTGTCAGTGAGGTAGCCCAGGATTCTTTCAGGATTCATCCTTTTCCAGCGGTGCCATGAGGATGTTTGCACACATCTCCCCTCTATGTCTGGAGTCATATCAAATATAACAGTGACTGTTTTTATTAGCTAGATGTTCTTTAAGTGCAGCCCTTTGATGGCTCCTCTACTGAAAACTTTTTCCCATCAGAAACTCCACATCACAGGCTGGTCAGCATTGGAATATTAACTGCTGTGTTAATACCCACTCAGTCTTCACAGATCTATGGGAGAAGAAATGAAAAAAAACAAAAAACATTTATAAGAACAATATAACAAATTCGAATAATTCTTTTTTTGGGGGGTTTTCTCTGGATCTGAATTGATAACAATCTTCTTCTATAATCTCGGCTTTTAGGTATTTTTGTCATTTTCTGATGTAAGAAAGACTTCAGAACAGTCATTGTCCTCATGCTTGCTGACGACACTGCTGCAGCAATAGTAAGTCTTTCTTTTTTCACATGATCCCTGATAAAGAAAATATATACATTAGAGAATGTGACCATAAAAACCCTTTGGTTTTACCAGTTACCTTACTTCTGAGCCAGTTACACCAAGACTAACAATTCAGTGGGTTTTTGATTTTGTTGTAGTGACAGAAAAATGTCCAGGCCATTGTTTCTGATGCTGCCACGGTGTAAAGGGCTATTTTTTTCAAACCTGTAGCTCAAAACAGGATCTCCAGATATTAAGATATTTTACTTTTGTTTTGCTTTTTGCAGAGTGACCAAACTTGAATGATGACTGCTCAGGATTCCCAAAGCCTTCTGCTGTGTGGCCTATTATTTCGGCCATTTATGCAGCTCCATCCAGCCCTTACATTACAGTGCTATTTGCACTGTGAAGTCTCCAGACAGAAGAGTAATGGATGAAATAAATAAACAGATAAATAGTGAAGGAATAAATAAATACATAAATAAAACTGGAGAACATTTTATCTATCACCCATCATGTATCACTTTGTCCACCACCAAAGTGCTAAGACATGTAGTTTCTGACTAAATGTCCTTGTCTTCAGACCAGATCTTAAGAAACTTAGAGAAAAGAATGCTTAAACATTGTTTTGAAAATAACAAATCCATCTTAAATAACCCCTAAAATGCCATTTTCCCATTGTCCCCCTCCTGTCTGTCATGGCAAGCACCATCTTCTTTGCTGTGGTATGCTGGGGTGCTGGCATCAAAGCAAAAGATGCCAACAGACTGGACAAACAAAAGGCTGGGTCTGTTGTTGTGGCGAGTGACAGAATGCTTGCTCAACTGCTGACCATCATGGCCAATCCTTCCCACCCTCTCTATAAAACCATGTATGAAGTGAGAAGCAGTTTCAGCAGCAGACTCCTCCAACCCCGCTGCTCAAAGGAGCGGTACAGGAAGTCATTCCTGCCATCCGCCATCAGACTCTGCAACTCAGCGGTTACTGCCAGATAAAGAAAAAAAACATATTGGTGATGCTCCGCTGGTGATTTTCAAACCCCAGTTACATTAACTGGGTATTTTGCTCTGTTGTATTCCGTCCTAAATTATCTTTTGTGGATTTGTATATAAGTTTGATCTCAGAAGCTATGTGCACATATCTGTAGAGAGTCTTTGTTTCCCCTGTATGTTGTGCATTTCCTTTTTATTATGCTGCTCTTACAACTGAATTTACCAGCGGGGATAAATAAAGTTCATCTTGATCTTAATCTTATTTTGCACAATGCTAAAGTTCCTAATAGACTTAACGTTGCAGAAATGGAAGGAAGTGCACAAAGAATTCCAAATTAGCTTAAAAACTCCAATGAAGGAAAAAAAAATTGCACACTACTAAAATATTTGCTTCAGTGCAAATTATCCTAACAAAACCCCACTATATTCCAAATTAGCCAAAAACATTAGCATGTTGCTAAAAAAACGGTTGCTAAAAAAACTGGCTAACCCTAACTCCAAATTAGCTCAAAAATACTTAGTAGATGCCAAATTAGCCAGAAAAGCTAAGAAGTTGCTAAAACATTATTTTAACTCAGAAATAATCATAGTTGCTGATATTCCAAGAATTTATTTATTCCATGTGGTCTTGTAGTGCTCGGTGTGTTATGAACACAGCACAGAGACCGCTCTTTTATAAATGTTTAATGATGTTCTAATGGCAACAGATGCAGGTGAACAGGTCGTTCTTTTCTTACTTGATCTATCAGCAGCTTTTGACACAGTTGATCATGAGGTCCTGATTGGTCGGCTGGAACAATGGGTGGGGCTTTCTGGGGAAGCACTACAGTAGTTGCGGTCCTACCTTTCAGACAGGTCTTTCTGTGTTAAAATGGGCCCTTACTCGTCTAAGTGTTACCCCCTGAAGTGGGGGGTCCCTCGGGGATCAGTTCTGGGCCCATTGCTCTTTTCTATTTATTTGTTGCCACTGGGAATGATATTGCGGAAGCATAAGGTGGATTTCCACCTTTATACTGACGATTACCAAATTTATGTCCCTATATGTGAGGGACCTGACCGCACGGTTGAAAGAGTAATTGACTGCCTTGCTGAAGTTAGGTTGTGGATGTCAGCTAACTTTCTTGACCTAAATGAAAACAAATCTGAGGTAATTCTGTTCACCTCTAGTGGTCGAAAGGATCATGATCTTAATCTTCTCTTTCTTGCCCCTTTTGAACAGTCTATGGTCACTAACTTGGGGGTGAAACTCGACGCTGCTTTGAAACTGGACCTCCAGATAAATTCTGTGACCAGATCCTGCTTTTTTCAGATGCAACTTCTGGCTAGAATAAAGTCTTTTATTTTGAAAAAGAACCTGGCAATTGTCACCAATGCCTTTGTGCTGTCCAGATTAAATGATTGTAGTTCTTTGTGTGCTGGGTTACCCAAGGCTTCAATAGCCAGACTGCAGCTGGTCCAAAATGCAGCAGCCAGATTTATTTAGGGGGCAAAAAGTTTGACCACATAACTCTGATCTTGGCCTCTTTGAACTGGCTGCCAGTGCAGTTCCTGATTTTTAGGAACATTTTTGTTTTTACCTTTAAGGCCCTGACAGGTAAAGCCCCTTCTCACCTTTCCAGCCTGCTTGTAAGATCCCCCCCCCCCCCCCCCCCCCCCCCCCCCCCCCCCCCCCCCCCCCCCCCCCCCCCCCCCCCCCGCACAGTCCTTACGATCTGAGGACCAGTGTGTGTTCCTGGTTCCTAGAACTACACGTAACTTTCGGGGTGACCGTGTGCTGGTCCCTAAACTTTGGAATCAGTTGCCACCAGCAATTAGAGAGGTCAAGCACTTGGAGAGTTTAAAAAAACTGTTATTCCTGCACTACAGCGTTTTAGCATCAACCTAGCCCTGTTAATATCCTGGTTTTAGTTGTACATTGTTTTAAATTGGTTTTATTCTTTTTAATGCTTTTATTCTCTTTGTTTTATTATTACACAATGTTAAATCTATGTTTTCCCTGTGTACAGCACTTTGGGCTTCATTGGCCGGATGGTGGAAGGTGCTCAATAAATAAATAAATAAAATGAAATGGTCTATTCTGCACGTCTTAGTTCATGTAAAAAATATTTTTGAAAGTTCATAAGCATTGATGTGCCTTTTTTTCTTTTGCCTTTTTGCTGTTTCACTGTTTTTGTGATTGCTGCTTTCTCAGTGGTTTATTTTTTCCCCTCTGTTGTCCTCCATGTTCTCAATAATAAAACATGAGAAAAAAATTAGATGAGAAAAGGATTGTATTGATGCTCAGTCTCCAGACAGAGCAGCACTGAAGGGGTTAAAGCAGCAAAGGGAAGAGAAAGGCTGTGATCCGTTTTATTGTTGAGTTTAATTAAATTTTCAGCTCTGATTACAATTAAGCCACTTAGTATGTATAATAATGTTTGCATCACAGAGCAGCACAGATGCAGTCCATCAACGCAATTAAATATTTAAATGGATGTGGCTGTATTAATAGCAGCATGGTGTGCAAGTAACACGTGTGTGTGTGTTTTGTGTGTGAATGTGTAAACAGCAGAGACGAGCCCTCGCTTTGGTGAATGCTGCTGCTGTCGCTGGGAGACCTGCTGCTCTGTCCTGAGAGCCGAAGGCGAGCCGGTGTCAGTCTGACCTACATCCTTTGAGCGGAAAGAGCGTCACTAGAGTACTGCCGATCCAAAATCCCCACGAGTGTCTGATTATTTCTGAGCTGCACAATCAGCAGACTGAAAGTCTAATGCAGAATTAGTGTTTTGGCACAAAATAATTTATAACAGCACTTTAAGAGTTTTTAGGCCGAAGTGGGGATTTGTGCATGCAGATGCAGCAATGTCACCTTCATATACCCCCCCCCCCTTCCCCCAAACAAACACACAATTCTTAAAACAAAGAAAGAAAAGGAGGCATTCATAAAAGAAGCAAACAGCCCTGTCCTCACTCTGGTCTCTTCCTGCATTATTCAGGGACTCATTGCCTGCAAACGCTGTTAACACGAGTATGTATTGGGGAGCTCTGTGAGATGAGACGGGGCAGCATTAGTACAGTGAGAAGAACTATCTAAAAATCTTTTTTTTCTACCTGATTTATGAGTTTTGCAGTATGTGGAGCTCATCTGAGCCTCTTGTTTCCTGACTTGAAGGAAGTATCAAAATAGTTCCTCAAATAACCACTGGAGGCCAGCTACGTACTGGTGTCTAGACTTAAACATAGAGAGAACTTGCATTCTTTATCTAAGCAAAGTTTCATGGAGGATCCAAAATGGCTGCCAATACTGGAGCAATGATCAAGAAGCACATGTTTGTAATAAGAAAACATGACGTCTTTGACATGTCGTAGGTCTTCAGGTGGGCACTGAAAGTATTCAGACCTCTTTCCATTTTTCACTCCTTTTATCATTGCAGCCATTTGCTAAAATAGGAAAGTTAGGACATCAGGCAGGACATCTGAAAGGCCGCATAGAGTTTGACAAAGTATGAACGCCACTCGGAAGATCCCTGCAGTTGTCACAGACAGTCACAAGCAAAACCAGCCAGCATCTGTAGGAACAAGACCAAGTGATTGCAGACACAATTGATGTGATGGCCAGTCGCTGTGACGTGTAAACCGGGCTTAAGGAGTCTGAATACTTTCCGTAAGGATCTTCCTAAAATTCCACACACTGTGGGGGAATCATGTCAGCAACGTGCAATTAACAGAATGAAGCAGCAGGAAGCCAGGCATCACTGAGAAGTTTGTGATTTTTGTCATTTTGGGGGGGGGGTCACTTTATCAGCTATTAGTGTTTTACTATTGTGTTATTATTGTATTAGTGTCTAATGTAGACTGAAATGATTTGATTTCCTAAATAGAGTAGTTTGTAATCTGGATGTTTTTCAGCAGTAGAGCAGGCTGTCCATGGAGGTGGTTGCAGCATAAAGAAATGTCATTCAGTTGAAATGGGCTTTTTCAAGGAGCCATGCAAAGCTAAAAACTAAATGAATAAAATGATTAAAAAACAAAAAAAACAACAAATAATCATTAATAATCGACATTGTATGCCCCTCAGGCGCTACCAATCACTGTCCCCCTCTGCCAGCCTGGTCAGAGCTGCACGTGATAAACTCATTAAAAAACACTTATAAAATACTGGCTTTCTTACTAGTTTTATCTCAGTAACAATCATTGAATGTTCAGGGGCACAAACACATTCTTACATAGGGATAACAGTGTGCATCCTCAGAGATTAAGACACGGCGCAGAAGCCTGAACTGTCATTCGCTTCACGTCGGACGGTGGAGGCTTCCGTGTGGTATTAGCTGACAAATGCATGAACAAAGAATCAAAAGGAGAATGCAGTTTGAAACAGATGAGCTTTGAGTCTGGATTTAAGAATGCGTGTCCAAAACAAAAAAAGTAAGCAGGCTTTTTCCACCTGCAAAAGCCACGTCAGAAAGGACAGTGCTTTCTCTCCTCTGCATGAATATGTTGGTAGTTCTCAGTGAAAGGACTGTGTTAAGCTGATTCAAGCAGTGTCCTATTCAGTTTATTATAAGGAAAACTCAAAAGGACCCTTCAAAGGACCCTAAGCTACAACAGGTTCCTCAATGTGTTGCATTTATGGAAATCTGTGAGAAATTCGGAATGTATTTTTTAAAAGTGCATTAAAATGTTGAACAACATGAATAGAGTGCAACTCAAAGTTGCTTCTGGGTCAGAAGTGGCTCAAGGGCACTGCTGCTAAAGATCCATGGAGTGTGGGATTTTTTAACAATTATTTTTGCTGCCGTCTTTCAGATGTGAGCTCTGTTTGCTGTTTGAAAGTGTGGGAAAAGTTCAGCTGCATCTTCGCCCTGGCTAAGCATGCTCTGATAAATATAGAGCCCACAGAGGCAGTCTAAATACTAGGCTGCTGTGTGCTGTAATAGATGGGTGTCACTGAGATGTGGTGCAATCATGGCAGATTCTACAGAAATATCTGCATGGTCGTAAACAAACAAAAGAAAAAACAAAAGACTGGGAGCAGGCAGTGCTGTTCAGGAGGCTCAGAGCGCCGTCTGCGGCCGGCCCCGGTGAAGCTGGCGTGCACGTGTAACCGTTGAGGCCTCCAGTGACCCTGAAAAGCTTTCAGGACCTCACCACAGCAAACTAGAAATTGCAGCTCTGTGTGTAAATGTGCATGGAGAGATATTTATGAGTCGGCGCTATCCTGAGGACACTCTCCCGGGTCCAAAGGTTGTTCTGCTGTCTGTCCCTCTGGGTTTCTGGGAGCATCATTAACCAACATTTAACTGCTAGCTTATGGGTACAATTTAACAAGTGGGCTGTGAGTCACACAACACACCCACATGCTTACCCTCGTCCGCCAACGAAGGGGCAGTTATCTGCAAATAAAAGTTCTTTCAAACAAGCCTCACAGGTGTCACATGAAGCCAAGTCCTCTGGAGGAAATGAGGATGTGACACACATGCACACACTGAGACCTGCTGCAGTGAAGCAGCTGCTGCTGCAGAGTGGGCTGATTTGAACAGTTTATGCACGCAATTACTAATAATACCAGAAACACATGCGCTTCTGCTCACACCACCTTCTTTTGGACATGGAGCGTGACTGATTAGGTTGCTTGTGTGAATCTGTGAATGTGCACGTGTGGGAGAACCACAGAGTGTGGGCCAGGAGGCAGCAAAGCATGAGGGGCACACCTGTCAGGGGCGCACAGGCGAGCGCCCAAACGCAGTCTCTCTGAGGCAGAGTCATCGCACGCCACCAGTGTTGATGAGCGCAGTTCAAGCATCAGTGCTGCCATGCAAACTTCAAATCTGGTCAGCTCATGAAAACTGGACATATGAGGATCAAATCTGTCCAAAGATACGTTTTTCAGAGCTGCCCCTTCATGTTCCACCTGGAGCTCAGAGGAGGGGGCCAGAGAAACAAGAGGTTCAGTACGTGCTAAAGCAGCCAATGAAAAGAGCTGGTTTGGGTACAAAAAACCTGGAATTTAAAACTTTTACCCTAAAATCAGGAGAAAGCCCTCTGGCTGCTCTCTCATATAGCTAAATATGAAAGAAATATTTGTAAGACCAACAAAGTCTGGACAATAAAAAAACATGAACGTAAACATAAAATCAGAAGAAATACAGGGAGGACAGACTGAAGGAAGGGTCATCTCAATCGTTTGGAATGCAACCCTGCTTGACAGTGACGTGGAAACATTAGACCTCCATTCTTTCGTGCAGATCTTCTCAAGATCTGTGATGTTTTGGACTGTTGCTGGGCAACACGGACTTTCAAAAGCAAGGAACTACAAACAGGCTGGGCACCAACCTCATCTGCTCATCAAAACTGAGATGACTTTCATTTAAATGTTGAAAAGCCACAATGTGTCTGTGTCACAGACATGACCCATTTTCTTTATGTTAAAGAGCAAAAAATCAGGAAAAGGTTAAATATTGTCCTCTATAAACTGTTTAATTTTGTTTGAGATGAGGCAGAAAATGAGTTACAGTAGAGTTTTTGGATCTGCCTGTTCTGAGTTTTGAGGTTTGCCTTGATATTGATGCTTGTGAAGCTGCAGAAGCAGGCGGGGACCAAAAATACATGAAAAACCTCAAACAAATATGATCAATTTCTCTGTAACTCACCCTAAATAATTTCAAAAACATCAAAGTACTTATTATTATTGAAACAAACTCCACAGAAATTCTTATTATAACTCTGTTTCTTAGAGTAAACCAGCGTGTTCGAGTAATGCAAGTTGTAGATGTGTCCTTATCTCCTTGCTTTAGGACTACAGCTGTTGTAGTCAAGAAAAATTGAGCACAAAAAAATCTCCTTAAAAAAAAGCCAGAAAAAATTCTCAAAAATCATTTATCATCTCCAAAAACAGACTGTGTGCTAGAAAGCTGACCACACCCACAGCGTGAGCAACCTGATCATCCCCAGACAGGCGGGCTTGAGCCCAATGTTGTCATCGAGATTCACTCACAAACCAAAATAAATAAACAGTTCATACTGATCTATATTTAATACTTCCCCAGCCTGCTGCTCTGTGATGTTTGTAGATAAAGTAGGAAGAACAAAACAGACTGGTGATATCATGATGAACACATAAACAAAATGGACATGTCTATGACACGGACACATTGTGGCTTTTCAGCTTTTAATTGGAATTTTTCATTAGCAGATAAGCCTGCAGCTTGATGGCTCAATTGATTAAGAGCAGGACTTTCCATGAGGCACAAATAACAATTTATACAGTCCAGTGTAGGTCCCTACATGGTGTAATACCTTCTGTGGGCCTTTTTTTAGCAACTAGTTCTCTTAGTAACGGAAGGGCGAACGTTCCTGTGGGGGGCAGTCCCACCCAACTACCAGCTATTAACCTGTCTCTCCACAACATGGAACTCATGTTTTTAGTAAGTAAGTAAAGATATCTTATTTCTACAGCACTTTGCTCAGAGAGTGATTTAACAAAGTGCTTCACAAAGTTAAAACAAGATAAAATCAGAGAAACAACACAACAAAAGCTCTTCGAAATAAAAACTCGAGATTTAAAAAACTCAACTGAGTCAATCTGGTACAGAGACAGAGGGAGGTCATTTCAAAGTCGGGGAGCAACTGACTGAAATGCGAGGTCTGCCCTGGGTTTAAAATGAGTTTTTGGAAGACATTAAAGATTTTTATCAGTGGACCTCAGAGAACGTACAGGAGTGTAGGGAGTTAAGAGATTAGAAATAGAGTTTGGGGTGTTTTGTTTTTAAAATCAAAAATTAAAATCTATTCTATATTTAACAGGAAGCCAATGTTGCGATAAAAGCAGAGAGGTGACATAAGTGCACTTATTGGTTCAAGTTAAAGCCTTGCTGCACAGTTTTGGACAAATTGAAGTCGTTTAAGACTTCTTGTTAAAACAAGTAAAAAAAGAGTTACAGTAATCTAAATGAGAAGAGATAAAAGCATGGATGATCAGCTCAGGATCAGCTCAGGATCAGACCGAGATAAAACTGTATTCAGTTTGGCCACGTTCCCCAGGTGATAAAAACAGTTTTTGACTGGGAGCGTCAAGTGAGAGTCCAGTGGAGACATAGATTTGTCAAACCAGACACTGAAACTCATAAGACTATTATCTATAAATCACTCAAACAGGAAAACTCCAAAATCTGTTTCATTCATAATTATTTATCGTCCTCCTGGCCCGTACTCTGAATTTATAACTGAGTTTGCAGACTTTCAATCAACTATTGTTTTAGATTCTGATAAAATAATGATAGTAGGAGATTTTAATATTCATGTTGATGACCGTAGTGACTGTCTAGGAAATGCTTTCTCAGCTTTACTAGATAATGTTGGTTTCACACAAAATATAAAGGAACTCACTCACTGTCACAAGCACATCCTGGACCTTGTTTTAACTCGTGGAATAGAGATCAGCTGAGTGTGCTCCCTCATAACCCCACACTCTCAGATCACTTTCTAATCACCTTTCAGTTTGTTCTAGAGAATTCCACCGCTCCAATAAATAAAGAACAGCTCAGAAGAACATTGACTGACCGTGTTGTATCTGAATCAAAACTTACAGTCCAACCAATATTTAGTAACATGCTGAGCAAACACTCTGAGAGCAGCTCCCATAGTTTCAATCCCAGAAAAAATGATCAGTTTGTTGATGACTCCATGGAGGCCCTCAGGAGAACACTAGATGTTGTTGCTCCTTTGAAACCAAAAATATTTAGACAAAACCGAGTATCACTGTGGTTTAACGCTGAAACACGTTCTCTTAAACAAGTAACCCGTAAGTTAGAAAGAGAATGGCGCAGATCCGGCTCAGAGTAGTCTCTGAATAACTGGAAATATAGCCTTTTAAATTATAAAAAATCTCTGCGTAAAGCCAGAACCCAATACTATTCAGCTTTAATAGCACAGAATGGAAATAATCCGAGATTTCTCTTTAGTACTATAGCCAGACTGACCAGCAGTCACAGCTCAGTAGAACCACATATTCCTGCTACTCTCAGCTCTGAGGAATTTCTTTCATTCATCGATTGTAAAATCTAAAATATTAGACAAAAGCTGAACAAAGTTATCCCTACTATCAGCCCAGAGCAGGCTAAAACAGTAGAAACAAAGGCATCTATAGAAACATCTGTAACATTAGACTGCTTCACTGCTGTAGATTTAGCAGAATTAACATCACTTATTACATCCTCCAAAACCTCAACTTGTCTTTTAGACCCAATCCCCACTAAGCTTTTTAAAGAAACCTTCCCCTTAATTAATGAATCAGTTTTACAGTTTGGTTAGGCTGCTCTTAGCAGGGAGCTGCTGACTCCGACAGTCTGGATGGCTGGGTCAGCTGTCTCCCTTACCTTTTTCTTATGTTTGGCCAAGGTTACAATTCCCATTGATTTGCCTTTTTTTTGCTTCAAAACCAGCACACTAATTATTTTTCCCTCTGTTTTGGTTTTTAGGACACAGTGACTTTTTCATTTATTAAACTGCCTTTTTATCCAGGTGACAATTGAGCTGTAAGAGCTCAACTCCGAGCAGGGGAGAATGTCCTGGTAGAGGATGGGCAGTCTACCCCCACCAATGAGTGGGGGCTACAGCTTGTTGAGATGGATGTAGTCCGTCTGGAGGAAAACCACGCTTGAAACCATTAGCAAGCCAATTGCACAAGTGTCCATCAAATGTGACATATACCAAGGAGACGTTTTGTCCTGCTGTTCTGCAGCAATCAACAAAACTGGCTATGGACATCAACTCAGGAATGGGTCAACCATCTGTCACCACCTCCACATGGATGACATCAAGCTATACACCAAGAGCGAATGTGACATTGACTCTGATCTACAGTACTGACATTGTGATGTTATTCGGGCTTGAGAAATGCAGTCAGATGGTGACAAAGAGAGGCAAGGTAGTCCACACTGAAGGGGTTTCACTCCCAGAAGGAACAATAGCAGACAGCAAGGAAAGCTACAAGTGCCTGGAAGTCTACAGGCAATTGACAGATCCTCATGGGAGGACTAGCCCCTGCAGAGGATGTACCACCGAACCATGACTGAAGTGGCTGAAGTCCTACCAATGGCTAGAAAGGCTGACCTACAGAACAGCACAGAAGAGCTCATCCTGGCAGCTCAGGAACAAACCCTGAACACCAGAGTGATAGAGGCTCAGATCTACATCAGACAAGACCAAAGGTGTAGTCTGTGTAAAGGAGAGCCTGAAACGATCCAGTACAGAACTGCAGGGTGTAAGATGCTGCATGGACAGCATGCATGACGCGCCACAACCAAGTGGCTGGAATAGTAAACAGGCACATCTGTGCAGAATATGGACTGGAAACCCCAAAGTCAAAATGGGAAACACCTCAGAAAGTGGTAGAGAATGAGAGAACAAAGATCCTGTGGAACTTCCAGATCCAGACGGACACGATGGTAATGGAACCAACCAGACATTGTAGTGGTGGATAAAGAACAGAGGAAAGCTGTTGTGGTGGATGTAGCAGAACCAAGACATGGTAACATCAAGGAGAAGGAACATGAGAAACTGGAGAAATACCAGACAATCAGAGAAGAACTGGAGAAAGCTTGGAAGGTGACAGTGTTGTCCGTGGTAATTTGAGCACTTAAGGCATCCAGAAAGTATTCCCAGAGCCTCACTTCTTCAGCATTTTATGATGTCACAGCCTCATTTAAAAATGAATTTCATCAGTTTTCTTCCTGAAAAATTCTTTGAAAAATACCTCATAATGACGATGTTGAAAAAGTTCTTTTGAAATCGTTGCAAATGTATTAAAAATAAAAACCTAAAAATAACATTTACAGAAGTATTTACAGCCTTTACTCTGAAGCTCCAAAGTGAGCTGAGGTTTCTTCTGTTTCCACTGATGAGATGTTTCTGCTGCTTCATTGAAGCCAACCTGTGGTCAATCCAGCGGATTGGACCTGATTTGGAAAGGAACGACCCTGTTTACATGAGGTCCAGGGTTGACAGTGCATGTGAAAGCACAAACCAAGAATGAAAGAAAAGGAATGGTCTGTAGACCTCCGAGACAGGATTGTCCTGAGGCTCAAGGCTGAGGAAGAGTCCAGAAACATTTCAGCTGCATTGAAGGTTCCCATGAGCACAGTGACCTCCATCATCCGTAAGTGGAAGAAGTTTGGAACCACCAGGACTCTTCCTAGATCTGACCGGTCGTCTAAGCTGAGTGATCGGGGGAGAAGGACCCCAATCAGGGAGGAGACCAATAACCCAATGGTCACTCTGTCAGAGCGTTCCTCTGTGGAAAGAGGAGAACCTTCCAGAAGAACAACCATCTCTGCAGCACTACACCAATCAGGCCTGTATGGTAGAGCGGCCAGACGGAAGCACCTTCTTACTAAAAAGCACATGGAAGCCCGTCTGGAGTTTGTCAAAAGGCTCCTGAATGACACCCAGACCACGACAAACCAAGTTCTGTGGTCTGACCAGACGTGCACATGTGGATTTCTATGTGATGTGAAAATGGCCGTGCACCCACGCTTCCATCAACCTGATGGAGCTTGAGCGCTACTGTAAAGAGGAACGGACCAAACTGTCCAAAGAAAGGTGTTCCAAGCTTGTGGTGTCATATTCAAAACCACTTGAGGCTGTAAATGCTGTAATTATAAACATTCAGCAACTAAGTACTGAGTAAAGGCTGTGAAAACTTCTGTACATGTCATGTTACAGGTTTTTAATTTTAACAAGTTTGCAACAATTTCAAAAGAACTTTTTCAACATTATTGTTTTAGGAAGTTTCAGGAAGAAAACTGATTTAATCTGTTTTGAAATCAGGCTGTGACATCATAAAATGTGGAATAACTGAAGCGCTGGGAAGACTTATGGATGCACTGTATGTGTGTGAAGATATTAGGAGCTAATAGGTATGGTTGTACAAGTACGTTATCCTTTTGACTAACATCCACACCTGACAGTAAAGATGATAAATCTCCAGCAACTTGTTGCTTTATGATTCTACTCCCTCTTAGTTCTTTAATCATCCTCCAACTTCCTTGACCCTCTTTTTCTCCCTTTTCTTTTGTACCCTTACATCTTATAACCTCTCCATTCATTCATTCATTCATTCATTTTCCAAATCTTATTTTTTTCATCCAGTCCAACAAGAAATGTACCCAAACTTAATTAATTTGAATATAGTTTAATCTAAAATCCATAAAGAAAAATGCACGGTGCAAATATACACCTTGTGTGTCAGAAAATTCATAACCTCCTTTTATAACAGTAAAATCTGTCCGACTTAAGAAGCCTTCAGCTCTGATCTGTTTGCTCAGCTGCTGAACAGGACAAAAAGACTTCTATTAAACTGTATTAGAAACAAAGTAAGAACAAGTGAGGTCATAAGCCCTGTACATTGAGGCACAGGAACTGCCTGCCCCACCATCTGTCTTTCAATCATAGCTTCTTGTCAGATCTGAACTCTAAATAAATGATAGAGAACTTGAAATAAATAACCAACTAAAATGGAAAATGAGGACATATAATAAAATGTGTACCTTTTTACTGCTCTATGTCTATTGTTTTCTTCCTTTTCTCTGCTGAAGGCTGTTTTCTTTGCTGAATGTCTTTTGCTCTTCTAAAGGTCCTTCCTTCTCCTGCCATTGCTTTAAACTCCTGCAGATACTTTATTCTGCTGAAGGTCCTTTGCTCCTCTGCTAATCCTGTTTGCCCATAGACTTCTACAGAGAAATAAACAGCTTTCATTCAGTCATTGTATTAGTAACAATTCTTGCTCTGATGTCTTTTTTTTTACATTTTCTTGTTAAACTACATTTTTTCATTATGTTTTTTTCTGTATCACAAAATGCTTCAATAAAAGCATGTGGTTTCCACTGGCCCCCACCTTGAATATTTGAAATGTTTGACAGATTCTCCTGAGCTCACTTTCAGTGTGGGAATTCCAGCAAGCTCACTCCTAAGCAGTGACAGTGGCTGCCGTAGAAGAGTCAAATCAGACTGACTGATTAATCGCTGCTTACCGACATTGTCTGGCTCCAAATGCCGGCGTCCTTAATGTGGAAAAATGGAAACTGAATGGATTTCATTTGGTTGGAGCCAGAAGGAAGGCATTTTCTAAAGATGACATCACACTCCCACTGTCCAGTTCTCTGATGCAGTCAATGGCATAGGCGGGGGGTGTGACTACGAGAGTCAGATCGATGTGAAAGACACAACTGATTACAGTAGTTGTGGTGAGGAGGGCAGAAAAAGTACGCATAAAGAGAGAAAACTGCCTGTAGCTGTTTGACCCATGAATTCATGCAGCAGTGTCTCATCAGCAGGACAGCCCCCACCGCCTGTCTCACAGCTGACCGTCACCAAATCTGGCGTCACAGGACCTGCTGTGGTATTGGCGTTGGCTCCTGCTTGTTATTGCAGGTCTGTAATAATGACTTCTGAGTATTAATCTCTACTTCAGCTCAGCTACCAGTCCTTTGGGTGTCTTTAGTCAGCCTGTGTGCTTCCTGTCCCACCCAGCCTCTGTGCACGCACACGCACACACACATGCACGTGCACATGTGGACACACAGGAACTTTAGCTGCCGTTCAGATTACGTGAGGAAATACTTTTTATGTTCAAGCTATTTTTCAGTGGCTTGCTGGACCGGCAGCTTCTGTAATGGATCATCTTAGGGGGGCTTATTAACAGCCACCCTGTGGGGGCCCTGGGGCCCATTGTAACCCTAGAGGCCCACACTGAAATAATGGCCTATTTTAGGAGCTTCGTGATTAAGCACCTTTAAGTGGCAAAACAAAGCCTGACTTTGGACAACTTGAATGGAAGCTAATGTAAACGCCACGGCCTCCCCAGAGCCCCCCCATCCCTCTCTGTCTGCCTGTGTTACCAAAACTCAAAGCAGTATTTACACTGACTTTAGAGAGGAACTCTCAGGGGGGCAAAGTGGTTGTAGGTTTTTTCCAAACAGCACAGATCGTTGAGGTGAGGAGCAGTCTGTGAGGGCTCGTGCATGAGCGTGCATGTGGTGATGATCACATGCACACTCATGCATAGAGGTGGACAGGCTGCAAAATCACCTGGAAAGAGTGTAGCATGATGTTTGGTTGTGTTCTGAAGAATCTTTTCCTGGATTACAAATAACACAAAAGGTTACGGGACATTAAATGAAAAACTAACGTACTTCCATGTGTCATTTAAAGACGTGCTGAACTAAATGCAAGAGTTAAATGCAATGTTACATTTTGATCTAAAATAAAATGTAAATGTTTAGACAAAGGGTTAATTTGGCCTTCAAATGTTGAAGGTATTGATGATCGTTGGTTTTCTATCGATCTAAGCTGGAGACAACACCGACGCAACTGTAAAGAAAAAATAACTTTGTTTACTCTGGAATTCCAGTAAGAAAGATCATTCTCCAAGTGGGTCTCCTACCCCGGATAGTGGAGTTTTAGCATCAGATTTTATTGTCACATTCACATACATGCATAGTATAATATGCTGTGAAATTATTGCACAGCTGTCTGGCATAATACAGGTCTGAGGGCCCGGTCTCACTGCCTGAACTTTGCTGGAGCGTTCCAGGAGCGGTTAAAAAAATCCCTCACCGCTTATGACCGTTCATCACCTTTTAACAAAAGTTGGCTTCCGTTAAAGCAACGGCGCATTGTTCCTGATGTTCTGGAGGGTCCCTCCCACCGCTCCGAAAGTTTTGGGCTGCACAAAATATTGCAGCGGTAAAGTTCACCCCCGCTCCACTGACATCCAGTCAAAGTTTGGCTCTGCTAGTCTGTGGACGTTTGGGTCCACCAGACCAAAGCAGAAATCTGGAACGCTGGACCACCGCTGCTTCACCAGCGCTGCACTGGCGGAACTTAAACGTTGCACAAACGTCGGTGGAGCGGACACGGCTTTGCTGGAACGTTGTCGGGCGTTGAAGCAGCGATCCATGGCAGCGATGAACTTTGATGTGTTGTTGTCATAGTGGAGCCGGAGGGGGACCGCTAACTGGCCAATAATACTGGGAGAAATGGACATCAAATTAGCCCAAAAACTGCATCACCATGGATCCTGAGAGACGCCTGCATGCGCAGAACGCCTTCTACCTACACTGAAGCAACCAACATTACATCAACGCTCGCCACAGCTCGCTGCTGCTAAACCAATGCTAAAGCTACGGCGCCTTCAGCGGTACATCACTACACCAACGCCCATGTGTCTGATTCTTTTCTCCCCATTTTGCGCGCGGTGACGAGCGTTGTCAAAATTCGGCGTCGCTCCAGGTACGTTCCAGCAAAGTTCGGGCGGTGTGACCAGGTCCTAAGAGATGTAAGTATAAACAATGAAAAGCTATGTGACTGAGTATGAAATGGCATTCAATAAAATATATGGCAACGACAAAGCAGCACACCATACGGTGTAAAGTCCTTTAACGTCACAAAAGTGTAAAGTGTAAATGTGCTGCAAAATGCTGGCAAAAAGAATATCTCTGTTGTAAGTAATGCATTTCATGTTGAAAGATGAACTGGTTTGAGTTCACAGAAGCTTAGAACAAAAGTAGAAGTGGTCAGAGCACTCATCATGCCAGCCAACCTCACAGACATCATCCTTTGAGCCTTATTATGTTGGGGTCTTGTCAATGGCTGAGGGAAGATTGACAGGCACATTGGTGCGGCATCTGCTGTCCTTGTGCTGTCATTTTACCAGTCATGGTGACATGGTGAGCAGAGAGCTGAGTAAGGAAGCAAAGGTCTCAATTTACCCGTCGGTCTTCGTTCCAACACCCACCTGTGGTCATTAGGTCTGGGTCATGATCTGGCACGAGAGTTCGGAGAAGACCCAGACAACGTTAAAGAAGCCACGCCTCTCAGCTGACCTACAAACGCCTTGGGATTCCACTACAGGAGCTGTAGACAGTGACGGGGGAAAGGACATCTTTGTTTAAACCGCTGTCCCCGCAGCCCAGCCCTGGATGAGCAGAAAAACATTTTTACATTTCTTGTTAACATTTAAATTTAGTATTTATATTTACTTTATTGATCCCTTAAAACTGCATGCTTTTAAACAACAGATGTAGAACATTTGTTTCTAGTAAATTCTTATGTAAAGGTAATACAAATGCAGCAAATATTCAAAATGTCTTAATGTAGGACACCTGTCAGCTCATTTTTACTGACTAATTTTTTATAAATGTCACACTTTATAAAAGACGTCTTCACAGAGATGGATGCCATGTCCTCCTTTTAGTTCCTGTCTTCAGTTTGTGAAAGTCTGTCTGCATTCAGACTGAAAGTAGTCGCACCAGAAATGTGGAACCCTTCACAAGAAGACCAGTCTTCAAACCAGTGTTCAGGTGAGATGTCACACCTGCCAAAGCAAGACAACCATATGTGGAAACCAGCTCCTGACTGGACCAGGACCAGAGATGCCCGGGGATTGCAGACCCAGCTGCTGCGTATGTCTGCATGCTTCACATGCTTCAGTCACATGCACAGGGAACCCACACAGACACATTTATGAGCACACTCCAACTTCACTTCCACCACTTGTCTGGTGGACCTTGATTCTTTTCACCCTTTGTCTGAGCTCACTGTCCACCTCCTGACTTCCTCTGCCCTCCCTCCATTCAGCCCTTCGTCTCTCCCTAGATTCTTGCCCCACAAAGGCTCCTCTGGGAGGGCAGTAATAATTATTATGTAAATAAATACGCCTGCTGTAATCACATTCGTGCCACTGATCCAATTAGAGAGCTGATAGCGAGCAGCTGATTGTGAGGACTGGCGGCTGATGATCAGGGCTCTGGAGTCTGTGCGAGGGCCAACTGCTGAGCTGGGGAGCACACATTAGCAGGCTAGCAGAGCGTCGTAATGAAAGCCGTTTAGTGCTGCTGCATGCAGTCATGCTCTCTGAGTAATGCTCTTTGACCAGGCCCCACATGCCCGCCAGCCTGGCAGTCTGCTAGCCGCTCATAGACATGCAGAGCGTGAGCATGTGTGTCTGTGCTTCTGTTATCATGATCCCCGGCTCTGGATCACTTTCACCATGCATCATCTTATCACCAATTACTGCCTTGTTGTGATTCTCATCATCCTAATGATGTTCCGCTGAGACCACCGTGGTCAGATCTGTAGGAGCCCCTCCCTCCATCTGCACTGAACTCTTTCAGCTTCCTTTAGTATGCAGGACTCAGGCGTCCACATCAGTTTACAAATAATCCTCTGAAAACACAGGATTTCAGAGAATACAGAGTTGAAACTTATGTGCAAGCAAAGCAGGCTCATTGGATGAAATGCTTTTAACAGTGGACCCAGAAACAGACGGGCTTGCTGGGTTTAATGAGCCCCAGGGTTCTTCTTCCTAAATTAACCTGGTTTCCTAAGTGTCAGAATTTTTAAACCTGGTTCTTTGACCAAACTAGTGGTTTAAAGAAACCTGGTTTTCTGAAGTGGTTGTCTTTACTCTAAGCAGATGCTCGAAGCGCATCTGCTTGAAGTCAAGAATTCATCTTTGAGTCAAAGTGATTTGGAACAAAAAAGGGCTTTGTAATGGAGATGTATGTTACTTTCACACTAGTGAGGCGGGTTGTAGTAGTTACAAGCAGGACTGGGTAGCAGCCAAATTGTTTGGATTTTGTACAAACACCAACTCACCTGTGAGGTGAAGGAGGACTGGCGAGCTTTGTTCATTTTTCTTTACCTCAGTTACATACATTTTGATTTTGTTTATTTTTCTATATTTTCTATGGTATAAACCTATCAACTGTGCAAATAAGAGAAAGTTGTTGTTTCCATTCCAATTCAAAGGGATAAAACATTTAGGAGAATCAGCATTTCCTTGTGTTGCACATGAACGCTGTTTCTACAAAGCAGCTTCAATAAAGAGCTGCTGTCTTTTTGCTGTTGTTCTGTTATACTAGAGAAGTTGAAGTTAAAGTTTGAGTTTGTTTAGTCTCATATTCAACGTTGAATTGTTTTTTACCTGTTCATGTGTGGGTGTTTTAACCCCTTCCAACTGAAACATGTCGTTTGAATAAGAGCGCTGATGCGAGACTAGATTGACTGTTGACTTTTTTTTTAACCGTGTTTTTTTCTTTTTTTTTCGCTTGTTTTTTTGATTAACAGATGAAGTTTGCAATGGATTCTGGGAACAGAAAACTTCATCTAGCAGCATCTAATTTTTTGATTTGTGTTCTGGTCCTGTGCTGTTGGCTGTTCTAACACGCTTTCTGGGAGTCCTCTGTTATCTGTTCTCAGGTAAGCACTAAAAAAATTACTTTATATTTGACATTTTTAATCCTTTTTGTATACATATATATGTTATGATCATTTCTGTTGATTCCGTTTTCAAATGTTTTTCCATTAATATCTTTAATTAGTTCTTATGATTATTAATGTTTAAAACATTTCAGCTTTTCAGTATTTTCATTTATGTTATTTCATTTTATTAAGGTCACAATACATGAGGACAGGATTCAGAAATGCTACGGTAACACCAGAGTCTCATTGTCAGATTATCTTCCACTCCTAAACCAGCTCTGCCTGCCAGCAATCTCCTGATTACCAGCACCTGTGCGATTCCCTTTATGTTGCTCTGCTCTCCACCAGTTCCCTGCCAGGATTCTGGAAGCTGCAGTCCAAGTGGAGCGAGAAAAAAAAGCTTCAGCGGTTTTGAAATGCTTTGCGTTTTTTCGAGTTTGAAGCAGCAAAATTGAGCGGCATTACAAAATTGAAGCTGGACATGAAAGCAGTGGTGGGAAGACACAGCTGTGTTGCAACTGGGAAGGGTCTGAAAATGAGGATAACATGGAAATGAGCTTTGGATTTCAGACAGGGAGGGAAAAGAGGGGGAATAGTTTTGATGGAGCTGATGCTAGAAAACAGAAACAGGTAATGTTGAATGACAGTGGTGAAGAGGGTGGTGATAGTTAAAAGGTCATTTTGAGGTTTTCTGAAGGAAACGGAGTAGGTTCTTTCAGCCCGATAAAACGGACAACTACTCTTAAGAACCAAGTGGGGGATGTCAATCTCGCTAGATTCTTGAGAGATGGAAACCTGTTGATTGTTGGTAGGAGTGAGGAGCAGAGGGAGAAGGCCTGTAAATTGAGGGAAGTGGGGAGACATAAAGTTGTTAGTGTGAGAACGGTTGGATCAAGCGGACAGGGGCAGAGAGGAGGGATTTGGGGCATACCGGTGGTTGAGATCACTTACTTAACTAACATACGAGGCGCAGAAATAAGTGAAGTAAGAAGATTAAGCATCTCTTGTGATGGTGTGAGGAGGGAATCTGAGAGCGTTCTGTTGCACTTGGTGGATGGGATCTTTCCATACAGGGTGTACCTGAGATGAGTGTCGTACACCGTGAGGGAATGTATTCCCAAACCTATCAGATATTTTTACTGCCAGAGATCTGGGCACACTGCTGCTGTCTATAAAGGAAAGCAGAGATGTCCCAGGTGTGGAGAGGACCACGACTACGACTCCTGTGGTAACAAGTTAAACCCCAAGTGTTGTAACTGTGGGGGAATCATAGTGCTGTCTATGCTGGCTGCCAGACCATGAGACGAGAACTCAATGTTAAAAAACCAGAGTGCAACACAGAATTTTATATGCAGATGCAGTCAAAATGGTTGATAAAGATTCAGAGAGACGATCAGGGGTCATCCGCGAGGTCTCACATCATCTCCAAGACAGAGATGTTGAAGGAAGAGTTTGGTTGGATCTGAAAAAACTGATCACATTTGTTGCTGGAGTTATTAATACAATGATGGACACAGTTGAAAACAGAAAAGAATACAAATCTTTGTGAAAGCAGCAGCGAATCATCTGAATGTTACTGAGTTGACATGGGAAGACCGGAACAACCTTTGTGCTCAATCTAGTCAGGAGGCGGGACGTTTGGGATAGTAAATGCTTCTTATATTACAATGGAATACAAGGAGCTTATTGGTGGATGGACAGGAATTCCAAAAGTATATGGATGACTTAGCTGAAAAACCAGATGTTATATGTCTGCAAGAGACATGATTTCGGAATCATTTCGAATTAAAAAATCCCCACTATACAGGTATCTGGTGGGATAGAGCAGTGGGGGTGGGAGGAGGATGTGTCACCTTCATCAATGGAAATTTCAATGATAGAATAATTAAAACAGAGGAATTTATTGGTATAGAAGTTTATATTTGGTCTGAGGAGACTGTTATTAATTACTATAATACTTGCAAAACGTTATATCTGACTCTTCTTATTATCCAACTGGTCAGTGGGCATGTCATCTTGTGTGGAGATTTTAATACTTATAGCGTGTTATGGGGAGGCGACAGATGCTAACGGTGATGTAGTGAAGAACTTGATGGATGGTTTGTCTCAATGATGGGAGAGGAATAAGAAGTAATGTTAGATCTGGAAGTATGTCTGCACTAGATCTCACTGTTGTTTCAAATGTTTTGGCAGTGTGTTGTGAGTGGGATGTGCATGACAGCACAATGGGATCATTATCCTGTTTTTCTCTAGGGTTTGGCGGGACGGACAACCAACAGTTAATGTAAGGGAAAGCAGGTGGATTTTTCGTAAATCAAACTGGGATGGCTTTAGTTATTTATGTGAAGAGGAACTCTAGAAACATAAGAATGGAGAATACTGTTGAGTGAGTGAAAAGGACAATTTGTGAAGTTCTGACTGCAGCAGTGGAACGGACAATTCCTAAAAGTAAGGTGACTATGCAGAGGAGAAATGTCCCATGGTGGACTGACGACTGCAGGATGACTGTCCACGTCCACGTCAGTGACCACACACTTCTCAAAGTCTTTCATGTTGGTGATGACCATTGCCCTGGTCAGGTCTGGTGGACCGTTTGGTTTAGCGTAGATCCTGGAATTCAGCACCCATGTGCTCTGGATCTGTTTTTTCCGCTTCAGGAGTCGGGCATGCTTAGCCAACAATGCGTTATGTTTCGATAAATGATGAATCTCAGATCCTTTTACCAGTTTTCTTTGCTTCATCAGAGCAATTTTGTGCTTTTGATTCACAAACCTGATGAGGATCGCTGGTTTATCTGACTCCTTTCTCCTGGGAAGCGGGTGGCAGATTTCGATATTATTCAAATTCAAGGAAATCCCTTTGGAAGTGAGGAATGATCCGACTTGAGCTTCAACGGTCACGGCTGTTGCCATAGCGGCTCCGCTATCATCTGTGCTAACGCTAGCTGCACCAGACTTAGCTCTTGGTTTGAGTTGAAATCCCGTGAGAATTGACATTATTCATTCTTAGTTGTTGATCCACGTCGTTCTGTCTTGTATCCATGAGGTTAAGCCAATTATCTTGTTGTTCATTTCGTACTTTTTCTTGTCGGAATTCCTGCAGAAGTGTCAGTAGAGGTGTTAGCTTAGCCCCAATGCCAACAGTGGAGTTAGCTTGGCCTCCAAAGCCAGCAATGGAGTTAGCTTGGCTTGGATGTCTGCCAATACCGTTCTGCCAGTTCAGCCTTAGGTGCCATGTTCAGCTCTCTCTGTATCAGAATATCTGCTGTTTAATATAAATAATATATTAAAAAACTCTCCAAAAAACATCAGCAATCGAGAGCCAAAGAAAGACACGTGTGGAGTTGTGAACCGGAACCGGAAACGTTTTAATCACAATGAAAAAACACTGGGAACAGTTTGACAATCAAAATGATTGGAGTGGGACTTTAAAACATTTTCTCTCTGGCAGATTCCGTAAAAGACTTGGAGTGCAGTAGATGTGCTTAGTGGACACAGCGGCTTTCTCCTCTGTTGGAGCAGGTCTGCAGCCTCTGTTTGTGTCTGTATTTAGAATACCTGGAAGGAAAGTGAAAACTGGAACAACTTCACACACAGAATTGTTGGAGGAGGCGGAGACACCACCAAAGGAGACAGAGAGAGCATCTTTCCTGCTCATGCAGATAGTTCAAAACGTTCAAGAACAAAGATTTTTACCATATCTCTGAACCAGCGTTACAGTCTGGAGGTTTCTGAGTTAACCCTTTAATGCCAGAGCTTAAGCTCCAGTGTTGATGTTCTTCGACCTACATAACACTTAAAACGTTGACGCAATTAATTCATGAAATCTTAAGTGATTCTGTTCCCATGCGTGAATAGCGTGTACTTATATAGCGCTTTTCTACCTTCATTAAAGGCCCAAAGCGCTTTACAGTCACAGTCCCATTCACACAATGATGATCGCTCCGCTGCCGAAACCTGGTGCCAACCTTCCATCAGAGGCAACGTGGGGTTCAGTGTCTTGCCCAAAGACACTTCGACACATGGGTAGACGAGGTGGGAATTGAACCCTCAATCCTTTGATCAGATGCTGGCCGCCCTTTCCACAGAGCCACGACCCTTTGTATCAGTGCAAAGCTGGTTTTCTGTCTCAAAATGAGAATCTCCCTGTGAGGCTTTGATGTTCATCAGCAGCACGGTGACAGGGAGATCCGCTGCAGAGTTTGTGCTGCATTGATCTGATCGTACCGCCTCAAAGCTTGTGTCACAGAAAACAATACAAAACTTATGAAAAAAAATGTCTTTGGCTTCATCATTTGTTCTACTACAGAGTTCCCTCATTTATCACTGGGGTTACATACAAAAATAACCTGCAACGATAAGTGAAACCCACAAAGTAGCATTCTGGATGTTTCACGCTGTAAACTCCTCAATACACACTTTCTCCACTTTTCTCAGACAGACATGAACATTTTCACAATTTTCCCACTTGTTTAAAGTCTCAAAGTGCAAACCTTCATCGAAAAGTAAGACCAGGACTATAGAATGAAAACAAAGAGCTGCTCTAGATAAAGATTTGTGCAACTCTTGAAAGGTGAACACGTTCTGTACAGGAGACAGGCACAGAAGAGATTGATTGACAAGGTAAACACCTAATCAGGACACAGAACACAATTTGTTTGTGAAAAGGAGTGTTGCGTAATTGTCACCAGTCTGTTACAGCTGTAAGACCACCCTGAACAAGTCACCTGTCCATCACAAAATAGACAACTTAGTCACCAATCCAACCTACTATGAAGACTTCAGATCAGTGCTGGTCAACCATGAGACACAACTCTGCCTGTGTTCCAGCTCTCCATGCACTCCCTGATGCTGACTACCTAAATCAGGTGTGTTCAGTCAATCGGGATGTGGAATCACTTGAATCTGCTGGTCAGCAGCAGGCTGGTCAGGGAGAACTGGAAAACAGACAGGGTTGGCTGGCCTGGCTTTGGACTATGGGAAGAACCACATATGCACCAGAAGAGCATGCAAACTGCACCCAGAAAGGACCCAGCTAGGATCGGAAGCAGAGCCGTCCCCACAGAATGGCCGTCTTTGGGGGTCAGTAATGGCTATATCTTCTACTCCTGTGCATTCCAGGAAGAGAGCAGCAGAATATCTGTAACATCTGTGTTTTCTACCTGTCCAAACCACAAACCCACAGACCGTCATCTTCTTTGTCCAGGTTTAAACTCCAGAGTCATCATGCAGGGTTCAGGTATGGGGAACATGGGTAGATGTTGAGACATATATGTTCCTCAAACCCCCTCAGAGGCAGCAGGTGCTGACTCTAGATCAGGGCTGCCTTGGGTGTGTCTGTGAAACATGGCCACTCCTGTGGAGGTGTTTTTGCAGCCCCTCCAGGGGAGAGGCTGTAGAGAATCGGGGCATTAGTTCTAACCTCAGCATTTGCCCCGGGCTGCTGCTGCGCCATGTGTCGCCTCCGCTGACTACTGTTAATGTTGGGGGTAATGTATGGTCCCAGTGCTAACTCCCTGCCTTTTACATCTCAATCAGGTCACTCTAGTTTATTTATATATTGTCAGGGGGAGGGGGGCAGAGATGGATGTGGCAGCTTTTCTTCTCCCCTGGTCCTCTGTTTAGTTAGCAAAAAGCTTTTATAGTGAATTTGAAAGGCGGCTCACATCCAAGCGCTTGAAACTCCCAGAGCACTGCTAAGTGAAAGTCAGGCGGGTGGGGGCGAGGGTGCAGGGAAGTAATTACAGTGTTTTAGCAAAAAACTGTGGAGTGTATGTAAAAACCTCTAAATTATTGCATTTTCATTTTTCCGAAGCTGCTCTCTTTCTTTCGTTACGGTCTGCCCCCCCATCTTACCCCTCCTCTGTGCCCTTACCCAGCCGGTCGCACGCTATTAAACAAACACTCCTAATATTTTGAGCAGGCTGGCAGTTTGAGTCGGGTCTGGCCGCAGCATCTTGTTTCTCTCAGCGCGACTGTTTTGACATGCGCCCGATTAAATTATAAACAAGCAGGCCTCCTGATGGTGATGCTGGAGCCACTAATTTCCCTAATTGTTTGCAGTTGTCTGGGAGGCCTGAGCCTGATCCCCCCCCTCCTCCTCTGACTGGCACGGCAAAGTTGAAGGAAAGGAGGGCGGGGGAATATGGGAAATGGAGACGGAGGGAGGAGGGGGCAACAAGTGGAGACAGGGCAGGTAAAACAGAGCCGAGGTCAGAAATGAAACCGGAGGTACAATTAGGAGGTTTACTCTGCGGCCTTCGAGAACAGCCATTAGTGACCAAAGCGGCTGACCCCCCCCAAATGCACGCACGCTTCAGGAAAGCTGATCCAAGGCCCAGCAGACTGCAAGCACATCTGCAGGTCGCAGTACCTCAAGATAACACTTCGCTGCAACCAACAGGAGATGGGCTTAGATGTGCCTTATGAAGACAAAACATAAACATAATAACAAACAAAACATAATAACAGTCAATCATTAATTCTCAAAACCTGTTTTGTCTCTTTTGAGGTCACGGGCTGCTGGAGCCTGAAGGTGCACTGGCACAGGCGGCCAGTTTCAATGTACAATCAATGTTTTAGACCTTAATTGAGGTTCGCGCCATAGAACCGCACTATGCAGAACCTCTCTATGCAGAACCGCACTATGCAGAACCTCTCTATGCAGAACCTTTCTATGCAGAACCTCTCTATGCAGAACCGCACTATACAGAACCTCTCTATGCAGAACCTCTCTATGCAGAACCGCACTATACAGAACCGCACTATGCAGAACCGCACTATGCAGAACCTCTCTATGCAGAACCGCACTATACAGAACCTCTCAATGCAGAACCTCTCTATGCAGAACCGCACTATGCAGAACTGCACTATGCAGAACCTCACTATGCAGAACCTCTCTATGCAGAACCTCTCTATGCAGAGCCTCACTATGCAGAACCTCTCTATGCAGAACCTCTCTATGCAGAACCTCTCTATGCAGAACCGCACTATGCAGAACCTCTCTATGCAGAACCGCACTATACAGAACCTCTCTATGCAGAACCTCTCTATGCAGAACCACACTATACAGAACCTCTCTATGCAGAACCGCACTATGCAGAACCTCTCTAAGCAGAACCTCACTATGCAGAACCTCTCTATGCAGAACCTCACTATGCAGAAACGCACTATGCAGAACCTCACTATGCAGAACCGCACTATGCAGAACATTAGAGAATTGGCCATAAATCAGACACAGCAGCAGTAGAAAAACTCACTGGACCTAAAGAGAAAATAAATGTTCTCATGAACCCAAACATGAAGACGAGATCACTTTTTGTAAAATAAAATAAAATAAAATAAAATTCAGAGAAAAGAAAAAAAAATCAACCTGATCTCTAAACATCATCCATGTCTTCCTAGTATTGTAAATGAGAGAAACAGACACAGCCCCGTGTAGCAATCAGGCTACAAACATTAGCAGCTAGCTTCACGTAGCAATCAGGCTACAAACATTTGCTGCTAGCTTCGTGTAGTAATCGGGCTACAAACATTAGCCGCTCCGTGAAGCAATTAGGCTACACACATTAGCAGCTAGCTTCACGTAGCAATCAGGATAGATATATTAGCTGCTAGCTTCATGTAGCATCAAACTACAAACATTAGCTGCTAGCTTCATGCAGCAATCAGGCTAAAAACATTGGCTGCTCCGTGTAGCAATCAGGCTACAAAAATTAGCCACTCCGGGAATCAATCAAGCTACAAACATTAGCTGCTAGCTGCATGTAGGAATCAGGCTAAAAACATTAGCTGTTAGCTCCATGTAGCAATCAGGCTACAAATATTAGCGGCTAGCTTCATGTAGTAATCAGGCTACAAACATTAGCGGCTAGCTTCCTGTAGCAATCAGGCTACAAATATTAGCTGCTCCGTGTAGCAATCAGGCTACAAATATCAACTGCTAGCTTCATGTAGCAATTAGGCTAAAAACATTAGCTGCTAGCTCCATGTAGCAATCAGGCTACAAACATTAGCTGCTAGCTTCATGTCGTAATCAGGCTACAAACATTAGCTGCTAGCTTTATGTAGCAATCAGGCTAAAAACATTAGCTGCTAACTCCTCCCACACAAGAAAGACGCGGCTAGCTTATGGGAACACATTTTGGCCACACGGCGAGCAGCGAATTCTCCGCATAGCGTGAAAGGGGCAGGCTACATGAATTGGCTGTGGTGTGAATGCACCTTAACCCGGCCACTCACGAGTGAAGGCAGGGAACACCCCTGGTTAGGTCGCCAGTCAGTCACAAGGAATTTCAATAATATTATCACTAATTCTTTGTGTGTGGTTTCTGTCACATTTGTAAAACATCAATTTTTGAAGAATTTAGAAAAACCGATTTTAGGAACTTGGGGATTCTTTTCATTTTTCTGTTGGTTCTGGAGCTTCAAAGACATGAATTTTATCTTTAATTTAAAGGTTTCATGTACTCCATGCTCTGTTTGTGTGTGTGTGATATCACTGCTGTCATCACACACTCAGTGGTGTCACCTGTATGCACAGAGGTCTGTGCACATGTCTAGTGAAGGTCAATGTAGCGTGTCAGAGGAAAAGCCTGCTTTTGTTGCAGAGCTGCAGGTGATCACGTACACAAATGTGTGAGGAGGAGGAGGCGTATATCTGGTTGAAGCTGATGGTCAAAAGTCCTGGAAAACTACAACATGGCGAAAATAGCCTTGTTTGATTAAAAAACATGAATTATTCTGTCAACAGTTTTGTTTTTGCAATCATCCTGATCCAATCAGCTGTTTACCTGACCCTGCTTCGTATTTGACTCTGCCTCAAAACCCCCTGGCCCGACCTTTGCCTGGACTCTGACCCTGATTTTAGCTGAGCTTTGTTCCTGTCTGTCAGTCTGAGTCAATAAAAGCTGCTGCACGTGGAACCAGCCATGTCAGAAAACAATTGAAATACATCTCATTTGAGAGTATCCCTCGTCTGTCTCACATCAACTGTGCAGGTTAAAGACCTGCACAGTTGATGTGAGTTTTCACAGCACACCTGAACATGGGGTCACAAACGCTGATGTGTGCACTGATAGCAGATGAATCTGTTTCCTGCGTGAGTCAGACTTTCCTCTGAGTCTGTCAGTAAAAGCAATCCCAGGATGAGTGGTCATGAAGCAGCAACGTGCTGGTGCATCCAGCAGGCCAGCACCATGGACGTTACCGAGTGACAGCGAACCTCGTTCCTCAGCTCCTGTCCAGACACTGCATCGAGGGGGAGGGAAAGTGGGCCTGGAAGCTCAGCTGGGTCACAGAACTGCAGGTCACATGATAGATCACATCTGTGTTTGGTTCTGCTTAGGTTCTGCACCTTAGCCACAACCAGAGGTGAGCACAAGTTGGTAGGTAGCTCCGGTCAGGTGGAATACAGAACAGGCTGCCCTGCAGAGTTGTATGGATGGATTCAATATCATGGATGTAAATGTCTGTATCGTGAAACACAGACATGTGTAGGTTAATTTCACTGTAATATTGATCAGGTTAAATGAGTAGCAAACAGTGAGAGTAAATCCTGCTTTTATTGGATCATTTGAACAGTTTGTTCACAAGTGTCCATGTTTGGACATCATGTCCGAGCCTCTTTCCTTCTAGCAGGTTTTATGTTTGAAATGCTGCTCCTGACACACCAACATGCAGGTCGTGTTTTCATTGGAGTGAATCTTTGATTTGTCTTGTTTATGTGTGAGCTGCTTGAATGAGCGAAGACGGAGTAATGATCAGACTCAATCAGTGACAGACACCTATTTGTGCAACTTCTGGAGCTGTTAATGCCTGATGAGGACTGAAGGAACAACAGTTACTGAATGACAGTGAGCCCCCACCAGAGGGGAGGATTCTACAGAGAGAAGACGGGCACAGAAAAAAGAGTGGGGGGGGGGTCTTGAGAACTGAAACCACAAAAGCAGAGGTTCTCTGATCCGTCAATAATGGAGAAGACCTGATCTGAGAAACATCATCTGG